>JALAZF010000081.1:1223437-2446875 GCA_022829125.1 Lathyrus tuberosus
CCATAACTCAATCTCTATTAGATTTGCAGTTATTATTTTAGTTTCTTTTGAAAAAAGGAAGAAATTTTTCTTTGTTTAAGAGTTTTTTAAATGTATGCATGGATGCAGCACACAAAAACATTGAAAAAACATGGGTTCAAGGGTTCAACATCACGAGCATGGAGTCATGGCTCTACCCATCCCCAAAGGATGTACTATTTTGGTCAATTTTTGTACCTGTAGAACGGGTTCCAGGTTCCCAAAATTATTGACCCCTCCTAGGGATATCAACAGCAAGCTGGTTTGCAACACCCCCAATCTAATACCCCCAACAAAACAAAGCGATAAATAGAATTCAAAATTTCATCAGAGTATAATTAAAACATTCACGGCATAGACCGGGGGGTCACATCAATTTGAAACAAACATACAACACCTGCTCATAAAGATATGCAACAATTCAGGTAGCACAACAAAGGAACTGAGTTCCTAACACCCACAATCCAATTACAGAATAAAAGCGGAAAATCCGTAACTGAATCTCATATATATATATATATATATATATATATATATATATATATATATATATATATATATATATATATATATATATATATATATATATATATATATATATATATATATCATAGAAGTGTATGTGTCATATATAACCATACATGTACAATCCAAAAGATACATATACATAATACAAATAATCACAAACGGCCTCCCTAACTACCCGGTGTCACATATCAGAGCCGACCGACAAAAGAATGAAGACTCTAGCTTCACAAAAAGACCTCCAGCACTCTAATCTGCAATGCCTCATAGAGCATTATAAAATAGCAGAAGGCTGAGAAACACAATCATAATACAGCTGCATATAATTATATATTAACACAGAAATGCACAAGTAAAATATTCTCACCACAAATGCACCACAATCAAATACAACATAACACAGTACAATTCTCAGGTATCCAATACCAATACACATCGGTCATACACAATACACTCATCATCAACACAATTATACACATTCCATCTCATCAATCACATTCACAATTCTATACACAATTAATCCATGATTTATGTAAATGCACAGAGACCGAAACAACGACTCTATGCAATGCATATGCGGGTACCGACTTCCAATGTTTCTCATCACTAGTTCACTCAGGAACTCTGCTGGAATCATTGCTCGTTACATCACTGTAACTCCCCGTCGGGCATACGATGTTCCCCGTCGCTCACACCCCACACGAGCACACGACATTTATGGATCGCTCACACCCCACACGGACACACGACCCGATCGCTCACACCCCACATGGGCACACGATCGTCTATAACCATCGCTTTCGGTCCTCTTATTTTTAAGGCGATTCATTCCTCTTATTTTTAAGGCGCACGATGTTATAGCAGATTCCCTCTGGAATCAATCCGTCACTCAGGACGTCACAAGAATGCATATCATGATGCTTGGCATACAATGACTCATGACATTTAAAATGTACACATATACACATCCATAATCATGCATATATCATCAAATACCACACATTGCATTTTCTTGCCCTTAGGCCACAAATCATCATCACAACATGTATTTCATGCAATTTCATCACACAACAGTACACAGGTCATACAATATCCCCACCAACAGCATATTGCATATACACATCAAGTTCACACAATTAAAATGACAAAAGTCAACAAAACAACATATTTTCTAGTTCCCGACATAATTTAATCGGCCAACAATCTCAAAACCATCATCATAAACAAGAAAATTTTATAAGCTTTCTAACGCATCAAACCACGCCTCAAACCGGACCACCGATCAAAAGTTATGAATTTTTTAAAGAAAAGAATTTATTGAGAAACAGCCAGATTCGCCTGGCGACTTAGGATTTCGCCTGGCGGATCCCCATTCGCCAGCACTTCGCCTGGCGAACTAGTGGCGAACCACAAAATTTGAAAACCCCAAAAGTTACAGAAGCTACCCCATTTATGTATTTCCGATTTCACCTGGCGACTTACGATTTCGCCTGGCGAATCTCCCTTCGCCAGGACTTCGCCTGGCAAACTAGTGGCGAGACTTAATTCGCCTGGCGAATCCCAAATTCGCCTGGCGAATCACACCAGAACCAGAAAAATTCTGTTACGGGTTACACTATTCCAAAACTCCCAAAAACCTCCTTTTTCATTCCAAATCACTTCCAACAGCAAAACAATTATCAGTAATGACTCATAAACACATTGTGATCATACAACGCAAATTATATCGATTTTCGACCGCGAAAACATCAATTCCTAATCATTTTATCATTTTCGACCTAGAAGTGAAAAACATGGAAAGGCAAGAGAATCATTCAAACACACACATACATATTCATACACAATCATAATATAATCGAGTTTCGCACCCTTACCCGATTTAATAGCGTGTAGAAAAGTCGGTTGATCGATTTCTAGATTTTTCCCAAGTTTTCTCTCTCTTTCTCCTCTTCTTCTTTCTCTCTACTTTTCTTCTTCTCTTTTTCTTTCCTTTTCTATTTTTCTTTCTATTCTTTCTATTATATTCTTAACTTAACAAAATAAAGTGAAATGACCCAAAATGCCTCTACACTCAAATATCTCGCAAACGCTCCCAAAACGCGATAAAATATAATCACGATGAAAAACAACATATTTTCACATAAAAGTCAGAAATAAAATAATATGATAATAAAATACTCAAAACTACTTAATTAATTAAAAAGACAAAACTGACAAAACTGACTGAACTGACCGGGGCGTTACATGGTTCACCCGAGCGAGCTGTAGCATCCTAGGATGAATCTCATTTGAGTGTAGTATCGCGTATCAACTATTCCCGATAGTCACCGCACTACCAAATGGTCATAGGGTTAATATCTACTAAATCCTCAGGGTCACGGGTGCCGCACTGGGAAAACTCTGCTTTCACGACTATCGGTCGTTCAACAGTAAGTATCCACACGGGCCCTCGCCTGATTTGGTGGTCTACCAGGATCGCTTGTTCGGGATTCACTCCCTACAAGTCCACCCGTCTATGCCACCCCTTATCTTAGGGTTCTCTCAAAAATGGTTTGTATTTACAAAAGGATGGGTCTTACACTCTATTAGAGGCCCAAAGTTTATTTTTGTACAAGAGATGAGGCTTACAACTCAAGGAGAGGCTCAGATGAAAAACAGTTATCGTACCGTTATTCTGAAAATTGTATTGGGACTTATACAATGACTGAGGCCCAAATTTATTTATGTACAAAGAGGGTTGGGTCTTACACTCTATTAGAGGCCCAAAATGTATATTAAGAAAAGAGAATGGGACTTATAACTCAGGGAGAGACCCAATGAAATACAGTGATCGCATCGTCATTTTAAGAATCGCAGAGAGACTTATACAATGACTGGGGCCCAAAAAGTTTTATGTACAACAAGGGATGGGACTTACACTCTATTAGAGGCCCAAAGTTGTGTATGTGAAGTTTGAAAAATCAAAATTTAGAGAAATTTTTTGAATTTAAAAGATATAATTTTCAAAGGAAATTAAATAAAAATGATATAAAATACCAAATATATTCAAAAACAAGTTGTACACTTTGAAAAATATTTTGAAAAATCATGTTTAATCACATGAAAGCTTGAAATTCATTTGGAATGAAAAGATCAAAGTGAGAATTTCATTTAAAAATGTTTAAAAACAAGTAAAATGAAATAAATTATAAAAATTCTAATTATATTAAATAAATAATATAAATTGGATTTTTTGTAAATTAAAATAATTTAACATTTTTGTGACTTTTTGAAAAAAGAACCAATAAAAAATGATAAAAAAATGAGAGAGAAATTTATTTTTGAAATCAATTAAATAAAATATCAAAAATTCAAAAATTCAAATAATTTGAATTATGGCGCCAACGGTCAAGGAAAGAACACGCGCGACCCTATTTTTTTGCAGATTTGCATTTTCTGACTTTTCTCTCTGATTACTAATGGTATTGCACGGTTCAAACATCAATATTGCTCGTTTTTTAACAAGGATCACAACCATATAGATTAATTGCATTTATATTAAGTATGGAGTGAGAAATCAAAGGATAACCTCAAGAACCATAGTTTCAGCATGAACACAATGAATTCCATACACGATTGATTCATGGCAATTGATTGAAGGTTATCACTCTATATACATGCAGGAACAAGATGGTAACTCAAAAATTCATTTATGATGCATGGAATATGGAGTTTGAAGGCTTCAGGCTTACCTCTTGCAGCTGGTGATTGAGCTTGATGATGGATATGTTACAGATGTGTTCCAATGAACTGGACAACTTCCTTAGGTACCAAGGAGTGTGTTTGAATGCTTAGAGTGAATTGAAATGAGCTGGAACTTGATGTGGTACCTCAACTGCAAATCTGCTAAAAGCTTGTGCAAATGGGGTACTACTTTTGGATTCTGATGTTCCAGATGATGTTTTAGTGTTTAGATCACCTACATATGATGTATGTGAGGTGTTGGCATGATTGGTTTGGACATAATTGTTCCCAAATGCAAAAACCGATAGTGACTTGCAAGAGAATGTGTTTTTTGGAGTGAAAGAGAGGGTTTGAGGAAAACATCAGTTTGGGTGCTTTGGTGTACTCAAACTAATCACAAATGAGCTCTATTTATAGTAGAGCAAGTTTGTTTTGCAAGCAATAGTGAATGGCAACTGGTACAGGTCTGTGGCCAATGGTTGCATAAAGGAATTCTAGTCTTCCATAATTATCGACTTGAGATTAGAGCATAGGCCTATGGTCTTCTGTTGTAGGAATAAGCCTTGACTCATTCAGTGATTAACGACTCAGTCCATGCCACCTCAATGCACCTCTTGAATTCCTTTAAACAAATTAGAGTTTTTGGATTTGGAACATTGAATTCCACATGCCAAAAGGGGTGGTGTCTTGACTTGAAAGGCTTGTGGATCAGAGGTACTTGCTTGTATAAGATCCTTACATGTGTTCAGAAGTGTGACAAGGCTCATAGTTGCACAATTTGGCCACCTCGAGCAAAAGTGCACAAAACTGCCTTGTATATGATAGTTGGAAAGTGCCATTTTGGGAGGATTGTGCTTTTTAGAAATCCCTAACATGATACAATCCATATGTGATCATAGTTTATCTTGAAACTATTTGAATCCAATTGAAAAATCCTCATGAACATTGATGTCCAAGGCTGAAAACTCAGGCAGTTTTCACTAAGTGTTTAATCTTTGATTTTTTTACCACTTTGATCCATCCATAACTAAAAATCTATGAAGAATTGGAGTTTGATGTAGTTGAAGCTTTTGTAGAATGTAGGAAGACCTACAAATCAGGCTTTGGATCACTCAAAATGGCTGCTTGGATCAAAAGTTATGGTCCTTGGAAGTTGGCACCAAAACCATTCAAACTTAGTAACTTAGAAAAATTTTCAATTTTTCAAGATTATCCCTTTTACAAGTTATCATGATTTCTTGACCAATTCTTGTTCAATTCTTTTTCAAATGACATTATAAGTCATATTTTATGAAAGTATGAGTCATAAGGATCATTTTTGCCAAAAAAGCCATGTTTTGACTTTTGGCTTCGGAGCGGCTCGGCGCGGAGAAACCCTAATTCTCGACTTTTGGGAAATGCATTCTCTAAGGGTGTTTTAACTTTGTAAAGGGACTCCTAGGGTTATCTTGAGCATGATGAGTCATATTTTGAAGCCTTGGCTCAATCCCCTATGAAAATTTCACTCTGGAGACCTTAGTCGATAAAAACCCTAATTTGGTGACATCGGGTGTTTAGAGGCTCGAACCACTTGAAATGTGGCAACTTTGTGCTTGGTTATTGATGTGGGAGTCCTCTCTATCCCTTATGGGTGTTTGAGAGGTTAGACAAGTTGAAGATCATGTTAATTCTTGATTGATCCTTTGTCTAAGTGCTCTGAGAGGGCTCAAAATCCTAATTCTTGATTGTAGTGAATGCTCAACAATCCTTGAGGAGATTGAAGAGGAACGATAGTACATACATATTGTGGTGATGATTCTCACAATGATGGGAAATCTTGGTAGTCAAAATTTGGGGTATGACACTTTCCCAGTAAGTCGTGATAAGATGTAGCCAATCTGGGGCAGTCACATCGAGAAATCTCTCTAAAGTGTAGCCAATCTCCGGCAGTCACGTCGAGAAATCTCTCTGAAGTTCAGCCAAACGGGGGAAATCATGTCGAGATTCAGCAAGACTCTCCAAAAGCAGCTATTCTGGGGCATTCATTCGAAGATCAGTCGGTCAGGGGCAAAGGTCACTTCAAGGCTCGTATTGAGGCAGGCCACCTCAAGAGCACGAGAAGTTATTCTCTTCAGGAAATGGTTAATCAGAGTACTGAGGAAGAGTATTTCAAATCATTACGAATCCTCTCAAAGCAAGTTCATTCATAGATTATGCAGTCTGGGGCAGTTATGTCGAGATCCGATAAATCTCTCCAAGAGTTTGAGAACCCTGGGGCATCTTGAATGCCAGGTTTTCTGTAAAATCCTCTTGAGACGATTTCTTCCATTAGATTATGTGGTCTGGGGCAAGTCGAGAATTAAAGGAACTGTTATTCACTCCTGATAATCAATATACAGGTGATCAACAAAAACTTGAAACACTAAGTTGTTCCCGACGTGAGGCTTTTGAAGGCTCTTCCCCAGCCAGGAGCCAGAAGGACTCTTTTTCCAGCAAGGTGTTGGAATTTCTATTCTTCCCCAAGCAGAGAACCATCCTTAAATAGAGAAGGGTTCAGTATGAGGATTTCTTATCCCCAACAGTGTAGGGGGATTCCTCATTCTCAGCAGTGCAAGATGATGGAATATTCCCGATCGGTTTGAAGACAGTGAGAAGTCAGAGTATTCTCTTCCTCAAAGGTCAGATTTGATAATTTCCCACAAGTCAAAGTCCAATGGTTATTGGCATTCTCGGCAGTTTAAAGTCCAATCAATCTTCATTGGTATCTCCCCAACATAGCTTATAATTCAGCTTGCAGTTCCCCGACAGAGTTTGCAGCGCCACTGGTTATTGGTGATATATTTGATTATCTCCCCATAGGAGATCAGATATTGGCGATCCCTTCCTATGTGAGGTTTGCTTGTTTCGTTCTGCGCATTCCCCGGTGGAGTATCCTCTCATTCTTGCATATAGTAATCAGCATTGCATTGCATCTACCAAAACGCGTAGCATTTCCATTTGATATGGAGCATTACGCCATAGAAAAATTCAAACATGCATCAAAGCATAAGCCAGATTTGGTACCTTGCACGAAAGCCCGAATCAACCCTCAATCAAAACAATGATTCCATGCCTCCGGAGAGAGTATTATCCTTTCTTCCCCAACCTCAAAGTTGACGCCTGTTTTTACCAACCTCAGAGTTAACGCCTTTCTTCTCGAACCTCAGAGTTGTCGTACCTCTTTCTTCCTCAACCTCAGAGTTGAGGCCCCTTTTTACCAACCTCAGAGTTATCGTATATCTTTCCTCAACCTCAGATTTGACGCCTCTTTTTGCCAACCTCAGAGTTGTCGTATGTCTTTCCCCAACCTCCGAGTTGATGCCTTTCGTCCCCAACCTCAGAGTTGACATATATTGTGACATGTCTCCAACCTCAGTGTTGACAGATTCTTTTCTTCCAACCTCAGAGTTGAAGTCAATGGTTTTATCTCCAGTCTCAAAATCGAGGTCTACCTTTTTACCGACCTCAGAGTTGACGTATATCCTTTTTCCAACCTCAGAGTTGACGCTAAGTTTTTCTCAACCTCAGAGTTGATGTCTACCTGTTCCTCAAACATTCAAAGTTGGTGTTAATCCAAGTTTTGTCTCAACACAATGGTTGATGTTGACCAATATCTAGCCCTAACCTCAGAGTTAAAACCTATGTTTTGCCCTCAGTCTCAGAATTGATGTTAAGGTCATTGTCTCCAACCTCAGAGTTGACGTATATCTTTTATCCTCACCCTCAGAGTTGATATCTATTTTCTTGTGGATGTATGTCTTTGTTCCCTCAACCCCAGAGTTTATATAGTGGCTACTTTTCTCAACCTCGGAGTTGATGTCTTTTTTTAGTGTCGCTCGTTTTCCTCAACCTCAGTGTTGATGCTTACTCCAAATTGTCTCAATCGTAGAGTTGAGGTCTATCTTTTTCTTCAACCTCAGAGTTGATGTTTATCTGTCTCGTTCTCAACCTCAGGGTCGACGTACGTCTTTTCCCCCAAACCTCGGGGTTGGCGTCAAGTCTTTTTCCCAACCTCAGAGTTGATGTTGCACTGTAGTTTTCAAACACCCGGTTAATCAAGTTGACGTTCCAGTCACAGTCTTGATATCGTACAATGTACTTGCCCAGTCGCGGTGCTGACGACTAGCCTTTTCGTTATCCTAATGTTCCTTGCACAGGAAGCTTCATTCCCCAGCCAATCATTTAATCAGTTTCCAGAGTCATAGATCTGTTGGTTGTACCCATGGTCTACCTTTCTATCCCTAGCGGAGCCATCTTTGTAGATCTGTTAATTCTACTAACCTTTGGATATGAGACCGCCTGAGTGTTGGCCTTCCTTTTGAAAATCCATCTTGTGATGGTAACCTTTGGTTATGAGACCGCCCGTGTGTCGACCTACCTTTGTGTTCTGATATGAGACCACCTGAGTGTCGGCTTTCCTTTTGAAAATCCATCTTGTGATGGTAACCTTTGGTTATGAGACCGCTCGTGTATTGTCCTACCTCTGTGTTTGGATATGAGACCGCTTGTGTGTCGGCCTTCCTTTTGAAAATCCATCTTGTGATGGTAACCTTTGGTTGTGAGACCGCCCGTGTGTCGGCCTACTATTGTGTTTGGGTATGAGTCTGCCTGTGTGTCGGCCTTCCTTTTGAAAAGCTATCTTGGGATGGTAACCTTCGATTATAAGTCTGCCTCCGGCCGATACTCTTTCCTTTTTGAATCATTCAGTGTGAGTCTGCCTGCGGTCGACATCCTTTTTAAGTCCACTTTCGAGTGGCATCCCCACTTTGAGTCCATTTTCGGTTGGCAAACCCTTTATAATATATTTCCACACAGAGTGCAAATTTTCGGGTTCTTTTGGTATTCAATCTCCATGTACCTCGAATGTCTGAAAGTCGTTGCTATCGTCCCTTCAGGTCCAAGTCGATTGAATAGGGGCAGTTCTAACACCCTAAAATTTTTCCTATGTTTTCTAACCTTAACTGGCTTGTGTTTCGCATTCATCTACATCTTCATTAGGTCATATTCATTCATTTGCATTAAGCTCCTATGACATGGGATCAACGCCCTCTAGAGAATTAGGGTGTTCTATTGGTTTGTGGTTTCTACTCCACTAAAGGGTGGTTCAACTGGTCTCTTCATGGATTATGGGATTAGAGTTTCACACCCTACTTATGGTTATCAGACGAATTCAAAGTTTTGGCTATGCGACCATCAATAACACCATCTTCTTATGCTCCTACCAGTTGGTTAGGGTTTATCTCCCTGATTAATTGGTCTTCACGGATTTCAATTATAAGGACTATTCACTGGTGCATCTGGCTCATCATCAAGTCATCAGTTGAAGGCTACGAAATTAGGGTTTTACGTTAAGGACATCCTATGGTCCTAAGAGCAAGATATTCGTGTATTGATGGGCAAAGCAGTGGGTCATGATGCAAGAGATCAAATTGTAAGTCCATATTGTGTTCAAAGCATGGTTGTTCTCTCAGTTGCTTGTGATGCAGATTAATTAGGTTCATTGATTGAAGCGGGGAATTCATTGAGGATACAAGTTCGATTCGGATTTGATGTATTGGTTGGAATTCGGTCAGGAGGAGTACTTGGAACTCTGGATACAAGTTTATTAAAGCCATGTCCATAACCAATTTCATTAACCAAATCCTTTCATTTTCTCATATTTTGAATCCTTATCCATATTTCGAACCAATTAATCACATTCCATATCCACTTTGAGAAATTCATTTCAATTTTTCATAAATCAAATTCAATTCATAGTATTTTTCTCGTTATGATTAGGATTTATTCTCTTTATCTTCTTCTTCAAATGGTTTTTTATGACCGTTTGAAAAGCTTGAAAATTGAGAAAGAAAAATTACAAGAGACTAGAGGCCTAAATAACGAGTACGCTTTCGGAAGTAGAAAGTGTGAGAATGGCAGCACGAGTTCTGAATTTGATAATCAGTCGCAACCCACAAACTTTACTTCAAATGCTGCAAGTGCTGTGACAGTAACTATGATGGATGATAACACAACGATAGCTCTTACTGGCAAGGAAGGTGTATCATATTACATGCATTTCATGACTAAACCATATGGTGTTCCTTGTATGGTGGAAATATTTCACTTTTTGTGTTCGTTGCTGAACGTTATCGAGAATACGGAACTGGGTCCTAGATAAAACACTATAGCATTTGATGAAGACGTACCCTTTTTTTCTTTAACTTTAATCAATTTGGCTATGGAACTTGGAGGGCCTTCTATTCACCGTCACCCAAGGTTGCTAAGCTTAATTCAGGCTGAGCTTTTTCATAATCTGATGTAATTTGGTTTGTCAATGAGTCCACTCATACTTTCAATGGTGGCTAAGCTTAATTGCAGCTAGAAGTTCTTTTTTCCTGTGTCATTTTGAGACTTGCACAAAGCAGATACGTGGCTTCATACCAGCAGCAAGAGGTAGCCATGGAAGCCCTTGTTGACTTCTGCTGGCAAAAAGAATTCGCGGTGGAGATGTATGCTAACTTTGATTGTGACACAACTTGCAGTAATATCTTTGAAGACATTGCTAATTTTTTGTCCAAGAGTGCATTTCCTGTGAACAACCGTTATCTTCCATGAATATTCTTGCTTTGGATGGTCTTATTGCTATCATACAAGGAACGACTGAAAGGATAGGTAAAGGATCTTTGAGTTTCAACGCCTTCTATTGTGAATCTTGAAGAGTATATTCCATTCTGGATGGAATATGAAAATTACAAAGCACAAAAAAGGACATAACAGCTAGCAGTCGAAAAATTCATAATAGCAGGATAAAAGAAGTTGCAAATCTCCAACAGCAAATTCGTTCACAAAACTCCTAACTATCCATAACAAATAAATAGCAGTAACAAGAAAATAGAAATCATAGCAGTAGCGAGAGGATGATTACATAACAGGTTTTCAGCAAATGCAATGATATTAAACACATTCAGAGCATAAAATTAATGTGCAGGAAGTTTAACAGAAAAAACATTGATAATAGAAAATCAGTACATAAATTCACTAATAGAAAACTACCTAACAGAACCTTCTAAAAGAATTCCATAACAGATTTTTTTCAACCCTTTTAACTAACTGATAACAGAAGGCTAACAATTTTTCTAACACATTTGGAACTGATCTCCAAAAACTACTCTTCAATCAGCTTCTTCTGGATCTTCTTCATTCTCTAATCCTCACTCCACTCTTCTCACCCTCTGCGCATATCATCTTCTTAAAACCTTCATCAATTCTTCAATTAACCTTCAACCTCTACCTCCACCTTCTTCAACCATCTTCACACACTCTCTGAATCTCCAATCACCTTCATCACATCTCAACTTCACCTTCTGCGATTTCCTGGATTTTCTTCATATCACCATCACTCCAACTTTCCTCTCAAGCCTTCATCAATTCCATCTCCACTCCAACCTTCTCGTCACCAATTCTTCAATCTCACGATAACCACCTTCACGGCACCTTCATTCTTGACCATTATCCATCATCTTCAACAAGCTTCAACCACTTCAATCATTCACCAAGAACCTGCAATACAAAAGTCAACAACATTCCAAGAGATTCACAACGATTCAGAGAACGACTCAACAACACAAAGCTGACGCGACCACAGAAAGGAAGAAGAAGAGGAATCCAAGAACGCAAAGAATAATATTCAACATCAACAACAACGCAACAGACTCAAATTTTCGCAGCAGGAGAGAAGAAGGGGAAGGACGAGAAAAACGAATCGGAGTTCGTACCTGAAGCGATCATCCATCATTATCTTCAACTTGCAGGTACAATGACTTCGCTTTATATACCATTAGCATGATGTAGTTGTCTGAGTGTGGAGCTGGATCTCCGTATTCGAGCTCTTATCTTGTTCCTCCTTGTTATCCGTTCGCGATGGGATCGTTTGAATTCTGTTTGTAGCATTTTGCACGAACGAGGTGAGTATGTCTTGGATAGGAGATTTAGGCTCGTGGTAAGTTGAGGGAGATTCACACTCCGCCGTCACCGGCAATGAGCCATGGCGCGGCGGAGATCGCTAGGGCTTCGATGAAGAGCTTTGAGGGAGATAGTGTTTTGTGGAAGGACGGCCTGTGGTTTTGTTTCTAGGCTGAGATACGTTTAGAGTGAGGTGAGTGCGTGAGGAGAACGATAGAGAAAAGGGAAAGGAATGTGCGAAAAACACGGCGTGGCGGGTGAGAGGTTGAGGAGATGTAGATATGTTGCTCATGATCAGCTTTTCTAGGTTAAGAATCATAAGGCAAACACGGACCGGGCCTTGAGCCCATTGTTTTTGTACACTCCAAGAACATGTGTGTACCCCCTGAGCGTGAGTCAAAAATCATTGGGCTTATCATTGGCCCATGCGTCTGACTGTCCGGTGCACTTCACTAAGTCAGAATTATCCCCCCTCTTGATTGTTTTGTTTTGTTAGACGACTGGTTTTAGATTGAATCAGGATTTTTTTTTGTTTTTAATTGACTTTAATATTGTTTAATTGTTGAGTCATTTTAGTTTTTGGATAGTAATTAGGGGTTAATTCTAATTGTAAATTGTTCTAGACTGGACCAATGGCTAGAATTGGCCAAATCCGCTTCTGCTCTAGAGCGGCCCAAATTGCCTAAGCCCAATCCACAGAGGGGCAAAAGTGACATTTCTGCCCCTCCACCCGGGCAAGGAACGCAATGTTCCTCCCCGACTTTAGTGCCCGTTGCGCACAGCTTCCTCGCTGCCCGAACGTCAACGGGCAGGTGTCCGCAACTGCGTCTATGTCCGACATAACGGCTAGTTCATGGCAACCTGCCCGTCACAACGGCTAGTTTGGGCAGTTACCTATTCTTTGGAAAAAACGGCTAGTTCGCCCCAAAAATAGGACCGTTGGCCACGCGCTGGGGGCTCTATAAAAACCCTCTCACTTGAGAGGGTCAGGTATCACATTTTTCACCCTAAGCATACACTTTGTACTTGCCCCGTTTTCTCTGACCCTTTCTTACTTGAGCGTCGGAGTACCTTGCAGGTACACCCCCTCCTCTCCTCATTCTCAAGCCGAGCACGTTGCACGCCTTACAACCAACGATCATCCGGGCACCTCACCTTCTGACGACCAGCTTACGTGGGCCAGTTCAAATACTTCGGATCAGTGGCGCCGTCTGTGGGAACTCCTTGTTCTCCCCTTCTTTCTTTCCTCCTCGGAAACTGAAAGATCAAAACATACTTTCTTTGATCCACCCACGAATGGCCGCTCAGAACTCCGAAAAAGGTGCTGACGCTACGATTCTTGTCCCCGTCAACAAGATGGACGCTAATGGCAGTTCGTTGTTACTTTCTGATCCCCGTTTCCTTCGTGACGGGGCCACTGCGTCTCCAACTCCTCCTCCCACCGAGCAAGGAGGAAAACAGTCACCGTTGGGGGAACGACCGATTCCTGGCCCCCCCAGCGCCGATCTGGCCGTTGCAGCCCTCTTGGACGCTGTCAACCGCACGAACCTCCTTATCTTACAGCAAGGAGAAAGGATAGGAGCTCTCGAAGAAGCAGCTCTTCCAAGATCTTTTCCTCCCAAGAGGAAACACCAGAAATCAAGAAGCCCGCCACCTAGGCGCAGGGAAGACCGTATGACGAGTCGTGAGCCTGAACCACTGCGCGTTCGCAAGCACGACCAGATCTCCCCGCGGGATCAGTCACCACCAAGACACAAGAGAACGAGGCAAGACGGGCATTCTCCACCGGCCAGACCTCGCGACCGGCCACGATCACCCTCACCTCGCAGAGACCGCCGTCGCGAGCGCAGACAACGGTCACCGTCGACTTCAAGTTCGGACAGCGACGACGAGCCTCGCGGCCCGTTGTCCCGCAGGATCCTGGCCACCCGTCTCCCCAAAGGGCTAGAAAAGCCTCCGTCCTAGGGACTTATGATGGAACCACGGACCCAGAAGAGCACATAGAAAACATAGATGCTCTTCTGGACTACAGAGGTGTACGAGGAGCCATCAAGTGCCGCCTGTTCCCAACCACGCTCCGGAATGGAGCAATGACCTGGTACAAACAGCTGCCAGAGGAATCCATCACCTCCTGGAGGCAGCTCGGGAGGATCTTCTCCCGACACTTTACCGCATCACGACGCCATCCAAAGACTGAGGCGTCCCTTGGAACTGTTGTACAGGGGAGAGATGAACCTCTTCGGGACTACATTGAGCGGTTCAACAAGGAAGCCGTCCAAGTGCCAACGACCGACGAGATGAAGAAGTTCCTGCTCGAGCAGGGATTACGTCCTGGCTCAGACTTCGCGAAAGCCATCGGCCTAGATCCACCAAGGAACCTCAACACTCTCCTCCACCAAGCCCAGTCGCATATATAGTACGAGGAAAAGGTCGCCGCCCACTCTGTCCGGGCCTCCCGTTACCAAGAAGGTGCCCAGACATCCAGAGCTGAAGAGTCCTCGACATCCCGTCGAGGAGATAAAAGACGCGACGATCGGCCTCGCGATGCACGCGAACAGAAGGGACCTTCTGGAAGATTCCATGAATATACCCCCCTCACTACTTCAAGGGAGAAAATCTTGTCCGAATGTGCCAACTCAGAGTTCAAGCAGGTGGGGGTCCGTTTCCCCAAACAGCTGCCGGCCAGGCCAGGTGTGGACAAATCCAAGTATTGCCGCTTCCACAAGAGCCATGACCATACGACGGAAGAATGCATCCACCTCAGAGATGCCATAGAGATCCTCATTCGCGACGGCCATCTGAAGCAGTTCGCGAAGAAAAAAGAAGCTCCCCGGCAAGAAACCCAGGAGAGCAAGAAGGCTGCTGAAGAGACTCCGCCCTCCGATGACACCAACGTACAGGTCGCTATGTCCGTGACTCGACCAGAAGACTTCTGTATCCCTGACAGTCTGCCCGTTTCCACGTTCCTCGGCGCTCACAGCCCGTGGGAAACCTTCTCGTCGGCCATGGTCATCTCCGGTGGTGGATTCAACAAAATCACGGTTGGTTCGGTCAAGAGGAAGTTTGATCAACTGATCAGCAAGAGCTCCAACAAAGTTACCACGCTGGATACCACTCGCAAAGGATCCTCTCCCATTTCCTTCTACAAAGAGGAGCTCCTCGGCGGGTCACCAAACTCAAGCATCCCGCTTCTCATCCGGGCAAGGATGGCGAACTTCGACATTCGCAGAATACTCGTGGACCAGGGCAGTTCAGTTGATATAATGTACAACCACCTGTTCGAGACACTGCAGTTGGACGACTCTCACCTTACTCCATACGTTGGATCCGACCTGCAGGGATTCAACGGAGCAGTAACAAGGCCCCGAGGTTACATAGAGCTCATCGTGACCTTCGGTTCAGGAAAGACAACCCGAGCAATCAAAGCACGATTTCTGGTAATCGACTGCCCGTCACTATATCAGTGCATTTTTGGAAGGCCAACCCTGGCAGAGTTGGTTGCAGTGCCTTCCACCGTACATCTCAAGATGAAGTACTACACTTCTGAAGGGATGGTCGCCACCCTCCACGGCGACATCGAAGCTGCCCGTCGATGCTTTGAAGCGGCATCAAAAGGATTTAGTACAATCTCAGCAAAGCCGAGGACATCTGGACGCCCTCCTCTGCCCAGCAGCTCCGAGCAGCCAAATCGCCTCCCCCAGGTCGAATCCATCGACTTGGACAGCCGTTTCAACGAGGAGGATCACGCCAAAGCCCTGACGACTTAGGGTAGCCAGTCCCACAACAACGACCATCTCCCGCGCCCCATACCAGATGGCAACTTCGAGATCGTCCCGTTCGGAGAAGACACCCAACGGGGAGTGAAGATCGGAGCAGACCTCCCCGACCTGGCCAAGAGACAACTAAAAGCGTGCCTCAGGGAGAACGCAGACTTGTTCGCATGGAGCGCTGCTGAAATGCCAGGATTGGACCCCTCCGTCGCTTGCCACCAGCTTACAATTGATCCGGCCATCAAAGCCATTGCCCAGTGCAGAAGGAAACAGTCCCCGGAGAAGATGGAAGCCGCGGAGAAAGCTGTTAAAGACCTTCTAGAAGCTAGGTTTATTTCCGAGGCCAAATACACTACATGGCTCTCAAATGTTGTACTTGTAAGAAAAAATAATGGCAAATGGAGAATGTGCGTTGATTATACCGATGTTAACAAGGCCTGTCCGAAGGACGCCTACCCCCTCCCCAATATAGATAAGCTCGTAGATAACTCAGCAGGTTTTAAGCTGTTATCGTTCCTTGACGCCTACTCGGGCTACAATCAAATCCCGATGGCCGCGAGCGATAAAACTTACACGGCCTTCATGACCGAATCGGGCAATTATTACTACAACGTGATGCCTTTCGGTCTGAAGAACGCCGACGCTACATACCCACGAATGATGAACAAAGTCTTCCAAGGACAAATAGGCGACATACTCGAGGTATACATGGACGACATGATCGTCAAGTCCCACGAGGAACTAGACCATGTCGCCCATCTTCGAACAATTTTCGAGCAAGCGAGAAAATATCAAATGCGTTTTAACCCAGAGAAGTGCACGTTCGGCGTACGGACAGGTAAATTCCTTGGTTTCTACCTAACGGAACGAGGAATAGAGGCTAACCCCGACAAATGTCGGGCATTCTCTGAGTTCCCAACGCCCACATCTAAGAAGAACATCCAATCCCTCAACGGGGTACTCACCTCGTTGTCCCGCTTCGTCGCGAAATCCGCCCAACACGCCCTTCCTTTCTTCAAGCTCTTGAGAAAAGAAGCCGCGTTTGAATGGACCGAAGAATGCGAGGCGTCCCTCCTTCACTTAAAACAAGCTCTGTCGAAACCACCCGTGTTGTCACGGCCAGATACCGAGGAAGTTTTGTTCCTATACCTCGCCGTCACCGTCGAGGCCGTGAGCGTCGTTCTCATCCGCGAGATTCACGCCGGGCAAAAGCCCGTATACTTCACGAGCAAAGCGTTGCAGGACGCGGAGTTGCGATATCAGCAGATAGAGAAGGTAGCACTGGCCCTCGTCAACGCTGCCAGACGACTGAGGCACTATTTCTTGGCCCACACGATCGTGGTGAGAATGGATCAGCCCATCAAGCAGTTGTTGGGACGGCCAGACATGGCCGGTCGAATGCTCAAGTGGTCGTTGGAGCTGTCCGAATTTGACGTCCGGTATGAAAGCAGAAAAGCTCTCAAAGCACAGGCCCTGGCCGATTTCGTGGCAGAAGTAACCTTCTCAAACTCCTCGCCCCACGTAGCAAACAGATGGACCATCTACGTAGACGGAGCATCCAACTCGAGCGGCAGCGGGGCAGGAGTCATTCTGGAGAACGACGAAGGGACCATAGTCGAAGCGTCTCTCACTTTATCCTTTCCCACGTCGAACAACCAGGCCGAGTATGAAGCCTTCCTCACTGGGTTACGCCTAGCCGAAGACCTAGGGGCAGAAGAAATCGTCATCTGCACGGACTCTCAGCTCGTAGCCCACCAGGTCTCCGGGGAGTATCAGGCCAGAAATGACAGTCTATCTGAATACCTCTCCCTAGTTAAGGAAAAGATGTCGAAGTTCAGGACGGTAGCCGTAAGACATGCTCCCCGCGAACATAACGTGCGAGCAGACGTCCTATCCAAACTAGCGAGCACCAAGAGGAAAGGCGGAAACAGGTCAGTCATCCAAGAGATACTTCCCCGGTCCAGCATCGATAAGGGGTCTTCGACCCTACACGTGCACGCAATCGGGGACACCGACTGCTGGATGACGCTCATGTACAACTACCTCACTAGGGAAGAACTTCTGGATGACCCCAAAGAATCCAGCACCATCAGACGAAAAGCTTGCTCGTACGTCATCCTCGAAAACAAACTTTACCGAAGGGGCTTCTCCATTCCGCTACTAAAGTGCATAGAGGAGGAGATTGTCCCCCACGTATTACGAGAAATCCACGAAGGCATTAACGCCCAGCACCTGGGGGGAAGGTCCATTGCCCGCAAGGCACTCCGGGCAGGATATTACTGGCCAACTATGCAGCAAGACGCCAAAGAGCATGTGAAGAAATGCGACAAATGCCAACGGCACGGGGATATGCACCTAGCTCCCCCTAACGACCTGAAAAGCTTGACATCCCCATGGCCATTCGCCTGGTGGGGCCTAGACATCCTAGGACCCTTCGTGACGGGGTCTAGCCAAAATAAATACCCGATAGTGGGCGTAGATTACTTCACAAAATGGATAGAAGCAGAAGCCTTAGCGAAGATAACAACACTTAACATTCTACGCTTCTACAAGCGGAATATCCTTGCCCGTTTTGGGATTCCCCAAGCAATCGTCACGGACAATGGAACACAATTCACGGACAAGAAGTTCCAAGACTTCGTCGCCCATCTCGGAACAAAGCAACACTTCGCTTCGGTCGAGCACCCCCAGACCAACGGGCAGGCGGAAGCGGCCAACCGTGTCATCCTTCGTGGCCTCAAACAAAGACTGGACAAAACGAAGAAGGTCTGGGTCGAGGAGCTCCACAGCGTCTTATGGGCATATCGTACTACTCCCCGGTCCACCACCAGGGAGACGCCTTTCCGCTTAGCATATGGCATGGAGGCTGTTTTACCCATCGAGATCCACGTACCGTCCAGAAGGACCGAGTCACCTCTAGACGAGGAGATGAATAACGAAGCGATGAGAGAAGAGCTCGACCTCGTCGAGGAAATCCGGACAGGAGCAGCCCTCCGCGAAGCGTCTCTTAAGCAAAAAATAGCAATCAGGCACAACGCCAAAGTCTTACGATGAGAATTCGACGTGGGCAGCCTTGTCCTGCGAAGAAACCACAAGGACTCTCGCGAAGGCAAACTAGCGGCCAATTGGGAAGGGCCATACAGAGTCCGTGCCAAAACGGGAAATGGTGCATACTTCCTCGAAAACCTCAACGGGGAGGCACTCCCCCGACCATGGAACGCCGAGAAACTTAAGCAATACTACAGCTAAAAGTAACCATAGGCTTCCTCGTACCAAGAGACCACCTAGCGGTCATCATGCTTGTCCAGGTACAAACGACGCATGCACACAAAGTAGAATCCCGCTCAATCAAACAAGCCGGAACTCTGCTCGTCGGCGGTCCTCAACCGAGCACCGCCTTCGTCCAAGTACCATGATTGGCAGAACCCCAGCTCGCGATGGGACGTTCACGCCGCAACCTCAGGCCTCAATCGCGACCTGAGATCCGCAACCTCGCCAGGGACTTCCCCGGCTATTCGACCAGTTCCCCGCATTGGCGAATTCACACACAGCGAGCTATCTTTCAAAAGAAAGCTCCACTAACGGACACACCCTCCGACGGGCAGTCATACATGCACAACTAAGGTAAAGTACAACAATAATGTAAAGTACAACAAAAATTGTATAAATGTATCGGGCATTAAATAAAGAGGCCACAAGGGCCAAAAGACTGTGCGTATTACATAAAAAAGGGGGCCATGCCCCCCCAGAACCAAATAAATTACAAGTTAATCAACGGCACGCAGGCCGGACAAAACACGACAACATCAAAACAACATGAATCCTCATCCTTCCACATGCTCGGTCGCCTCGGGCTCGGTCTCCTGCTCCTCCGCTGGCTGATCTTCGGTCTGAGCTTCGGGGGTGTCGAGAACCAGGCCTGCGGGCAAGACAATGCGATCATCCTCCACTCGTGCAAGGTAGTGGATACCATCGGTCGAAATGTCAAGCCCGGGGTTCACCACCCGCAACTGGGCCACGGCACTTTCAAAAGACTCTGACGCCACAACAATACCATCCTCCTCGGCCTGCAGTATGTTGGCGACCAGCTCAGCCCTAGTTTTCAACACTTTTATCTCGTCGGGTTCATCAGCACCCGGGGCACTGGCCGCCATCAGCTCCTTGTTCAAATCCTCCGCAACCTTCTTTTCCGCCTTCAGCCTGGTTACCTCCTCTTTCAGCTTGGCCGTCTCCTCCTCAGCCTTTCTCCTAGCCTCGCGAGCACCCTTGACCTCTTCCTTCAAGGACGCCTCGGAGGCCCGGGCAGTAGTAAGTTCAGCCTCAAGCACAGAGTCCCCTTCCGCATAAACGGCCGCCATTTCCAGCATCCTCACCATGGCAGAAGCATCCTGGGCCACCATTGCCCTCTTGCTCGCTCGGTCCATGCTTCCGAGGTTGAGTGACTCTGCCCGCGGAACGACCAAAGTGTTGCCCTCAAAGAACCTCCGGTCAAGGACACACGGAGGAAGCTCAAACTTCCCTTTCTCGGGTGCCCGAGTCAGGTCCACGGCATCCGACGACCTTTGCCGCTTCGCTCGCCCAGCCAGAGCCAATGGAGAGTCCCGGGGAGTTAGAGTAGGAGAAGCAGAGGTTCCCACCGCAGCTTGAGCAAGGGGAAAAGCACGAGCACCACCAACAGGACGGGCCTTGGGAGGAGCCGCTCCAGCCTTGCCCCTCGACATGGCGTTCCTCACCACACGATCACGAGCCTGAGGCATCTCAACTGCACAAATGAAACAAACACGTTAGCAACAGGGAAGAAAAAGAAATAACAAATAAAGTATAAGTATCTAAGACTACCGAGCAACTTCATGGCATCCGCGGGAGTCTTGCACTCCAGCAGAGCCTTCACATTGATAAACCTGCGCTCGACTCTCTGGCTCCCGTCGTCCTCGTAGATAGGGGCACCCTTGCTCATCCAGCAGGTCGCAAGATCGAAGGAGTTTACCCACTTCACCAACGCCTCATAGGACACAGCATCCTACCCGCGCAACGCGCTCGACTCAAAGACGTAGGCACTGGGCTTCTTTGAGAAGTGTTCGGGTGTCCACCGGATCGGGAACTTGTACACTCTCTCCCCGATATATTTCCCTTCCTCGGTAAGTAGCTCATCTCCGTTCTCATCATACTCTACCTCCCATACATACACGTTGTCCTGTGCAGCTTCGGACAAGGGCTCGACGATATAATACCGTCCCTTGAACGTTCGGATGGACTCCGAGAACGGCTTAAACAGCTTTCTGGGCTGCTTCAAAGAGACCCAACCATACCTCTTCCCCGTCAGCTGCCGTTGTAGGTTGAAGACAGCAAAGAACAAAGGAAGGGTGGTCCCCAGAGAAAGGTGCTCGCACACCAACTCAAAAGCCCGTATGAAGACCAACGAATTGGGATGGAGCTGAGAAGGAGCCAACTTCAGGTGCTCAAACACTGACCGCTGTAAGTCGGTAAAGGGCAACCTCAGCCCCAATTCCTTGAAAGCATATTCGTACATGGCGAAGCAGTCCCCGAAGTTCGAGCAGATCCGCTCGTCCAAATTAGGCATAAGCACTCTCCATTCACCCGCTGGCCCCACCTCAGTAAAAACGTCCGCCGCAGACCGGGCAAACGTGGAAATATGGCCGGAAGGTTCAGCCACCTCCCACTCTTCCAGGCAGAACACATCAACGTCCTCTTCCATCGCGTCCTCCTCCACGACCTCCAAATCCTCTCCCTCCTCAGCATCGCTCGCCTCCCCCTCGACTTCGCTCCAGGAGTTCGAAGCCGACGAGCTCGAGGACACAGAGCTCGAAGCCGTTGCACTACTGCTCTCCTCGGACACAGTCTCCTCCTCGAATGTAACTGGGATAACTTCCCTCTCTGGCTCCATCGCCCCTACGATCACCTGAAAAAGCAGAGAAAGACGGTGAATTCGACAGAAAATCAAATCCACCCTTCCACCGCTAAGTCAAGTAAAAGGGCGCGCAGAAGGCTAAGGACAACGTCCCCGGCCTAAGCCCTAACATCAAACGAAGAAAGAAAAAAACCTCCCCGCGAGGAGATGACCGAGACAGACCATTCTCCAACGAGGAACCTCCCCGCGCTCGTGCCCAAACTCCGGTTGAAGTTCCACCGGAATCTGGAAACGTTCCACAGGAAAGTTCACCACTCCACCGGAAGATGGTAAGACGCGGTGGTCACGACTCGCAACCACGACATGGACCACCACGTGCACCGAACACACTACCTACTCCAACCAAATGCTTGATGCAGCATATGGGCGGAACCGCCGCCCACCACCAACACTCGCCAGAAATCTACCTACTTTGTCACCTAAAACTAACCCTAGCCGCATGCAATCTACCATTGACAATGAGAGGAAGTAAAACAAGCTGGAAACCAGAAAACTTACTTATTTTTTAGTAGAAGAGAAAGGCTGCTCGAAACTTGACACGGTGGTCGGTTGCTCTGAAGACGGTACGGGCAGGAACGCTGATGACGACGAAGAAGGATCAGAAGGGAAAAAGTGCAAAATGGGACAACCTTCCCCCTTTTATACTGAGGGGCACGTGCACACACGCGCCCATAGGTAATAATGACTGCCCACTAGCCATAATTACCTATTAACTGCTACGCAGGGCTCGATGCACACGTGGCAGCCCAACGTTTCCCATTTTGTCTGACGCTTTATCTTCCCGAATACCGGGCAGCAAAGTCACGACCACAAACATCACGAACACAGAGGGCCACGGGCACCTCGAGACAATTTTCCTCGTCTCCAAACGACGACTCTGCGCGACGAGAAGTCCTTAAGTCATCACTCCCACGCTCGGGAGCAATGACTTGGGGGGCTCCTGTTCTGGACTGGACCAATGGCTAGAATTGGCCCAATCCGCTTCTGCTCCAGAGAGGCCCACATTGCCTAAGCCCAATCCACAGAGGGGCAAAAGTGACATTTCTGCCCCTCCACCCGGGCAAGGAACGCAATGTTCCTCCCCGACTTTAGTGCCCGTTGCGTACAGCTTCCTTGCTGCCCGAACGTCAACGGGCAGGTGTCCGCAACTGCGTCTATGCCCGACATAACGGCTAGTTCATGGCAACCTGCCCGTCACAACGGCTAGTTTGGGCAGTTACCTACTCTTTGGGAACAACGGCTAGTTTGCCCCGAAAATAGGACCGTTGGCCACGCGCTGGGGGCTCTATATAAACCCTCTCACTTGAGAGGGTCAGGTATCACATTTTTCACCCTAAGCATACACTTTGTACTTGCCCCTTTTTCTCTGACCCTTTCTTACTTGAGCGTTGGAGTACCTTGCAGGTACACCCTCTCCTCTCCTCATTCTCAAGCCGAGCATGTTGCACGCCTTACAACCAACGATCATCCGGGCACCTCACCTTCTGACGACCAGCTTACGTGGGTCAGTTCGAATACTTCGGATCATAAATCTTATTTTGTAATTGTTGATTAACTTTCAATTTTGATTTTAATTAGCTTTTGAATTTTGATTGATTTTTTAATTTTAATCTTAACCCGAATTGATTTTGAATTAGGAATTAACTTTGATTCTAATTGACCCTTGACTTTTAATATTGATTAGCAGTTGACCAATTGTGGATTAATTTTGGTCACGACTCTGAATAATTAGGAGTAGATTTGTTATCCTAGTTGTAATCTCTTTGTAAGGGTAGCACGGTTTTTGTGGTTTCGAATCACTATCGCTTTGGTAGTACAGTTCGATTCATTTTTTATCCTGTTGAGCTGATTAAGGAAGGGAAATAGATGTCTTCAATTAACCCTGCTTGCAAACTGAGTTTAAACAGTCAAAACTGTTGGTTTACAGATGCTATCAAAATATGGGGGTTCGTCTTTTAGGGTTTATTTGCTTAAAAACAGGATCTGGACTATTTGTGAGGTTTTAGGTCTAATGCTTTTGATGGATATATAAAGGTACTGGGTTTGGGTTTTTTGATTAGTATGCTCGCTAAGATTTTTGCAATCTTATGCCTACGTATTCCTGAAACAGGGAAATCAGAGCGATCGTAGTTCCTCCTATTCTATGGGAGGAAAAAGATTGTTTTGGTGTCTTGTTCAAAGCCAAGACATGAAGCTAAAGGTGGTTTGTATCTTGTTCAAAGCCCAAGATGTGAAGCTAAAGGTTTGACTGAGAGAGAATTTGTCATCTCTAAAGAGGAGTTGTTGATGTTTGTATGTTGTGAGCAAGGCACAAATTTTGATGCTAAAAGGTTGATTGACTCAACCGAGGTTTCTTTATACAAAGCCTAAGAGGAGGCGGAAAGTTTGACTTTTTCGGGGAAAATGTTCTTTTTGTCTTGTACAACGTCCAAGATTGAGGCTAAAAGGGATTTTGACTCCGTCGGGGAGAATGTATCTTGTATAAAGCCCAAGATTGAGGCTAACATGGTTTGACTCAAAAAGAGAGTACTTTTATCTGTCATGTATAAAGCCCAAGACGGAGGCTAAAAAGGTTGACTCGACAAGAGATTCCTGAACAGGTGATTGACTCAACAAGAGAGTCTGAAGGTTGTTTGACTCAGCAATAGAGTCTTTTATACTCAACAAGAGAGTGTTTTGTTGTCTCGTACAAAGCCCGAGATAGAGGCTAAAAGGAGATCGACTCAACAAGAGAGTATTTTATACTCAACAAGAGAGCATTTTGATGTCTCGTACGAAGCCCGAGATAGAGGCTAAAAGGGGATTGACTCAACAAGAGAGCCTTTTATACTCAACAAGAGAGTGATTTGATGTCTCGTACGAAACCCGAGATTGAGGCTAAAAGGAGATTGAATCAACAAGAGAGTCTTTTATACTCAACAAGAGAGTGTTTTATATGTCTTGTACAAAGCCCAAGACAGAGGCTAAAAGGGATTGACTCAACAAGAGAGTCTTTTATACTCAACAAGAGAGTGGGATTTTATATGTCTTGTATAAAGCCTAAGACGGAGGCTAAAGATGGTTGACTCAACAAGAGAGTCTGAAAAGGTTAGCTCCGCTAGGGAGAATCAATTGTACAAAGCCCAAGAGGAGACTGACTTACTGCTGAGGATTATCGAGATCCTGAAGCAGGTCCAAGTGTGGGGAATTCTCATGAGAGAGACCGGGTTTCTGCTGGAGATTGATCCAGAGTGATCGGTGTTTTTTCCTATGTTTGAAAGGAACTTGAGAATGTCTTTGAGACTCAAGAGGTTTAGACTGTCCAAGTATAGAGTTTTATCTTTTGTACAATGCCCAAGAGGAGGCGCGAACATTAAGGGATGAGTATCAACCCTTAAATGGCCAGAGTTTTGACGCTGGAAAGACTGCTCTAGCAAAGGATGACTAAGTTCTGTCTTACCTTTAAGAGGTCGTCAGGGTCCTTGTATTAAGCCCAAGAGAAGGCATGAGAACTTCTAAGAAGCCGAAGGGTCCTTGTACAACGCCCAAGAGGAGGCGGGGATGCTTTTAGGAAGCCTGTGGGTCCCCAAACCAAGAGAAGTTCAAGAAATGTAATTCACAGAGAAGAGATCATTCCAGGAAAGTTCGAGAATTTGGAAGAAACTCAAGAGATGCCATTCACGGAGAAAAGATCATCTCTGGGGAGTTAGAGTTTCTTTGACAATTTTCTAAGGGTGACAGTCTGAGAAAAGGTTCACCGAGAATACTGCCTTTCTCTTTGTTCCATATTGTTTAACCCCAAGAGAAGGGAAGACTGTATCTAGAATCCTACGGGGGATCTAGTTTTGTTTGTATTTTAAGAGTGACCAACAGGGCTTTACCTAGTGCTAGACGTAGTTGTCGGGGAAAACTCTAAATAACTATACTAGTATTACACAGTGGATATGTGACAAGTATATAACATGATGTGAAAGAAGACTTACAGTGAAGCAGCCCCACAATACAGTTATATACATATGAAAGCAATAAATGAAAGCGAATAAACACTTACCCGTTGTAGAGCTTCCATGCTGTTTGGTTAGTTGTTCAACAAAGAAATTAAAGAAAGTTTTGATGACAACATATATTTTAATTCAAAATCAAAGGAGAAAGTGCTTTGAAAAGATGGATGGGGCTTACAGCTCAAGGAGAGGCCCAAGTTTTAACGATGATCGCACCGTTGTTTTGAAAACTGTACAGAGAGACTTATACAATATGTGAGGCCCAAAAAGTTTTTATGTACAAGGGGATGGGTCTTACACTCTATTAGAGGCCCAGGGTGATTTGTTTTTGTACAAGAGATGGGGCTTACAACTCAAGGAGGGGTCCAGGGTGATTTGTTTGGCAACGAAGATCGCGCCGAGGTTTTTTGAAAACACAGTGGGTCTTATACAATATCTGAGGCCCAGATCATTTTGGTTTCAAAAAGGGGTTGGGTCTTAAACTCTATTAGAGGCCCAAAGAGTTTGAAAATTAATAAAGATGGGTCTTATAGCTCAAGGAGAAGCCCATTTGTTTTGTTAAAAAGGCGACGATCGCGCCGAACGTTTGAAAATATACAGAGGGACTTATACAATGTGTGAGTCCCAAAGGTATTATTTACAAAGGGATGGGACTTACACTCTACCAAGAGGCCCAAAGAGTTTGAAAAAGATTTGTGAGGGTGAAAATCAAGGAAACCCTAATTTTATCATTTTTAAAAGTAAATTCCTAAAGAAAATCAATAAATAATGATAAAATACCAAATAAGCTTGAATAAACAACTTGTGATTTTTGGTTGAGACTTAAAAAAATGATGTTTTAATCACAAGATGAATTAAAACTCATTTGGTTTTGATTTTCAAGATAAAAATCCACTTTTAAAAGTGTTTAAAACAATTAAAAATGAATTTATTTACAAAAATATCAACTATATTAAATAATTCATAAAAATCTGATTTTTTTGTGGAATAAAATATTTTAACATTTTTTTGATTTTTTGCAAAAAGAACCAATCAAAAATCATTAAAATTGAGAGAGTTATTAATTTTGCAAATTATTTAAAATAATATGAAAAATAATAAAAGTGGAAAAGTGGATAAAAAAGAGGTCTGGGGCCAGGGGGATTCGAACCCCAGACCTTCTACTCACTTAATACACAGAAACCAGCTGATCAACCACTGGGGCGCATTGCCAATTCATTAAACATATGGCAAGGGAAAAATATAAGGCAAGTTTGGTTTGAAAACCTGAAGAATGGCGCCATGACCATCTTCTTCCTTGGGCCAGATGCATGAAGCTCTCTATCTCACTCGTTTCTCAACCACTTGACATGATTCAAACACCAAATTCACGTGTTTTTTAACAAGGAACATGATGGAAATATTTGATTTCATTTATTTTTAGTGTGTAGCAAGTTACATGAACGTGAATGTATGAACCCTAATTTTGCAAAAGCAATCGTGCAGACATGTTTGTGAGTGCTATGATCAAATTTTTTGAGGGGAACATTCAACATATGATGATAAGCAATTGGCAAAAGTATAATGCGAGGAAATATTCATGGATCATGTTATGAGAGTTTGAGGCTTACCTTGCTGAAAGAAGAATTGAAACTCTGCATAAAGTGTGTTCCAGAAGTAATTGGATGACTTCTACAGCTTCAATGAATGGTATGGAGTGGATTGCAAGCCTTGGAACTTTTTGAAACTCCTTATATCAGATCATGGTATCCCAACTGTATAATGGCTAGGATGAAGATTGAGATTTTGATTCAGGTGTTTCAGAGGTGATTTAGGTGTTTGGACAGCTTCTGTACATCATATGTGATGTGTTAGAAGTGGTGGTTTGAGTTGCTTGGCTCTGCAACTCAAAACCCGATAGTGGTTTGCACAAATATGGAGTTTTTGTGCTTGGAGAGTGAAAGAAAGAAAGCAAAGAATTCTTGTGCTTTGGTGTAATTTGAAGAATGAAATGTGCACTCTATTTATAGGCAAAGATGTTGCCCTGAAGTTGCCAGCTCGAGCTCAAGAGATATGCTCTGAGTTTTCTTGGTCAATGTTTGGCAAATATCTTCACTCACAAGGAATATATGAGTCTCCAAATAGCTCAGCTATGGTCTGACAAATTTCACATTCTGGAGCCTTCTTATTGGTGGATTATGAAGGCAGCTTGACTGATCATAAAGGGAATGTTGAATATTCACTATTTGCTCATAAATGCACATTGGATTCCAAGCATATTCTCTTATGCTCATGCTCTCATTGGCTGGCCTTGAACTGAATTGGCAGGTGGTGCAGAGCTTGTAGTCATCAAATTGAGTGCAGCAGGTCTTGTGATTAATTCTCTTTGGATAAGAATCGAGTTCATCAAGTGATGCAACAAAATCTGTTGCAAAACAGCTGCAACAAGGCATGTTTGGTCATGGATTTCTCTTGGCTCGAGTTGAATCAATTTATGCTAATAAATTCTTTGAATTCTTAGCAATATTTGCAATAACATTGATGTTTATAGTTGGAGTTGATTTCCCTTGCAACTATGTGAAAAAAACCTCACAAGTTTTGGTGTTTTCAACAAAATCTGTCTTGGACAGAAATTTGTCTAAGTGTTGAAAAAATGCAATTTTCCTATTTTCAGCCATTTTGATCACTCCATAGTTTAAAATCCATGATGAATTGGAATGAGGTGTAGTTGACACTTTTAAAGTATGCCATGAGAGCCACAAATCCATCTTTGGATCAACCCAAATGGTTGCTTGGATCTCAAGTTATGATCCTTGGAAGTTGGTACCCTAGCCACTTTGTTCCAGAACTTAGAAAAATTCTAAGTTTTTATGGTTACCCCTTTTACAAGTTATCCCACTTTCTTTGATTTTTCTTGATGAATGATGATTCCAATCACACATTAACATCATTTTAGGGTTAGGGGACCATAATTGATCAAAAATCAAAAGTCAAACTTTGACTTTTGGGCACAGTTGACTTTTTATCAGATGAATTCCAAACTGTGCGATCCTCTATGAAATCAAGTCCTTGACTTAAATCAAACTTGATGGATTGATTTCATAGGTGTTATAGGGTGTATTGAATCATGTCCCAAGGTTTGGGAGCACGTCTTGGTCAAAAGTCAAAGGTACAGTTGACTTTTTCCTCAGAATCCTAATTGTGGTCCTGATGAACTTGAAACTTGTGAACCAAGCTTCTTGGATCAATCCATTGTTGCAAATGGATCAATGTGGTTTATTAGAGACCCTTAAACCATATCTTGAGGTTTTGGCTCATGCTTTGTCCCAAAAGTCAACTTAGGGGTGAATTAGGTCAAGAAAAGGTAACTAGTTTCCTACCAAGGAACTGGTCTTAGTTGCTGCAATAAACTTCCCCTCGATCATGGTTTCCTACCAAGGAACTGGTCTCAGTTTCTGAAATAAACTTCCCCTCGATCCTGGTTTCCTACCAAGGAACTGGTCTCAGTTTCTGGAATAAACTTCCCCTCGATCCTGGTTTCCTACCAAGGAACTGGTCTCAGTTTCTGATATAAACTTCCCCTCAATCCTGGCCTTCAGCCAAGGAACTGGTCTCAGTTTCTCTTGTCAATAAACTTTCTTGACAAGGGACGCTGTTCGTAGCGGTTTTCCTCAAACTTCTCGCCGAATTTTCCTGGGGAGATGCCATTTGATGGAAAAAATTCTGATTGTAGAGGTGCACAAACTTCTCTGTTAGAGATGCCATTCGTTGACTCTACTGGGGGAAAACGAGTCTCTTGAGAGACTGCTTTCGCTTGGGGTTACTACATCATACTTTTCTCGGGATCTTCTCGGAGAAATTCCATATGATGTGATCCAATTTTGAGGTGCTGATGACCTTTTCGTCAGCGGATTTTTCGGAGAAAAACTGCTGTATTGCCGAATCTCTGATTAAGAGGCTTTCTCTGGGGATTTTCCTTAATCCGGGAAAGCGAATATATCATCTTCAATGGCGAAGAGTGATGTTTGTTGAAGGCCTTTTTGTCTTTCAGAGGTTCAAGTTATCAAAGTGGTCAAGGGACCAACTTCAATCCAGAAATAACCTGGACGAGAGTGTTTAGACGCAACATTTCCTGATGAGGAAAGAACTGACAACTCGATTGAGAGGACTTTTATCACCTGGGAACAAGACCGACTAGAGTGATAGTGATGCAATATGACTATGAATGAATCAATAATGCATGATGTATGTATGTATATGCTGATAAAACTGACACGACATACAGACTGATAGATGAACACGACTGGATACTCGGCCACCGCGAGAGATGAAAAGTATCACTAGTCCAAAATTAGCAATTATGCCTTGCTTAGGAGAGATAGTCCTTGTGGGGGACAAGCGTTGGTCGGGCTTAGGAGATAAGAACTCTGTCGGGGGGTGTGTCAGATGAAACACGGTCTCTGACACAGTTGATCCTTCATTCAGGTGCACTGGTTTAGAAGGAGTATTTCTATTCTGCACTTTGAAGCTCGATTACTTCCGGAGAAGCGATCGATGTTCTTTCGATGTTCAATAGTCAAAAGAAATTGCCATCGTCATTTTAAAAGCAGAAAAAGTTAAGTAAATTCATTTTTGTTTTATTTCAAGAATCGTTGATCATGTTAAAATGTCGTTCTGTAAAGCTAAAACAAATGAGAATTGCAAACAAAAGCTCTAGGGCTCAAATTTTATTGATAGGATGAAAATCAGCTAAGCGCGTGATTCCATAGAGTATTTACAAAGTTAGAAAATGGTAATTTAAGGGAAAAGGGCTACATTGAAACATAACGACCACTATCCTTCTACCAACTTTGAATTCGGGGCATCCTGAGCTTCGGTCGAAGATGACCTTGATTGGAGTTTTCCTGATGGATGGCATGACTGCCGAGGAGTTAAACTGATCAGACGTAGTTACTTGCCATTATCCCTAACTTTTGCCTGGATTGTACTGTGATGATTTCCAATCCATCAGGATGATTTTTGATTATGTCTCTATTTTTTGCCTAGACCGCCCTTTCGGGTTTTCAATCCACCGACACGATTTTTTTTAATTTATTTAGGTGAAGTATTTCTTGACTACGTTAGCATTCGTGGGGTAGGCAAATGCTTCTCCATCCATGGTTGCGAGTCTCAGGGCACCGCCTGAGAAGGCTTTCTTGACCACATAGGGGCCGTCATAATTCAGAGTCCATTTGCCCCGAGAATCAGTGAGAAATGATTGTATCTTCTTGAGCACAAGGTCTCCTTTCATGAAGATGTAAGCAGGCCTTTCTAGGCGCATTATGTCAATCTTAGTGTTCTGGACTGGACCACTGGCTAGACATGGCCCAATCCGCCTCTGCTCCAGAGCGGCCCAAATTGCCTAAGTCCTATCCACAGAGGGGTAAAAGTTAACTTTCTGCCCCTCCAGCCGGGCAAGGAATACAACGTCCCTCCCCGGAATTACGGCCCGTTACGCACGACTTCACTGCTCCCCGAACAGCTATGGGCAGGTACCCGGAACCACGCCTATGCCTGACATAACGGCTAGTTTTGGGCACCCTGCCCGACATAACGGCTAGTTTGGGTAGTTACCTATTATTTGGGGAAAACGGTTATTTCGCCCCGAAAATAGGACCGTTGGCCACGCGCTGGGGGCACTATATAGACCCTCTCACTCGAGAGGGTCAGGTATCCAATATTCACCCTAAGAATTCATACTTTGTACTTGCTCCTTTTCTCTAACCCTTTCTTACTTGAGCATCGGAGTACCTTGCAGGTACACCCCCTTCTCTCCATACGACCAGCATCCCTGATGCACTTGGCGGCCCGATTCTACAGGATCTGATCCAGCCATCGTGATCAGTGGCGCTGTCTGTGGGAATTTTGTTCTCCCCATCTTTCTTTCCTCAGAAACTGAAGATCAAAATAATTCTCAAACATCATCACGATCATGGCCTCCCAAGATCGCACCAAGGATGCTCTCCAAACCACCATCCTCCCTGTCAATAAATCTGATGTTGACGGTCAGTCATCTCTCCTCTGAGATCCCCGTTTCCTCAAGGACGGAGCCACTGCTTCTCCTTCCCCTACCCCTGCTGATCGCAACAACGATCAACCATCACTTAACGTCCAGCCCGTTCCTGTTCCGTCCAATGCCGACCCGACCGTGGTAGCCCTCCTAAAGGCGATCAACAAAACCAACACCCTGATCCTGCAGTAGAACGAGAGGATATGGGCACTAGAAGAGTCCCACCGTCCGAGATCCCCTCCTACGCGGAGGAACCAGCGACGATCAAGAAGCCCGCAACCCCGGAGAGAAATCGACCGAAGACTGCGCCAAGAACCTGATCCTCGCGTAGCCCAGAAGCGCAACCAGATATCCCCGCGTGACCAGCACGCTCATGACCACAAGAGGACTTAGAGGAACGAGCAATCTCCCCTGATCAAGTCTAAAGGACAGGACCGCTCACCTTCCCCGCGAAGGAACCGCTCACCTTCTCCTCGAAGGAACCGCTCACCTTCTCCGCGAAGGAACCGGCGTTACGAGCATCCCGTTCGGTCCCCATCATACACCAGTTCTAGCGACGACGACGAGCCTCACGGCCCGTTATCCCAGGAGATCTTGGCTACCCGTCTCCCAAAAGGCTTGGAGAAACCCCCGTCACTTGGCACGTACGACGGGACCACCGACCTCGACGAGCACATCGAGAACATCAATGCGCTGTTAGACTACCACGGCGTACAGGGCACCATCAAATGCAGATTGTTCCTGACCACGCTCCGAAAGGGAGCGATGACATGGTATAAGCAACTGCCCGAGCAGTCCATTACCTTGTGGAGACAGCTGGGCAGGATGTTCTCGCGGCACTTCACAGCATCTCGCCGCCACCCCAAAACTGAGGCCTCTCTTGGAGCCATAATCCAAGGGAAAGATGAACCTCTCCGCGCATATATCGATAGGTTCAACAAGGAAGTAGTGCAGGTCCCGACGACAGATAAAATGAAGAAGTTTCTGCTCGAACAAGGGGTCCGCCCGGACTCCGAGTTCTCTAAAGCCATTGGCCTCGCACCACCGAGGAACTTAGACGCCCTCCTCCTCAAAGCTCAATCTCATATTCAGTACGAAGAGAAGATTACGGCTTGCAACGTCCGAGCATCACGCCGCCAGGAGAACGCTCGGGCCTCCGAAGGAGGTGAAGCCTCGACATCTCGTCGGGGTGAACGGAGGCACGAGGACCGTCCACGGGACTCCCGCGACAGCAAGGGACCCTCCGGGCATTTCAATGACTACACTCCCCTGACCGTTTCCAGGGAAAAGATTTTGTCCGAATGTGCCAATTCGGAGTTCAAACAGGCTGGGGTCCGCTTACCCAAACAACTTCCGAACAGACCAAACGTGGACAAATCAAAATACTACCGTTTCCACAAAAGTCACGGCCATACTACGGAGGACTGCATCCATCTGAAGGATGCCATTGAGATACTGATCAGGGACGGCCACCTGAAGTAGTTCGCAAAGAAGAAGGACGCTCCTTGGCAGGATGCCCAGGAGTCCAAGAAGGTCGAGGAGGAGGTACCCTCCTTGGAAGACGCCCATGTACAGGTCGCTATGTCCATATCGCGACCCGAGGACTTCAACGTCTCGGACGGGCTCAGCGTCCCTGCATATTTCGCGGCCCACAACCCATGGGAGACATTTTCCTCTGCCATGGTCATCTCTGGCGGGGGCTTCAACAAAGTCACTGTGGGCTCCGTAAAATGGAAGTTCGAACACCTGACAAACACAAGCTCCAACAAAGTGACCACGCTTGATCGGGCCCAGAAGGGACCCATCCCCATCTCCTTCTACCGGGAGGAACTCCTCGGCGGCTCCCCGAACTCAAGCATACCATTGCTCGTCAGAGCCCGGATGGCAAACTTCGACGTTCGCAAAATACTCGTCGACCAGGGCAGCTCGGTCGACATCATGTACGCCCAGCTGTTTTCAACACTTCAGCTGGATGAATCGCACCTTACCCCCTATGTAGGGTCTAATTTACAGGGATTCAACGGGTCTGTGACCAAACTGTGGGGATACGTCGAACTGATCGTAACCTTTGGATCAGCTGAGATGGCCAGATCCATCAAGGTGCAATTTTTGGTAATCGACTGCCCTTCACTTTACCAATGCATTTTCAGAAGGCCAACTCTGGCCGAGTTGGTAGCAGTGCCCTCAACCGTCCACCTGAAGATGAAGTATTACACTTCGAAAGGGATGGTCGCCACCCTCCACGGCGATATAGAAGCTGCCCGACAGTGTTTCAAAGCAGCTACAAAGGGATTCAACACCATTGCGCCCAAGCCAAAAGTGTCGAGCAAGCCAGTACTGCCAAGCAGCTCCGAGGAGGCCAAGCCTCTGCCCCAGGTCGACTCTATCGACCTCGACAGTCGCTTCCCCGAGGACCAACAAGAGGAACGAGCAGCCTCAGCCAGCCCATCCGCGTCATCTAGCAGCAGCTCCCATCCGATGCGCCCAATCCGGGATGGTAACTTCGAGGTAGTTCTGTTCGGCGAAGACCCCTAACAGGGAGTGAAGATTGGAGCAGACCTGCCCGACATTACGAGGAAGCAGCTCAAAGCATGCCTCAGAGAGAATGCCGACCTCTTCGCATGGAGCGCCGCCGAAAGGCCCGGCTTGGATCCATCTGTCGATTGTCACCAGCTGACCATCGACCCGGCCGTCAAGGCCGTAACACAACGTAGAAGGAAGCAGTCTCTGGAGAAAACGGAGGCTGCTGAAAAAGCTGTAAAGGACCTCCTCGAGGCCAAATTTATTTCGGAGGCCAAGTACACCACTTGGTTGTCCAACGTTGTATTAGTTAAAAAATCTAATGGAAAATGGCGCATGTGCATTGATTATACCGATCTCAGTAAGGCATGCCCGAAGGATGCCTACCCCCTCCCCAATATTGATAAACTTGTTGATAATTCTGCTGGTTTTAAACTTTTATCATTCATGAATGCCTACTCGGGCTACAATCAAATCCCAATGGCAATGTCCGACAAAAAATATACGGCCTTCATGATCGAATCGGGCAACTATTACTACAACGTAATGCCCTTCGGCCTGAAGAACGCCGGAGAACGTACCAACGAATGATGAACAAAGTGTTTCGGAGAGAAATAAGCGACATGCTCGAAGTCTACATGGACGACATGATCGTAAAATCCCACGAGGAAACCGATCATACTGCCCATTTGAGAAAGGTCTTCGAACAAGCCAGGAAATACAAAATGCGTTTTAATCCGGAGAAGTGCACGTTCCGTGTCCGAGCAGGCAAATTCCTCGGCTTCTACTTAACGGGATGAGGAATCGAGGCCAATCTCGACAAATGTCAGGCATTCTCCGAGTTTTCTACGCCCAAGTCCAAAAAATCCATCCAGTCCCTCAACGGGACGCTCGCGTCACTATCTCGTTTCGTGGCCAAGTCCACCCAGCACGCCCTACCGTTCTTCAAATTCCTCCGCAAAGAGGCAGCATTCGAATGGACCGAGGTGTGCGACAAGGCCCTTCTCCATCTGAAACGTGCACACTCAGAGCCACTGGCCCTCTCTCGCCGGACAACGGCGAAACGTTGTACCTATACCTGGCCGTAGCAACCGAAGTAGTGAGTGCCGCTCTCATCCACGAGACACCTGAAGGGCAGAAACCCATATATTTCACTAGCAAAGCGCTGCAAGGACCAGAGTTAAGATACCAATAGATAGAGAAGGTGGTGCTGGCCCTCATCAACGCAGCCAGAAGATTAAGACATTACTTCCTGGCTCACATGATCGTGATTCGAATAGATCAGCCCATAAAGCAGCTGCTCGAACGACCAGATATGGCCGGCCGAATGCTTAAATGGTCGCTAGAACTGTCCGAATTTGACATCCAGTACGAAGGTAGAAAAGCCCTCAAGGCCCAAGCTCTGGCCGACTTCGTCGCGGAAATAATGTTCGCAGACTCCCCCACGAGCGAAGCACGCAAATGGACCATCTTCGTCGACGGTGCCTCAAGCTCGGCAGGAAGCGGCACGGGCATCATACTGGAGAGCGACGAAGGAATTATCATCGAGGTGTCACTCACACTGTCTTTCCTAACCTCCAATAACCAGGCGGAATACGAAGCCTTCCTCGCTGGGCTACGCCTGGCCGAGGACCTGGGTGTGGAGGAAGTCGTCATTTGTACAGATTCACAACTCGTGGCCCTCCAGGTCCGGGGAGAATACCAAGCCAAAATCGACAACCTGACTGAATACTTGGCCCTGGTAAAGAAGGAAATGGCGAAGTTCACAATAGTGGAAGTGAAACACGTTCCCCGCGAACATAACGTACGAGTAGACGTGCTGTCTAAACTAGCCAGCACGAAGAAGAAAGGCGGAAACAAATCTGTCATACAGGAGGTACTTCCTCGACCCAGTATCGAGAAGGCCTCCCCGACACTCGACGTACAGGTGATCGGTGACAACAACTGCTGGATGACCCCAGTCTACAACTATCTCGCCAAAGATGAACTCCCGTCCGACCCAAAGGAGGCCAGCGTAATCAGGCGAAGAGCCTGCTATTATGTTTTGGTCGAAGATAAACTCTACAGACGGAGATTCTCCATTCTGCTGCTCAAATGTGTCGAGGAGGAAATGGTCGCACACATCCTGTGTGAAATCCATGAGGGAATCAACGCCAAACATCTTGGCGGAAGGTCCCTCGCACGAAAGGCTCTCCGGGCAGGCTACTACTGGCCGACCATGCAAAATGACGCGAAAGAACACGTGAAGAAATGCGATAAATGCCAACGGCACGGGGACATGCACCTGGCTCCGCCTAACGAGCTCAAGGCTATGTCCTCCCCGTGGCCATTCGCCTGGTGGGGCCTAGACATCCTAGGACCCTTCGTGGTAGGATCAAGTCAAAACAAATACCTCATAGTGGGCGTAGACTATTTCATAAAATGGATAGAAGCAGAAGCTCTAGCCAAAATAACTGCCCTCAACATCCTGCGTTTCTACAAACAAAACATCCTTGCACGTTTTGGTATTCCCCAAGCGATAGTAACGGACAACGGGACGCAATTCACAGACAGGAAGTTCCAAGACTTCGTCGCCCAACTGGGCACGAAGCAGCACTTCGCATCTGTAGAGTACCCTCAAACAAATGGGCAGGCTGAAGCAGCCAACCGAGTCATCCTTCGAGGCATCAAGTGAAGGCTAGACGAAACAAAGAAGGCATGGGTCGAGGAACTACACAGCATACTGTGGGCATACCGCACAACTCCGCACTCAACGATCGGGGAAACACCTTTCCGTTTAACATACGGGACCGAGGATGTAATTCCTGTCGAAGTTCACATGCCCTCTAGGCGGACAGAGTCGCCCCTAGACGAGGAGATGAACGACGAATCATTGAGAGAAGAGCTAGACCTCGTTGAGGAAATCCGAACCGGGGCAGCCCTTCGCGAAGCCTCACTAAAACAAAAAATTACCATCAGGCACAATGCCAAGGAGATACGGCGAGAGTTTGATGTGGGAAGCCTTGTTCTAAGAAGAAACCACAAAGACTCTCACGAAGGCAAACTAGCAGCCAACAGGGAAGGACCCTATCGCGTCCGAGCAAAAACGGAAAATAGGGCCTACTATCTAGAACATCTCTCCAGGGAAGAACTTGCTCGACCATCGAATGCTGAAAATCTAAAACAATACTACAGCTAAATCCTCAGTTCGACCCGTCACAACGATGAACGTCAGCTACCGACCACTATGCGCGTCTAAGTATAAGCGTCGCATACGAATAACGCAGAACCCCGCTCAGTAACGAGCCGGGTAACTGCTCGACAACGGTCCTCGATCGAGCATCGCTGTTGTCAAAGTACCATGACTGGAAGAACCCCAGCTCACGATGGGACGTTCACGCCGCGAACTCAGGCCTCAAACGCGACCTGAGCTCCGTACCCCGCCAGTGTAGCGAGCAATTTTGGACACGGTTCTTAGGAGTTGTCTCTCCTTTTAGGGTACTACAGTTTGATTCATTTTTTATCCTATTGAGATCTGACTAAGGAAGGGAAATAGATGTCTCCAATTAACCCTGCTTGCATATTGAGTTTAAACAGCGGTCTGTTAGGTTACGGATGCTATATGGTAATGGGGCCTTTTTCTTCTTTCTTTTTTTCTAGAGAGTGAAAACACGGAACGGTTTATGGATAGGATGTTAGGACTGATGCGGGATTTTGGGTTTTTTGATTAGTGTGCTTGCTCAGATTTTTCTTTCAATCTTATGCCTACGTATTCCCGTTTTCCGAAACAGGGAAATCAGAGCGATCGTAGTTCCTCCTATTCTATGGGAGGAAATGGTGTTTTGGTGTATTGTTTAAAGCCCAAGACGTGAAGCGAAAGGTTGTTTGTATCTTGTTCAAAGCCCAAGATGTGAAGCTGAAAAGTCTATTTGTATCTTGTTCGAAGCCCAAGATGTGAGGCTGAAAAGTCTTCGACTTTAGAGAGAATTTGTCATCTCTAAAGGGGGGTTTGTTTATCACAATTATTAGGTGACTGGTTATAAAGGAGAATTACTTTAAACGGGATATGTGAATTCGGCAATGACATAATTTCCTTTATAGGGGGTTTCCAACCTGAAGGAGAAGACTTTAACTCAGTGTAGAGCAATGTCATCTTTCCTTAGGAATTTCTCATGCTAAAAGAGGGACAGTGGCGTGGATGTAGATGATCCAAAGGTTTGCCGCTTACAGCAGTTAGATGAAAGGAAAGGAGTTGTTGATGTTTGTATACTGTGAACGAGGAACAACTTTGATGCTAAAAGGTTGATTGTCTCAATTGGGATTTTCTTATACAAAGCCTAAGAGGAGGTTGTTGACCCAATAAGAGGATGTTTTTTTGTGTCTCGTACGAAGCTCGAGAGAGAGGCTAAAAGGGTTTGACTCAACAAGAGAGTGCTTTTAGATGTGTCTTGTACGAAGCCCAAGACGGAGGCTAAAGGTTGACTCAACAAGAGAGTCTTTTATACTTAACAAGAGAGTGTTTTGTATCTTGTACAAGCCCGAGATGGAGGCTAAAAATGTTTAGCTCAATAAGAGCCTTTTTGTATCTCGTACAAAGCCCGAGGTGGAGGCTGAAAAATGTTCGACTCAACAAGAGAGTCTTTTTGTATCTCGTACAAAGCCCGAGATGGAGGCTGTGGTTACTGTTTCAGTTGAGTGACAGGTCCAATATGCTGATTTAAAAAGAAAATCAGTTCTTATATGAGTAATATTTGCACTCAGGGATTTTGATTCGAGGATCAGGGATATTTCCTGTTCTTTAAGGAAATGGGAAATCCAAAGGGGATTGAGAGTGTCCAAGTCTAGAGTTTCATCTTTTGTACTGTGCTTTGAGAAACAGTAGTAGCAGGATCTAGACTCTTTGAAAGACTGTTCTATTAAGATGACTAATTTCTGTTCCTATACCTCTAGGAGGTCGTCGGGACAATTTGTGCGAAGCCCAAGAGGAGGCTGGAAACTTTTAAGAAGCCGAGGGATAATTTGTACGAAGCCCAAGAGGAGGCTATCATTCCCGGAGGAAGAAATCATTTATACAAAGCCTAAGAGGAGGCTATGGATACTTCTAAGAAGCCGACGGGTCCTTGTACAATGCCCAAGAGGAGGCGGGGATGCTTTTATGAAGCCTGTGGGTCCCCAAACCCCGAGAAATTCAAGACAGGCTATTCACAGAGAATAGATCAAGCCAGGAAAGTTCGAGAATTTGGAAGAAACTCAAGAGATGCCATTCACGGAGAAAAGATCATCTCTGGGGAATAGAGTTTCTTTGAAGATTTCTAAGGGTGACAGTCTGTGAAAGGGTTCACCGAGAATGCTGCCTTTCACGTCTCCATATTGTTTAACCCCAAGAGGAGGGAATACTGTATCTGGTAATCCTATGGGGGATCTAGTTTTGTCTATTTAAGAGTGATCAACTGGGCTTAGTGCTAGACATAGTTGCCGGGGAAACTCTAAATATCTATACTATTATTACAGTCGATATGAGTTTATGAAAGAAGACTTACAGCAAAACAGCCCCACAATACAATTATATGCATATGAAAGCGGTAAATGAAAGCGTATAAACTCTTACTCGGTTGTAGAGCTTCTATGCTGTTTTGTTAGTTGTTCAACAAAGAAAGATTGAAAACAACAGTATATCCAAAATCAATGGAGAAAGTGCTTTGAAAAGAAAGATTGGGGCTTACAGCTCAAGGAGAGGCCTAGGGTTTTATCAGTGATGGCATTGTGGTTTTGAATTTATACAGAGGGACTTATACAAGTGACTGAGGCCCAAAAAGGTTTTCTGTACAAAGGGATGGGTCTTACACTCTCTCAAGAGGCCCAAAGAGTTTTAAAGAAAAGAAATGGGTCTTACTACTCGAGGGTAGGCCCAGATGTCTTTTGTTTTGAAATGGCAATCGCCCCGAGATTTTGAAAATGCAGTGGGTCTTATACAATGACTGAGGCCCAAAATAAGGTTTGGTTTTCAAAGAGGTTGGGTCTTACACTCTAATAGAGGCCCAAAGGTTTTGAATGGGTCTTATAGCTCGAGGAGAGGCCCGAAATTTGTTTTTCAACGGACGATGATCGCGTCGAACTTTTTGAAATACAATGGGACTTATACAATAAGTGAGGCCTGAAATAGGTTTGTATTTACAAAGGATTGGGTCTTACACTCTATTAGAGGCCCAAAGTGTTTGAAATTGTTTTGTGAGGGTGAAAATCAAAGAAACCATAATTTTATTCTTTAAAAGAAAATCAAACAAAATACCAAATAAATTTGAATAAACCATTTGTGATTTTGTTTAAGGTTTGAAAAAAATGAGGGATAGTCATAAGGGATATTTAAACTCATTTGATTTTGATTTTCAAAGTAAATATTCACTTTTAAAATGTTTAAAAACAATTAAAAATGAATTTATTCACAAAAATACCAATTATATTAAATAAATAATATAAACTTAATTTTTTGTGGAATCAAATATTTTAATATTTTTGTGATTTTTTGCAAAAAGAACCAATCAAAAATAATTAAAATTGAAAGAGTTATTAATTTTCCAATTAATTAATAAAACATAAAAATATTGGAAAAATAGCAAAAATGTGAAAAAACACAAAATGGCATGGGTGGGGTTTAAACCCAAGACCTCAAGGTCACAAGGTGCGCGCCTTTCCACTGAGGTGGTGTGATACATCCATTGTTTGAAGTGAAAACACAAATACACAAGTCATGCCTTGGTTTTAGGCCTGGCCCAAGGCAAGGCAAGGCAAGTTTTTGCTTAGAAACGTGAAGGTCATAACTTTCTCAATTCTTAATGGTTTGAGACAAAATTTATATGCATCTGGACCAGAATTTCACAAGGAATCCAATGGTGGTGGTATTTTTTTCAGATCACACTCCCTCCTCAAAACCCGATAGTGGTTTTGAAAAAGGCCTATAATTGCATTTTCTATTCTACACTTTGATACAGGCATGAACTATATGATTAATTGGTTCAAACACAACATATATAACATGTATGAGGTGTGCATGATCAGTGGACTTCAAAGCATTGCATATTTTGGAAAGTTCTGTCAAGCCTCTTGTTCTAGAAATGATTTGATGCTTTAGACACACTCAAATGATCCCTTAGAAGCTTTTAGGATGATTGGAATCAGCTGGTACGTGCAAAAACACAAACTGGCCCTTTCTTGCAAAAGGGGTTAAAAGTGACCAAAATGGCAACTCTCTCAAATGGTGTTCCAGATGGGGGAACTATTTGGGACAGTTCAAGGATGATATTTGGAGTGTGTTTGAGGTTTTATCTGGTTTGGAAAGTGACTGAATCAAGACATGGCTTGAAAAATGCACAAAAAGCCTATTTTGAGGTTTTGAGAGGTGACTTTGTGATTTTGATATTACGGGTCACTTGTGAGTGTTTGGATCACCTACATATGATGTTTATGAGGTGTGTGTGTGATTGGTTTGATCGAAAAAGCTCTCAAACTCAAAAACTCAGAGTTACCTTGCTAAAGAAGGCATTTTTGCCAAGAGAAAGAGATTTTGAGGAAAGCATCTGTTTGATGGCTTTGGTGTACTCAAACTGAGCACAAATGAGCTCTATTTATAGTAGAGCAAGTTTGTTTTGGGATCAATAGTGAATGGAAACTGCAGCAGAGGTTTGGCCAATGTTGGCAAATGAAAATCCAAGTCTCCTCTAGCCATTGACTAGAGGTTAGAGCACAGAGCTTTGGTTCCCTACTTGTTGGAGGAATCTTGACTGAATTCAGTTGCAAATGTGTCAGTCCATGCCACCTCTAAGCATCTATTAAATGCTCCAATCCAAAATTGGAGTCTTGTCCCTCTTTTAGGCAATTCTAGGTTTGGCATGCTACTTCTTGTTCCAAGGACTTTGGAGGCTTGGCTCAGTGATTGTCCCCATTAGATTTGATCCTCATATGTGTCCAAGATGATGATAAGGCTTGAAATTGGCTGAATTTGGCAAATCGACCAAAAATGCAAAATTCTGCCTTGCCTTGGCAGTTTTCAGCAAGGCATTTTGCCACTACCACAACTCTTAGCTCAAATTGAATTTGGTGATGTTCTTGGTCATTTTGGAAAGCCCTCATGTGATACAACAACTGTTTGATCATATTTGGTTTTGATACTTTTTGGATCTAAGTGAAAAATGTCCCTACATTTGGAAAAAAGTGAAGGCAGATTCTGACTTAGTGAAAATTTCACTAAGTGTTGGAAAAAAGTGACATTTTCACTTTTTGTGATTTTGATCAATCAATAACTCAAAATCCATAAAGAATTGGAATGAGGTCTAGTTGAAGTTTTTGTAGAGGGCCATGAGATCGACAAATCAAGCTTTGGATGGGGAAAAATGGCTTTGTGGTTTAGGAGTTACGATCCTCCAAAGTTGGTACCCTTGCCACTTTGTTCATAACTTAGAAAATTTTCTAAGTTTTTATGCTTACCCCTTTTACAAGTTATCCCACTTTTCTTGATTTTTCTTGATGAATGATGATTCAAATCATACATTAACATCATTTTAGGGTTAAAGATCCATTTTTATGAAAATTTTCAAAAAGTCAAAGTTGACTTTTGTGCACAGTTGACTTTTTATCCGATGAATTCCAAACTGTGCAATCCTTTAGGAAATCATGTCCTTGACATAAATTAAACTTGATGGACATGTTCCATGGGTGTTATAGGGTATATTGAATCATGTCTTAGGGCTTGGGAGCATGTCCTGGTTAAAAGTTACAGTTACAATAGACTTTTCCCACGAAACCCTAACTGTGGTACTGATGAAATTGAGACTTATTGCTCAAGTTTCCTGGATCAATCCATTGTTACAACTGGATCAATGTGGTGTATTAGAGACCCTTAAATCCTTTCTTGAGGTCTTGGCTCATGCTTTGTCCCAAAAGTCAACTTAGGGGTGAATTAGGTCAAGAAACCCTAATTCCTGATTTTTGATGTATGCATCCCCTGAGGCAAAATTGACTTGATGCTTGGGGCCCATGAGGTTCCATGGAGCATATTAGGATATTCTTTGAAGTATTGGCTCATGCCCAGAGGAAAATTCCCATCTGGAGGCCCTGGTCGACCAAAACCCTAATTTGGTGACACTGGCGATCTTGAGGCTTGATCCACCTAGAAGGGAGCAACCTTGTGCTTAATCCTTGAAGTGGGAGTCCTTTTGATCCATTGTGGATGTTTGAGAGGTTTAGACAAGTTGAAGATCATGTCATTCCTTGATTGATCTTTTGTCTAAGAACTCTGAGAGGGCTTGAAACCCTAAGTTTAAGTGTAGTGGATGCTCACCCATTCCTTGAGGAGCTTGATGGTTCATCCATATTGTGATGATGATTTGCACAATGATGGGAATCTAGGTGGTCAAAATTTGGGGTATGACAGATGCCCCTATTTAATCTTCTTGGACCCGAAGGTGTGAATGACGCAGGTATTCGGGCATTCAGGGTGCAAGAGGATTAAATATCGGAATATCCAAAATTTTGATGGTGGTTATGAATGGTAGCTTACGCATTCATCTTCTTTTACTAAGAAATGACGTTTAGAAAAAGGTAAACTTCCCCTCGATCCTGGTTTCCTACCAAGGAACTGGTCTTAGTTTCTGATGCAAACTTCCCTCGATCATGGTTTCCTACCAAGGAACTGGTCTTAGTTTCTGATGCAAAATTTCCTCTCGATCCTGGTTTCCTACCAAGGAACTGGTCTTAGTTTCTGATATAAACTTCCCCTCGATCCTGGTTTCCTACCAAGGAACTGGTCTTAGTTTCTGATATAAACTTCCCCTCGTTCTTGGTTTCATACCAAGGAACTGGTCTCAGTTTCTTTTGTCAATAAACTTTATTGACAAGGGACGCTATTCGTAGCGGTTTTCCTCAAACTTCTCGCCAAATTTTCCTGGGGAGATGCCATTTGATGGAAAAATTTTTGATGTCAGACTTGCTGGGGAACCCAATCGTCTGAGTTGTAGAGGTGCACAAACTTCTCCGTTGAAGACGCCATTTGTTTCTACTGGGGAAAGCGAGTTTCTTGAGAGACTGCTTCCGCTTGGGGTCTTACATCATAGTTTTCTCGGGGTCTTCCCGGAGAAATGCCATATGATGGGATCCAATTTTGAGGTGCCGATGACCTTTTCATCAGTGGTTCTTCGGAGAAAAACTGTCGTACTTCCGAATCTCTGACTACGAGGCTTTCTCTGGGGATTTCCTTAATCCGGGAAAGCAAGGATATCATCTTCAATGGCGAAGAGTGACGTTTGTTGAACATTTTCTGATCTTTCAGAGGTTCAAGTTATCAAAGTGGTCAAGGGCCAAACTTCAATCCAGAAATAAACTGGAGGAGAGAGATTGTTCAGAAGCAACATTTCCTAATCGAGGAAAGAACTGACAACTCGACTGAGAAGACCGTTATCACTAGGGATAAGACCGCTGGAGTGATAGTGATGCAATATGAATGAGAATGCAAATCAATAATGTATGATGTATGTATGTATATGCCAACAAAACTGACGCGACATATAGACTGATGGATGAACACGGCTGGATACTCGGCCATCGCGGGGCGAAGAAATACCGTTAGCTCAAAATAGCAATTCCACCTTGCTTAGGAGAAATAGTCCCTGCTGGGAGCTATGTTGGTCGGGCTTAGGAGATAAGAACTCGGCCGAGGGTATCAGATGGGAAAGTCGCCTCTGATACAGTTGATCCTTCGTTCAGGCGCGCTGGTTTAGAAGGAGTACTTTGATTCTGCACTTCGAAGTCCGCTTACTTCTGGAGAAGCGTTTGATGTTCTTTCGATGTTCAACAGTCAAAAGAAAATGCCATCTTTAATTTAAAAGCAGAAAAATTAAGTAAATTCATTTTTGTTTTATTTCAAGAATCGTTAATCATGTTAAAACGTCGTTCTGTAAAGCTAAAACAAATAAGATTTACAAACAAAAGCACAAGGGCTCAAATTTTATTAATAGGATGGAGATCAGCAAAACACATGATTCCATAGAGTATTTACAAAGTTAGAAACATGGTAATTTACAGGGAAAAGGGCTACATTGAGACATGATGACCACTATCCTTCTACCAACTTTGAGTTCTGGACATCCTGAGCTTCTGTCGAAGATGACCATGACTGGAGTTTTACTCCGATGGTGTAACTGCTGCTGAGGATTTTCCCCTTTGTTGAACGTAGTTACTTGCCATTATCCCTAATTTTTGCTTGGATTGTACTGTGATGTTTCCAATCCAACGGGATGATTTTTGATCATGTCTCTAATTTTGTCCTGGACCGCCCTTTCGGGTTTTCAATCCACCGAGACGTTTTTTTAGGCGAAGTATTTCTTGACTACATCAACATTCGTGGGGTAGGCAAATTCCTCTCCGTCCATGGTTGCAAGTCTCAAGGCGCCGCCTAAGAAAGCTTTCTTGACCACGTAGGGGCCGTCATAATTCGGAGTCCATTTGCCCCGAGAATCAGTGAGAAATGATTGTATTTTCTTGAGCACGAGGTCCCCTTTCCTGAAGATGCGAGGTCGAACCTTTTTGTCAAACGCCTTCTTCATTCTCTGTTGATACAATTGACCATGGCATAGTGGCTTGATTCGCTTCTCTTCGATCAGGTTCAGTTTGTCGTGTCGACTTTGACACCATTCAGCCTCTGTAAGCTTAGCTTCCATCAATACCCAGATTGATAGGATCTCTACTTCTATGGGGAGCACTGCTTCCATGCCATATACTAGAGAGAAAGGGGTAGCCCCTGTTGAAGTGCGGACAGATGTGCGATAACCGTGAAGAGCAAAGGGCAGCATTTCGTGCCAGTCTTTATAGGTTACAACCATTTTTTGAACGATCTTCTTGATGTTCTTGTTAGCCGCTTCTACCGCTCCGTTCATCTTAGGTCGGTAGGAAGATGAGTTATGGTGTTCGATCTTGAATTCAGCGCACAACTCTTTCATCATCTTATTGTTCAAGTTAAATCCATTATCCGTAATGATCTGGCTCGGAACACCATAACGGCAGATGATATTGTTTTTGATAAATCGGACTACCACTTGTCGGGTTACATTAGCGTATGACGCTGCTTCGACCCATTTGGTGAAGTAATCAATGGCTACTAGAATGAACCGATGTCCATTTGAAGCCTTGGGCTCAATCATGCCAATCATGTCAATTCCCCATATGGAAAAAGGCCATGGGGAAGAAAGAACTTTGAGATGTGTTGGCGGTACATGGATTTTGTCAGAGTATATCTGACATTTGTGACACCTCCTCATGTACTTGTAGCAGTCAGATTCCATGGTCAACCAGTAGTACCCTGCTCTTAGAATTTTTCTCGCCATTGTATGTCCGTTGGTATGAGTGCCAAAGGATCCTTCGTGAATTTCTTTTATCAGTATGTCTGCTTTTGGTCTGTCTACGCATCAGAGCAAGACCATGTCGAAATTCTGCTTATACAGTGTATCACCGCTCAGGAAGAAGCTGTCAGCCAGTCTTCTGAGGGTTTTCCTGTCCTTCCTTAGTGCCCCAGGTGGGTACTCTTGTTTCTGAAGGAAGCATTTGATATCATGATACCAAGGTTTGTCGTCTATGACTGCTTCGATCGTGAAGATATAAGCGGGTCGTTCAAGGCGCATTATGTCGATCTTAGGTATGTCATTCCATTGACCTACACTAATAATGGAAGAGAGAGTGGTTAATGCATCAGCCATGTGATTCTCCTCACAAGGGATGTGATGAAACTCAATCCTGTTGAAGAAGGGTAACAACCTTCTCGCGTAATCCTTGTAGGGAATCAATCCCGATTGGTATGTGTTCCAATCTCCTTTTATCTGATTGATAACCAGGGCTGAGTCGCCATATACGTCCAAGTTTTTTATCCTTAAATCAATCGCTTCTTCGAGACCCATGATACAAGCTTCGTATTCGGTCTCGTTGTTTGTGCACTTGAACATCAGTCTGGCGGTGAAAGGAATATGGGTACCCTGAGGGGTGACAATGATTGCCCCAATTCCATTTCTGTAATGATTGACAACTCCGTCAAAGATTAGTCCCCATTGGGAACCTAGTTCTGGCCCTTCACTGGGTAGTGGTTCATCGCAATCTTTCATTTTCAAATACATGACATCTTCGTCTGGGAAGTCAAACCCGACTGATTCCTGATCGTCAATCGGTTGATGAGCCAAATGATCGGCTAAAATACTCCCTTTAACGGCTTTTTAAGCGTGGTACTCTATGTCATATTCTGATAACAACATCTGCCAACGGGCAATCCTTCCCGTGAGAGCAGGCTTTTCAAATACATACTTAATTGGATCCATTTCGGAGACCAACCAAGTAGTGTGACGAATCATGTACTGGCGTAGACATTTGGCTGCCCAAGCCAAAGCGCATCAAGTTTTCTCAAGCATAGTGTACCGAGTCTCGCAGTCCATAAAATTCTTGCTCAAATAGTAGATGACAGACTCTTTCCGTTTGGTTTTGTCTTGTTGGCCAAGTACACAGCCCATGGAGTCTTCCAAGACTGTTAAATAAATGATCAGTGGTCTTCCTTCCACTGAAGGTGATAGAATCGGAGGGTTCGACGGGTATTCCTTAATACTGTCGAAAGCGGTTTAGCAGTCTTCTGACCAAACGCAGTCCTGGTTCTTTTTGAGTAATTTGAAAATCGGCGCACATGTCGCGGTCATGAGGAATATGAATCTGGAGATGTAATTCAAATGTCACAGGAATCCTCAGACTTGTTTTTCAGTTTTCGGAGAAGGCATTTCTTGAATGGCCTTGACCTTGTCAGGATCAACCTCGATTCCTTTCTGGCTGACGATGAACCCTAATAGTTTCCCTGAAAGGACACCGAATGTGCATTTGTTGGGATTCAAGCGGAGTCTGTACTTTCTCAAATGCTCGAATAGTTTGGACAGGTGGGTCACATGCTCCTCTTCTGTCTTAGATTTTGCAATCATATCATCGACATATACCTCGATTTCTTTGTGTATCATGTCATGAAAAAGAGTAGTCATGGCCCTTTGATAGGTAGCCTCGACATTCTTCAGACCAAACGACATTACCTTGTAACAAAAGGTACCCTATGGGGTAATGAACGAAGTTTTCTCCATGTCTTTCGGCGCCATTTTGATCTGGTTATAGCCTGAGAACCCATCCATGAAGGAGAAAACTTTGAACTTTGTTGTACTGTCAACCAACATGTCAATGTGTGGTAAAGGAAAGTCATCCTTTGGACTAGCCTTGTTTAGATCCCTATAGTCGACACACATTCTGACCTTTCCGTCCTTTTTGGGAACTGGTACGATGTTGGCTAACCATTGAGGATATTCTGACGTGGCGAGGAAGCCCGCGTTAATCTGTTTCTGTACTTCCTCTTTGATTTTGATGGCCATGTCCGGGTGAGTGCGTCTCAACCTATGCTTTAGTGGCGAACATTCCGATCTTAATGGTAGATGATGTTCCACAATGCTGGTATCCAACCCTGGCATATCCTGATAGGACCAAGCGAATACATCGGGGAATTCTTTGAGAAGCTTTGTCAAACTCTCTTTGGCAGTTGGACTGAGCAGTGCCCCAACCCTGATTTCTTTTCTCTCTTTTTCTGAACCTAAGTTTACCATTTCCAATGGCTCTTTGTGAGGTTCAATGGACCTTTCCTCTTGTCTGAGTAGTCAGGAGATCTCCTATGGAATTTCGTTGTCATCTTCTTCTTCAGCCCCAAATACCGGGAATTCAAAGTTGGGAGAAGGCATCGGATCGTATCTTTCAACGGGGTTTAAAACAAGCAATCTGCATGACGGTATGATTCGTGTTTAGAAGAGATAGAGAGAATGCAAGTGTGTGCAGTGTTTTTTCTTTGAAAAACTGCTTGTTTATTTTGAATTGTTTTTTAGGATTACCATTTTCTGAGAAAAGCGAAAAGAGAAAACAACAATTAATGCGGAAATTACAGAACGACGTTATTTTATTAATGAACAAGTCGATTCTTGAAACTACAGCCCTATAAAACAAAACTCTGTTGCTTTGGGAAAAGCGAAGAGGGAAATTTACAGAAAGCGAGCCCTATCAAAACATCCGTTTCACCTGGGCAGGGTGAAAGGTTAAAGACGGCAATTACTTTGACTTATGAAAAATCTTCGGAACATCGACAACAACCCATTGGCGGCGAGCTCCTCAGTGAATCACAAAGTCTGGTACCTTCCTTGATTTGTCTTTAGAAATAACGCTGATTTCTGGTGGAGCAGGATCATTGGAATCTGTCTCCCAGGCAGAATTGTCGTAGGAGGATTCCTTTGTTGCATTTTGCATAGTATTTGTGTTCTCCGCTGTATCTCCCCATCCAGCTGGATGGATGTCTTCGAGCCTGATACGAGAGCTTTCGGGAGCGGTGTACTTGACCATATAGTCGAACTTGCCACTCGGTTGTCCCAAGGTGTCCCATACTTCTTTGGAACTGGAGGAGTCATCTCTCTCTATGACGTTGACCTCGGGAAAAGCATAGTTAATGAATTCTAGTCATGCGAACGTTGCGAATTCATCGTCGTGCGAGATATTTTCTGGATACCCTGGGTGAGGATCCCATGACATGGTGGGGACACAAGTATTCTGTTCAATGATGCTCAGCTGATTTTCATTGTTTGGCTGATTCTCTTGCCCCAAGTCTCCTGGATACGGCTGCCACATTGGCAGGCCATCCATCGGGCCATAATAGTTTTTGTCAAAGTTGTCTTTCATCTGAGTGTCTTCCTCTAATGAGTTTGGTGGAGCACGGCATCCTTCCGGATCACAATCCCCATATATCATTTCAACATCTGACCTGGGTATAAATCTCGGACTCTGTGCGGGAAAGCAAAATGGAGTAGGCACCTCTTCCTGAGACACATAATCGTCCTCGTTAAGATAAGACTTCCATTCCTCATCTGTGTCGGAGGGATCCTCCTCATTGATAGTGTGTACTTCGTGGGTCACCGTTTAAAGGAAACCTCCACTATGAAAGAAGTTCCGAATGGGATGAAGACTTTCATCACTGGTAGTAGTTGTCTGGGTACAGGTTGCAGAAAAACCAAGACCCTTCTTTATTTTATTGTCAGTGGGAATGGCTAGCTGTCCCCATCCGGTTGTATTGGTACTCTCGGCCGCTTTGATAGCATCTTTATATGAGGAAATGGAAGTTCCCTCTTCGGATCAATTGTCCTTGCTCACCGAAAGCGCTTGGAACTGAGTCCCAACAACCTCCTCGGGTTCTACACAAGTATATGATGATAAGTTACTCACGAGCAAGGCTTGTTCTCCACAGACCTTGACGAGTTGACCGTTCTGGACGAACTTTAGCTTTTGGTGGAGGGTCGAGGTGATTGCCCCAGCTTGATGTATCCAAGGTCTTCCTAATAAACAACTGTACGTTGCCCGGATGTCCATGACCTGGAAAGTGACTTGGAAAGTGTGAGGACCGATAGTTATGGGAAGGTCGACTTCGCCGATAACCATTTTTATGGATCCGTCAAATGCTTTGATGACAACCTCGTTGGTTCTCATCGGAGGGCCTTTGAATGATAATTGCATCAAAGTGGACTTCCGCATAACATTCAGGGCTGACCCTGTGTCTACCAGTACGCTGGCTAAAGCATAGTCCTAGCAGTTGACTGTAATATTGAGCGCCATGTTATGGCGGCAAACTTCTTCAGGTAATTCCTCATCACTGAATCCCAAGTTATTGCAGGAAGTGATGTTAGAGACAATTCTATCGAACTGTCTGATTGTTATGTCCTGTTCCACAAAGGCTTGCTCCAAGACTTTCTGTAGAGCCTCCCTGTGCGCTTCTGAATTGAGTAACAGTGATAATACTGAGATCTTTGAAGGAGTCTGTAACAGCTGATCAACAATGTTGTATTCACTCCTTTGGATGAGATTTAGTATTTCATCGTCGTTTTTTGAAAGGTCGGGATTACTGAACTGACCGACTAGTGGATTGGGAACTTCTGTCTGAGGTTCCTTTTCTTTGCTGGACTCTCCAACTCCTCTGTTGAAGATTCTACCACTCCGTGTCACACGAATGATGTCTGTAATATTTACGACGGAGGGTAATGGAATTTCCTTTCCATTCTCTACTGTTGTTGCACCGTACTTGTAAGGGATAGCCTTAGTTGATTCATACGGTAGTGTTCCCGGTAGATAGATGACTATGAGAACCTTCTGGTTTTTCTGACCATCGTAAGTAATCTCGATCCGTTCCTGGTTAGGAACTCTTGATTCGTCAAGTAAAGGGATGATGGTACAAACATCCCTAGCCCTCTGATGATCAGAGATTACGACAACGTCCTCAATTGGATCAACGATGTAATCTGGCGCCCAGTTGATTGGTCTGGAACCCGGATATGGGCAAATCTCTCTACGATCTACCTGACCCTGAAGAGCTGCTCGCACAAGGTAACATCCTTGGTTACTTTCCGAATAGACTCTACAACGTTCATAGTTGTGTGGTGGCACCTGTCCACGCCCGCTTTGAATGCAATGTAACCTCACTAGGTTAGCTTCCACAGATCGGACATCCTGACTTTGACGCCGAGTAGGGTTCCTGTTATTGATACTAATTTACTGAGTATATTCATCCATATAGATTGGCATTCACCAGTGATTTAACAAGTGCTGAAGCGCCTCCTGGACAAGAGCACAACCTTGATCGTTTTTGCAACCCGCTTTACAGCTTTGGTAATCATGTGATATCGGGAATCCGAGGCGGACCTGTTCAGCATGTAACTCTACCAGGTTGGTATTCATTAAGCGAATATCGAAGATCTGAACCATGTTGATCTGATAGGGATTCCTATCATGGTAGTCCTGGATCCATCCAAGATCCATCTGACGCTGGAGGGCCTCTTGTACAAAAGAGCATCCCTGTTTGTTTACCGAGCAAGTCAGACAAGAAATGTAATCGTGCCGCGGCAGATTATGATACTGGGTTTGCCTGGAATGCATTGCCACCAAGTTGACATTCATTGCACGGACGTCGTGGTTCTGAATGATGTTGGAATTCGTGTAAACCATGTTAACCCCACGAACTCGGTGCTCTTGGATCCATCCGAAATCCATTTGTTCCTGTAGAGTTGATTGCACCACAGAACATCCTTGATTGCTTTTAGAGCAGATATCACACTGATGATAATTATGAGGTGGCACATGGCCATACCCACTCTGTCTACAATGCATCTTGACCAGATTGGTCTTTAACAAGAGTACATCATGAATTTCATAAACATTGTTAGACTTTTCCTTTATCAGATTGACTGCAGCTTTCTCGTGTTGAGGCAGCGGGTTCGTAAAAACATTTGGATTCGTATCTTTGAAAGATAAGAGCCCGCTCCTAACAAGCTTTTGCACATTGGATTTGAAATTAAGACAATTCTCTATGTTATGCCCTGGTCCTCCTTGATGATAAGGGCATGTCTGATCCACCTTAAACCAAAAAGGCGGATTTTCCGGTACTGTAAGAGGGGACTTAGTCTGGATGTGCCCCTTGGCCAGTAGTAACGGAAATAGTTTTGCGTACAATATGGGTATAGGATCAAATCCTTGTGACTGCGTTGTACGGTTGTTATTGTATGGAGGATGAACCTGCTGAAGAGGTTGTTGTGCCCTTTGCTGTAATTTTTGTTGATTAGGTTGGCTCTGCGCAACCTGAGGTTGATACGTAGGAATAGGCGCAGGGTTAATAGCAGGAGTTACAGCTGCTACTAGTTGGTAACGTCGCCTTTGCTTTTCGAGAGATATATTTCCAATATCCTGCTCTCTTTTCTTAGGGAGAGCACTACCGTATCGTTTTGTACTACTTGATGCTCCAGCGTCTTTTGCTAAACGTCCTTCCTGGAATGCTTCCTCAAGACGAACTCCCATGCCCACCATCTCGGTGAAGTCACTGGGCGCACTGGCAACCATTCTGTCGTAGTAAAATGAGCTTAAGGTCTTTAAGAAGATCTTGTTCATCTCTTTTTCCTCAAGAGGTGGACAAATTTGGGCGGCGATCTCACGCCATCTCTGAGCGTACTCCTTAAAGGTTTCCTTGTCCTTTTGCGACATTGATCTGAGTTGATCTCTGTCGGGTGCCATGTCCAAATTGTATTTGTATTGTTGGACGAAGGTAGTGCCAAGATCTCTGAATGTGCTGATCGTAGCGGAGTTTAAACCCATGTACCATTTTAACGCGGCACCGGTTAAACTATCCTAAAAGTAGTGAATCAGTAGGTCCTGATTCTCTGTCTGAGCTGACATTCGTCGAGCGTACATCACCAAATGACTTTGAGGACAAGAGTTACCCTTGTATTTTTCAAAGTCGGGCACTTGGAACTTGTGCGGAACTTTCACATTGGGGACCAGACAAAGGTCTGCGGCGTCCTTTCCAAATAAATCCTGACCGTGAATGGCTTGCAGTTCCTTCTGCATTTCTAGGAACTGCTCCTGGAATTCATCCATCCTGTCGAACATAGTTTCCTTTCTACCAGAAGGTATCTATGGAATCTGTCCTTCCGGGACAGTGTGCACCACAGGGGGTGGTACCGTTACTACGGTAGTGAATCTTGGCGTTTCCCAAAGTTTGTAACCTTCAGGAGTCCTCAATATGCCTCTGGCATCCTCGCTTTCCCGAAGTTTGTAACCTTCAGGCCCAGCGGCTTCTGCTAAAGTTTCCGGATCTCTAGTGATCGGCGAAACATATCCTTCTGGGATATAGTTAACAGGCATGCCCCAGGGACGATCTTTCGGCATTTGATACCTAGGATCGTACTTCTCCACTATGGGCGTTGAGGTGATCTCTAAGATCACAGTTCTTTGTAGCTGAGCTTCTGCCATGGCTTGCATGTCGTTACGAAGCTTTCTCATATCCTCTCTCAGAGCGTCGATCTCTTCTTTCAACTCTCTGTTCTCTTCCTCGAGATCATCCGTCTTTTTCTGACGATTGGCCCGAGTATTGTACGAATGAGACAGTTTGACTCTAGAACCGAGACACAAACGTGAGATTCGTAGGTAAGAAGAATACGTGACGTGAGAATGATGAATGCAATGATTATATTAATTGTTTTTTGGTTTAATCAAAATAAACTTCGACAATTAGATTGCAAATATCAAACAGTGGGGAAACCCCGTTTTATTGAATTCAAAAGATTACAGAAATGGAAATACAGTAGATTACAAGATGCGGAAACAGAAACCTAAGCTAATGGGTCCCGAGTCCTCTCTGAGGAGAACTCGGGTGCTGATTCTGGTACTTTCCTCTTCTTGGACCGGGGCTCTTGGGCCGTCGTCGGGTTGTCATTCCTTTGCCAGGTGAAAGGAGTGAGCAAATTCCTTTGGTCATCCTGATTCTCTACAGCATGCTGCTCCAAAATTTCAATCAGGGCATCCTTATCTTTCAGTAATTGATGTATTTTGATACATTCCACATTGAGAATGCGGTACTTGTTCTTCCAAGACCTCCTCTCCTGTTGAACTTTGTTGAGAGTAACCTGAAGTTTTTCCGTTTTGGTCATGAAGTACATGACAGATCACCCTGGTGGAAGAACTCCGTAACGAGGATAAGGCATTTTTAGCTTGAGAGCTCTAGTTTGTACCCAGTGGAGATAAGGCTCCACCGAGACACAGACTGGTTTTCCTAGAGACTCCCGTCCTTTCTTATGAACATGTTTCCAAGCGTGCACTATTTCCATCTTTAGTGCTCTGTCATTTTCTCCTTCTTTAAAGAAAAGACCTTCCAGATGAGCATTCCGCGGGACATGCCTCACCGGGTATCCAAATTGACGACGAACCAATATTGGATGGTAGTTGATTCCTCCATTAGTTCCTATGAGGGGTACGTTGGGGAAGTTTCCACAACGGTCAATGATCCTGATTCCCTCATAAATCCTATTACACCAATCTATGTCAGAGTTGGTGAGAGACATGATTTTCTGCGACCAGCGTAAAGCACTCTTGTGATCCCAAAAAGTGGCAGACTTAGGCAAATGGGAGATAAACCACTTGTATAGCAGAGGTACACAACATGTGATCTCCCCTCCGCTGTACAGATTCCCTAAGGGTACAGAATGATATGCGTCTGCGAGCAAAAAGTCGGCATAGGGTTTCCAATGAGAAAAACCTTAATGGAGTTGATATCGACGAAGTTATTGATGTTGGGAAATAAAAATAACCCGTAGGTTAGTAAAACAAAGATGCTTTCAAAAGCAGCCATGTTCCCTATACTAGCAAAGTTTAGAGCCTTCTTTGTCAGAAACTTGGCCGGCAAACCTTGTATGCCACCCTTAATGGTCATGTGACTCCTGACCTCTGACTCGTCCAAATAAATTGCTCTTGCAATGGTCCGATCCTTTGGAATTTCTTCCAGTCCAGAAAAGGAGCTCGATCAGTGATGTGTAAATCGATCAGATGAGAATATTCCTCCAGTGTTGGTGCGAGCTGATAATCCGGGAATGTGAAACAGTGATAGACCGGATCGTAAAACTGAATGAGTGCATCCATGATTGTTTCAATCACATGGACTCTTAAAAGAGGTAGCAGACCTCCGTACTTGGCTTTGAAAGTTTCAGGGTTAGTGACCATTCTCGCCAATCCTCTCAAATCCTCTAACTTTGGAACCTTGAAAGTGTACTGATGAGTTCTCCTTCTACCGAAATCCATTAGCGCAATCCTCTTCTCTGACATTTGCAATCATTGTCTTAGTTTAATTTGAAAAAGAGAGACTGGAAGAGAAAATTTTCCTTTGTTTTAATGTTTTTTAAATGAATGCATGAATGCAGCACACAAAAACGTAGAAAAAACATGGGGTCAAAGGGTCGGTGTCATGGAGTCAAGGCTCTACCCGTCCCAAAGGTTTATACTAGTGATTTTTGTACCTGTCTCTCAAAATCATCAACTCTTGTTGAGAAAACACCAGCGGGCTGGGAACCGTGCTAGGTGGTGTTTTTTCGAAGAGTCCTCAGAAGAGGGTGGTATCGCGTGACAACTATTTCCGATAGCTTCCGCACCACTAAAGGGGTTTTTCCTAGGTGTATACTCAATCTTTCCACATGCGGCATCACACGCATTCCCATTAGCAGAAAAATAAACACATATATCAATTAGGAAAAGCAGTATATATATATTTGTCCTAATGTCCTAGACTTTTAAGAGCTATGAATCCTATGTTCCTGACAAAAATGGCTCCCCGGCGGAGTAGCCATCCTGTGGTATCTTCCCAACTTTAAAGGTTTTGACCTAAGATCCTAGTGAAGTCAACAAAAGTCCTATCCCCAGTGAAAACACTGCCAAAAGAAGAATTTGTCCAAGGTTTTCACCCTAGATTATAAGAACGAGAAGAATTTGGCCCCAGGTGGGCGCCACTTTTCTGTAGCGAACGATTTTGGACGCGGTTCTTAGGCGCTGTCGCTCCTTTCTGGGTACTACAGTTCGATTAATTTTTTATCCTATTGAAAGCTGACTAAGGAAGGGAAATAGATGTCTCCAATTAACCCTGCTTGCATACTGAGTTTAAACAGCGGTCTGTTAGGTTACGGATGCTATATGGTAATGGGGCCTTTTTCTTCTTTCTTTTTTTCTAGAGAGTGAAAACACGGGACGGTTTATGGATAGGATGTTAGGACTGATGCGGGATTTTGGGTTTTTTGATTAGTGTGCTCGCTAAGATTTTTCTTTCAATCTTATGCCTACGTATTCCCGTTTTCCGAAACAGGAAAATCAGAGCGATCGTAGTTCCTCCTATTCTATGGGAGGAAATGGTGTTTTGGTGTCTTGTTCAAAGCCCAAGACGTGAAGCGAAAGGTTGTTTGTATCTTGTTCAAAGCCCAAGATGTGAAGCTGAAAAGTCTATTTGTATCTTGTTCGAAGCCCAAGATGTGAAGCTGAAAAGTCTTCGACTTTAGAGAGAATTTGTCATCTCTAAAGGGGGGTTTGTTTGTCACAATTGTTAGGTGACTGGTTATAAAGGAGAATTACTTTAAACGGGATATGTGAATCTGGCAATGCCATAATTTCCTTTATAGGGGATTTCCAACCTGAAGGAGAAGACTTTAACTCAGTGTAGAGCAATGCCATCTTTCCTTAGGAATTTCTCATGCTAAAAGAGGGACAGTGGCGTGGATGTAGATAATCCAGAGGCTTGCCGCTTACAGCAGTTAGATGAAGGGAAAGGAGTTGTTGATGTTTGTATACTGTGAACGAGGCACAACTTTGATGCTAAAAGGTTGATTGTCTCAACCGGGGTTTTCTTATACAAAGCCTAAGAGGAGGTTGTTGACCCAACAAGAGGATGTTTTTCTGTGTCTCGTACGAAGCCCGAGAGAGAGGTTAAAAGGGTTTGACTCAACAAGAGAGTGCTTTTAGATGTGTCTTGTACGAAGCCCAAGACGGAGGCTAAAGGTTGACTCAACAAGAGAGTCTTTTGTACTCAACAAGAGAGTGTTTTGTATCTCGTATGAAGCCTGAGATGGAGGTTAAAATTTTTTAGCTCAATAAGAGCCTTTTTGTATCTCGTACAAAGCCCGAGGTGGAGGCTGAAAAATGTTCGACTCAACAAGAGAGTCTTTTTGTATCTCGTGCAAAGCCCGAGATGGAGGCTGTGGTTACTGTTTCAGTTGAGTGACAGGTCCAATATGCTGATTTAAAGAGAAAATCAGTTCTTATATGAGTAATATTTGCACTCAGGGATTTTGATTCGAGGATCAGGGATATTTCTTGTTCTTTAAGGAAATGGGAAATCCAAAGGGGATTGAGACTGTCTAAGTCTAGAGATTCATCTTTTGTATTATGCTTTGAGAAACAGTAGTAGCAGGATCTAGACTCTTTGAAAGACTGTTCTATTAAGATGACTAATTTCTGTTCCTATACCTCTAGGAGGTCGTCGGGACAATTTGTACGAAGCCCAAGAGGAGGCTGGAAACTTTTAAGAAGCCGAGGGACAATTTGTACGAAGCCCAAGAGGAGACTATCATTCCCGGAGGAAGAAATCATTTATACGAAGCCTAAAAGGAGGCTGTGGATACTTCTAAGAAGCCGACGGGTCCTTTTACAACGCCCAAGAGGAGGCGGGATGGTTTTAGGAAGCCTGTGGGTCCCTAAACCCCGAGAAATTCAAGACAGGCTATTCACAGAGAATAGATCAAGCCAGGAAAGTTCAAGAATTTGGAAGAAACTCAAGAGATTCCATTCACGGAGAAAATATCATCTCTGGGGAATAAAGTTTCTTTGACGATTTCTAAGGGTGACAGTCTGTGAAAGGGTTCACCGAGAATGCTGCCTTTCACGTCTCCATATTGTTTAACCCCAAGAGGAGGGAAGACTGTATCTGGTAATCCTATGGGGGATCTAGTTTTGTCTATTTAAGAGTGATCAACTGGGCTTAGTGCTAGACATAGTTGCCGGGAAAACTCTAAATATCTATACTATTATTACACAGTCGATATGAGTTTATGAAAGAAGACTTACAGCGAAACAACCCCACAATACAATTATATGTATATGAAAGCAGAAAATGAAAGCGTATAAACACTTACTCGGTTGTAGAGCTTCCATGCTGTTTTGTTAGTTGTTCAACAAAGAAAGATTGAAAACAACATTATATCCAAAATCAAAGGAGAAAGTGCTTTGAAAAGAAAGATTGGGACTTACAGCTCAAGGAGAGGCCCAGGGTTTTATCAGTGATGGCACTGTGGTTTTGAATTTGTACATAGGGACTTATACAAGTGACTGAGATCCAAAAAGGTTTTCTGTACAAAGGGATGGGTCTTACACTCTCTCAAGAGGCCCAAAGAGTTTTAAAGAAAAGAAATGGGTCTTACTACTCTAGGGTAGGCCCAGATGTCTTTTGTTTTGAAATGGCGATCTCGCCGAGATTTTGAAAACGCAGTGGGTCTTATACAATGACTGAGGCCCAAAATAAGGTTAGGTTTTCAAAGGGGTTGGGTCTTACACTCTAATAGAGGCCCAAAGGTTTTGAATGGGTCTAATAGCTCGAGGAGAGGCCCAAAATTTGTTTTTCAACGGACGATGATCGCGTCGAACTTTTTGAAATACAACGGGACTTATACAATAAGTGAGGCCCGAAATAGGTTTGTATTTACAATGGATTGGGTCTTACACTCTATTAGAGGCCCAAAGTGTTTGAAATTGTTTTGTGAGGGTGAAAATCAAAGAAACCCTAATTTTATTCTTTAAAAGAAAATCAAACAAAATACCAAATAAATTTGAATAAACCATTTGTGATTTTGTTTAAGGTTTGAAAAAAATGAGGGATAATCACAAGGGATATTTAAACTCATTTGGTTTTGATTTTCAAAGTAAATATTCACTTTTAAAATGTTTAAAAACAATTAAAAATGAATTTATTCACAAAAATACTAATTATATTAAATATATAATATAAACTTAATTTTTTTGTGGAATAAAATATTTTAATATTTTTGTGATTTTTTTGCAAAAAGAACCAATAAAAAATAATTAAAATTGAAAGAGTTATTAATTTTCCAATTAATTAATAAAACATAAAAATATTGGAAAAATAGAAAAAATGTGAAAAAACACAAAATGGCATGGGTGGGGTTTGAACCCAAGACCTCAAGGTCACCAGGCGTGCGCACGCCTTACCACTGGGGTGGTGATACATCCATTGTTTGAAGTGAAAACACAAAAACACAAGTCATGCCTTGGTTTTAGGCCTGGCCCAAGGCAAGGCAAGGCAAGTTTTGGCTCAGAAACGTGAAGGTCATAACTTTCTCAATTCTTAATGGTTTGAGACAAAATTTATATGCATCTGGACCAGAATTTCACAAGGAATCCAATGGTGGTGGTATTTTTTTCAGATCACACTCCCTCCTCAAAACCCGATAGTGGTTTTGAAAAAGGCCTATAATTGCATTTTCTATGCTACACTTTGATACAGGCATGAACTACATGATCAATTGGTTCAAACATAACATATATAACATGTATGAGGTGTGCATGATCAGTGGACTTCAAAGCATTGCATATTTTGGAAAGTTCAAGTCATGAGGCTTACCTCTTTTTGAGCTTTTTGGAGTTTTTGTGCAATCTGTCAAGCCTCTTGTTCCAGAAATGATTTGATGCTTTAGACACACTCAAATGATCCCTTAGAAGCTTTTAGGATGATTGGAATCAGCTGGTACTTGCAAAAACACAAACTGGCCCTTTCTTGCAAAAGGGGTTAAAAGTGACCAAAATGGCAACTCTCTCAAATGGTGTTCCAGATGGGGGGGAACTATTTGGGACAGTTCAAGGATGATATTTGGAGTGTGTTTAAGGTTTTATCTGGTTTGGAAAGTGGCTGAATCAAGACATGGCTTGAAAAATGCACAAAAAGCCTATTTTGAGGTTTTGAGAGGTGACTTTGTGATTTTGATATTACAGGTCACTTATGAGTGTTTAGATCACCTACATATAATGTTTATGAGGTGTGTGTGTGTGTGTGTGATTGGTTTGATTGAAAAAGCTCTCAAACTCAAAAACTCAGAGTTACCTTGCTAAAGAAGGCATTTTTGCCAAGAGAAAGAGATTGTGAGGAAAGCATCTGTTTGATGGCTTTGGTGTACTCAAACTGAGCACAAATGAGCTCTATTTATAGTAGAGCAAGTTTGTTTTGGGATCAATAGTGAATGGCAACTGCAGCAGAGGTTTGGCCAATGTTGGCAAATGAAAATCCAAGTCTCCTCTAGCCATTGACTAGAGGTTAGAGCACAGAGCTTTGGTTCCCTACTTGTTGGAGGAATCTTGACTGAATTCAGTTGCAAATGTGTCAGTCCTTGCCATCTCTAAGCATCTATTAAATGCTCCAATAAAAAATTGGAGTCTTGTCCCTCTTTTAGGCAATTCTAGGTTTGGCATGCTACTTCTTGTTCCAAGGACTTTGGAGGCTTGGCTCAGTGATTGTCCCCTTTAAATTTGATCCTCAGATGTGTCCAAGATGATGACAAGGCTTGAAATTGGCTGATTTTGGCAAATCAACCAAAAATCCAAAATTCTGCATTGCCTTGGCAGTTTTCAGCAAGGCATTTTGCCACTACCACAACTCTTAGCTCAAATTAAATTTGGTGATGTTCTTGGTCATTTTGGAAAGCCCTCATATGATACAACAACTGTTTGATCATATTTGGTTTTGATACTTTTTGGATCCAAGTGAAAAATGTCCCTACATTTGGAAAAAGGTGAAGGCAGATTCTGACTTAGTGAAAATTTCACTAAGTGTTGGAAAAAAGTGACATTTTCACTTTTTGTGATTTTGATCAATCCATAACTCAAAATCCATGAAGAATTGGAATGAGGTCTAGTTGAAGTTTTTGTAGAGGGCCATGAGATCTACAAATCAAGCTTTGGATGGGGAAAATGGCTTTGTGGTTTAGGAGTTATGATCCTCCAAAGTTGGTACCCTTGCCACTTTGTTCATAACTTAGAAAATTTTCTAAGTTTTTATGGTTACCCCTTTTACAAGTTATCCCACTTTTCTTGATTTTTCTTGATGAATGATGATTCAAATCATACATTAACATCGTTTTAGGGTTAAAAATCTATTTTTATGAAAAATCTCAAAAAGTCAAAGTTGACTTTTGTGCACAGTTGACTTTTTATCCGATGAATTCCAAATTGTGCAATCCTTTAGGAAATCATGTCCTTGACATAAATCAAACTTGATGGACATGTTCCATGGGTGTTATAGGGTATATTGAATCATGTCTTAGGGCTTGGGAGCATGTCCTGGTTAAAAGTCACAGTTACAGTTGACTTTTCCCGCGAAACCCTAACTGTGGTACTGATGAAATTGAGACTTGTTGCTCAAGCTTCCTGGATCAATCCATTGTTACAATTGGATCAATGTGGTGTATTAGAGACCCTCAAATCCTCTCTTGAGTTCTTGGCTCATGCTTTGTCCCAAAAGTCAACTTAGGGGTGAATTAGGTCAAGAAACCCTAATTCCTGATTTTTGATGTATGCGTCCCCTGAGGCAAAATTGACTTGATGCTTGGGGCCCATGAGGTTCCATGGAGCATATTAGGATATGCTTTGAAGTATTGGCTCATGCCCAGAGGAAAATTCTCATCTGGAGGCCCTGGTCGACCAAAACCCTAATTTGGTGACACTAGCGATCTTGAGGCTTGATCCACCTAGAAGGGAGCAACCTTGTGCTTAATCCTTGAAGTGGGAGTCCTTTTGATCCATTGTGGATGTTTGAGAGGTTTAGACAAGTTGAAGATCATGTCATTCCTTGATTGATCCTTTGTCTAAGAACTCTGAGAGGGCTTGAAACCCTAAGTTTAAGTGTAGTGGATGCTCACCCATTCCTTGAGGAGCTTGATGGTTCATCTATATTGTGATGATGATTTGCACAATGATGGAAATCTAGGTGGTCAAAATTTGGGGTATGACAGCCAGGACATTCCCCGGCCGTTCGACCAGTTCCCCTCACTGTCAAACACATCTGCAACGAGCAATCCCCCTAAAATATTTATGCAAGTCAAATACTCCCAATCACGGGCAGATATACATTTACAACGAGCTTGAATATAATACTTAGCAAAAAATAAAAGCAAGTAAATTCATACAAACAACATAATTAAACATGTGATAATTTAACATAATAAGTGCCCGCAAGGGCCACGATTGTACTTAGTTACATGAAACGGGGGCCACACCCCCCGCCAAAATAAGTTACAAGCAATTCCACGGCACACAGGCCGGACAGATTACAACATCATCAAAAATACAAATTCCTCACTCATCTGCATGCTCGGCAGGCTCTGGCTGGGGTCCCTGGTCCTCTGCGGGCTGATCCTCGGGGGTACCTTTAAGGAGACCATCGGGCACGACAATACGGCCATCCTCTACATTTGCCAGGTAGTGAGTACGCTCAACAGAAAAATCGAGCTCAGGGTTCACCACCCGCAATTGAGCCACGACATTTTTGAAAGACTCCTCCGCGATGGTAATACCATCGTCTTCGGCCAGCAGCATGCGAGCAACCAGCTCGGATCTAGTTTCAATTCTTTCACAGCGTCCGACTCGTCGACACTCGGGGCATTGACCGCCCTCAGCTCCCTGATCAGCTCCTCAACAGCTTTCTTCTCTGCCGCCAGCTTGGAGTTCTCCTCCTTCAGCCTAACCGCCTCCTCTTCAGCCTTCTTCCGAGCCTCGCCGGTACTCTTGACTTCTTCCTTGAGGGATGCCACAGAAGCACGGTCAACATTGAGTTCGGACTCAGTTGCAGAGTCCCCTTCAGCGTAAACAGCCACCATCTCTAGCATCCTGACCAAGGCAGAAGCGTCTTGGGCCACCAGCGCCCTCTTGCTCGGGCAATCCATACCTTCCAAGCGAAGAGATTCCGCCCGGGGAACGACCAAAGAGTTGCCTTCAAAAAAACTCCTATCAAGGATACAGGGAGGAAGATCGAACTTCCCTTTCTCCGGTACCCGAGTAAGGTCCACAGTGTCAGCTATCCTTGGCCGCTTCGCTCGCCCGGTCAAGGACAGAGGAGATCCCCGGGAAGCGGGAGTAGGAGAAGAAGAGGTCCCTGTGGCAGTTTGAACAGGAGGAGGAGCACGAGCACCAGCAAACCGAGATTTCGAAGGAGCCGCCCCGGCCTTATTCCTCACGAGAGAGTTCCTTACAACCCTGTCATGGGCCTGAGGCATATCAACTACACAAGCAAAACACGAACATGTTAGATACGAGAAAAAGAAAAAACACGAACAAAATCTAAATAACTATGACTACCAAGTAGCTTCTCGGCATCCACGGGAGTCTTACACTCCAGCAGTGCCTTAACGTTGATGAATCGGCGCTCGACCCTTTGACTCCCATCTTCCTCGAAGATCGAGTTGTCCTTGCTCATCCATCACTCAGCAAGCCCGAAGGAGTTGACCCACTTCACCAGCACCTCATACGCCACGGCGTCCTGCCCACGGAGATCGCTCGGTTGGAAGACATAGTCACTGGGCTTCTTGGCAAAATGGTCGGGTGCCCAGTGGAGGGGGAACTTGTAGAGTCTCCGCCCAATAAACCTCCCCTCCTCCTCGTGCAGCTCATTCCCGTCCTCGTCAACTCCGATCTCCCAGACATATGTATTGTCCCGGGCAGCCTCGGACACGGGCTCAACAACGTAATACCGTTCCTTGAATGTCCGGATTGACTCTGAAAATGGCTTGAACAGCTTACAGGGCTACTTCAAAGAAACCCAGCCGTACTTCTTCCCCGATAGCTGCCGCTGAAGATGGAAGACAGTGAAGAACAAAGGAAAAGTAGCCCCTATAGCGAGATGCTCGCATACCAACTCGAATGCCCATATGAAGGCCAGCGAGTTAGGATGCAACTGTGTGGGGGCCAATTTTAAATGCACGAACACTGACTGCTGAAAATCAGTGAACGGCAGCCTCAAGCCCTGCTCCTTGAAAGCGTATTCATACATGGTAAAACGGTCCCCGAAGTGCGTACAGACACGATCATCTACGATGGGAAGTGCACCTTCCACTCTCCCTCCTGTCCTACCTATGTGAAAACGTCCACCAAAGACTTTGCGAAAGTGGACACATGGTCGGCAGGTTCGGCCACCTCCCACTCCTCCGCGGAGAACCCGTCGACATCCTCGTCCATGTCGTCCGCATCTTCCTCCCCGACATTGCTAGAAGAACTCGAAGTCGCCGGACTCAAAGCCGTCGAGCTACTATTACCTTCGGAGCCCGTATCCCCCTCGGATGTATCTATAATAACTTCTCTATCTAGCCCCGTCGCCATTACAGTCACCTGAAAAGCAGAGAAGAAAGTGAATTCGACAGTAAATCAAATCCACCCTTCCACTACTAAGTCAAGTGAAAGGGCGCGCAAAGGGCTAAGGACAACGTCCCCGGCCTAAGCCCTAACATCATAAGGAAAGCTGAAACCTCCCCGCAAGGAGACGCTCGAAACTAATCATCCCAGGGCGAGGAGCTTCCCCGCACCCACACCCAGTTTCCGTTTGAAGCTTCACCGGAAATCGCAAAGCTTCACCGGAATCTGGGAATGTTCTACCGGGAAACTCATCACCCACTCGGACGATGAACAGACACAGCGATCACGCTTACATAGCTACCGCAACGTCGCCGTGAACCACCTTCCTCGCTGAAACATACTACTAACTCTGGCGACATGTTAGAGGTAGAAAAATTGTACAACCACAGTCCACCACCAACAATCGCCAGAGATTCACCAATTTCGTCCTCTAAAACTAGCCCTAACCACATGCAATCTACCACTAACAACAAACAGAAGCAGAACAGGCAAAGGATCAGAAGACTTACTTAATTTAAGTAGAAGAAAGAAGCTGCTCGAAGCTTGACGTGGTGGTCGGAGTATGCGGAAGGCAGTTACGGGCAAGAGTGCTGAAGGGAGCGAAGAGAAATCAGACTGAAAAGTTCCAAATGGAATGATTTTTCCCCTTTTATACAAAGGGGCACGTGCGAACACGCGCTCGTAGGCCATGATGACTACCCACTAGCCATCATTGCCTATTAACTGCTACACGGAGCTCTAGGCACACGTGGCGTCCCAATGCTTCCAATTCTGTCTGACCCTTAATCTCCCCGAACACCGGGCAACAAGGTCACGGCCACGAACCTCACAGACACAGGGAGCCACGAGCACTTTGAGACAATCCTCCTCATCTCCAAATGACGACTCCATCCTGGCTCCACAAAGCAACGAGCAGTCCTTAAGTCATCACTCCCGTGCTCGGGAGCAACGACTTGGGGGGCTCCTGTTCTGGACTGGACCACTGGCTAGACATGGCCCAATCCGCCTCTGCTCCAGAGCGGCCCAAATTGCCTAAGTCCAATCCACAGAGGGGTAAAAGTTACCTTTCTGCCCCTCCAACCGGGCAAGGAATACAACGTCCCTCCCCAGAATTACTGCCCGTTACGCACGGCTTCACTGCTCCCCGAACAGCTATGGGTAGGTGCTTGGAACCACGCCTATGCCCGACATAACGGCTAGTTTTGGGCACCCTGCCCAGCATAACGGCTAGTTTGGGCAGTTACCTATTATTTGGGAAAAACGGTTATTTCTCCCCGAAAATAGGACCGTTGGCCATGCGCTGGGGGCACTATATAAACCCTCTCACTCGAGAGGGTCAGGTATCCAATATTCACCCTAAGAATTCATACTTTGTACTTGCTCCTTTTCTCTGACCCTTTCTTACTTGAGCGTCGGAGTACCTTGCAGGTACACCCCCTCCTCTCCATACGACCAGAATCCCTGACGCACTTGGCGCCCCGATTCTACAGGATCTGATCCAGCCTTCGCGATCACTTAGGTAAGTTGTTCCATTGACCTACACTAATCATGGAGGAGAGAGTGGCTAAGGCATCAGCCATGTGATTCTCTTCACGAGGGATATGATGAAACTCGATTTTGTTGAAGAATTGTAACAACCTTCTCACGTAATCTTTGTAAGGAATCAACCCTAATTGGTATGTGTTCCAATCTCCTTTGATCTGATTGATAACCAGGGCTGAGTCGCCATATACGTCCAAGTTCTAGATCCTTAAGTCGATCGCTTCTTCGAGACCCATGATACAAGCTTCGTATTCGGCCTCGTTGTTTGTGTATTTGAACGTAAGTCTAGCGGTGAAAGGAATATGGGTACCCTGAGTTGTTATGATGATTGCCCCAATTTCGTTTCCGTAATAATTGAAAGCTCCGTCAAAGATTAGTCCCCATTGGGAACCTGGTTCTGGCCCTTCACTGGGTAGCGGTTCATCGCAATCTTTCATTTTTAGATACATGACATCTTCATCTGGGAACTCAAATCCGACTGATTCCTGATCGTCAATCGGTTGATGAGCCAAATGATCGGCTAAAACACTTCCCTTAACAGCTTTCTGAGCGCGGCACTCGATGTCGTATTCTGACAACAACATCTGCCAATGGGCAATCCTTCTCGTGCGAGCAGGTTTTTCAAAGACGTACTTGATCAGATCCATTTCTGAGATTAACCAAGTAGTGTGACGAATCATATACTAGAGAAGATGTTTGGCTGCCCAAGCCAGAGCACAACAAGTTTTCTCGAGCATAGTATACCGAGTTTCACAGTCCGTAAACTTCTTGCTCAAATAGTAAATGGCAGACTCTTTCCTTTTTGTTTCGTCTTATTGGCCAAGTACACAACCCATCGAGCCTTCCAAGACTGTTAGGTAGATAATCAGTGGTCTTCCCTCCACTGGTGGTATTAGAATTGGTGGGTTCAACAGGTATTCCTTGATACTGTCGAAGGCGGTTTGGCAGTCCTCTGTCCAAACGCAATCCTGATTCTTTTTGAGTAATTTGAAAATTGGCGCGCATGTCGCGGTCATGAGGAATATGAATCTGGAAATGTAATTCAGACCTCCCAGGAATCCCCTGACTTGTTTTTCAGTCTTTGGAGAAGGCATTTCTTGAATGGCCTTGACCTTATCAGGATCAACCCCAATTCCTTTCTGATTGACGATGAACCCTAGAAGTTTTCTTGAACGGACACCGAATGTGCACTTATTGGGATTCAAGCGGAATCTGTACTTTCTCAACCGCTCGAATAGTTTTGACAGGTGGGTCACATGCTCCTCTTCTGTTTTAGATTTTGCAATCATATCATCGGCATATACCTCGATTTATTTGTGTATCATGTCATGAAAAAGAGTAGTCATGGCCCTTTGATAGGTTACCCCGACATTCTTCAAACCGAACGACATTACCTTGTAACAAAAGGTGCCCCATGGGGTAATTAATGAAGTTTTCTCCATGTCTTTCGGCACCATTTTGATTTGATTATAGCCCAAGAATCCATCCATGAAGGAGAATACTTTGAACTTTGCTGTACTGTCTACCAGCATGTCAATGTGTGGTAAGGGAAAGTCGTCCTTTGGACTTGCTTTGTTCAGATCCTTGTAGTCTACACACATTCTGACCTTTCCGTCCTTTTTCGGAACTGGTACTGTGTTGGCTAACCATTGAGGATATTCTGATGTGGCGAGGAAAGCCGCGTCGATCTATTTTTGTACCTCCTCTTTGATTTTGATGGCCATGTCTGGATGAGTCCGTCTCAACCTTTGTTTTACTGGCGGACATTCTGACCTTAACGGTAGATGATGTTCCACAATACTGGTATCCAACTCTGGCATGTCCTGATAAGACCAAGCGAATACATCGGGAAACTCTTTGAGAAGCTTTGTTAAACTTTCTTTGACAGTTGGACTTAGTAGGGCCCCAATCTTGACCTCTTTTCTTTCTTCCTCTGAGCCCAAGTTGATCGTTTCCAACGGCTCTTTATGAGGTTTAATGGACCTTTCCTCTTGTCTGAGTAATTGGGAGATCTCCTCTGGAATTTCTTTGTCGTCTCCTTCTTCAGCCTCAAATACCGGGAATTCAAAGTTGGGAGAAGGCATTGGAACGTATGTTTCAACGGGGTTTAAAACAAGCAATCTGCATGACGTGATGATTTGTGTTTAGAAGAGATAGAGAGAATTACAAGAGTGTGTGCTATTTTTTTTTTCTGAAAACTGCTTGTTTTTATTATTTGTTGTTTTTTAGGATTACCATTTTCTGAAAAAGTAAAAAGCGAAAATAGCAATTAATGCGGAAATCACAGAACGACGTTATTTTATTTGTGATCTTGTCGATTCTTGAAACTACAGCCCTATAAAACAAAACTCGGTCTCTTTGGGCAAAGCGAATAGGTATTTACAGAAAAGTGAGCCCTATCAAAACATCCGTTTCACCTGGGCAGGGTGAAAGGTTAAGATAAAGACGATAATTACTTAGACTTATGAACGATCTTCGGAACATCGATTGCAACCCATTGGCGGCGAACTCCTCGGTGAATCACAAAGTCTGGTACCTTCCTTCTTGATTTGTCTTTAGAAATGACGTTGATTTCTGGTGGAGCAGGATCATTGGAATCTGTCTCCCAGGCAGAGTAGTCGTAGGAGGATTCCTCAGTTGTATTTTGCATAGTATTTGTGCTCTCAGGTATATCTCCCCATACAGTTGGCTGGATGTCTTCGAGCCTGATACGAGAGATGTCGGGAGCGGTATACTTGACCATGAAGTCGTATTTACCACTTGGTTGTCCCAAGGTGTCCCACACTTCTTTGGAACTGGAGGAGTCATCCCTTTCGATGACGTTGACCTCGAGAAAAGCATAGTTAATGAATTCTAGTCCTGCAAACTTTTCAAATTCATCGTCGTGCTGGACATTTTCTGAATGACCTGAGTGTTGATCCCATGACATGGTGGGGACGCAGGTATTTTTTCCAATGACGCTCAGCTGATCTTCATTGTTCGGCTGATTTTCTTGCCCCAAGTCTCCTGGGTACGGCTTCCAGATAGACAAACCATCCATCGGGCCATAATAGTTGTGGTCAAAGTAGTCTTTCATCAGAGTGTCTTCCTCTAATGAGTTTGGTGGAGCATGGCATCCTTCCGGATCACAATATCCGTATATCATTTCGACATCTGACCTCGGTATAAATCTCGGACTCTGTGTGGGATAGCAAAAGGGTGTAGGCACCTCTTCCTGAGACATATAACCATCCTCGTTAAGATAGGACTTCTATTCCTCATCTGTGTTGGAGGAATCTCCCTCGTTGATGGTATGTACTTCTTAAGACACTGGGTGAAGGAAACCTCCACTGTCGAAGAAATTCTGAATGGGATGAAAAATTTCATCGTTAGTAGCAGTCTGGGTACAGGTTGAAGAAAAACCAAGACCTTTCTTTGTTTTGTTATCAGTAGGAATGACAAGTTGTCCCCATCCGTTTTCATTGTTACTTTTGATCACCTCGAGAGCATTTTTGTATGAGGATATTGATGTTCCCTTCTCTAGTTGATTCTCACTGCTCACCGAAAGTGCCTGGAACTGAGTTCCAACAACCCCTCGGGTTCTACACAAGTGGACAATGAAAGGTTACTCACGATCAAGGCTTGTTCTCCGCAGACCATGACGAGTTGGTCATTCTTGACGAACTTCAGCTTTTGGTGAAGTGTCGAAGTGACTGCCCCTGCCTGGTGTATCCAAGGTCTTCCTAATAAGCAACTGTATGTTGCCCGGATGTCCATGACCTGGAAAGTGACTAGGAAAGTGTGAGGACCGATAGTTATGGGAAGGTCGACTTCGTCGATAACTATTTTTTGGACCCGTCAAATGCTTTGACGACGACCTCACTGCCTCTCATCGGAGATCCTTTGAATGATAGTCGCATTAGAGTGAACTTTAGCATGACGTTGAGAGTTGATCCGGTGTCTACCAATACGCTGGCTAAAGCATCATCCTGGCAGTCGACTGTGATATTGAGCGCCATGTTGTGACTTGGGCCCTCTTCTGGCAATTCCTCATCACTAAACCCCAAGTTGTTACAGGAAGTGATGTTAGCGATGATGTTATCGAACTGTCGTATTGACACATCCTGTTCCACAAAGGCTTGTTCTAAGACTTTCTGTAGAGCCTCTCTGTGGGCTTTGAAACTGAGCAAAAGTGATAACACTGAGATCTTTGAAGGAGTTTGTAACAGCTGATCAACAATGTTGTATTCACTCTTTTGGATGAGCTTCAGCATCTCATCATCGTTCTTTGAAAGGTCGGGATCACTGGATTGACCGACTGGCGGATTGGGAACCCCCGTTTGAGGTTCCTTTTCTCTGTTAGGTTCTCCAACTCCTCTGTTGAAGATTCGACCGCTCCGTGTTACTCGACTGATGTCTGCAATATTCACGACGGAGGGTAATGGAGTTTCCTTTCCATTCTCAATTGTTGTTGCACCGTATTTGTAAGGGATCACCTTAGTTGATTCATACGGTAAAGGTCCTGGTAGATAGATAACTACATGGGCCTTCTGATTTTTCTGACCATCGTAAGTAACTTCAATCAATTCCTGGTTAAGAACCTTCGATTCGTCAAGTAGAGGGATGATGGTACAAACATCTTTGGTCTTTTCATGATCAGAGATTACGATAACATCCTTAATCTGATCAGCAAAATAGTCTGGCGTCCAGTTGATTGGTCTAGAACTTGGACACGGTTAAATCTCTTTGCGGCCCAACTGACTTTGAAGGGTTGCTCGCACGAGGTAACATCCTTGATTATTTTCTGAGCAGACCCTACAGCGTTCATAGTTATGTGGTGGCACCTGGCCACGTCTGCTTTGAATGCAGTGCAACCTCACTAGATCTGTTTCCATTGATAGAACATCCTGACTTTGATGCCTAGTATGGTTCCCATTAACCACACTGATTTATTGCGTGTCTTCATCCATATAGATCGGAAGCCACCAGTGGTTTAACAAGTGTTGTAAAGTTCTTTGCACGAGAGCGCACCCTTGGTTACTCTCACTGCATACTGTACAGTTCTGATAATTATGCGAAGTCAGAAAACTGAGCTGGACTTGTGTAGCGTGTAACTCCACCAAGCTGGTATTCATCAAACAAATATCAAAGATTTGAATCATATTCACTTGATACTAATTTCTATCGCGGTAATCCTGAATCCATCCAAGATCCATCTGATGCTGGAGGGCCTCTTGTACAAAAGAGCATCCCTGATCGTTTATTGAGCAGATAGGACAGGAATCGTAGTCGTGCCGTGGCAGATTATGATGTTGGCTTTGCCTTGAGTGCATTTCCACCAAGTTGACATTCATTGCACGGATGTCGTGGTTCTGAATGATGTTGGAACTTGTATAAGTCATGTTAACTCCACAAACTCGATGCTCTTGGATCCATCTGAGATCCAATTGTTCCTGTAGATCTGATTGCACTACAGAACATCCTTGATTATTTTTAGAGCAGATATCACAATGGTGATAATTATGTGGTGGGACATGCCCGTATCCACTCTATCTACAATGCATTTTGACCAAGTTGGCCCTCAATAAGAGTACATCATGAATTTGATAGCTGTTGTTAGACTCTTCTTCTATCAAATTTACCGCAGCTTTCTCGTGTTGAGGCAGCGGGTTTGTGAGAACATTCAGATTCGTATCTCTGAAAGATAAGACCCCGCTCCTAACAAGCTTTTGCACATCAAATTTGAAACTGAGACAGTTTTCTATGTTATGTCCCGGTCCTCCTTGATGGTAAGGGCAAGTCTGATCCGCTTTGAACCAAAAAGGCGGATTTTCTGGTATTGTAAGAGGATACCTGGTTTGGACATGCCCCTTGACCAGTAGTAGTGGAAACAGTTCTGCGTACAACATTGGTATAGGGTCGAAACCGGGAGGTCGTGTCGTACTATTGTTGTTATATGGAGGACGAGCCTGCTGAAGAGGCTGTTGTGTCCTTTGCTGAAATTGCTATTGATTCGGTTGGCTCTGAGCAACCTGAGGTTGATAAGAACAGGCGCAGAGTTGATAGCAGAAGTTACTGTAACACCCCCAATCTATACCCCCAATTAATAAAAAGCAGTAAAAGAAAATTTGAAATTTCGTCAGAGTATATTTAAATTATCATGGCATAGACCGGGAGGGTCACATCAAATTGAAACAATTCATACAACACCTGCTCATAAAGATATGCAACATTGGGGTAGCAATCAACAGAGGAACTTAGTTCCTTACACCCACATTTCAGAATTTAGAATAAAAGCGGAAAATCTAAAACTGAATAACATACATACATATATATATATATATATATATATATATATATATCATGAGAAGTTTGTCATACATCAGGTTATACATGCTCAAGCCAAAAGATATACATATACATAATATACAATTATCACAAACGGCCTCCCTAAACTACCCGGTGTCACATATCAGAGCCGACCGACAAAAGAATGAAGACGCAAAGCTTCACAAAAATACCTCCAGCAACTCTAATCTGCAATGCCTCATAGAGCATTATAAAACAGCAGAAGGGTGAGAAAAACAACCATAATATAATTGCATATAATTATATATATAACACAAAAATACACATGTATACGGTTCTCACCACAACTCACGCCATAAATCATACACAAGGCATTACAAGACACAAAACATATTTCCATCGCCAACACATATCCACATATTAATTTTATCCACAATTCCACACATAAAACACCCATAATGATTTATGCAATGCAAGAGACCGACACAACGATTCTATGCATATGCACATGCGGTACCGACTTCCATTGTTTCTTATCACTAGTTCACTCAGGAACTCTGCTGGAACCATCGCTCGTTATATCACTGTAACTCCCCGTCGGGCCTACGATGTTCCCCACCGCTCACACCCCACATGGGCACACGGTGTTTATGGATCGCTCACACCCCACACGGGCACACGACCCGATCGCTCACACCTCACATGGGCACACGATCGTCTATAATCATCGCTCACACCCCACATGGGCACACGAAGTTATAACGAATTCCCTCTGGAATCCAAACCGTCACTCAGGACGTTTCCACAATGCATATCATGATGCTTGGCATACAAAGACCCATAACATTTAATATGCACACACACACATATTCATTTACATCGATAAAATCACACTTTGCACTTATGCCCAAAACAATGCATTTAATTGCCATACGGCCACAACTCGTCACAACATCATCTAAACACATACGTTTACATCATACAACAGCACCTTGCATAATACACATCAATTACGGATCACTACAACGACAAAAGTCGACAACCGACACTATTCCTGATTTTTCGACATAATTAAATCGGCTAACAATTTCTAAATCATCATAACAAGAAAGTACAGCTCAATAGCTACGCAACGATACCAAGAATGTAAAAATCGGATAAACGGATCAAAAGTTACGAAAGAAAACGAAAAACGATATTTTGAAAAGTCCCATTTTGCAAAAGTCATGTTCATACGCGTACCACCATGATCCATACGCGTATGAGCAGAGACTCATTTTTTCCCAAAGTTCACGTGTAAATGACCGTACGCGTAATGCCCAAGCCCGTACGCGTATTGACCTAAAATGCTACGCGTATCATACGCAAATGGGCAGATGGCCGAGGAAACAAGCAACACATACGCGTATTGGCCCTATGGCTCGCCCACCATACGCGTAATGCCAAGGTTCATACGCGTATGAACATGCCCCATACGCGTATGACCTGGAAATCTCAGAAAAATTTCTGCAGAACGTGGTTCTGCGTTTTCCACTAAAAAATCCTCCAATTTTCACCTACACCCAGAAAAATTGCCAATACAATGCATTGCAACAAGTATCTATCATATACCAACAAGAATGAACACTTAACACATAATTTTCAACACATTTAATCGATTTCTAAACCATTTTACCCAAAATGGGTTTTACTAAATAATTTCATTTCAATCCAACAAACATCACAAATACACATACATAATCATACACAATCATACAATAATTGAGTTTCGCACCCTTACCCGATTAAACCGATTCTAGAAGTTGATTTTTCTTTGATTTTTCCAAGCTTTCCACTATTTCTCTTCTTCTTCTCTTTTCTCTCCTTTTTCTTTCTTTTCCTTTTCTTTCTTTCTCTTTTTCTCTCTACTTTTTTTCTATTTTTCTTACTTAATAAAAAATATCCTAAAATGACCAAAATACCCCCACACTCAAATATCTCACAAACGATCCCAAAACCCGATAAAATATCACAACATTGAAAAATAACATATTTTCAGATAAAAGTCGAAGATAAAATAAAATAATAATATAATAATCAAACGACTCGATTAAATAAAACGCACACGAAAACTGGGTCGTTACAGTTACAGCTGCTACTGGTTGATACCGTCGCCTTTGCTTCCCGAGAGAGATATTGCCAATATCTTTCTCTCTTTTCTTAGGGAGAGCACTACCGTATCTTTTTGTATTACTTGATGATCCAGCGTCTTTAACTAAACGCCCCTCTCGGACTGCTTCCTCAATACAAACTCCCATGCTCACCATCTCGGTGAAGTCACTGGGCGTACTGGCGACCATTCTGTCATAGTAGAATGAGCTCAAGGTCTTTAAGAAGATCTTTGCCATCTCTTTTTCCTCAAGAGGTGGACAAATATGGGCGGAAATTTCACGCCATCTCTGAGAATACCCCTTAAAGGTTTCCTTGTCCTTTTGTGACATCAATCTGAGTTGATATCTGTTCGGTGCCATGTCCAGGTTATACTTATATTGCTGAACGAAGGCAGTGCCAAGATCTCTGAAAGTGCCGATCTTAGTGCGGTTTAAACCCATGTACCATTTGAGTGCGACACCGGTTAAACTATCCTGGAAATAGTGGATCAGTAGCTCTTGGTTCTTTGTCTGAGCTGACATTCGCCGAGCGTACATCACCAAATGGCTTTGAGGGCAAGAGTTACCCTTGTACTTTTCAAATTCGTGCACTTTGAATTTGTGCGGAACTTTCACATTGGGGACCAAACAAAGGTCTGCAGCATCCTTTCCGAATAGATCCTGACCGCGAATGGCCTGCAGTTCCTTCTGTATCTCTAGGAACTGTTCCTGGAGCTCATTCATTTTGTCGTACATACTTTCGTTTCCACCAGAAGGTATCTGTGGAATCTGTCCTTCCGGGATAGTGTGTACCAGGGGTGATGGTATAGTCATTACAGCGGTGACTCTTGGTGCTTCCCGAAGTTTGTAATCTTCAGGAGTTGTTGTCATGTGTCGGGCATCTTCGCTTTCCCGAAGTTTGTAACCTTCAGGCCCAGTGGCTCCTTCTGCAGTTCCCTGATCTTTAGTGATCAGCGGAATATATCCTTCTGGGATATAATTAATAGGCATGCCCCATGGACGATCTTTCGGCATTTTGTACCTAGGATCATACTTTTCCACTATGGGCGTCGATGTGATCTCTGAGATCACAGTCCTTTGTTGTTGCATCTGAGCTTCTGCTAGAGCTTGCATGTCGTTATGAATCTTTCTCAGATCCTCTTTCAGAGTGTCGATCTCTTCCCTCAACTCTCTGTTCTCTTCCTCGAGATCATCAATCTTTTTCTGTCGATTGGCCCGAGTATTGTACGAATGAGACCGTTTGACTCTAGAATCGAGACGCAAACGTGAGATTCATAAGTAAAAAGAATGTGTTACGAATGATATGCAATGATTATATTAATTGTATATATTTTTTTGTTTATTAAAAGTAAACTTTGATAATTGGATTGCAAATATCAAACAGTGGGGAAACCCCATTTTATTGAATTCAAAGATTGCAGAATGGAAATACAATAATTTACATAGTGCTGCAAAAGGAAATCTAAACTTATGGGTCCTGAGTCCTCTCTGAAGTGAGCTCAGGTGCTGGTTCTGGTACTTTCCTTTTCTTTGACCGGGGCTCTTGAGCCGTTGTCGGGTTGTCATTCATTTGCCAAGTGAAAGGAGCGAGAAAATTCCTTTGGTCATCCTGATTTTCTACAGCATGTTGCTCTAAAATCTCAATCAGAGCGTCTTTTTCTTTTAACAGCTGTTGTATTTTCTTACATTCCACATTGAGAATACGGTACTTGTTCCTCCAAGACCTTCTCTCCTATTGAACTTTGTTGAGAGTAACCTGAAGTTTTTCCGTATCAGACATAAAGTAAAAGACAGAGTCCCTTAATGGAAGAACTTCTTGAAGAGGGTAAGGCATCCTCAGCTTGAGAGCTCTAGTTTGTACCCAATGGAGATAAGGTTCCACCGAGACACAGTCCAGTTTTCCTAGAGACTCTCGTCCTTTTCTATGAACGTGTTTCCAGGCATGCACTATTTCTGTCTTTAGTGCTCTGTCATTTTCTCCTTCCTTGAAGAAAAGACCTTCCAGATGAGCATTTCGCGGGACATGCCTCCTCGGGTATCCGAGTTGATGACGAACTAAAACTGGATGATAGTTAATTCCTCTTTTAGTTCCTATAAGGGGTACATTTGGGAAGTTTCCACAACGGTCAATGATTCTGATCTTGTCATAGATTCGATTGTACCAATCGATGTCAGAGTTGGTAAGAGACATGATTCTCTGTGACCAACGTAAAGTATTCTTAGGATCCCAAAATGCAGCAGACTTGGGCAAGTGGGAAATGAACCACTTTTATAGCAGGGGTACACATCATGTGATCATTCCTCCACTGTACAAATTCCTTAAGTGTACAGAATGATATGCATCTGCGAACAAGGTCGGTACAGGGTTTCCAACCAGAAAAATCTTAATGGCGTTGATATCAACAAAGTTATCGATGTTGGGAAACAAAAATAACTCGTAGGTAAGCAAAACAAAGATGCTTTCGAAAGCGCCCACGTTCCCTATACTAGAAAAGTACAGAGCTTTCTTTATCAAGAACTAGGCTGGCAAACCTTGGATACCACCCTTAATGATCATGTGAGTCCTGACTTCTGACTTGTCCAAATAAATTGCCCTTGCAATGGTTTGATCTTTTGGAATTTCTTCCAATCCAGAAAAGGGAGCTTGATCAGTAATATGTAAATTAGTCAGGTGAGAGTACTCCTCCAGTGTTGGTGCTAGTTGATAATCCGGGAATATGAAACAGTGATAGACCGGATCGTAGAACTGGATTAGTATGGATAGGATTCCTTCGATTACATGAACCCTTAATAGAGACAGCAACCCTCCATACTTGGCTCTGAAAGCCTCAGGGTTGGTTATCATTCTCGACAGACCTCTCAAATCCTCTAGTTTTGGAACCTTGAAGGTGTACTTGTGAGTTTTCCTTCTACAGAAATCCATTAGCAATCTCTTTATCTGACATTTGCAATCATTGTCTTAGTTTAATTTGAAAAAGAGAGACTAGAAGAGAAGATTTTTCTTTGTTTTTTTAATGTTTTTTAAATGAATGTCTGAATGCAGCACACAAAAACATAGAAAAAACATAGGGTCAAAGGGTCGGTGTCATGAAGTCAAGGCTCTACCCATCCCCCAAAGGTCTATACTGGTGATTTTTTGTACCTGTCTGCAATATCATTGACCCCTATTGGGATAACAACAGCAAGCGGATCGCCAACGAGCTGTAGTATCTTAGAGTGATCTCAAATAAGGGTAGTATCACGTGACAACTATTCCCGATAGCTTCCGCACTACAAAATGGTTTCAGTCTACTAAAAACCTCAGCTTCTCAGATAACCCAATCGACCACACTACTTTCAACAACCGAAGTCGTATAGGTAATGTATCTGCAAAGGGAGTCTCCACTGAGTTTGATGGTCGACCGGGGACTCTTAGCTGGGATTCACTCCCCGTAAGATTACCCGTATAATACCATCCCCTATCTTAGGTGTATACTCAATCTTTCCACATGCGACATCACACGCATTCCCATTAGCATAAAAATAAACACAATTATCAATTAGGAAAAGCGGTATATATATTTGTCTTAATCATCCTAGACCTCTAGTCTTATGATCCTATACAGACAATGACTCCCCAGCAGAGTTGTCATTTATGTGGAATTCGGTGAATTTAAGCCTTTCTACCTTAAAAGAGGCTAGAAAGAATGCCTCCCACTGTAGTCGCCATTTTTCTGTGGAAAATGGGGACGACGATGACTAGATCTTACTTTGGCTCCCACTGTGGTCGCCGTTTTTCTGTAGCGGGGTTTTTGTGGTTTCGAATCACTATCGCTTTGGTACTATAGTTCAATTCATTTTTTATCCTGTTGAGCTGATTAAGGAAGGGAAATAGATGTCTCCAATTAACCCTGCTTGCAAACTGAGTTTAAACAGTCAAAACTATTGGTTTACAGATGCTATCCAAATAGGGGGTTCGTCTTTTACGGTTTATTTGCTTAAAAACAGGATCTGGACTATTTGTGAGGTTTTAGGTCTAATGCTTTTGATGGATATATGAAGGTATTGGGTTTTGGGTTTTTTTATTAGTATGCTCGCTAAGATTTTTGCAATCTTATGCCTACGTATTCCCGAAACAGGGAAATCAGAGCGATCGTAGTTCCTCCTATTCTATGGGAGGAAAAAGGTTGTTTTGGTGTCTTGTTCAAAGCCTAATACATGAAGCTAAAGGTGGTTTGTATCTTGTTCAAAGCCCAAGATGTGAAGCTAAAGGTTTGACTGAGAGAGAATTTGTCATCTCTAAAAAGGAGTTGTTGATGTTTGTATGCTGTGAGCAAGGCACAAATTTTGATTGACTCAACCGGGGGTTTCTTTATACAAAGCCTAAGAGGAGGCGGGAAGTTTGACTTTTCTGGGGAAAATGTTCTTTCTGTCTTGTACAACGCCCAAGATTGAGGCTAAAATGGATTTTGACTCCGTCGGGGAGAATGTATCTTGTATAAAGCCCAAGATGGAGGCTGACATGGTTTGACTCAACAAGAGAGTACTTTTATCTGTCCTGTATAAAGCCCAAGACGGAGGCTAAAAAGGTTGACTCGACAAGAGAGTCTTGAACAGGTGATTGACTCAACAAGAGATTTTGTAGGTTATTTGACTCAGCTAGAGAGTCTTTTATACTCATCAAGAGAGTGTTTTGCTGTCTCGTACGAAGCCCGAGATAGAGGCTAAAAGAAGATCAAGTCAACAAGAGAGTCTTTTATACTCAACAAGAGAGCATTTTGTTGTCTCGTACGAAGCCCGAGATAGAGGCTAAAAGGGGATTGACTCAACAAGAGAGTCTTTTATACTCAACAAGAGAGTGATTTGATGTCTCGTACGAAGCCCGAGATTGAGGCTAAAATGAGATTGACTCAACAAGAGAGTCTTTTATACTCAACAAGAGAGTGTTTTATATGTCTTGTACAAAGCCCAAGACGGAGGCTAAAAGGGGTTGACTCAACAAGAGAGTCTTTTATACTCAACAAGAGATTGGGTTTTTATATGTCTTGTACAAACCCCAAGACGGAGGCTAAAGATGGTTGACTCAACAAGAGAGTCTAAAAAGGTTAACTCCGCTGGGAAGAATCATTTGTACAAAGCCCAAGAGGAGGCTGGCTTACTGCTGAGGATTATTGAGATCCTGAAGCGGGTCCAAGTGTGGGGAATTCTCATGAGAGATACCGGGTTTCTGCTGGAGATTGATCCAAAGTGATCGATGTTTTTTCTTATGTTTGAAAGGAACTTGAGAATGTCTTTGAGACTCAAGAGGTTTAGACTGTCCAAGTCTAGAGTTTTATCTTTTGTACAATGCCCAAGAGGAGGCGCGGGCATTAAGGGATAAGTATCAACCCTAAAATGGCCGGAGTTTTGACGCTGGAAAGATTGCTCTAGCAAAGGATGACTAAGTTCTGTCTTATACCTTTAAGAGGTCGTCAGGGTCCTTGTATTAAGCCCAAGAGAAGGCATGAGAACTTCTAAGAAGCCGAAGGGTCCTTGTACAACGCCCAAGAGGAGGCAGGGATGCTTTTAGGAAGCCTGTGGGTCCCCAAACCAAGAGAAGTTCAAGAAATACAATTCACAGAGAAGAGATCATTCCAGGAAAGTTTGAGAATTTGGAAGAAACTCGAGAGATGCCATTCACGGAGAAAAGATCATCTCCGGGGAGTTAGAGTTTCTTTGACAATTTTCTAAGGGTGAAAGTCTGAGAAAAGATTCACCGAGAATATTGTCTTTCTCTTTGTTCCATGTTGTTTAACCCCAAGAGAAGGGAAGACTATATATGGAATCCTACGGGGGATCTAGTTTTGTTTGTATTTTAAGAGTGACCAACATGGCTTTACCTAGTGCTAGACGTAGTTGCCAGGGAAAACTCTAAATAACTATACTAGTATTACACAGTGGATATGTGACAAGTATATAAAAGGATGTGAAAGAATACTTACAGTGAAGCAGCCCCACAATACAGTTATATACATATGAAAGCGATAAATGAAAATGGATAAACACTTACCCGTTGTAGAGCTTCCATGCTGTTTGGTTAGTTGTTCAACAAAGAAATTAAAAGAAAGTTTTGATAACAACATATATTTTAATTCAAAATCAAAGGAGAAAGTGCTTTGAAAAGATGGTTGGGGCTTACAGCTCAAGGAGAGGCCCAAGTTTTAACGATGATCGCACCGTTGTTTTGAAAACTGTACAGAGGGACTTATACAATATGTGAGGCCCAAAAAATTTTTTATGTACAAGGGGATGGGTCTTACACTCTATTAGAGGCCCAAGGTGATTTGTTTTTGTCCCAGAGATGGGGCTTACAACTCAAGGAGAGGCCCAGGGTGATTTGTTTGGCAACGGCGATCGCGCCGAGGTTTTTTGAAAACACAGTGGGTCTTATACAATATTTGAGGCCCAGATCATTTTGGTTTCAAAAAGGGGTTGGGTCTTACACTCTATTAGAGGCCCAAAGAGTTTGAAAATGAATAAAGATGGGTCTTATAGCTCAAGGATAAGCCCAGTTGTTTTATTAAAAAGGTGACGATCGCGCCGAACGTTTGAAAATATACAGAGGGACTTATACAATGTGTGAGACCCAAAGGTATTATTTACAAAGGGATGGGACTTACACTCTACTAAGAGGCCCAAAGAGTTTGAAAAAGATTTGTGAGGGTGAAAATCAAGGAAACCCTAATTTTATCATTTTTAAAAGTAAATGCTTAAAGAAAATCAATAAATAATGATAAAATACCAAATAAGCTTGAATAAACAACTTGTGATTTTTGGTTGAGACTTAAAAAATGATATTTTAATCACAAGATGAATTAAAACTCATTTGGTTTTGATTTTCAAGATAAAAATCCACTTTTAAAAGTGTTTAAAACAATTAAAAATGAATTTATTTATAAAAATATTAAATAATTGATACAAATATGAATTTTTTGTGGAATAAAATATTTTAACATTTTTGTGATTTTTTACAAAAAGAACCAATAAAAATTCATTAAAATTGAGAGAGTTATTAAATTTCCAAATTATTTAAAATAATATGAAAAATAATAAAAGTGGAAAAAGTGATAAAAAAAAGAGGTGTGGGGCGAGGGATATTCGAACCCCAGACCTCCCACTCGCTCAATACACACAAACCAACTGATCAACCACTGGGGCGCACTGCCAATTCATTAAACATATGGCAAGGGAAAAATATAAGGCAAGTTTGGTTTGAAAACTTGAAGAATGGCGCCATGGCCATCTTCTTCCTTGGGCCAGATGCGTGAAGCTCTCTATCTCACTCGTTTCACAACCATTTGACATGATTCAAACACCAAATTCATGCGTTTTTTAACAAGGAACATTATGGAAATATTTGATTTCATTTATTTTCAGTGTGTAGCAAGTTACATGAACGTGAATGTATGAACCCTAATTTTGCAAAAGCAATCGTGCATACATGCTTGTGAGTGCTATGGTCAAATTTTTTTAGGGGAACATTCAACATATTATGATAAGCAATTGGCAAAAGTATCATGCGAGGAAATATGCATGGATCATGTTATGAGAGTTTTAGGCTTACCTTGTTGCAAGAAGAATTGGAACTCTTCACAAAGTGTGTTCTAGAAGTAATTTGATGACCCCTACAACTTCAATGGATGGTATGGAGTGGATTGCAAGCCTTGGAACTTTTTGAAACTACTTATATCAGATCATGGTATCCCAGCTGTATAATGGCTAGGTTGAAGATTGAGATTTTGATTCAGGTGTTTCAGAGGTCGTTTAGGTGTTTGGACAGCTTCTGTACATCATATGTGATGTGTTAGAAGTGGTGGTTTGAGTTGGTTGGCTCTGCAACTCAAAACCCGATAGTGGTTTGCACAAATATGGAGTTTTTGTGCTTGGAGAGTGAAAGAAAGAAAGCAAAGAATTCTTGTGCTTTAGTGTAATTTGAAGAATGAAATGTGCACTCTATTTATAGGCAAAGATGTTGCCCTGAAGTTGCCAGCTCGAGCTCAAGAGATATGCTCTGAGTTTTCTTGGTCAATGTTTGGCAAATATCTTCACTCACAAGGAATATAGGAGTCTCCAAATAGCTCAGCTATGGTCTGACAAATTTCACATTCTGGAGCCTTCTTATTGGTGGATTATGAAGGCAGCTTGACTGATCATAAAGGGACTGTTGAATATTCACTATTTTCTCATAAATGCACATTGGATTCCAAGCATATTCTCTTATGCTCATGCTCCCATTGGCTGGCCTTGAACTGAATTGGCAGGTGGGGCAGAGCTTGTAGTCATCAAAGTAATTGCAGCAGGTCTTGTGATTAATACTCTTTGGATAAGAATCGAGTTCATCAAGTGATGCAACAAAATCTGTTGCAAAACAGCTGCAACAAGGCATGTTTGGTCATGGATTTCTCTTGGCTCGAGTTGAATCAATTCATGCTAATAAATTCTTTGAATTCTTAGCAACATTTGCAATAACATTGATGTTTATAGTTGGAGTAGATTTCCCTTGCAACTATGTGAAAAAACCTCACAAGTTTTGGTGTTTTCAACAAAATCTGTCTTAGACAGAAATTTGTCTAAGTGTTGAAAAAATGCAATTTTCCTATTTTTAGCCATTTTGATCACTCCATGGTTCAAAATCCATGATGAATTGGAATGAGGTTTAGTTGACACTTTTAAATTATGCCATGAGGTTACAAATCCATCTTTAGATCAGCCCAAATGGTTGCTTGGATCTCAAGTTATGATCCTTGGAAGTTGGTACCCTAGCCACTTTGTTCCTTAACATAGAAAAATTATAAGTTTTTATGGTTACTCCTTTTACAAGTTATCCCACTTTCTTTGATTTTTCTTGATGAATGATGATTCCAATCACACATTAACATCATTTTAGGGTTAGGGGACCATAATTGATCAAAAATCAAAAAGTCAAACTTTAACTTTTGGGCACAGTTGACTTTTTATTAGATGAAATCCAAACTGTGCGATCCTCTATGAAATCAAGTCGTTGACTTAAATCAAACTTGATGGATTGATTTCATAGGTGTTATGGGGTGTATTGAATCATTTCCCAAGGTTTGGGAGCATGTCTTGGTCAAAAGTCAAAGGTACAGTTGACTTTTTCCTCAGAATCCTAATTGTGGTCCTGATGAACTTGAAACTTGTGAACCAAGCTTCTTGGATCAATCCATTGTTGCAAATGGATCAATGTGGTTTATTAGAGACCCTTAAACCATGTCTTGAGGTTTTGGCTCATGCTTTGTCCCAAAAGTTAACTTAGGGGTGAATTAGGTCAAGAAACCCTAATTCCTTATTTTTGGTGAATGCATCCCCTTAGGCTAAATTGACTTGATGATTGGGTCCATGAGGTCCATTGGAGTATTTTGGGTTATGCTTTAAAGCATTGACTCATGCCTAGAGGAAAATTTCCATCTGGAGGCCCTGGTCGACCAAAACCCTAATTTGGTGACACTGGTGACCTTGAGGCTTAATCCACTTGGAATGTTGCAACCTTGTGCTTGATTCTTGATGTGGGAGTCCTCTTGATCCATTGTGGATGTTTGAGAGGTTTAGACAAGTTGAGGATCATGTCATTTCTTGGTTGATCCTTTGTCTAAGAGCTCTGAGAGGGCTTGAAACCCTAAGTTTGATTGTAGTGGATGCTCACCCATCTTTGGGGGAGACTAATGAGGTATGATGGTTCATCCATATTGTGATGATGATTTGCACAATGATGGGAATCTTAGTGGTCAAAATTTGGGGTATGACAGTAAGTATTGATTAATCGTGTGGAGATTTTGCGTGGGATATTTTTCATGACATTTATTTGGACTAATGAGTTGCCTTGGTGCAGATGGTGCTTAGTCCCTAATATCGTTTGGACCATTTCTGGATATTAATTCTGGTTCTCTTGGCTGTTTACCTTTGATGATAGTGCTTGCATTTGATGCTTATTAGATTCTGCGTTGTTTGAACTTGATGTTAGATGTTTGACTACTGGACTTGCTTACTTGTTGGAAGTACCTGATAGCTTCGAGGCTTGAGCTTGTTGCGCGCTTTGAAGAGGCTACGGACCTTCTCTGTTAGGCACCACTTGCACACTTATATGAAGCATGCCTAGATTTAGCACTTGTGCTTGTAGCTTATTGCTGAGAGATGATTTTTCACTCCTGGTTGTATACCTGGCTTGGATGCCGATTCATTGATACTCCGCTGTTGTTTGCTTCCTTTTTTGTCTTACTTTGTGATGGAAGAAGAGTCCTCAACTTCCTTATAGTTGAGATCACGACATCGTTTTCATCTTGTGGTTGACGAAGAGTCACTCAACTTCCTCATAGTTGAGATCACGACATCGTCCATTTCTGTTGCATTTTCTGTTTGAGAACGAGAAGTCACTCAGTTCTTTTGCTTAGCTGAGATCACGACATCGTTCATTTTGTGATTGATTAGAATAATGTTTACTTGTGTTTGTTCACATGATCCCTTAGGATTCCTAGCTCCATTTAATTTCTGATTAAGTTGGAGGTAAGAGAGACATTAGGCTTTCAATCCATGCATGAAAACATTAGGCAGACTTCCCTCCTAATCCTGACCTTAGGGCCATTTTGTAGGATAACTTGTAGGATCGAGTTTCCCTTGGACCTTTTGTGTATCCCTTTCTCTTGCCTCGGTGTGATCGAGATCCCGTTTTCCCGTAGTCCTGTGAACTACGGATGCTCTGATTCTTATTCCAGATGAGATACGTAGGCACGAGATACGATATCTTGGCGAGCACACTAACAACTAACTTCCCTTTTTTTCTCTCGCCTCAGTGTGATTGAGACTTGTTAACTGAGCCTTTTCTTTTGCCCCAGTGCGATCGAGACCTTTATGACCTTGTAGGTCGACCTACGACTGCTCTGATTTCCTCTTTCTTGTTAAATTGAGGATACGTAGGCACAAGACGACGATGTCTTGGCGAGCAACCTTCCCCCTCAATTCTGTAGTCTCCGAACTATGTTGACTCTAATTTTCCCATTCCCGAGGGAATACGGAGGCCTAGGAAGGCGATGTCCCATCGAGTCACCTTTTCTTTTCCTTTTCTAGTTAGTAGTAGGCTTTAGATAGACACACCCTTTGATCGAAACAACAAGCATGGATCCCATCGAGTACGATGGACGCGAGGGGGTGATAATACCTTTCTCTCGCGTAACTGACTCCCGAACTCAGGCTATGTTTGCGATGACCATTCCTTTCCCTTTGTTGAGGTTTTCTTTGATCGTTTCCTTTCCCTGCGTCGGGATAAATAACGTTCGGTGGCGACTCTTCTGTCTTGTTTCCGCCGGTTGATTGTCGCAGGTGCAACATTACCAAGAGTAGTTGAAGATCAGCCACTGAATTTTGTGTCCCTCAATACTCGTCACCATTGATACTTTTTATCTCCCGCAGTGGCCAAGTATCCAATTGTGATCATCACCATTCCGTATGTCATGTCTGTCTTGTCAACATAAGCATTCATTCATACATACATCATGCATAATTAATTCATATTCATATTCATATTGCATATAATATTTCAATCACTTTGGTCACGTTTATCCCCAAGCGATAAATGTCCTCTCTCCATTAGAGTTGTCAGCCTTAGGAAGGAAAGATATATTATTTCTAAATCCCCACTGAGTTTGATCATCGTGTAAGATTTTCCTTTCCACGTCTGGATAGGATAAAATCCCGATTTGAGTTCTTTCCTCATCGGGAAATGTCTCTTCTAAACAATATTTCTCCAGTTTATTCCTGGATTGGAATCGTTCCTCTACCACTTTGATAACTTGAACCTCTGAAAGGCAAAAATACATTTGGTTATACACCTTTGGGAACTTCACTCTTCGCCATTGAAGATGATATTTTGCTTTCCCGGATTAAGGAAAATTCCCCACGGAAGCTTCTCAACAAAAGACTCTTGGCAATACGGGCATCACATCCTCCAAGAAAACTCTACTGTCGACAAAACAAAGAAGCTTGTCTTTGCCCCATAAGTTCCAATAAGCCGACAAATGACAGTCTCTTTACGAGAATGTTGTCCTGCTTTCAAAGAAGTCGTCAGCACCTCAAAATTAGATTACATCACATGGCATCTCTCCGACAAAGTCTCGAAGGGAAGTATAATGTAACCTCTCCAAGCAAATGGCATCTCCAAACAAGAGAAGTTTGTACACCTCTGCAGTTTATACAGATGATTATCCTCAGCAAGTCTGACATCAAATCTTTTTCCATCAAATGGAATCTCCCCAGTAAATCTCAGCGAGAAGTTTGATGAAAAAACATCACAAATAGAATTCCTTGTTAAGAGAAAAACTCGACAAGAAGTAACTGAGACTAGTTCCATGGCTGAAGACCACGATCGAGGGGAGGTTTATTTCGAAGAAACTAAGACCAGTTCCATGGCTGAAGACCAAGATCGAGGGGAGGTTTGTTTCAAAAGAAACTAAGACCAGTTCCATGGCTGAAGACCAAGATTGAAGGGAGGTTTATTTCGAAGAAACTAAGAACAGTTCCATGGCTGAAAACCAGGATCGAGGGGAGGTTTATTTCAAAAGAAACTAAGACCAGTTCAATGGTTGAAGACCAGGACCGAGGGGAAGTTTATTTCAAAGAAACTAAGACCAGTTCCATGGCTGAAGGCCAGGATCGAGGCGAGGTTTATTTTGAAATAAACTAAGACCAGTTCCGTGGATGAACACCAGGATCGAGGGGAAGTTTTACCCTTTTCTAGGTAAAATTACGTAGTAACAGAAGATGGATCAGCAAAATTGGAATTTTGCTACCATTCGCAACCACAATCAAAATTTCGGGCATTCTGATATTTAATCCACTTTTACCTTGAATATCTGAATATGTTCGCCATTCACACCTTCAGGTCCAAGAAGATTAAATAGGGGCATCTGTCATACCCTAAATTTTGACCATAAGATTTCACATCATTGTGCAAGTCATCACCACAATATGGATGTACTTTCACACCTCATCAATCCTCTCAAAGATTGTTGAGTGTTCACTCAAGCCCTCTCAGAGCATTCAGGCAAATGATTAATCAAGAATTGACATGATCTTAAACTTGTCAAACCTCTCAAACATGCATGAAGGATCAAGAGGTCTCCTACATCAAGAATCTAACACAAAAATGCAACATTTCAAGCTAATCAAGCTTCAAGATCATCAGTGTCACCAAATTAGGGTTTTGATCGACCAAGGCCTCTAGAGATAAAATTTCATCTGGGCATGAGCTAATACCTCAATATATGATCCAAGAAGCTCAAAAGAACCTTATAAGTCCATTCATAATTTCAAAATAGCCTCAGGGGATGCATTCATCAAAAATCAGGAATTAGGGTTTTGACCTAATTCAATCCCTAAGTTGACTTTTGGAGCAAGGCATGAGCCAAGACCTCAAGATATGCTTTAAGTACCTCAAATACATCATATTAATCCATTCACAAGTTTTAATTGATTCAAATAACTTGGTTCATAAGCAATGCAAGGATTCAAATTCATCTGAACCACAAACTAGGGTTTTTGAGAAAAAACCAACCATACCTTTGACTTTTGACCAAAACATGATCTCAAACATTGGTACATGATTCAAGACACTCTAAAACACCTATGAAATCCATCCATTAGGTTCAATTTATCCCAAGGACTTGATTTCATAAAGGATCACAAAGTTCAAAATTCATCTGATACAAAAAGTCAACTGTGATCAAAACCAAGGTTGACTTTTGGGATTTTTTGACAAACATGGCCCCTTTAGGTCAAGAACAATGTTAACTTGTGATTTGGATCATGATAAATCAAGAAAAGTGAGGTTACTTGCAAAAGGGGGAACCTTGAGAAACTTGAAATTTCACTAAGTTATGGAAAAAAATGGTTTTTACCCAACTTTGCAAGGCCATAACTTATGATCCAAGCAACCATTTCCTTCCATCCAAAGCTCAAATGAAAGCTCTCATTACATACTAAAAAAGTGTCCTACTGATCCATGGTCAAAAAATGCCTATATTTTGAGTTATAATGCCATAAAGTTAGGGTTTCATGGGATTTTAGCTTTGACACTTTGACAATTTTTAGGCAGAATCTGTTTCATGTTTTGTCCAACTTTGGAGGCATTTTCCATTATGATCCAAGATGAATCAAGACCAAATGTAAGCATCAAAGTTGAAGTATGATATACAAGCTTTCCAAAGAGTACAAGAACATCCATTGATTCAACTTGAGCAAGAAGTTATGAACCTCACAACGTGCCTTGACACAAACTGGTTTTTTGATAGCATTGGCACATAACTTGTATCCCACGATTTCTAGAGCCAATTTTGGACACTTGCATCATTGGATTTCTGTCCAATATCAACCTAAATGATGAAGAATCTTAACCATGAGGCCAATTAGTCAAAAAAACCTATCCCTTTGGCGTGTGATCATCAATGTTGCAAATCAAAAATTCAATTTTGTCATATGGCATTGAAAGGATGCATTGAGGTGTCATGAACCAAGCCATATCAGTCCAAATGAGTCAAGCTTTAGCCAAGGATCAGAAGACCTAAACCTACAAAGTATAACTCAAGTCAATGGCTAGAGGAGACTTTGAACACCTAGCCATATCCATTGGACAATAGGGTGATCCATCCCCTATTCACTATTCCTTGCAAAACAAACTACCTCTACTATAAATAGAGGTCATTTCTAGTTGATCAAACCACACCAAAATAATACCAACGCCTTATTTTCTCACTTTTCTTCTCTTACTTCAAAGTTCAAGGTTTCAAGGATCAAACTTGAAATTCTCAAAACCAGATCTTGAACCACTCAAACCACCATCCAAACACATCACAAATCATCCATTAGAGGTGTTCATACCTTCACCTTCATCTCACAACACCAAAATCAGAAAGCCAACCATCAAAACCTCAAATTTTGACTTTTCTCCATTTTTCAAGCCATGTCTTGATTCAATCACTTTCAAAGCCAAACAACACTTCAAACACTCTTCAAATATCATCCCTAAACTGTTCCAACAAGTGTTCCTCAACTGTAACACCAATTGAGGGAGTTGCCATTTTGGTCACTTTTGTCAATTTTACAAGAAAGATCCAGTTTTTGTTTCAGAGGTTTCCTTTTGATTTGGATCATCCTAAAAGCTTCTAAGCGATCTATTAAGAGTGTCCAAGGTATTGGATTACTTCTGTCACAAGTATCTTGAAAGATAGCAAGTGGAGCTTCAAGAGGTAAGTGCATAACAACTTGAACTTTGTGAAATATGCATTGCTTTGATGTACATTGATCATGAACATGTCATACATATCATATTTGTTGTGTTTGAACTAATTTTCCATGCTATTATTGCTTGTATGGAGCTGTAGCATAGAACTTGCAAATATTGACCTATTTTGAAACCACTATCGGGTTTTAAAATGTAGGCATTTTTAGAAAATTCCAAGACCACCATTGGATTCCTCATGAATTTCTAGGTAAGATCCATCTTTATTTCATCCATTTTTATGGAGAAATAAGAAATTTATGGCCTTCTTGCAAAGGCACCAAAACTGGCCTCCCTTGGGTAAGAAGCAGGCCATGGCACCTTGACCTGGCCTAGAAACCAAGTCACCCATATGTGTTTATGGGGTGGTTTTGATACACGGATGTATCACCACCCCAGTGGTAGCGGCGCGTGTTTTCAAGTGTGTTTGTGTTAGAGGGCGTGGGTTCAACACCCACCCATGCCATTTTGTTATTTTTTTCACATTTTTCATATTTTTTGATATTTTTCTATTTTATTTTCAATAATTATTTATAATCAATTTTAATTATTTAAAAATTAATTTTTGCACAAAAATCACTCACATGTTAAAAATATTTTATTCACCAAAAAAATCACAAAAAATATTTTTATTTGATATATTTTTAAATATTTTAAAGAATTTTATTTTAATTTGTTTTAAACATTTTAAATAATTTATTTTTTCTTGATTTTTCAAAACCAATTTGATTTTAAATCATCATGTGAATAAAACCTCATTTTCTAAACCTTAATCATAATTCATAACATGTTTATTGAATTTTTTTGGTATTTTTTTATCATGTTTAATTGATTTTTCTTTGAAAATTTTCTTAAAAAATGAAATTTGGGTTTTCTTTGATTTAATCTTTCGAAACTTCATTTCAAACACACTTGGGCCTCTATTAGAGTTTAAACCCAACCCCCTATGTACATAAATAAATTTTGGGTCTCTACTATAGTATAAGTCCCACAACGTCTTTCAGGATTGCGGTGCAATCACTGTTTTCAAAATAAATCATCTGGGTCTCTCCTTGAGTATAAGCCCCAATCTTTTATACATAAACTTTGTTTTAAATAATAAAAAACATCCATGGGCCTCTCCTTGAGTTGTAAGCTCCATACCTCTGTTTTTTCATAAACATTTGTCTGTTTTAAATTGTTTAAAAACACCCGGGCCTCTCCACGAGTATAAGACCCAATACTATTCTTTCATTCAAAAATACATTAACTTGGGCCTCCTAATAGAGTGTAAGTCCCATCCTTTTCCTTTTTTTTATAATAAAAAGAAGATTCAAATTACACTGGTACAAAGAGGAGTATTATTCCCGGTGAAACTGCTCTTAGACCACTTGGGCCTCTCTTTGAGTTATAAGCCCCAAACTTTCTTTTCAATTCATTCAAATAAAAACAACATTATTTTAATTCAAATTCAAATTCAAAGTTTTCTCAAAACTTTCTTCAATTTCTCAAAACCTTAATCATACAATGATAATCAATATAACCAATCACAATACACTTGGGCCTCTATCCAAAGAATAAGACCCACCACTTTTTCAATTCAATTATATGCTTATTCATATATCTGTATATATACTTATGCATATCTGTTTAGGATTCCTTTAGCAGTTAGGTCATCCTCAGTTCACACTTAGGTCAAACAGTAGGATACTTATAACTCAGTTCTATCAACTAGTATATTCCTATACAAAGAAATTCATGTCACCAGAGAGGATTAATTCCCGGTGAAACCTCTTTTGAATTTCTTCAAACTTTAGAACTGTTCAACAAATAAAGGATTATTTCCCGGTGAAACCTTTCTTGAACTTTTCTTAGGCTTGGACCCACAGGCTTCTTAAAAGCATCCAACCTCCTCGTGGGCTTCATACAAGGACTCAAAGGCTTCCTAAAAGCATAGGATAGAATTTAGTCATCTATACTAGTTCAATCCACAGGAAAGTCAAAAACTCTAGAACATCCAATCATTCAAGAGTTGATCTTCATCTCTAGAACCCTCAGCCTCCTTTTGGGCATCATACAAAGATCTTTCTCCGACCAGAGTCTGCCTTCTCTTAAGAGACTTGGGTAGTCTCAGCTCCTTTTTGGCTTCATACAAGTAGACTTGGAAAGTTTCATCCCCATAGTCTCCTCTTAGACTTCACACAAGGACCCTCGGGCTTCCTAAAAGCATAAGATAAATCCTAATCATCTTTATTAATACATCAATTCCCAAGAGAGCTAAAACCTCAAAGGCATTCAAACCCACCTTTAAATCCCTTTTGGTCCTCAACAAGGTTTGGCTTTCATCTTTAAAATCCCCAGTCAGAACCATGTTACCATCAACAAATCCCCAAAAGAATCAATGCCTCATGGCATCTAATAATTCAACTTTTTTCCAATCCCCAGCAAGAGTAGTTTCCCTTTGGATTCCTTAAAATGGTTTAGACCTTCTTATGGATTTAAATAATCCTCAGCAAGAGCCAGCCTCCTCTTAGGCTTCATATAATGATTTTCCCAGTTAGCCTTAATCTTGGGCTTTGTATAAGACAGATATAATACTCCCCCAGTTGAGTTAGTTTTCAACATTTTTAGCTTCAATATGGGGTTTTGATCAAGGCATAAAATCCATCATCCCCACAGATGAGACAATGAGTCCTCTCTGTAGGAGGACATTTCCTCTATACATTACATATCAAAATAAACAATCAAAATCTTTTTCTAGATAATTGATGTAAGTGGCACATTTGTTGATTCAAAATCCAAGCAAGAGTCCCTCCTTTATCATGGCTAAAATTTCTCTTTCATCTAACTGATGTAAGTGGCAAGCCTCTGGATTCTACACATCCAAACCAATGTCCTTCTCTTAGCATGCAAAGATTTATAAAGGAAGATATGGCATTGCTGGATTCCACACATCCCAGTAAAAGTAACTTCCCTTATAATCAATTACTCAACATTTGTGATGAATAGGTGAGATATCTCCCCTTAAAGATGACAAATTCTCTCTCTCTCTCTCTCTCTCTCTCTCTCTCTCTCTCACAGTCAACTTTTAGCTTCAATCTTGGGCATTAAACAAGACACAAACACTCTTTTAGCCTCAATCTTGGGTTTTGAACAAGACATAAATACACTGTTAGCTTCAATCTTGGGCTTTGAACAAGACACCAAACATGTTTTTTTCCTCCCATAGAATAGGAGGAACTACGATTGCTCTGATTTCCCAAATCTCTTTACGGGAATACGTAGGCATAAGATTGCAAAGTCTTAGCGAGCACACAAATCAAAAATCTTAGGTCAAGAACCTTCCCAAAAATAATAGAAAACCCAAAAACAACAAAAACATTCCCTCAGTCCTCACAAAGGAGAAACTTTCCCCAATCAACAGCAGATAGACTTAAGAAAGCATTTCAAGCACTAGAAAATATATGTTATTAGCTTCCCTTTGTATAACGAAACCCCGTTCCTCGATTTCTTCGCATTTGTTAAAGAAAACATTTGCACGCATGGTTAGTTTAAGATATCTTCCCCTTCCTTTTAAGCTTCATAGGATAAATACAGAAATCAGAAAGTAGCGTTAAAAGTGGTAGTGGTCGCGTCACAAAAACCGGAGCTACACCAAGATGTGGGATCAAAGGATTTTTCTTGTGACTTGATTTTTCCCTGTTCAGAGGTGATTTATCTGGTTACTTTAGGAAAGGGTTGAACTGTTATCATCATGAGCATCTTCGCTCAAAATATGTCAGGATATACTATCATCTGTTTCAAGGTTTTTTAAGAGTATCAGGTGCTTAGGGTTTCATCATTAACTCAATTGAGAGGGCTGTGGGTTAGGGTTTCATTTTCCTTTTAACATCTCAGGATGCTCTTTTCATCAGGGTGCATCTCAAGATGAAGTAGATTTTTTCTTATTCATGATTGAGCTTGTGGACTTTTATCAGTTGAGGTTCATTGGATCAAGGTTTTCATTGTCAAAGACATCTTCAAAGTTTCCTCAGGGAATCGTGCTGGTGTTGAGATCAGAGGTCATAAAGGAAAGATATCGGTCAATTGAATTGCCAAGCTTGAAGCATGGCATGCGATAGGAAGTTGTAGACTCATATTGTGCTCAAGGCATTATTATTCATTCAAGTGTTTATTTCTTGTGACACAAGTCACTTGTGGTTGGAATGTTAAAATTAGAATTTTCCTTGAGAACGCAAGATGGTTTCCATTTAAAATTGATGATTTTAGTGGAGTATCTGTTCAAGTGTTATTGGAGGTTTTGAATTCAAATTGTCCAAAAGAAGATTGGTTTGAAATTCTCAAGCATTTGCAATTTTCAAGAAAGCTCAATTTGAATGTTCAAATAGTCAATGGTTGCTTGATAATATTCGTAGCGTTGATAGAGTTGTTGAGTTTTCTTTCAGAGTTAAGGAAGATGTTGTTTGGAGTCAGGTTGCGAAGGCTAAACTCAAGGATGGGCCTGTAAGCAATGCAATCGAGTCAGTTATATGAGCAGATGATACTACACAATTTTTTGGATGTTATCCATACTGCTGAAGATGCCAATGTTTATCATGACTTGGTCAAATACTTGTTAATGGTAAGCTATAAGGCAAAACAACTAAAGGTTGATGGCGAGCCCGTTTATGCATTGAAGAGTTCATTTTGATGCCATATGTTGTTAAGTGTTGGGGACCGGTTGTATGATGAAGCGTTATATGAGGTTGCAAAAGTCATTTAAGCCTTTATATCTAACTGGGCCCAAGTTGGCCATTACATTGGTCCAAGGTGCTGTTGATGCAGCAAGGAAAACTAATAGCTCAAAAACATGGAAGAAGTTTATTTTGCGGAAGAATTTCGCTTGGCCCGATATGTGGACTCAACATTATTATGGGGGATGACTTGGAAGAGGTCAGTGAATATTACCAAAATAAAGGTTACTTCATTAACTTAAGCGAGCTACCGCCATGAGAATCTTATGGAGCATATCAAACCTGCCTCAATATCCCAAAACCGTAACAGTGTAAAATATAACGCAGAGATAAAATCATAGCAGATGAAAAAGAAATACATAGATTTTATTCATTGTACACATCATAACTTCAGGAAATCACAGTAGGGAAATAATTTTACAATAGCAGGTCCCACGCAAGAGAAGATAACAGAATTAGGAAAGGAATTCATAACAGCAAAAAATATGCAAAAAGGGCAGTTTCGTTTCACAGCAGCATGACGGATACACAAAAAACAAACGCAGGTCACGGAATGTACACCACAACATTGGTTCACATTACAACACATAACAAAATTTTACAACAGAAAAACTCTAACAAATTCCTAAAAGAATTTCATCAAAAAGCCAATATTACCCTCCCTAGATTCTATAAAACGGAGGCTGCAACTGAACTTTAAAAGAAGGTCTTCTGTTTATCCTTCTTCCCCCCTCCTTTTTGCATTATTCTCTTCTCTTTGTAATCAACATCAACTACCTGCAAGATCAATAAACAAGTCACAACACTGCAAAAACACTTTCCACAATAGAAATTTCAGAGCATCAACCAACAACAATTCAGCATTCAGCAACATACCACATCAATGCATAATTCAACGCAACAACACAAACAACTTCAGAGCATCCATTTCACGATCAATGTTAAGAACTCACACACGAACCGAGTAAGAAGAAGCAAATTGAATCGAAGAAAGAAGATGCGAGATACCTGAAGGATAACCTCTGGTTTTCTTTTGTTGCTTTGTCGCCATTGAAGACGCCATCAGAGCGACTCTAATTTGTAAGCATTTCTTCCTTCGTTACTCTTGCAAGTATGCCATTTATACCTTAACATGGCCTGATTTTTGTTTGAGCTTGAGGAGCGGATTGATTTGTTTTTATGGACTTGTGAGTGAAGAGGTGAGATGCGTTGAGAGGAGTTGATAAAGGTGTGATGAACTAAAAAGGAGGCACGAGGATGATGTTGTGTATGGGATGAGCATTGCCGCCATGCCGTTTTTTGTGGTGAATTTGATGCGGGGAGAACAGAAAGAGGGAGACAAGGGCGGCAGCGAAATTGATGATGGTTGAGAAAGAAGAAGAAGGGAAGGGCGGACAAGGTGACTGAGTTTTTAGGTTTTGTTTTAAGGTCCTTATTTCTCCTAGCTTGTACCAATATGGACCGGGCTCGTAGGCCCGTGCTTAATCCATTTTTCACAATCCCTCTCTACTATTGCACCCCTTAGGTACTTGGTAAAGGGCCAATGGGCTTAGGATAGAAGGCCAGCGCCCTTATTTTGTTTTTCACCACCTTTTTTTTGCTGCTGCACCCATTTATTGGATTTTATTTAATTGGTTTTGAATAATTGTTTTGGATTATTGATTTAGGATAATTAGATTAGAAGTTTTTTCATTAGATTCTTTAATTAGAAATTAACCTTGAATTAATTAGATTTTGTTTTTAGATATTAATTCTAGGATTAGATATTAATTTTAGAATTAGATTTTAATTTTAGTTTAGGCTAATTTTTCTTTTAGAATTTAACTTTGATTTTAATTGGTAATTAATTTTTAATTTTGATTAATCTTGACAATTTTGATTAGTTTTGTTCTAATTTAGACTAAACTTTGCTTTTAATTTCGATGCTAGTTTTTTATATTTGTTTTAGATAATTGTTCTAGACATTTTCAAATTACTTTGGTTGTATATTTTAGGAGTTTCATTTACTTTGTCATTGATTAATTTTTTAGAATACTTGTGAACTCTTTCTTCGATGATACTTGATCTTGATGCATACCTCGAGCCCGATCTTTTGACATGATTAAGTTGTGTGTACTTGAGCTTCATTTTATGTTTGGTTTCTCTTTGTGATTGAGTTGTCTTGTGTTTACTTGTTGATTACTGTGCGATCACACACTCCCTTAGGGATTCCTAGTCCAACTTAATTTCTGATTAAGTTTGGAGTAGGATAGACATTAGGCTCTCAATCCAAGCATGACAACATTAGGTAGACTCTCCTATTTTCATCCTGACCTTAGGGCCACTTAGCATGATAACTTGTAGGACCGAGTTCCCCTTAGACCTTGTGTGCGTCTCTCTCTTCTTTCTCAAAATAATAATCAAAACACTTAATAAATATGATGAGTATTGTGCGCCACGAGCCTTAAGTATATGGGAAATGATGAGTGATGAGTCTCTCCTTACTTATTCTAGAGTGTTTAGCATACGTCCTGTTTGGGGGAGAACTTGCGACGCATTCACTCCTATGTCATAGACTTTAGTGCAATATGAATCACAAACAAAGTCAATTCACTTCTTCAGGAGCGCTTCGACGAATTCAGAATATTTTCTCTCTCCCCAGTGCGATCGAGATCCCGTCTTCTCGTAGTCCCATGAACTACGGATGCTCTGATTCCTTAATCCCTAATTAGGATACATAGGCACGACGATCCCTATCCTTGGCGAGCAAACTAACAACTAACTCCCCTCTTCTCTTGCCCCCGTGCGATCGAGACCAGCTAATCGAGTCTTTTCTCTTGCCCCAGTGCGATCGAGACCTTAACCAATCCGTGGTCGTACCCATGAACTACGGACACTCTGACTTCCTCATTCTAGTCTAAATGAGGATACTTAGGCACAAGACGGCGAAGTCTTGGTGAGTAACAACTTTCCCCCCTCTACCCGTAGTCCTCCGAACTACGTTGACTCTGACTTTGCCATTGCACGAGGGAATACGTAGGCCTAGGACGGCGAAGTCCTATGGAGTCTCCTTTTGTTTTTTTTCCTTTTCGTTTCCGTTTAGTAGTAGAGCTTTAGATAACACACCCTTTGATTAGAACAACAAGTGTGGATCTCGTTGAGTACAACAGACGCGAGGGGGTGATAGTACCTTCCTCTCGCGTAATCGACTTCTAAACCCAGGATTTGGTTGTGATGACCATGTCTTCTCTCTTTTGAGGTTTCTACGATCATTTCCTTTCCCCCGTCAGGATAAATAACGTTCAGTGGCGACACTCTGTTTTTTCGCTAGTTGTTTTTCGCATTGCGACACTTAGGGAAGCAAAGATTGTATTGCCCAGGCTGGTCTTAATTATCATCTTGGACTTCCTAGTACGATTTTGGCTTGTGGAAGTGGAAACGTCTAGTGAGTTGGAGCTGATTATCTCAGGAACATGCATGTTAAATGACACAACCCGTGACCCTAAGTCTGAAGGCAAAAATGACTTTTTAAAGTACTTGAGTACCAAAGTGAATCAAGGTTTGACCAGGTTAGTTGATAGTATGGGTACGCTTTCCAATGTCTTCTAACGTTGATCATATGGTAGTCGACTAAGAAATATATGAAGATTCAAGATATGAATTTCTCTTGTTTCCACTTTCGCTGCGTGTTAGATTTAGCGATTCTTTCATTGCTCTTTCTACTTTCAAATCCACCTCCTACTGCAACTTTCTACCAACTATTATTCTAACACCTCATATATCTTATGAATTTTCCTTCATCAACTTTAACGTCAAATATTATAAGGTTATCCTTCCTGTTGTTAACGATAAATCATTGGCACCTAAATACATGTAAGTGAGGAATATTTGACTTTCTTCCTTTATATAGCTTATAAGGCGTCTATTTTAGAATTGTTCTTATCAAGACACAATTAATAACATAGCAATCAATGCTTACTAAATCAAACCAAAAGTATTTTGAAAGATTTGTCTCATTGAGCATTGTCCTAACAACCTCTTATAGAGATTTTCCTTTCCTCTCTACTACCCCATTTTATTGGGGAGTTCATCTTTCAAATGCTTCATTATGGAATTCTCCATCGTGATTGCTTCTGATCTGTGAAAAGCATAATTTTTTTTCTTGTTCTCGATAATCTTAGCTACTTTTTGAAAGGTAACAAACATGTCTAAAATTTTGTTCTTTGAATGCCTAATGTCAGACACAATGTTGTCATAATGTTTATGACAAGATTAGTATGTAATCAATGACATAATAACAATAAATAAAATGTCACAGGGAATTGTTAACCCAGTTTGGTGCAAATTGACCTATGTCTGGAGGAGGTTAACCCATGAAAGGAAATTTACTCTCCTAGTTCAGTGCCTCTTTTCCTAGTATCAGCTGTGATATCCTATTCAGGACTACCCATGAATATGAAACGTGTCTCACTTTCTCTCAAACACCCCCCAAGTATTTGGACAGTTACAATAGCTTAAGAATGATGGAAAGAATTACAACTGAAAATAACATAGGAATATGACTTATGAGTAAAGTATAACAACACAAAAGCAAAACAAAACCAAAGACTCAAACAACTAAAACACACATTGCTCGATTATCAAGGTCCAAGTCTTTACAATGGAGAGCTTCTCCTTAAATATAAATAAGGTCCAACTTTAAAGGCCATTAGCTTTTGCATCTTAGAACATGACTGAATCAATCTTGTATGTGCAAGAAAAGAATCAACATTAAGTTAATTTGCAATCACTGGTTTGTTAAATCTTTATCATATCAGATTTGATCTTGGTGAATAATCTTTTGGGAAAACTTCCATATTCCAAAAAGCGCATTAAATAATTAAATATGATTAGACAAATATATATAAATAAATCTCCAATCAACACGAGATTCAATCAGCGCACAATAGCTTATGGGTGAGACATGATGTCTCACAATCTAAGGAACATTATGATCCACATGTCATTTCCTAGTTTGAGCTCATAACGAGAAGAATGTCTCACACAATGTCATGACATCTTGCTCCATATCTTTCCTATTAAATGACGCCAATCTGATGTAACAACAATCTCCCCCTTTGGCCAATTTTTAGGAAAATAAAACATGCAAGATGTAATGTATAATGTAACAGGCATACTTCATGACATGATCTTCATAATTTATCAGAGAGCAGTGAAAATAGACATTTTAGCATACAAGATACATCATACATAATACTTTAACATGAAGACATAACAAAACTTGTTTATAGAGCAACAACCACATCTTTTAAGGATCTAATAACTTGTCTTGCATTACATCATCATTAAATTAAAATATTCTCCCCTTATTTCCTAAAAATGAGAATGGGGTACAAGCTCCAGAGTTATCTAATCTTAGGATGGGTACAATCATAAGAAAATACTAAAATAAATTGGAACCAACCCACCAAGAGGTAACTGGAACCATTATTCCACTTGTGGGGAAATTGCAAACATAGAACAAAAGATCCCATGCAGTAAAAGAGAACACCATAAATACTTAAAACAAATTCAAAGAACACAACATCATTACTCAGAGTCACTAAAGGATACTAATTCATATTCCTCTTCATCATCATTAACTTCCACATTTTCTTCACTAGCATCCACCTCTTCATCCACATGCTTTATAGTTTCCTGAACTTCAGTCTGAGAGGTTGAAACTTCAAACACCTTTAGGTTCATCATTTTGATAAGATCATCTACTTGCAGTATATGTGTAAATCAGGTCCTGGGGTGTCTTAAAGACCCGCATTAGTTCCTGCAACACATGAACTCTAGCAGTTCTAGACATGGGTGGTACCTCAGGAAAATTGCCTTCAGTTGTTAGATCTACAAAACCAAAATTTTAAAGTTTGGGGAGCATAATGTCTGGGATATGGTTCCTAGCAAATATTTTGTAGAAAAAATTCAGTGGACTAGGTTCCTATAAAAGTAAAAATCATCCCTAGTGCCTATTTGATACAATAATATAGTGACGGAGGGAATGCTACCTGAACTATGACTTCTAGGAGCTCAGTTAGCGACTCAAGTTTTAGGGCTAGGAAAGATAAAACCTTAGCGACTCCAAATGTTATAAAGGCATGGCTAGGAAATAAAAACTTTTATCGATTTCCTTAAGATGAATGTTTTCCCCTTTGAGTAAGAACTCAACATTTGGGCTTTCCATGGAAACCACAATAAAAACCTTAACAGATAACAAACACGGAAGTAAAAGAAGGAATCAAGAGTATTACCTCCAAGAACCATAACATCTGATATACAAATAAGTCAAACCACCCAAACTCCGAAGACCATTTTTAGAATAGAGAAATTAAGACTGGGAAAAAGGAGAGCAAACAACATAGGGTGAAGTACAATAGTTAGGGAGAAGGATTATAGGGGTTTAATAAAGAAGAAAGCAATAGAGGTTCAAGATTTCCATTTGAACGTATATATACGACTAGTAGGCGGCCCCATGATTTAGAACCAGATATTGAGAAAAGCGTACTAACACGACCGAAAAACCAAATTTGGCCTTATTTTTATCAGAACATTTGAGTTCTATAAATACATTTCCTCTGACTCCTAAATCCTAGGGCCACGTGGAAAAATTGAACTGCGAAACATTTCGATTCCACTAAAAGCATTTTATGATCATGTTTTTTGAGGTCACCTACTCCAAATCAGCTTGTCTCTAGATTGTCTCCAAGACAGGGATCTGCTCGAGTATATTGAGGTCAGTCTCTGAATATCTATCACATTCCTAGCTTCATAAATGGTAGTAAGGACTTGGGGGCAGTTGTTCTGATTCGTCCAAACATCCCTGAAAGATAGAACCAATGTCAAAGGCCTGATCCAAAATACCCTTGTAAGAAGCGCGATGAACATGTTGATCCTTTATAGATGGCTACACACTAGACTCATACCCTTCACTCACCATTAACCAACAAATCTGATCAGACGACCTCCCATATTCTACATCAAACCAAAGAAAAATGGATTTAACCGCCCATCTTACATAGTCGCTCACGCCCCATGTCAAATAATTTTTCGTTCATTATTGCAAGTTACACCTCTATGGCTTAAGTGATTTGGAAGTTAGAGTGCTAACTTTGCAAGCACACTTCCGCTCTACCGTATTGGAATTAGTTTTAATGTATCAGAAGAACTCATACTCACACTTCATCAATTTTCTGCTCTCCACCAGAATATACCTAATGTCTTAAGGTTTTAGATGGAAATGTGGCTCCCCCTCTCTTGGAGCATTTGATTTGTTATTGTTTACAACTTCATCCATATTCTCTAACAAGTGATACTAGAGTCTATGTCCAGCTTGGCGGTGAAGTGGGAGTTAAGTCCTAATATAGATCAAATATATGAATTAAGTGTGAATTGTTAAGTCTCACGCCAACTATAAATAGAAGAAATGTTGGATAAGCAAGATATGTGGCTTAAGTTTTTAAATTGAAATGTGGTGTCAAACTCTCTAATGTGTCTTGGACATTTAGTCGTTGTTACTTATGGCGTTCCTTGAACTCCTTAAGATTAAAAAAAAAATTCTTGTGATTCAACCGAGACTAATATCAACATAAAAATTAAGTATTTCACATGCTTAAAAAACCATTTTTAATTTTAAAAAATATATATTTTTTGTATTTTTAATTTATTTGATAAAAATACATTTTGAATTTTTTATACGGATGAAAAGTTCAAAAATTCCCAAAACGTAATAAAACTAAACCACGTATGAATCATGATTAAATATCAAATTTAAAAAATAATTATTCCAAATATTTAAAAAATTATTTCAGATTTAAGAAAAACTATTTTACATTTTTAAACACCCAATATAAATGCTTTTCAGAATTTTACACAAATAAAAAAGTTGAATATTTTTCAAAATTGTTTTACTTAATATTTTTTCTGTATATAAATTAAATATTTTTGCTCCCAATTATAAATATTAATTTTTCGAACGGAGTAAAAAATAATAATGGATTAGAAAACTTGTTTCAAGATTTAACAGTGGATAATTATGCTTATCAAATATGGGGATTGCTCTTCCCAGTCTTAGTGGTGAAGAGTCACACTTAGAAAACCCGATTATATCCTTGTGATAATAGGGAAATTAACTTCTCCCCCATACACACAAAAATACTTCATAAGTGGGTCATCCCCATTTTGCCAAGAAATAGTACAGAAGGTAACCTCCGTACTGATGGAAACGTGAGTTTGTAGGTTAAGTTTTAGACTAACCCATCGACACATTTAGAGCTCATGATTGTGTGTTTTTTCAACTATTTAGGGATAATATGGAAATTAAGTTCTGGAATCACCAAGCGGGAAAATGAATATAACACCGCCTTGCATGTACTCTCATTTCAGGATCATACCACAATAATTCAACAACCCTACAAAAATTTCCGTCCATTCTCAATCAAGTTTTGTACTTTAAAACAACATTCTTCTATTTTTTCACATCAAAATGAGCAAAATAAGTTGGAATTTAAGGAGACGTACATGTATTTCCTTCATCATTGCTTGCAAGAATTTGGTTGAGCTGTTTAAAAATGAACATTGCGTCCGAAATTTAACTTCCGTAATATGTTGGATGTTGTTTCGAAACTTTAATTTCAAACTATTTTTCTTGTTGAATTTAAATTTGATTATGTTGTTTTTGGTTGTAGCAATGGTGCACCCTAATGATGTACCCAAAGCTATTGTGTCTATGGATATTAAACTGATTAATTTCGAGGTGTATGTTGATAAACATTTAACAAATAAACAGGAGTTCGTTGTTCGTGAACATATGCTCCAATAGATCCACACAGAGCCTGATGGCTAATTTTTGTACGTGCAAGTATACACGGTCAAATTAGTAGCAAGTGATAAGAAAAAGTATTGATCCCACATAGATTGTATTAAGCCTAATTATTTTCATACAAGAAGTTGTAAAGTGAACATGAACAAAGGTAATAAAATAATGGTATGTGTCATGTGGTTAAGAAAGTGAAAAATAGAGAAGATAGTTAAGGTTAACAAAGAGTGAAAGAATAAGTTAGACAATGTTCCATTTAACGAATTCATCTAATGTATGCTTCTGATATGTTCTATCATGACAGATGAGTTCATAACTTGATTTTATGGTATAGCTCTACAACATCAGTAACATATATAGTAAAGTAAGGGGGAAATCTCTAAGCCTCACTTGTAACTTTAATGCATGTCTTGGTTTCATTCTGAATGTCCTTTATGATTGTAGCTCTTTATGTCTAAAGTAGCTAATCTAGTGATTATCTTTATCCTACTATTTTCAAACATATTTACTTATGAGTTCCACTTGTCAAAGGATGTCTCAACATTAACAAGTTTTTATCTACTCCCAAGGTGGCCAGACAAAGTAATAAATATATAGCATAAATTCACATGAGTAAAATATATCAAGAGAACTCATTCATAACATTCAAAAGATTACTAATTCATTAAACTTCAAATTATCCAACAAAGCAAGTTTAGCTCATAATGAGCAAAATAAGCACAACAGAGAAAGATCTTAAGCTAAACATTCCTAAGAAAGAAGATAAAAATGATAAACCTAAGGGTGACACTTTAATCCCTTGCAATTTGTTAATCAGCAAGTGACGTCTTCCGTCAAGCCTCTTAGTGACTCTTTGTCTTCCTTTATTTCACTTCTGCAGAATTTTCCAAGTTTCAGAACGCCTTTCTTCATTGCATTGCAGGTCTATTTATAGAGGTTTTCTAGCTGCATATTGTCTCTCTTTGATTCTTGGACCTTTATAATAATCCATTAACTTAAGCCCAAAGAATAAATCATATTCCTTTATGTTGTACTATGATAGTACACTGCACATGAGAGACAACATGACACCGTGGAAGAAATGCGGCACCAGTAGCAATGCGGGATCAATATTAGCAGACCAAAAACATATTTTTAAAGTTTTGTCTTGTAGGGTTTCATCCTTATCCTTTTTATTTTCTCCTTTGTCTTGTAATGTTTCATCCTTATCCATTCATTTTCTCTAACTCAACCCATTTTCTTATCAAATCTCTGCCACGCCAGCAGTAGCACTGAAGTTAAGACCTCATACCAACATCTTTTGGCTTAAGTCTTACTAGATGATGTTCATGGATTCCTAGCGTGACAGTACTAGACACTTGAGCTAATTCTGCACAAGCACAAAACACATAAAATTGACAAAAGAGAGCACCTAGTGTGCTCTATCCTAAATTAAATAAAGTAACATAAAACATAAATAAATGATGTTACTGATGATATAAATTACCCTAAATTTCAAGTATAAAATGATTAAATATCTCACATAAAGTGAGTTATCAGAGCCTGCAAAATTGGGGTTCAACATTGTACTCGGGAGGTCCGATTCTGGTTATGATAGAAGATTGTCATTTGTGACAATGAGATGTGAAAGAAGTGGTAAGTGTATAAAACATATCTTAAATTTGAAGTGGGATGACAACTGTTTGAGAAAATGTGAGCGTCCTTTTAAGTTACGAGGGAACATTAAGGCAAATAATACATGGACATTTAATCTGGTTTGTGGTATACATAATCATGATTTGTGTTACAAGTTAGTTGCTCATTCTATTGTGTGTCTCTTTAATTTTGAAGAGAAATATATTGTTTTTCACATGACATTGAACATGGTACATCCCAAAACCATACTTGCAACTTTGAAATAGAAAAGACCCCATAATGTCTCAAATATTAAGCAAGTATTCAATGTTCGTGGGCAAAACAACAAGGCGATAAGGGGTCTAATAGCTGTTAAATTTTTTGGATGATGATCATTATGTATATAGGTGCAAAGTATGTGAGGATGAAGAAATCATTCAAAATAAATTTTGGACTGATCATAATTCCATCAAGTTGTTCAACACAGTTTCCAATATTCTCATAATTGATTCATCATATAAGACCAATAAGTAATGCTTCCACTATGGAAATTTTTGTTGTTACTTCTACGGAGATGAATTTTTAGTTGAGTTTGTATTTTTGGAAAGTGAAAAAGAGCATAATGTTACTTGGGCTTTAGAAGTGTGTCGGACTATGTTGAAGGACCAAGAAAATATGCCACAAGTAATTGTTACCGATCGTAATACCACACTGATGAATTCAGTTGCAAAGGTGTTTCATACATCATATGCATTACTTTGTAAGTATCACATAACAAAAAATATGAGAAGTAAACTTAAGCCTATAGTAGGGACCAAACAAATCAAGGGTGAAAATTGGAAAATGGTTAAAGCTGGTGTGATATTGGAAAGCATAATGAGTGTCTAGAATGTTATAATATCTTCTTTTACTGACAAGTTATTTGCCAAATCTATAATACATTTCAAGAGGGTGTGTCAGAAATTTATAGATTTTTTTAAACTTACTGAAAGTATAATTCTAGAACAGGTGAAGGAGAATATTGTTTGTGCTTGGACCAATTCGGTTAGACACTTTGGAAATATAACAACTAACAGAGTTGCATATGCTCATGTGAAATTGAAGAATTGGTTGGGAAATAGTAAAGATGATTTATGTAAAGGTTGGGACTTCATGAGCCAAATGATCCAAAATCAGCATAACGAGATACAAACATCATTTGATCGTAACATTACAATATTATAGCACAAATTTAGAGACAATATTCTTTATTCATAGTTTGTGGGAAATATATCCCGAGTGGCATTGAACTTTATTTATTACGAAGCCAAACGGGAAGAGAATATAAGTTTAGATAGCTCAAAGTGTGGTTTTACACCTAGGAAGACATACAGTCTTCCGTGTACTTGTTTAATTTCAAAGAAGATGAAACTTGATAGACGCATACAAACGGATGAGGTTTACAAGAACTTAAAAAGGCTTCGGTTTGATGATTATGGCGTGATTAAGGATGGTAAATCGAAAATATCTACCGTTACTGAAGATAATATAAAACCACACATTATAGAATAGATGAGGAAGATTATCTATCCAAAAACCACAAATTTGAAACTACCCTCAAAACCGCCAAAAACAAATGGTGCTTCTATGAAGGTCGAACCAAGAGAGAGTGATCATTCAACGAAGTGGTTTACTTCCTATTTCGAACATGTTTACACATATTTTCTGAATTATACAACTTCAAAATCTCAAAAAAGTGTTTTCAAAGGTCCTCGAATTAGCAAACCATCTCCTTAACCACTTTTAACAAAAATCAAACACATTGAAGAAATGTCGGTTTTTATGCACAAATACATTAAACACATTGTAGATATTAAGGGTGATGGTAACTGCAATTATCGCGTTGTTTCACCTTTGCTCGATTGAGGAGACAAGAATGATACATTTGTCAACTTCACAATGCTATACAAGAAAAAAGAACATTTCGATGCAATTCATGCATCTCTTATTCCTTGTGTTAGCGGTCCGACACGAGAGGAAAAATGGACGGGCTTCCTTGAAATGGCTCATCTTATAGCAAGTGCATATAATATAGTGTGTATTGATTTGATAAGATATGGCTTCTCAGAAATATTTTTATACTTTGGAGGGGTCCACCAAAAACCTACCGGGTACATTATGTGTATTGGGTGATTTTCAAAATCACTACATTTTGTTCAAGTTTATTTGAAACAGGAATATCTTACACCACGAACATCACCAGAGTGGACAACCCATTCCACAAAGGAAGCTTAAACTTGAATGGACAACTTTTTGGATAGGATGGAAGAATTCACCAAGTTGAGCGAGATTGAAAGAGAATCAAATGAGCAAAATTCAAAGCCAGAACCGTCCATAGATATAGATTTTGGTGGTGACAAATGTTTTAGTGCATTTTAGTTTTTATTTAACAATGTGTTTAGGTAATGACTCTTTTTATGTATGTAATGTTGGATTGTTATTGTCAATGATGTAAGATGGATACATTTTGATACATTTTAATATATATTAAACATTATTTATTAAAATATTAGTTGTAAAATTTTCTATGTTAATGAAAAAAGTTTTTGTTTGTCAATAAAACATTATGCCAAAACAATTTCAACAAAACAACTACTAACATTGTTTAATCTGAAATTTAAGTTCTAGACAAACTTTTTTTCTTGTGTTTTTTCTAAATGTAAATGGGTTATTCTGAAATTTAAGTTTCAGAATATCCTCTGAGATAAGATTGAGTTTCTAATGCCCATATAGATCTAAAACTTGTATAAATATAGGATCCCTTCATGTTGTTAACAAAATCACCACATAATGCCTCAATATTCATATTTTGCATTTGTTTAATCCATCAACGAGATTCCCCTCTTGAATTTAGGTTCACAGAGATCTCCTGTCTTGTCAATCTGAAATCCACACTAGAGAATTTGTTGTGATACCCAGACAATCGAATAGTTGTAAAGTTGTATTATCATTCACCCTCGATTGATAACAAAGGGAAGATATATGTCAGCAACTTTGAGCTGAAGACAAATGAAGATTTAAATGTTATGTGGAGTATATTTCACAATTACAAAACAAAAGGTCTGATTGAGTTGGATCTGACGGTTGCAAAATTGACCAAAGATATTCTAAAGATGTTGAAACATTCTCAAACATCTCTTGATGATTAATTGTAATGTTAGATTTACATTAATGTAAACTTATGCAATGTTACGTATTTTATGCATGTTATAACAAAAATATTTATGTTAATTTATATTGTTCTTCCCATTTATGCAATGGTTTCTAGTGTGGTATAAAATACGGAAAATAACCTCTGAAGTTTATGTTTCTCATAACAAAGATTTATGTTAATTTATGTTGTTTTTTCAATTTCTGCAATTGTTTATGGTGTATGATAATAAGCATGATTTCGAAAGTTAACTTCCGTATAAAATTCGAATATTAACCTCTAGATTTCTTCAGCTTTATTCAGGCTTGAAACTTGATTGTGGTTGCATTTTACGTGCGTTAGGAGTTTAACTTTCAAATCTTAAGAGTATTATTGGTTTTTCACTAAGGTGTGTGAAAACGACTAAGGGTGTGAAGAGTAATGCCCATTTGATATACGTTAATGGGTATTACACTCTTTTAGAAATTTTGGGCCAAACTTAACCTCGCTACTTTATAAAGTTTTACCCCATACCTCTACACTTATCCCCATACCCCTACATTTTATTATATATTTCAATTTTATCCTTGTATGTTTTTAACTAGTTTATCATTTTACATTTTATTATTCTTTCTAGTTTTCTGAAAATTTGAAGCGGGTTTACACCCCCCCCCCCCCCCCCCCCCACACATGTGTATTGGATAACTGCCAGAAATTTCATCATGTACATTTTTTCTATTTACCAGATAACTTGAAGTTACGTTATCCTGTTTGTATTTTGATTTTACCGGATAAGTAATTGTGTAGTTATCCGATTTGTTATTTTTTTATATATACTGAATAACTTTTACAATGATATCCGATGAAGAGAATTTGTGTACTAAAAAAATTATCGTCAAGTTATACGGTTAACTAAGTTTTGTTTTGCGAAAAACTTAGTGGTAAGTTATTCGGTAGTCATTTTTTAAAATATTTTTTTTATGTTGTAGCTATGGAAACATCTTTAAAAATATGAGATAAAAACCAAATATGTGTGTATATTGCTGATGCATTCTCAACTACACATAGATTCAATACACGAGAAAAGGTGACAAGGTGGATTAAAGAGGTTGGAATTAGAAATAAAGTAATTTTTATCATCACTCATTCAAATACCAAAACAGAAAAGAGATGGAGAAACAACAATGTAATACTTGGTTGTGATAAAGGTGGTAAATACATGGATACATATAGTGGAACACAAAATGCCACTAACAAATGTGGATGTCCATTCAAAATCAGGTCGACACCGTCAAAATATGGGTTTGGATGGAAGGTTGATGTAAAATGTGACTTCATAACCATGGTTTACCTGATAGATTAGAAGGTCGTTCATTTGTTGGTAGGCTGAGCATAGATGAGAAGTAACATATTGCTGATTTGACAAAGAGACGTGTTCCACCTAGACATATATTTCTTTCCTTGCAAGATCTAGATCTAGAGAATGTCACTCGGATCACACAAATATATAAGCATAAGAGTAATTTACAAAAAGAGATAAAAGGTTCTGGAAGTGAGATACAACATTTGTTTAAGCTCATAGAGGACATATTTTGTGTTTACTAGAGTAGAAAAAAAGATGACTCGAAAGATGTGGGAGATATTTTTTGGGCCCACCCATATTCAATTAAGTTGTTGAATATTTTTATTATTTTATTAGTTATTGACCACACTTACAAGACAAACAAATATAGACAAATTTGTTTGAAATAGCTGGCATGACAACAACCGAGTTAACATTTAGTCTTGCATTTGCTTATATGGAAATGATCAGATAGAGAATTATTTTGAGCGTTGGATAAACTTAAACAATTGTTTGTGAAGAAAGATTTATGTCCACAAGTGATTTTGACTGATAGAGGTTTTGCTTTGATGAAATAAATTGAAGTTGTGTTTCTAAGGATGATTAATTTTCTATGTCGCTTTCATATCAACAAAATGTTGGTTCAAAATGCAAGCAATATGTGGTGAATGACATGAAAAAGGTGATAGGCACATTATGGATGGAAGTTGTATGGGCTAGTGACGAGGTTGAGTGTGATCAACAATTGTAATAACTTGAGCAAACTCCATGTTAGAGCGTGGATTGATTGAGTGTTGCATTTGGGTAACACCACGACTAATAGGTATGTACCATTAATATCTTTAGTTTGTATTTTTTATGTGTTGGTTTGATTTTATTTTTTATTTATTTTAGGGTTGAGTCTGCTCATTGAAAGTTAAAGCAGGTGTTGGTGAACAATATAGGTGGCATGGTCAAATGTTGGGAGGCTGTGAATAACAACTTGAAGTTACAATTGGGCAACATTAGAGCTTATTTTCAAAATAAAATTTATGAAGTTGAGTGCACACTCTCTATAATGTCGTTCTTTTCGATTTAGGCAATCCATGCATGAATTTCTTTTCTATGACAAGTTCACATTCACCAAATGTCTCAATTTATTGCATTGGTTTTGTAAACCAAAATCATTGGGTTCAAGTGCTTACTTTCTTTTGTAAATATATGACTTACTTATTTTTTTAAATATATGAATTACTTTATTTATGTTTATTAATGTTTGAATTATTTTTCTAATCAGGTAAACATGAAAAAAAGGCTCTAGTCGCACAGTCCCATCTAGAAGCAGATTAATGACATATGAATAACTCTTGCATCCACTCCACACTATAATCAGCACCCTTGCAAGAACAGATACGTGGTGCTACCTCACTAAATGGCACTCCCAAGTAATCAACAACAAGAGCAACAACATTTTATTCAATGACATCTCGAGGGACCCTGAACAAGCCATTGATAGGCAAGTGAAACAGACAAGAAACATCATTTAGTGTAATGCTCATATAACCAAATGACATATGAAATAACGATGTCTCTGAATGTCATCTCTCTACAAATGTTGAAACCAAGTTTTTGTCTATCCTCATCAAAATGGTTCTTTAGAGTGGAGATATATCAGACACATTCATCCACCTATGCATCTCAGATGAGAGACCATGAGGAACCCGTAATGTAAGCTTCCTTTCGTGCCAGAAAAACCTCTATTCATTCTTCGGACCTCTCTCCTAAAAACAATTTAAAATGTATATTATAAAACATAAAATTAATAATTACAATCATTAAACATAAAATGGTTGTCATTTACTTACCTCGTCGAACCATATATGGAAAGCAATATAATTCTCGTACTTTACCCAGAAGAGAAGTATCACTCCTCCTAGAAACCCTAACACATGTGGAGCAGATGTAGATCCACCTATATGATCATCCTTGCCTGTCGTCAGTACTCAAGCGCCCCGTCCTACACCAACACATATTGGGATCTGACCGTTACGTCCCTGGGTTCGCGCCACTGCCCAAACTAATTAGGAAATTTAAAAAATTCCAAACTAGACATCTTTCTGAAAGATGGCCAATAGAAAAAAAAAAGATCCGCCCAAAATACTTGTAGAAAGATTTCTGATGTTGTTTTCCACTGAACCGACAAAATTTAAAAACAATTTCTAGTATGTTTGAATAAATTGACTAACTTTCGCATATAGTTATGGTATCTTTCAAAAGTAGCAACACTTAATTAATGACTTTCGAATTGAAGAGTGTGGACCAGAGAACTTGTGGAATGATGTCCGGTACGGAACTTTTCTCTCTGGTTCGGAGCTCTTGAAAAATAAATGAGGGAAAAGTGAAATAGATAAACTATTTATACAAAGGCATTTTGATCATAATTGGTATAAGAAGGGGTAGCTGGATAAACGTGGAGGTATGAGATAAAATTTTGGTTACCTTACTCTTTCAATCGCGTTCGAAACACACCCTAAGTAGCTTTTAGAGAAAACCTCAAATACAACTCTTTGAAACCCTAACCCTCAAACTCCATCATAGAGTTAGATTCTCTCAACCTACTTACTTCTTCATTTCCTTTCTAGGATTTTCCAATTCCTTTCCCAAAGTTTGCATTTTTTACTTTTGTAGCTTGTTAGTGCGTGAGATACTTTTAATGAGGGGAGAAAAAGAGAGAATAAATCAATAAGGATTGTATTATTGAATTGAATGATAATAACCGAATTACAAACAATGTATTTACATACAACTAACTTGTCTACTAAGTAAAGTAACAAACCAAGTAACAAACTTTAAACCCTAATTAACTTTTGGCTTAGGCCTCATAACTCAGCTTGGATTATATCTAATATCTCATCATACCCCCTATAATCCAAGTTGTCGAAACACACTAATCATTGTCGATATGAACTATTCCTAATTTTTTTCTCAATGTTAGGAACCTGCCAATTTTTAATCCTTTGGTTAAAATTTCGACCAATTGTGCTTCACTTGAGTAATGCCTTACTTCAAGTTCACCTCGATTCATCTTCTCCCTTAAGAATTGAAATCTAGCTTCGATGTGCTTACTCCTTCCATGCAAAACCGGATTCTTTGCTAGATTTATGGCTGACTTGTTGTTGATCTGCAGTACCAGAGGTTTCTTCACTTCGACCTCTATTTCTTCAAGCACAAATCTGATCCAAATTGTTTGACACATAACATTGGATCTTGCTATATATTTAGCCTCACATGATGACAATGCCACCACTGGTTGCTTTCTCGAGCACCATGAAATTGGGGCACCAAATACTTGAAAGAAATATCTACTATTGTTTTTTTCGATCTTCCTTATCTCCACACCAATCAGCATTTGAATACCAAGTAACCATAGCTTCTTTTCTTTTAGAGTCTCGTCGAAATAGAATTCCATTGTTTGTAGATCCTTTTAAGTATCTCAGGATTCTTCTTGCAACCTTCATGTGTGATACCCTTAGTTCACTCATGTATCTGCTCACTAATCCAACTGATAAACATATATCAGATTGACTATTGCACATATATCTCAAAGATTCAACAATTTGTTTAAACAAAGTTGCATCGACTTTGTCTTCCTCTCCATGCTTCTCCAACTTCAAATTTGGTTCGACAGGCGAAGATGTAAAAGTCAAATCATCCATTCTGCATCTCTTGAGTATCTCTTTGACATACTTTCTTTCATGTATAACCATACCTTGCTTCGACATTTGGAATTCCATGTCTAGGAAGTATGACAACTTTCCTAGATCTAACATTTCAATTTCCTTCTTCACCAGCTCTTTGAACTTCGACAAGTTCTTCAAGCTATTTCCAATTACTAGTAAGTCATAGACATATAAGTAGATAATTGTTATATCTTGTTCCACAACCTGAACATAGACACCATACTCATATTTGTATTTGACAAATCCCAATTCGACCAAGTATGAGTCGATCCTTTTGTTCCATGCCCTAGGTGCATGCTTGAGGCCATATAGTGCTTTGTGCAACTTGTATACTTTCCTTGCTCCCCCCTGAATCACAAACCCAATAGGTTGTGTTACATACACCTCTTCATCTAAAGGTCCATTTAAAATTGTCGAGTTCACATCTAAGTGAAATGTCGACCAACCTTGCTTACATGCCAAGGCTACAACTTGTCAAACAGTTTCCAATCTTGCGACAGGTGCAAATACTTCAGAGTAGTTGATTCCTGATCTCTAAAGAAATTTTCGAGCTACCAATCTCACCTTATGTCTTGCTATCGATCCATCAACATTGTGCTTCAACTTGAACACCCACTTCACTTTGATAGCTTTTGTATGTGCTGGAAATTCGACAAACTCCCACGTGTTGTTTCTTTCGATTGCTTGTAACTCTTTGACCATAGCAGACTTCCACTTCATATTCTTTAAAGCTCGTTATATTTAATTGGTTCAACACTTGCAAGTAAGGAAAAATGAACTAACTTTCCATCTGTTGTGACTTCATCATCACCAACCACTTCATAGTCTTGAAATCTTGTTGGAAGATCTCTAGTTCTTTGAGATCTCTGACTTGTGCTAGCCATATCCTCTTCGACTTCAACTGTGTCGGGTATGTCAGTAACAACTTCAACTTCGACTGAAATATCGACAATTTCTTCGAATTTGACTTCATCAGTTTCTTCGTCGATGCCGCAACTCATCAATGGACTGTCAATTGCACTACTAGAATTCCAATCCCAGGAAGAATTTTCATCAATCAAAATATCTTAATAAATCACAATCTTCTGATTAATTGGATTAAATAGCCTTTATGCACCAGTTTCATGATATCCTACCAGAATCATAGGTTCACTCTTTTCATCAAGCTTCCTTCTCCTAGCATCAGGAATATACTTGTAGAAAATAGAGCCAAACACTTTCAGACGACTCACTGATGGTCTTTTGCCACTTGAAACTTCTTCAGGAACCTTGTTCTTCAACTTCTTGGTAGGGCACCTGTTCAGAATATAAACAGCAGTCGAAACGGCTTCTCCCTATAAGGATTTTGTCAAATTATTCTGCTTCAACATGCATCTCACCATGTCCAATATGGTCTTGTTTCTTCTTTTTTCTATTCCATTATGTTTAGGAGTATAAGGAGAAATTACCTCATGATCAACACCATGTTCTGCACAGAATGCTTCAAATATCTTGGATGTGTATTCGCCACCTCCATCTGTTCGCAGAACCTTGATCTTCTTCTTACTCTGCATCTTCAATCTCTTAAAGATTTTGAATACTAGGTCTTTCCTTTTTTTATTAGACAACCTTCATAGAGTTTGTCGGGCATCTCAAGACTTGGTATACCAATTACCATATCTTGAGTGATCAGTTGATTGAGCGACCTAAAGTTCAAATGTCCAAACCTCAAATGCCACAACCAACTATGCCTGTGGTCGACAACATTTTTTAGACATTGTACTTCAGTAGGACTGATCATGGTCTTAAATGTTCTATTCTTCGACATAGGAGATTTCAAGACCAAGTTATTCTGGATGTCGAAAAGTACTAAGGCTTCATCTTTCATAACTACTGAAAACCCTTTTTTGACCAGTTGTCCAACACTTAGCAGATTGCACTTCATTCTCGGGACATATAATACATCTTTGATCAAGGCCTTCGCTCTATTACACCTTTGAATAACTATGTTGCTAGTACATTCTACTTGCAACGAGCTATTATCAACAAGTTTAACCTTGCTCTTCTTCGACTCATCGAAATATACTAATTATACTTTTTGACCAGTCAGGTGATTCGAGCAGCCTGAGTCGAGGAACAAGATTTTGGATTTGACATAGTCATCTGCAACTGGATCCATAACCACCATATCATCTAAATCATCTGAATCTTGACATGCAAGGTTCGCCCATTTGTAATTACCTTTTGTCGATCCCTTGTCTTTCCTGTACGAACAATGGTTGGCCAAGTGACCCCACTTTTCACAGTTATAACACTGCACACCTTTTTTCTCTTCTTTGTCTTTCTGATAATTATTTCCTTCTCCTCTTTTTGAGGATTCAGAAGCTCTATCATCGACCTTATTCTTGTGTGGATTCAACCAAGACTTCTTGCCCCGAGTCTTGTCGATTTTTCCTTTGAATTTTTTGGAACCACCATTATTCTTCCATGACTGAGCATGTAGTTCTTGTATCGAGTCTTGAACTCCTTTCCTTTTGACAATCCTAATCTCATGCGCCCCCAACAAACCAACTAAATCTTCCAATTTTAGGGTTTCAAGATTATTGGATTCTTGAATAGTTACAATAACATGATCAAAATGAGAGGACAGCGTACGCATTACCTTATCAACTATCATCTTATCAATTATGGTTTCACCACAACCCTTCATGAGATGGCTGATTTTCTGCACCTTCGACACATAGCTTGCAATCTTTTCTTCTTCTCTCATCGACAATAATTCATATTGTCGTCGCAAACTTTGCAACTTGACAACCTTGATTTTCTCACCTCCTTCATAGTATTTGACAAGAATATCTCATGCCTCCTTCGCTGATTCATCATGAGAGATTCTGTCAAAATTAGCTGCATCAACCGCCGATTGGATGTAAAACGCCACCGTGCAATCCTTTTTCTTGGCATCCTTGTGAGTGGTTCTCTATGCGTCGGTTGCATCTTCACCAAGTGCATGAACACCATTAGTAACCACTTATATGGTTTCATGAAAGCCAAATAAAGATTACATTTGTTTTCTCCATCGAAGCCAATTCTTACCGTCAAGAGTTGGAAGAGAGTTTGGTAAATTTCCATTACCATTCATCTTTGCAGCGATTGATCAACAACAACTCACATTCCCGGAAACACGAACTCTGGCGTGTGATTCTTGAAAACACGATCAAGAATTTAATTGGAACTCTAGATACAAATTTGTTAGTGCGTGAGACACTTTTAGTGAGGAGAGAAAGAGAGAGAATTAAGCAACAAGAATTGTATTATTGAATTGAACAATAATAACTGAATAATAAACTATGTATTTATATACAACTAACTTGTCTACTAAGTAAAACAACAAATCCTAAACTCTAATTAACTTTGGACTTAGGCCACATAACTCAACTTGAATTATATCTAATATCTCAACCTAGCTTATTTCTAGTTTCACTTTTGATTGATTTGTTCTAAATTAATTTAAATTTTGTTTTCTAAAACACAAATTGGATAGTGAATATTTCTGTGACAAGTCTCAATCGTCGTACTTGGTTTATTTTTACCTTGTCGACCATCCTGTTAAGTTATATATTCTCTTTGTATACTGATTTAATTGTGATTTTAATTCTAAGTTATTAAAGCTTTGTTTTTAGAATTGTTTAAAGAAATTTAAAAGGTACAAAGGTTTTATTGTAAACACTTATAATATGTCCTGCAAAGTTTATCATGATAACTCATGATCCTATGATTTGAACAATAACATTGTTTGATGTCATGTTTGTTTGATTATAAATGATCAATGATGATAAATTTTGAGAATTTCTTAATACACCCCATAAGTTTCTTAGACACTGCGCGAAATTCCACTTATGCCCCCTGATTCTGAATGTACAAATCAAGACGCACCATGGCGTTAAAAAAAATATTTGTCCCGGATGTGCATACGCGAAAGGTCTCTGTATATGCAGATCCAGAAGAATTGTTGATATATTTGAACCTGCATGATCACTCCCCCCATTCTTCCCATTCTCAACCTTTCTTCTTCCCACTCACCCTCACCAACCTAAAAAACCCTACTTCATCAATACCATTTCTCACTCAAAAACTCCAACTTTTTGGTGCAACAAATCAAAGGGAGCAAGAGAAGATTGAATTTCAGGTAAATATTCAACTTCATCCACTAAATTGCTCACATTATCAATCTACTTTTTGGAAAAAAAACAAGTTATGCGGCTTCCGGATATGTAAATCCGGTACGTATTGAGCATGAATTTGTCCTGATGTACACATCCGAAAAAATGCTTAGAACTTATTAATTTTAATTTTCAGCAATTTTTAATAGGTTTTAGTTATATATATTTATTGTTCTATTATTGTTTATAAATAGATATGGTGCACCCCGATAACATCTCAAAAGAATTAGTTTCGATGATTTCTCCGAAAGTTGAAGGGATTATCACAAAGTCGGTTGATGTCGGTGGTGACTTTAATAACAAGCAAAAGTTTGATGATCGTGATAGCATGCTCGCATATATTCGTAGGACGGCTATTGGCCTTGGTTTCGGTGTGAATATCGGAAGATCGGATAATGGTTCCGAAAGAAGAAACGCTTTTGTAATTTTGGGGTGCGAAAGAAGCGGTAAATATCAGGTTCCTCTACGGAAGTTAAAAAAAGACGACACCGGTAGTAGAAAATATGAGTGACCTTTTAAGATTCGGGGTTACATTTTAGCTTCCAAAAAATGAAGATTTAGCGTTCGTTGTGGTATACATAATCACGAATTGTGCTCAAAGTTTCAAGGTCATCCTAGTGTATGTCGGCTCAAGTCGGATGAGAAGACAAGTATTGTCGACATGACCTTGAATCTTGTCCAACCAAAAAATATACTTACCACGTTGAAACGGAAGGAACCCGACAATGTAGCAAATATAAAGCAAGTGTATAACATTCAGTATCAGACGAACAAAGCAATTAGGGGAGATAGAAGTGAGATGCAACAACTGTTGAAATTGTTGGATGATAACAATTACGTGTCTGGATACAGATATCGCGATGCTGGAGTTACGGTGCGAGATATTTTTTGGACTCATCCGGATCCCCGTAAAGTTGTTCAACACGTTCTCGACAGTGCTCATTCTCGATTGTACCTACAAGACGAACAAGTATCGACTTCCATTATTTGAGATGGTTGGTGTTACGTCTACGAATAAGACATATGCCGTTGGTTTTGCATTTTTGGAGTGCGAAAAAGAGGACAATTTTACATGGGCATTGGAGACGTGTCAGACACTTTTGAAGAAACATGTTCAAATGCCTAACGCGATTGTTACGGACCGCGATACTGCTTTGATAAATGCGGTTGCAAAGGTCTTTCCTTCTTCTAATGCATTACTTTGTCGATTTCACATAACAAAGAATGTGAGAAGTCGGGTTAAACCCGCGGTGGGTGTGAAACAAGTGGAGTCGGAAGATGGAAAATTAGTTAAGGCCCGAGATGAGTCATCTTATCGCATGTGCGTATGATATGGTGTGTATTGACTTGACGCGATACGGTTTTTCGGAAACCTTTTTTCCACTCCGCACCGCTCCACCGTCCAATCCAAATGATCGCATAATGTGTATCGGAAGGCTTGCGAAATCAAGGCATTTTGTACAAGTTATCTTGAAACCCGGATGCCCCATACCTCCTAAATCACCGTAATGGGCGACACATGTAACCTCAATTGTCGAGTCGTGGCCGAATAGTTTTGTTGAAAGGATGGTTGAATTTGATAGATTGAACGAAATTGAAAAGACATCAAATGCGGAAAAGTCCAAAGGTCAAGCTCCGATAGATTTAGACGGAGACTTTTGTTTTAACTCTTTTGTATAATCGAACGACAAAATGTACATTTTTGAAGTGAAATATATTGAATTTTTATTCATATGCCTTTTTAATGCACTTATGAATTTTATTCCAATGAAAGCATTGCAATTGGTTGCATAACATAGTCAATTTTGATTGAAAAATGTATCAGTAAAATATTCTGATTTGCAGATACGGGAAAGTTTCGGATATACAAATCCGGAACCAATATTTATAGGGTTTTTCCGTATCTATATATCCGGAAAGAAGTTAGGTAGAAATTACTTTACCATAAATTTTCTATAAATTAGGGGTTTCATTTGATATCTTTCACACAAACACAAAATGTCTCAATTGTATGAAATCAAGTTCCGTTGGTATGTCGCAAGTGTCTCCTACACCGACGGCAAAACACGGGGTCGCACGTTTAAGCTAATGAAGCACACCTCCATCGGTGAGATCATTGACGAGATCGAACATCTCCTACCTTACCGAGACAAACGAAAGGTTGTGAAGCTTGAGTATCGTTCACCTTCGGTTGACAACGAAGGGAACGTCACTTACAACATTGTTGAGCTCAAGAATCAAGAGGATGTTAGAGCGATGTGGCAAACTTTTTTCGATTACAAAGAACGATTCCCGCTCGAGTTTGAGGCGATCGTCAAAATTCGAAGAACGGTCGATGACATCTTAGAGATGTGCAAGCGTCCACCGGGCTATTGATCTTAATATTTAAATTTATGTCGATGTAATGCCGAATTTCTGAATGTAATCCCGATTTTATGTTATGAATGTGAGAAACATTGTTGGATTTTTGGTATTCTGCATCTGGTTTTATTCCATATTTGCAAATGCGGACTTTTACCGGATGTGCAAATCCAGAAAAAACTGAAAAATTCAAAAAAAAAATGTGCGTCCTGATTTACACATCCGGAACATAGGGGTATTTTTGTAAGCACACAAGGTGCCTAAGAAACTTATGGAAGTGTGTTAAGAAATTCTCTAAATTTTAAGGCTTGTTTCTCAAAACATTCGCTGTGGCTGCCTAAGAGCTTTTGCTTTCCGCTAGGCTTGAGAGATAATGCTGCTTTATCCTTCTTTGGATGTTTGAGGTCAAATTATTCTTTGTACTAGGGGTGTTCGCGGTTCGGTTTGGATCGGCTTTGTAGCAAAATGTCATCCGATCCAAAGATATATTTACTTGCGGTTTGGTTCGGTTTTGGATGATTGGTTAAAAAAAATCCGATCCGATCCGATCCAATTTTTTGCGGTTTGATTTGGATCGGATTTTTGGATATCCAAATTACAAATTATAATTTTATTAATATTGTAAAAACACTAATAAATAATAAATTTGATATAATATATAACATATACTTTATTAAAAGTTAATATTACAAAATGATAATGATCAGTTATGATTGAAACAAATGAAATAATAAAAATTAATAGATTAAATCAAACTAATAAATAGTATTTTATAAAAAAAAGTATCAACTAATAATAAATTAACACAAGGTATTATACTAATAAAAAATCAATAATATACATGTGGTTCGGTTTGGTTTGGATCGGTTTTGAAAAATCAATTCGAAATCTGATCCAAACCGATCGGTTTTTATAAAATGACACCCAAACACATCCAATAATTTTTGGTTTTTTGCGGTTTTCGGTTTTTTTGATCGGTTTGCGATTTTTATTTGGATTGGTTTGGATTTGAACACTCCTACTTTGTAATATTTCTATAATGTAACATTTGAAGTTTTCAAATCACAATTGGTATAGAAAATTTTTATACTTTGATTATGTGCAAGCACTCATCTGTATTTGCAATTTTCTTTATGGTTTTAAAACATCTTCAATACCATTCAATTAATTGTGAGTGCAAGGTTATGAGGTGTTAGCAATTCTTAGAATTTAAGAACGTTGTTTGCGAAAATGTTCACGAGTTAGCAATTCTTACGTACAATTTGAAGATTGAAAATAATGGCAATTTTGAATCTGAATATGATATATGAATGAGAAACCGTAAGTAGATAATTTTACTTTGTGAAAAGTATATTTTTACATGCTTACCAGACATTATATTTGAATTGAGAAACCAATGGAGAATGCAAGGAGTTGTTTTCATGATAAAATTATGGAGAAACAATTAATACAGAGGTGTAGTGCAAACTGAGGAGAGGTTGATAATGAAATGCATGTTGAGAAAGAGTGGTAACAATTTGCTTAAGTTAACGAAAGTCTTATTTGGTGACAAACTCATTTTCAATGTAAAAGATCTCTGAATCTACCTGAACGTGAGCATTATTAGACACCGCATGCAGAATTCCCATTACCTGATCTTGTGTGAATGTTGAAGAATGCTTGATCTTGTTTTGTGAATGTTCGAGTGTGTCTTTGGTTATGCTGAGAAGAGAATTGATTCCGGTTAGAAATAATTTAGAAGAAAATAAATAACTTAAGTTTGGATAGTGAGTTGAAAAATAATTATGAAAACAAAATCGATTTAATTTAGAAGAATCAAACACCTAAAATTAAGAAAGATGATATTGTCGCATCAAATTCATACACCTACACTGTATTTTACTTTTCACCAATATGATAAACAGTGAAATATTATAATAATATTATAATATTATATATATATATATATATATATATATATATATATATATATATATATATATATAAATATATGTTAACATACACCCAAAATTGGTGGGTCCCACACAAAAATACACTACATCTATTTTCTTTCTATTTTTTTCTTCATCTTTCTAATGTGGGTCCTACCCAAAATTGGTGGACCCCACACAAAAATACACTAAGGTGTATGTTACTAATGCACACCTACATGGGTGTGCATTAGCATAACCCATATATATATATATATATATATATATATATATGATCTGAGCGATCAGAATGGATCTTCGTGGCCTTCTGTGTAGGGCAGATGATGATGCTTGTAGGAGAGGAAATGAGGTTGTACCTGCAAGGTACTCCGATGCCAAAGTAAGTGTTTGGTCAAAAGAGAGAAAAGCAAGTACAAGAGCAAGATTTCTAGTATTGAATATTTGATACCTGCCCCTCTCAAGTGAGAGGGTATTTATAGAGAAAACCCCCAACGCGGGGCCAAGGTCCCCCAAGTGGCCGAAATGTCTGGTCGACCAATGGGGGACTGCCAGGTGGAGGGCAAAGTGCGTGGCCCTTTAACCTGGTCCAACTGTTTCCGTGAGATCCGGAGAGATAGTTGGTCGCGTAAACGGCTAAGCGAGTGATGGGGACGTGCCCAACGGATATTTTCTGCCCAACGGTTAGTTCCTGCCTAACGGCTAGTTCCTGGCTATTGGGCCTGGCTAATAATGGCTGGACTGGATTGGGCCTTGCCCTGCTGGGGGCAAAGCGTCTGCCCAGCCCAGAACAGGAGCCCCCCAAGTCCTTGCTCTGGTGAAGAGTGTGGACTTAAGGTAGCCATGTGAACAGTTCGGGGACAAGCCCTTCGACTTTGTCAATATCGAGGTGGTCGGCGTTGGTGCTTTGACCTGCCCGTCCAGCCGTTGGCGTTAGGGGAGCATATTTGTGAAAAGGTCGTTCTGCGTCGACCATGCTTTGAAAGGATGCCCGCCGAAGTGGCATTTTTATGGCGGGGAGCTTTGACGAAGGCGTGAGTTGTGTGCGTTGTCGAGGAGACGTGCTCGCGGGATAGCAAGAGACTTGGTGCATGTAACGTCTACCCTTGGGAATGCCAAACGAAGATTCCTTTTGACACGTGGTGGACATGTAGCCCCTGTCAGACCTAGAGTCGCCTAGGCTATGATGGCCTTTGCGTTTCCCAACGAGCAAATGCTTATAAAAGGGGGGAGAAGGGATTCATTTGTACACTTCACACAAATTTCTCTCCTCAACTCTTTTGCTCTGCAATTCATCCTCTCGCCGGAGTTCCTCTTCGCCGCCGTTGGTCTTCATCGTCTACGCCCAGATCTTCATCTCCCACCTCCAGACCCAAGTAAGTTCTTCGTATTTTTCTGCATTTCTCATGGTGTTCTTCACCTTCTGGGTGTATTCGTGAATTTTTCGGTGACTTATGAGTTTTCCGGCCGAAGATTCATGTGTTCTTTGTTGAACACATGAATTTCTAGGAAATTCATGAAGAACATGAAGAACATGGAATGAATGTCGTATATTTTGGTGGTAGATTCTCCTAGGTTCTGGTTAGGATTAGTTTTAGGTTTGTAGTCGGGCATTAGGCATGTTCGACATGAAGTTCTGGCTTTTGCGCGAGGAGCTCACTTTGTTGAGAGCAAGTCTTCTTGTTAAGTCGCGGAGACTTGTCCCCGTCGTAGGGGGACGGTGTAGTCATCGTATTTTGTCGCGGTCAAAGTGGGCTCGAGGTTGTCCTCGACTTCTTCCTCGCCCTTTCACTTGACAAGTGGTGGAAGGGTGGATTTGAACTTAGTCGTCGAATTCACTTTTTCTTCCTCTGCTTTTCAGGTGAAAATGGCTGATCCTCGTGAAGAAGTCGTGCCCGACGCTCAGGCCGCGCAAGAGGAGGCAGAGCAGTCCGTCGAATACGCTAACTTCCAGGTCGCAAGAGGGGACCTTAAATTGATTGCCCACTAGCCCTTGTCGACGAAGTCGACGTTTACTGAAGAAGAGATTCGGGAGTTCCCCTATCTGGAAGATCGGGCCGAGGGTGCGCCAGTGCAATGGCGGGCCATCTGCCCGACGGAAAATGATAGGATTTGCTCTATCTACCCGGGGATGCGGTTCCCCATGTATGAGTTTGCCTTTGTGGAGGCCAAGTTTCGTTTGCCTTTCACCGACTTCCAGGAGGCCCTCTTTCGCCACTTGGAGTTGTGCCCCGCCCATCTTCACCCGAACACGCTGGCCTTCATTCGTGCTTTCGAGCTGGTGTGTCGCTTCTTACACGTCGGGGCGACCGTGGACCTCTTCTTCTGCACCTTCCAACTTCAACGAAACACTACGGGCTCGAAGCAAAGCTGGGTGTCATTTAAACAGTAGAGCAGGCTTTTCTGGCCGTACTCAGAGTCTGTTCGGCATTTCAAGGATAGGTTCTTGGTTATGAAGCTTGTCTCTGAGGCAGCCAAAAGGTCTATTTCTACGCTCGAAACTGTAACCATTGATGGTCGGCAGGTTGAGAAGCCCGTATCCAAGTTCCCTTTGGAGTGGGTGTTCGCCCACTTCAGATATAGGACCGACTAGTTCCTTGTAAAGCACGAGCAGCTCAGTGAGGGGGACAAGGAGTCCTACCGGGTGCTTCATGCTTATGTGGAGAGCTTCAGTCCGGCCTTTGTGGTGGACAGAGATGGCAAAGAGCTACTCGAGGACGATGGGGAGCCTGTTCGCGCAAGTCGCTATATCAACACAAAGGCTCTCCTTGAGTGTGAAAATGACGATGTTGCGTTCCAGCTTCTCGGTACAACCTGCTCTTGTGCCCGTATTTATTAGGTTTCTTCTAACTGCTGACTTTTATCTTTTTGTGTTCGCAAAGAGAATGGCCGACATGCGGGAATGCTTGATGAGGTCCCAGGCAGCCAAAGTCCAGAAGAAGGTGCCTCCGGTACCCAAAGTCGGAGCGACCAAGCAGCGGGCGACGCTAGAGAAGTTTGTGTCCGGCGCTGGTCCTATTCCGGGGATGACTTTCACACCACCAACTCCGGACACATCCCATAAGAGGAAGCGGGAGATATTAAAGCCTCTTCGGTGGGCTGCTCGGGTGGTTCTCCTGGAGGGAAGTTTGTTCTGCCTGCATGCTATCTACAGGGGAAGATGTTTGATGATGAGAGCTTTATCGTCGTCCCAGAACTAGACGCTTCAGCTATCCTATCCGCTGATCCTCAGGTACAGAGGAAGCTCCTCTGTCAGGATGCAGCGGGAGTGATCAGGGTATTGGAGGCGGCATTAACTCTTGGGGATGCAGACATGGGTTCTCGCTCCGACCTCAAAGAGGCTAAGACTAGGATCAATGACTTGGAGTTGGAGAATGTAGAGATATATAACGAGCTGAAGAAGTTGCAAGGGCACCAGGAGGCCAAGATATTGCTTCAAAAGGAGGTGACCCAGATGAAGGAGAAGGTGACCAAGGTTGACGAGGAAAATGCCCGTTTGAAGGCGAAGATGGCTGAACTAGAGGGGTCGTCGGCGGTTTGTCAGGACGAAACCGATGACAAGAAGACCCTAAAGACGCAGAGGGATCTGATCGAGAGGATCCGTCTTCTCGGTGAGGATAACCTGGGGGCAGCTGAGTTTGGCTTTAACGCTGCTTTAGAGCAGTTGAACGCCCTCAACTCCGACGTCCAGCTGCTGACCGAGGGGATGGGTCTCCTTAATGTGGTCGTCAATGGCGAGGTGGTTCCTCCTGGTGTTCCCAATGAGACCATTTAGTTTGTTTTTTGAATGTACTTTGTATTTTGTGGGCCTGCGTGCCTTTTGATGTAATGTTTTGTTGGGCACACCCCTTCTAATGTACACCTGACTTATTCTGGCCTTGTAGTCGATGTTATTAATATTATTTGTTTGGGATTTTCTTGTCGCATTTATTTATGTATGCTTTTGTTTGAATGGACATTTTCTCGACTTGTTCTTGTTGTGCCCGACAGTCTGGAAAACTTGTCGAGGAGGGCGAAGCGGTTTCGCCGGTGATGAGACTAGGATCTCGGTTGAGGTACTAATCCCGTAGACTTGGACTGTTCCCATCGCGAGCTGGGTGTCCTGCCTAATTGGTGTGGCAATGGCGGAGCTCGATTGAGGTATCCCCGTTGTGCGCAAAGTCTGCTCGTCCCATAAGCAGAAACTGGTCGGCGTTGTAAAATGGATCGTGCTTACACCGGGGCATGGTCCTGTGTCCGAGCTGTCTCCCTGTTAGGGGTGATCTCGTCGGCAGTTAGTCTGACTTCGTAGTTGGACCTAGCTGTAGTATTGTTTGAGCTTTTCAGCGTTCCATGGTCGAGCAAATGGTTCTCCGTCCAGAGTTTCTAAGTAGTAGGCTTCGGTGCCCGTTTTGGCCTTGACCCTGTAAGGTCCTTCCCAGTTCGCGGCCAGATTTCCTTCGCGCGAATCCTTCTGGTTTCTACGTAGGACCAAGCTGCCAACGGGTAAGTCGCGCTTTTTGACCTTAGCGTCGTGGCGCAAGGATATTTGTTGTTTCAGCGAAGCTTTGCGGAGAGTTGCTCCTGACCGTACTCAGAGTCTGTTCGGCATTTCAAAGATAGGTTCTTGGTTATGAAGTCTGTCTCTGAGGAAGCCAAAAGGTCTATTTCTACGCTCGAAACTGTAACCATTGATGGTCGGCAGGTTGAGAAGCCCGTATCCAAGTTCCCTTTGGAGTGGGTGTTCGCCCACTTTAGATATAGGACCGACCAGTTCCTTGTAAAGCACGAGCAGCTCAGTGAGGGGGACAAGGAGTCCTACCGGGTGCTCCATGCTTATGTGGAGAGCTTCAGTCCGGCCTTTGTGGTGGACAGAGATGGCAAAGAGCTGCTCGAGGACGATGGGGAGCCTGTTCGCGCAAGTCGCTATATCAATACAAAGGCTCTCCTTGAGTGTGAAAATGACGATGTTGCGTTCCAACTTCTCGGTACAACCTGCTCTTGTGCCCGTATTTATTAGGTTTCTTCTAACTGCTGACTTTTATCTTTTTGTGTTCGCAGAGAGAATGGACGACATGCGGGAATGCTTGATGAGGTCCCAGGCAGCCAAAGTCCAGAAGAAGGTGCCTCCAGTACCCAAAACCGGAGCGACCAAGCAGCAGGCGACGCTAGAGAAGTTTGTGTCCGGCACTGGTCCTATTCCGGGGATGACTTTCACACCACCAACTCCGGACACATCCCATAAGAGGAAGCGGGATGATATTAAAGCCTCTCCGGTGGGCTGCTCGGGTGGTTCTCCTGGAGGGAAGTTTGTTCTGCCCGCATGCTATCTACAGGGGAAGATGTTTGATGATGAGAGCTTTATCGTCGTCCCGGAACTAGATGTTTCGGCTATCCTATCCGCTGATCCTTAGGTACGGAGGAAGCTCCTCTGCCAGGATGCAGCGGGAGTGATCAGGGTATTGGAGGCTGCGTTAACTCTTGGGGATGCAGACATGGGTTCTCGCTCCGACCTCAAAGAGGCTAAGACTAGGATCAATGACTTGGAGTTGGAGAATGTAGAGATATATAATGAGCTGAAGAAGTTGCAAGGGCACCAGGAGGCTAAGATATTGCTTCAAAAGGAGGTGACCCAGATGAAGGAGAAGGTGACCAAGGTTGACGAGGAAAATGCCCGTTTGAAGGCGAAGATGGCTGAACTAGAGGGGTCGTCGGCGGTTTGTCAGGACGAAACCGATGACAAGAAGACCCTAAAGATGCAGAGGGATCTGATCGAGAGGATCCGTCTTATCGGTGAGGATAACCTGGGGGCAGCTGAGTTTGGCTTTAACGCTGCTTTAGAGCAGTTGAAGGCCCTCAACTCCGACGTCCAGCTGCTGACCGAGGGGATGGGTCTCCTTAATGTGGTCGTCAATGGCGAGGTGGTTCTTCCTAGTGTTCCCGACGATACCATTTAGTTTGTTTTTTGAATGTACTTTGTATTTTGTGGGCCTGCGTGCCTTTTGATGTAATGTTTTGTTGGGCACAGCCCCTCTAATGTACACCTGACTTATTCTGGCCTTGTAGTCGATGTTATTAATATTATTTGTTTGGGATTTTCTTGTCACATTTATTTATGTATGCTTTTGTTTGAATGGACATTTTCTCGACTTGTTCTTGTTGTGCCCGACAGTCTGGAAAACTTGTCGAGGAGGGCGAAGCGGTTTCGCCGGTGATGAGACTAGGATCTCGGTTGAGGTACTAATCCCATAGACTTGGACCGTTCCCATCGCGAGCTGGGTGTCCTGCCTAATTGGTGTGGCAATGGCGGAGCTCGATTGAGGTATCCCCGTTGTGCGCAGAGTCTGCTCGTCCCATAAGCAGAAACTGGCCGGCGTTGTAAAATGGATCGTGCTTACACCGGGGCACGGTCCTGTGTCCGAGCTGTCTCCCTGTTAGGGGTGATCTCGTCGGCAGTTAGTCTGACTTCGTAGTTGGCCCTAGCTGTAGTATTGTTTGAGCTTTTCAGCGTTCCATGGTCGAGCAAATGGTTCTCCGTCCAGAGTTTCTAAGTAGTAGGCTTCGGTGCCCATTTTGGCCTTGACCCTGTAAGGTCCTTCCCAGTTCGTGGCCAGCTTTCCTTCGCGCGAATCCTTCTGGTTTCTGCATAGGACTAAGCTGCCAACGGGTAAGTCGCGCTTTTTGACCTTAGCGTCGTGGCGCAAGGTTATTTGTTGTTTCAGCGAAGCTTTGCGGAGAGTTGCTCCTGACCGTATTTCTTCGACCAGATCGAGCTCTTATTTTAAGGCTTCGTCGTTCATCTCCTCGTCGAGGGGAGCTTCTGTTCGTCTAGAAGATTCCCTAATCTCCACCGGTATCACCGCCTCGGTTCCGTAAGTTAGTCGAAAAGGGGTTTCCCCAGTGGTGGAGTGTGGTGTTGTTCTGTAGGCCCAGAGCACGCTATGTAGCTCTTTGACCCATCTCTTCTTGGCGTCGCCCAACCTTCGTTTTAGACCGCGGAGGATTACCCTGTTCGCAGCCTCTGCTTTCCCGTTAGTTTGGGGATGCTCGACGGAAGTGAAGTGTTGCTTCGTGCCTAATCTGGCGACAAAGTCCTGGAACTTCCTGTCCGTGAATTGTGTTCCATTGTCGGTCACGAGGGCCGGGGGTACTCCGAATCGCGCGAGGACGTTCCTTTTGTAGAAGCGAAGTATGTTGAAGGTTGTGATCTTAGAGAGGGCTTCGCCTTCAATCCACTTAGTAAAGTAGTCGACGACCACGATTAGAAATTTGTTTTGATAAGACCCCGTTGTGAAGGGGAAGAGTATGTCCATCCCCCACCACGCGAAGGACCAAGGAGAGGATAGAGTCTTCAACTCATTGGGGGCACCAAGTGCATATCCTCGTGGCGCTGGCATCGGTCACATTTTTGGACGTGCTCTTTGGCGTCGTGTTGCATAGTCAGCCAATAGTATCCTTCCCGCAGGGCTTTTCGTGCCAATGATCTCCCTCCCAAATGTCGTGCGTTGATGCCCTCATGAATCTCTTGGTGGATTTCGGGGACCTTGTCCTCCTTGACACATTTCAAGGGGGATGGAGAATCCTCGTTGGTAGAGTTTGTCCTCAATCAACATGTATGAGCAGGCTCATCGTTTAGTAATGCTGGCCTCCTTGCTATCCTCGGGCAGTTCCCTTTTTGAGAGGTAATTGTATACAGGGGTCATCCAGCAGTGGCTGTCTCCGATGGCATTAACGTCGAGCAGCTCTGACGGTTTCTCGATACTTGGTCGGGCAAGTATCTCTTGTATGACGGATTTATTGTTGCCTTTCTTTCTCGTGCTAGCCAGCTTGGACAAGACGTCTGCCCGTGTGTTTCGCTCGCGAGGGATGTGTTGGACTTCCCATGCGTCAAACTTGGTAATTCTTTCCATCACCAGCGTCAGATATTTGACCAGCTGGTCGTTCTTTGCTTGAAACTCTCCCCGTACCTGAGATGCTACGAGCTGGGAATTGGTGTAAATTTTTACCTCCTTGGCACCCAAGTCCTCGACCAGCCGTAGTCCTATGAGGAAGGCCTCGTATTCGGCTTGGTTGTTAGACGTAGGGAAGGATAGGACTAGAGATACTTCGATTAATATTCCTTCCTCGTTTTCGAGGATAATACCTGCGCCGCTACCCGAGGGGTTGGATGCCCCGTCTACGTAGACGATCAACCTCTACGTTCTGCTTGGCGGAGTCGATGGAGGCGTCATCTCTGCCACGAAGTCGGCCAGGACTTGTGCCTTGAGGGCCTTCCTGTCCTCGTACTGAATGTTAAATTCCGATAACTCCAGGGACCATTTGAGCATTCTGCCAGTCATATCTGGTCGGCGAAGCAACTGTCTGATGGGTTGGTCCGTGCGTACTACTATGGTGTGGGCCAGGAAGTAGTGTCTGAGTCTTCTCGCGGCGATGACGAGGACAAGGAAGACTTTCTCTATCTGCGCGTACCTGATTTCTGGCCCTTGCAGGGCCTTGCTGGTGAAATAGATGGGCTTTTGCCCGTCGGTTGTCTCGCGAATGAGTGCAGCGCTAATGGCTTCGCTAGTAACGGAGAGATATAGGTACAAGATTTCCCCGCACTCTGGTCGGGATATCACGGGAGGCTTGGATAGGGCTTGCTTGAGATGGGTCAGGGCCTGCTCGCACTCGTCTGTCCATTCGAATTTGGCCTCCTTTTTGAAGAGTTTAAAGAAGGGCAGGGCGTGCTGAGCATACTTGGCCACAAAACGAGAAAGTGAAGCGAGCGTCCCGTTGAGGGATTGTATGGACTTCTTCTACCTGGGCGTGGGGAATTATGCGAACGCCCGACATTTGTCAGGGTTCGCCTCTATCCCCCTCTCGTTGAGATAGAACCCGAGGAACTTTCCTGCCCGCACGCCGAAGGTGCATTTTTCGAGATTAAAACGCATTTTGCATTTCCTGGCCTGGTCGAAAACTTTTTGCAAGTGGGTCATATGGTCGGATTCCTCTTGGGATTTCACGATCATATCGTCCATGTAAACTTCGAGCATGTCTCCGATTTCCAATCGGAAGACCTTGTTCATCATGCGCTGGTATGTGGCCCCAACATTTTTCAGACTGAAGGACATTTCATTGTAGTAATAGTTCCCCGACGAGGTCATGAACACGGTGTACCTCTTGTCCTTTTCGGCCATAGGGATTTGGTTGTATCCCGAATATACGTCCATGAAGGACAAAAGTTTGAAACCTGCAGAATTATCTACGAGCATATCGATGCTCGATAAGGGATAAGCATCTTTCGGGCAAGCCCGGTTGAGATCAATATAGTCAATGCACATGCGCCATTTTCCACCATGTTTCTTGACAAGTACAATATTGGATAGCCAGGTTGTATACCTGGCTTCCAAAATGAATTTTGCCTCTAAGAGGTCTTGTACAAGTTTTTCGGCAGCCTGTGCCTTTTCTTCGGATTGTTTCCGCCTGCGATGTGCGGCGGCACGGGCAGCTGGGTCGATGGTCAAATGGTGGCATACGGTCTCAGGGTTCAGGTCGGGCATGTCTGCGGTACTCCAAGCAAACAGGTCAGCGTTGTCTTCCAAGCATTTCTTCAGTTGTTGCTTGACCTCGTCGGGTAGCCTAGTACCAATCTTCACCCCCCTGTTGGGGTTATTACTGAAGGCGATGACTTCAAACTCCCCGTCTGGAACTGGGCGTGTGAGGGTTGATGTGGAGGAGTTGGCCGTCCCCGTTGACGCACCTCCACTGCTATCTTCCTTACCTTCATCTGAAATCCGGTTGTCCAGGTCGATGGTGTGTACAGGGAGTGCAGGTTTCTTGTCCGGCTGACCGTCTTCAGATGGATGATCTTCCTCACTTGCCCGCTTAGCTGCTTTGGGTGCTGTACCGATCTGGTTTTGTCCTCGGGTCGCTGCTTCAAAACATCTACGGGCAACCTCTATATCTTCGTGCAATGTCGCAACGTGACCCTTCTCTGTATAATACTTCAACTTGAGGTGGACAGTTGACGGGACAGCAATTAGCTCCGCGAGGGCTGCTCTCCCTAAGATGTATTGGTATAGTGACGGGCAATCAATCACCAGGAACTGGGTTTTGATTGACCTGGACGTATCTTCTTCCCCGAACGTGACCGGCAACTCCACATACCCCCAGGGTCTGGCCGTGGCTCCGTTAAATCCCTGCAAATCGGACCCCACGTATGGTGAGAGGTTTTTCTGGTCCAACTTGAGTGCTCGAAATAGGCCAGTATACATTATGTCCACCGAACTACCCTGGTCGAACAGGATCCTTCTGACGTCAGTGCTTGCCAATCTTGCCCTGATGAGCAAGGGGATGTGTGAGTTCGGAGAGCCCCCGGACAGCTCTTCGCGGTAAAAGGTGATCGGTTGGGAGCGCCCATTGATCTTCTCAAGTGTGGATAGTCGGTCTGGATTGCAATCAATGAGCTGATCAAAATTTCTCTTGACAGATCCCACCGTCAGCTCGTTGTACCCCCCGCATGAGATAACCATGGCCGCAGGGAATGCTTCCCAAGTGTTGTGCGCGGATATCCGGGAAGGTTCCTCGAGATAATCGGGGATGGCAAAGTCCTCTGGTTGCCTAATGGACATAGCGACCTGCGGGGGAGGACTGGGCGGAGATGATTCTCCTTCCTTCTTCGAGCCTGAAGCCTCTTGTCGGGAAGACTCGCCTTTCTTTATATACTGCTTCAAGTGACCCTCCTTGATGAGGATCTCAATAGCATCTTTAAGGTGCACGCAGTCCTCGGTCAGGTGGCTAGAGCTGTCAAATTAAGGGGCTGGTGCCTAGTTTTTAAGGCCCTAAAAATATAGGGGGCCCAAAATTTTAAAGAAAAAAGAGCCCTAAAATAAGTAGGCTTCCTAAAATTATTTTTAAAATTAATTTTCAAAAATATTTATTTTTAAAAAAGAATAATTAAAAAAATGAAAAATATTTTGTTTCAATCTAATTAGATTTTGAGCCCATTCCATAGGCCCTATAAAAAGTAAAAATATGAGAGGGCTTAAAATTAAGGGGCCAAAAAAATATTTATGTAATAGGGGGCCAAGTAGGGGGCCTAAACATTAGGGCTTTGTTATATATGGCTTTTTTGACCCTTCTACGTGTGGCCATGGTTGCGGTGGAAACAACAATATTTACTTTTGTCCACGTTGCCTTTGGACATCGTCGGTTTGGGGAACCTGACACCTCCCAGCTTGAATTCTGTATTGACGCATTCGGAGATAATGCGCTCGCGAGGAGCGGTGAGCAGGGTATATTCAGTGAATCGGCCAGCAGGCCCTTTACCTTCCCGAGGGCGGTCGTCTCGTCGCCACTCTTTTCCTTGTCGGGAAGTCTCCGACTCGTCTTTTTTGGTGCCCGGGTACTTTCTCGATCTCTTGCGTCTTGGGCATGATATGCGGCTTCCTTCTCTTCGTACTATATATACGCTTCAGCTTTCTTGAGAAGTTCCGTCAACGTTCGAGGGGTCTCGATTCCGACGGCTTTGCGAAACTCGCTTTTTGGTTTCAAGCCTTTCTCGAGGAGATACTTTTTCATATGGTCCGTCGTGCGGACCTCCACGACCTCTTTGTTAACCCATTCAATATATGCCCGCAGGGACTCGTCCTTGCCCTGTATGATAGCTTCTAAGGTGGCCTCTGACTTGGGATGTCGTCGGGAGGCCGTAAAATGTCGGGCGAACCGAGTCTTCAATTCTCTCCAAGATGTGACCGACCCCCGGGAAAGGCGCTTGAACCAGGCCATAGCCCCTTTCTTGAGGGTGATTAGGAACAGTCTGCACTTTATGGCTCCACTCACATTGTGGTAGTGGCGCATTGTGTAACACCCCAAAATTTGCCCTCTTATTTATTGCCTTATAACAGTGGCTTATGCTTCACATTCATCTGCATATCCATTAGGTCATACTCATAGTCATACATTGCATTGGTCTTCTAAGACATGGGATCGAAGGATTTTCTTGTTTGCCCTATGTAGAGGTGAGTTAGTCGGTTCCTATTTCAGGTCAAAGTGAAGCAAGAGGTTAAATTCGGTCCATTGTAATATTAAAAGGTGGATCAAGTTACAAGGTTCTTTTTCATCAAAGGCAAAATCCTTAGGTTTTCAATGTTTGTTTTCAACTGAGAATCTTTGGAGTTAGGGCTTGGATTCTTTCCAACATCTCAATATCATTACTTAATCAGGAGACTTCAAGAAATAATTGGACCACGGTTGTGAGTTGTTGATGCTAGGGTTTCCATCAGTACTACAAAGGAGAATCTTGTGGGCTAGGGTTCTTCCTCCCAACATCTTAAGATATCTTCTTCTTCATTGAACATTCAAGACAAGTGGACCATGGTTAGCATTTCATCAATTGAGGATCATTGGATATCAAAGTGTTCTTACTATGTTTCCAGCCTTATCATTCATGTTCATGGATTCAAAGCACTGATATTTTGTTGATCATTAAAGTTACGACATGATATAAAGATGTTGTTGTGGATTCAAACTGTGATCAAGGCCATTAATGATTTTTGTTGATTGTCATGAAAATTTGGTATGGATTAGAAGATTGCATTGAAGATAGAGTTCTTGAAGAAATGAATCTCGATTTGGATTCATCAATGTTGAAGGGGGATTTCTTAGTATTAAAATCATGAGGTTAAAGCTTTCGGCATCAAAATTTTCATTCAAGTTTACAAGTTATCACGATTTCAAAACTTCAAGTACCATTCAAGCTTCACCAAATTCAAGTTCCATAATTATGTACTGCATTGATTTGGTAGTAACTCAATTTGGTAGTAACAATGATATATGCTTGTTTTGAATTGCGTATTACAATGCAGTGCATGCATGCACTCGTTCGTTTACAAGTTGGGGTTCGTGCAAGGCAATTGATTGGTACCTTTGATCATACTCAATAATTTATTATACTAATCGGTAAGGATAACGATTTTTCTCATATCTCTGTTGTAGAGTATTAAAAGCTGGAAGAGATGGTTGATATAAGGATTATTAAAAAAACATTGGTTTTAGGATTGGTGACATTATTTGCTAAGATTTTCATGAGGTTTTCTTGTGGATTAATGGCTTATTCATGAACACAAAGCACCCGCAACAAGATTTCCACGATCCACTACATTAGCAGCATAAAAAGTTCAGGCATAGCAGAAATTCATTTTAAAAAAGAAGTTCACAATTCCAAGCAAAATTCAACGTTTCACCTCATTTACACCAGTTTCACTAATCCAATTCCAAAACCAACCATAACAGAGAAAAACCAATAACATTCAACCACCATAACCGAATTTCTAACAGATAACCAGAAAAACTAACTATCCTAACCTATTCTCTCTAACAGAACTAACAGAAACTGATAACGCCTAACCAAAAAACTCTTAACCAAAAAGGCTTTCTCCAAGTTTTAACTCTTGTTTTCTCTTCATCATCTTCAATTTCATTCTCTGCAAAAAATGCCATAATCTTCAATCACCTTCAATCTTCAACTTTATCTTCATATGGCAACAAATTCCATACCAAGAACCTTCTCTTCATCATCATTCTGATTCTCGAATTCTCCAACAATCTTCGAAACCAGCAGCATCTTCGAAGATTCATTGTTATCAATTCTCAGCAGCGAACAACGGCAACAACTTCACACGACAGCAAAACAGCTCTCTTCGAAGTCGTCTTCGCGTCGATATCATCGATTCATCTGCAAAGAGAATCAGGGATTCAACAACTGTAATTCAACATCACACAAGATATCATCGCAATTCGCGTAAGATTCAATAACTCGGAATTGAACATTCAAACACGCGTCAAGAATCGGCGGCGATAGAAGAGGAGGTCACATGTGTCGTACCTGAGAAGATTCGTCAATCGTCCACCGTCGTAGTTTCGCAATAGGTGATCCCCCTTTAAGCTTCGATCTTGTGGTAAATTCGCAGTGCCATCCTTCATCTCTGATGTTGTGAGGCGGATGTGAGCTTGATTGGAGAAGATGAAGTCTGTTTCGAGCGGAGATGGAACGTGAGAAGAAGAAGGCTTGGTGTTCTAAGATTTTTTTGATCCGTTTGGGCCGGTAATGTGAACGGAAGGTTATATGGCGGTTTTGCGAGCGGAGAATGGAGGAAGGAATTGAGATCGGCGACGGGTGTTGAGAAGTTGAGGGAGGACGGAACAAATGATGAGGAAGACGGCGCCGAGAAAGGAAAGGATAATGTAGGTTGAACCTTTGGACGCTGAAGGTTGCGTTTAGGGTTTCAAAAGCTTTCTCAACCGGGTTTCGTAAGCGGGAAATGGGCTCCAAGCCCCTTGTTCTATTCACACACATATTTCACACACTGCACCTCCTCCTGTTAAGGTTTTGTAGTTAATTACTTTAATTGATTTCTGTAATTGAAAAAATTATATAATATTAATTTTAATTAAAATATAATCTTGATTGAATTAGGTGTTAATTCTAGAGTAGTTTTAACTTTTAGAATTAGATTTTCTTAAGAATCAATTCTAGCCTCTAATTAGATTAAATCTTGATAATGGTTTTTGAATAATCGTTTTTAGCTTAATTGCCTAATGATTGTTTTTTGCTTAATTGCCTTAATCATTTTTTGCCTAATTGCCATAATCGATTTTTTTACTTAATTGCACTAATTGATTTTTTCTTAATTGCCTTAATTGGTTTTTTGCTTACTAATTGCTTTTTGGCTTAATTGCTCCTTAATTGATTTTTGGCATTTGTTTGGAATTGTTGATTCAAATGCGTTCGAATGACCTTTTTTTGACATTGATTGAATATTATGCTGCCACTTGATTGAGATTTTTTATATGATATTGATTGAATATTATGTTGTCACTTGATTGAGATTTTTTACATGATATTGATTGAATATTATGTTGCCACTTGATTGAGATTTTTTACATAATATTGATTGAATATTATGTTGCTACTTGATTTAGATTTTTTACATGATATTGATTGAATATTATGTTGTTACTTGATTGAAATTTTTACATGATGTTGATTGAATATTAGTTGAATATTATGTTGCTACTTGATTGAAATTTTTACATGATGTTGATTGAATATTAGTTGAATATTATGTTGCTTTGATTAGGATTTTTTGTGGTATTGTTTGAATATCATGCTACTTCTTATTAGAATTTATTAACATGTTTTGTTTCATTTTCATTGGAAGCTTATTGACTAACTTTGGTTATTTTCCTTTTATTAGTGAATTAACTTAATGAGTTTTGAGTTCTATGCTTGTCACTTTAGAGAGTAATAAGGCTTGCTTGACCTTAAGGAGACATGCTTGTTTAATAATGATTGTTTGATCCCATTGAGGTATGACCTTTCTTGTACATTAGTTAATTGAATAGATGTAGAAGTTGTTGTAGCATACACTGCTGTAGTGAACAAAGTGCGCTGTAAAATTTGTTATTCTGTCTGGTTGCATATACACCTATTCTGTTATGGAAATGGTAGCTGTTATAGGTTGTTTTTGCTTGTTGCTGGTTTTTATAGCTATGCATGTGCTGGAGCGCTGTTGTTGCTGCTGTTTATGGTTTATTGCCTTGTTTTATTGTTTTTATCCATGAAGGGTGAAGAGCATTTGGTTCCATGTCTTTCACGGATCCGCTCCGCTTTCTAACACTTTTGCTCATTTAGGCTAGATTAATATAAGTTTTCCGGTTTGCTTATACTTTGCTTGCGTTGCTACGGACTGCTATCCGTTCGGTATTACTTCTCTTCCCTTTTACTAATTCCGCATTTTTCCTTTTGATGCCATGAGAAGTAGGATTGGCAGTCCGTGCCACTTGGCCGGCAATTCTGGAAATCCTCAAATGAGGCTCTATTTGTGATTATTTACTTTTGTGCCAAAGACCTCCAAGAGGCGTCCCTTTCCCATTTCCCCTACAAGACCTCCAAGAAGGCATTAGGTGGAATGAGAGTCCGCAATCGACTCCCGTCATTTCCAGTCCCAGGTCGTTCTTAGCTCGCATTTCATGTTGATGCTTTGGACATAGATTATTCTTGTTATCGAGTCGGTCAAGACGAAAAGGGTTTTGCAATCAAACCCCCACACCTTGTCTATAGCTCGCATTGACCGATGCTGATGCTTATGTGATCTAATTCACATCATCCCCTTTCTTACTCTGCTCTCCATGGTTCTCGATACCATTGGATGAGTACCCCTATTTCTCACAGCTAGCTTGTTTTCCTCATTTGATATGACCCCTTGGCTAAAGCTCCCCCCTTTCTTATTTTGATTATGTGACATTATTGTTGACTGACACTGTTTACTCTTTCGTTGCTTTTAGTTTATTTTGTGATTGATTTATCCCGTGTTTACTTTTCTGATGACATGATCCCGTAGGATTCCTCGCTTCACTTAATTTTTTATTAAGTTGGAGGTAGGAGAGACATTAGGATAGCAATTCATGCATGACAACATTAGGTAGACTCTCCTCTTGATCCTGACCTTAGGACCATTAATGCATGCTAGCTTGTAGGACCGAGTTCCCCGTAAACTTTCCATGAGTCTCATCTTTTCTCTCACACACATGCGATCGAGACCATTCCCGTTCACCCGTAGTAGCGTGAACTACGAATGCTCTGATTCCTCTTTCTTTTCAGATTGAGGATACGTAGGCATGAGATGCGATATCTCGGCGAGCACACTAACAACTAACTTTCGTTTTCTCTTACACCTTATTTATCTTCTTTCTCTCAAAGAAAAGCTAAAACACTTAATGAATAAAGATGTTCTTTATGTGCCATGAGCCTTAAGTACATAGTAGGCTTTGTCGCGCGAGGCGTGTGACTCGTTACACAAAGTGTTCACTACGTCATATACTTTAACACTTTGCATATCACAAACAAAAATCAAAACACTTTCTTCTAAAAACAAAAACAAACAACTATCTTCCTTTGGGATTCTCTTCTCATCTCTTCCACTCTCATCGTAAAGGATGCGTCATTTCCGTTCTACCGCAAACAGGTAAACGCGTAAGGCTCCCACAACGAGCGGCAACACCTAAACTGCTAGAACGCGAACGTTGACGTATTCCAGTTAAAAGACACAAACAAAGTAAAAGTCATCCCTAGTGAGGGGAACTACGTCGCTCTGATTCTTCCTTGGTTAATGGAGATACGTAGGCAGGAGATCGTGCGAGATCTCTGCGAGCACAACCTTATTTATCAACCTCTTTGTTTCTCCTTTCTTTTCTACCGATTCTGACCGGTAGTAGGAGCATCCTTCCCTCTTTCCAACCCGTAGGTCGAACTACGACTGCTCTGACTTCCTCTCTCTGGTTAGATTGAGGATACGTAGGCACAAGACGCGATGTCTTGGCGAGCAAATTTCCCCCACAAAACTGTAGTCCGAACTACGTTGACTCTGACTTTCCCGCTCCCGAGGGAATACGTAGGCCTAGGACGGCGATGTCCTATCGAGTCACTTTTTTTCCTTTTCTCCCCCTGTTTCCCGTTCTTTTCATTTCCAGTTAGCAGTTGAGCTTCAGATACTCTACACCCTTTAATCGATAACAACAAGTGTGGGTCCCATCGAGTACGATGGACGTGAAGTGGTGTTAATATCTTCCTCTCGCGTAACCGACTCCCGAACCCAGGCTATGGTTGCAACGACCGTTCCTTTCCCTTTGTTGAGGTTTTCTTTGATCGTTTCCTTTCCCTGCGTCGGGATAAATAACGTTCGGTGGTGACTCTTCTATCTTTTTCCGCCGGTTGATTTTTGCAGATGCGACAGCTGGCGACTCTGCTGGGGACTTTCTCATCCCTAAGCGGGTCAATCCTAGCGCCTGTTGATTTTCAATTTTAGGGTGTATATCTGTATTGCTTTACTCGCTTTATTTATAGCATTGTTGCATATTTACTATTTTATTACATTTACTTGATTTTCATTTCACTGTTGCCATATATTATGTGCTAGAGTGTGTTGTATTTTTCTGTTTGGTGGGATGGGAATTCTGAGTGAAAAGCCCATTACCAAGGATTGAGCACATACTTAGATTTTTAGCGTGAACTCTTGTTGGTACGCGTGGCGTGTGACACATGTTGCTAACCTGAGCTCACAAACCAGATGAGATCTTTCCGAGGATGCTTGGTCATTACATGCGTATGTGGTGGCTAGGTTGTCCGAAGAGGATTGTCGATACCTGGTGACCATTCCCGAGGACTCAGTTGAGGCACTCCTCCCGAGGGGCGATAATGGCTGACCAGAAATGGCAAACCCATTACGCTTCTCGATCCGAGGACCCGAAGCTGAGAACTTGCCATACGATGACCTTTTTTGAGGGGGAATCAGTGGAGGCATTCCTCGATTGGCGATAATACTGTACCCAGAAGGATGAATGTATTATTGCTTCTCGACCTCAGTGCCAGAAGCTGAGGATCCTTCGTTTTTAGTACCCACATGTGAGAATGGGCGGGTGTTTACAGGTTTGCAGGTAACCGTAACCTTCAACATACCCGGTATTCTAGTTTTCTTATCAGTGTGGACTTATCAGCCTGGTATTATAGTATTATGATTATTCGGATATTCTAGTATTCCGATTATTCCGGCACTCTGATTATTCTGGTGTTCTGATTATTCTGGTATTCTGATTATGCCAATATTTTGGGAATTCTGGCATTCTAATTATCCGGTATTTTTGTATTCTGGTATTCTCTTCAGAGCAGACCTGTGAACTTATTCAGTCATCAGCACAGCACAGTGATTATTCAGATTATATGGAAGCTTTGACCCCATGTCTTATTGCATTTTTTGCATTGCATTTGCATTTGCATTCTTGCATCATTTTGCATATCTTTCTCCAAGCCAGACCAGTGAGCTCATCCATCCTTTGCCTCGACCTGCAGTTGGTTTCCCGATTTTCATATTGGACTTGAATCAGTATTTTGGGGAGAATCATGAACTCAGGAGAGCAGAACCAGTTTATGATTAGGGATGATGTTGAATTGATGAAAAATCAGTTGGGTCAACTTGTGGAAGTTGTGGCCATTATGACAAGGGGAGAGGCCAATATTCAAAGAATTGAGAATGTCATTCTGCCTCTAGTGAACAAGGTTGCTCAAGCTCAGCCTGTGCGATTCTCTGTTGAGGATCTTGTTATGCAAGAGCGCCACATTATCTGAGGTAGACATTCATCTTCTCTTGATGCCGCTGATTATCAGAGTTTTGCTTTCTCTGTGCCAAATGTCCAAGGGGTAGTTCCAAGGAGGAAGCCTAAGGGCCCACGATCTGTTGAGTTGGATGAAAGATACCGTGTGTTGGACGAGAAGCTTAAAGCCTGGAGAGGTGTGATACTCTTGATTTGAATGCTTCTAGCATGTGTTTGGTGCCTGACCTTGTGTTGCCCGATGCAACGTTTGGTGATGTTTTGCAGAAGAATGACCTCTTATGTCCACAACTACAAACTCATGATCCATTTCTTCCCAGACAGTTTGAGTGAAGCATCATTGTATTGGTATATGCAGTCAGAGAGTGGTTGCATCCAATCATGGTCAGACCTAGCCAACACCTTTGTGAAGCAATAAAGCTATAATCTTGACATAGCTCCCAGCCGAATGCATTTGCAAGACTTGCCTCAAGTAGATAATGAATCATTCAGAGGGTATGCTCAGAGATGGAGAGAGTTAGCTGCTCGTCTTCAACCGCCACTTCTAGAAACAGAATTGGTTGATCTGTTCATGGATACCTTGCAATGTCCGTACCTGGAAAAAATGATTGTCAATGGGGCCAAAAAAATTTCTGACCTGGTAATAGTTGGAGAACGCATCGAGCGCCTGCTCAAGTGTGGAAAGCTCCAAGGCGTCTCGAACTTCCAAGCTAGTGAAAATGAATCAGTTGTTAGTTCCTAAGAAGAATGTGAGGAAGAAAATAGTTCCATCCCCGAATCTACAATACCTCATTCTCAGCACTCAGGTGCTTCAACTGTTCAGAGTCAGTAATCTTCTGAGTCTTCGTATCAAGGACAGTGTCTTTCTTCAAATTAGGGACCTCCTCAGAATCAACAGTCATATCGTCGTCATTAGCGTCAGCACGCCCGACAAAGGCCAAGGAAGCCAGAGATGCATTTCACTCAGTTGCCAATGTCGTACAGTCAGATGTTGCCAGATTTGATCAAGGGTGGACTAATAGTGCCGAAGGAATTGAATCCAGTGCCTTTTCCGTACCCACCAAGTTTTGATGTCAACGCCCGTTGTGACTACCATGCTGGGGCACAGGGGCATTCAACTGAAGGTTGTAAGGTGCTCAAGAATAAGGTTCAGACACTTCTTGACTCCCATGTGTTCTCATTCACGCCTCAGGGTATTCAGATCAACAATTCTCCTTCATCCAGTCAGTTGGGTTCATCAGTTCAGGTCATGGAAGAAGACACCGAGAGCAGTTGTGCATGTGATTATCAGATTGACTTCGACGAGCAATTTTGAAGATGGCTAGTTCAATAGCGAATCATGCTTGGAAAGCCCAGTTCCTCGAAGCTAGCGACCATTATATCATGTCATTTCTTTGCATTTGTAGTTTCTTTCCTGTTAAAGTGCAAACTCATTTGTAAAACTTGTTTTTTTAATTGATAATGATAATGAAATGAATATGCATGTTTTGATTAAATCACGTCGTGTTCACTCATACTTTTTTATCGATATCATATGCTTGTTTAAGCAGGATCCGAGGGAGGATGACGAAATCAAAGACGTAAGAACTTCCGATTATATGCTTTTGAATAAAACCCTGCTGATGATGTACATGCATTGTTTCAAATCCCTAAACACCGGAGATATAAGGGAGTGAAACCTTTGTAAACCCCATTGAGCCTAGTAGTAGGAGTTTATTTCTGAAAACGAAAAACCCTCAATCTTAACCCGGGGCAGGGTAGGTGTCAGATAATTTGACCGTGCGTTCAAATTTCAAAATGAGTTTCCCATTCGAGGATCAATTACATCTATGGTTATCCCTCACCAACTGAGGAGTAAGACGATCACAACCCTTTCAAACAAGTCAGACTAACTTGTGTCATACGATTTATTCAAAAAGAAAAAAGAATCAAAAGAAAAAATGAAGAAAGCCCGCTAAGTCAAAACTTGAAAATAAGTGACTTAGGCAAAAGTTAGGGCATCCCGCTGGACTTAAAAATCGAAAGATTCAAAAAGAATCAGTCCATGCAAAATCAGGGAAATCGAAAAAGCGAAAAGCGAAAAGGATGACAAAAGAAAAATCCTTTATAAAGAACAAAGTCGTGCGACCACATACATCAAAGACAAAAGGGGTGACTGTTACTCTGAAAATCGTGTGGGATCCTTCTATCCTCATACCATTCATTAACCTTTTTGAAAGGTGAGCGCTTGTGTCAAATTAGCTGAACTTAGAACTGGAGAACATCAAGGAGAATGGGTGGGTACAAATAAAACTTTGAGCCTTATATCCTTTCTTTCTCAAACCGCGAACCAGGCCACGTTACAACCTTCAAAAGACCTAATTGAAGCAGGGTTATTTCGAAAGCATACTTCGGTTAATATCGTGTCAGTTTTGACTCCTAAAAGGATCTCTCTTACCATTCATGTTGGTATCGGTGTGACAGTCTGAACGTTGATTCATTCACTATATGTCACAACATTTTCCAGTGAACAGACTTGGACTTCAAAACTGTCATATGCATTGCATTAAAAGTGTCATTTTCAAAATAGATTGTTTTACTTGCGTGTAAGCACTTGATATCAGGAGAGTCTCTACAATGGAGAGATTGATCAAGATAAGATGCAAACACCAGAAGACCCCGCTGAGCAGGGGCAAGTCATCAAGTGATCACGCCAAATGGGCAATTTATTCCAAGATTCAGCTAATCTGGAGCAGCCACATCGAGGAATCTCTCTAAAGTTCAACCAAACAGGGGCAATCACATCGAGATTAGGCAAATCTCTCGAAGATCAATCAGTCAGGGGCAAAATTACTTCAAGGCTCGTATAGAGGCGGGCCACCTCAAGAGAATGAGAAGTTATCCTCCTCTAAAAGACGGTTAATCAAAAGCACCTCTTTAAGATTCAGTATATTGGGGCAGAGTATTTCAAATCACTACGAATCATCTCGGGGCAAATTCTTTCATAAACTATGTAGTCTGGGGCAGTTACGTCGAGATCCATAAATCTCTCCGAGAGTTTGAATACCCTGGGGCATTTTGAAGGCCGGGTTTTCTGTAAAATCCTCTTGAGACGATTTCTCCCCGTAGACCGTGTGGTCTGAGGCAGGTGGAGAGTCCGCTTATGATGATTGGCATGTAGTTGATCAGAAGAAGCGTGAAGCACCAAAGTAGTTCCCAGTATGGGATTTCTCTTCCTCAGTAAGGCGTCAGAAGGGCATTATGAAGAGCATGATTATCTTCCCCAGCGAGAGCCCAGAGGTTTGGTTTCCTCCATCCAGAATTGTCTTTTCTCTAGCGAGAGTTCAAGTCCTCATACGAGGTAAAGATGGTTTGTTCTTGCTCTCCAAGCAGGTTGGCATCCCCAGCAAGAGGCTCATTTGACATCCCGTCACCAGTATAGTTTTTCTCTCTAGCATCGAAGATCTAGCATCCTCAGCAGAGTATTGAGAATTTCTCACTCCCTAGAAAGAGTGCTGAGAATTATTTCCCCGGTCAGAATGGTTTGTTTCTCCCCAGCTAGTATACAGAGGTTGATTGTCCCAAACAGGATAATGTTGCATCTCCCACAGGATATCAATTTAATGTTTCTCCTTAATAGAGTTCTATGTTTCCCACCGAGTCTCGATGCCTCCTTTCCTCATCAGGTCAGGAAGTATAATCTCGCCGACAACAGTGTGCTCTTATCCCCAGTAGGTTAAAGAAAGGCATTCCCCAGCAGCATGTTAAGTCCAATGATATTCCCTGGCAGGTTTAGTATTATTGACTTCAACCCCAAGCAGAGTTTGATGTTCATCCTCTCAATAGTTTGACCAGCGGTGGCTGACGTCCCCAGCAGATTCCAAGTCCAATGGTTATTGGCACCTTCTCCGTATCAGATCTTTGGGTTCCATCATCATCAGTTGTCATTCTTAATCCCCAACGGGGTGGAAGTTCTCTTCGGGTTTTATCTTCAGCCGAGGTTTGGATCAAGAAGGTCGTTCAATTTGTCTTCCTCAGCACTGTTTGTGACCTTGAGGACAATCCAGTTTGTCGTCCCCAGTGGAGTTGCCTTCATATCCTCAACATTCATTTTGCAGAGGAGTCTCTTTGCATCTTACATATAGTAATCATCATTGCATTGCATCCTCAAAACGCGTAGCATTTCCATTTGATATGGAGCATTACGCCATGGAAAATTCAAACATATGCATTTGAAGCATAAGCCAGGTTTGGATATTCTTGCTGCCAGACGGTTCCCCAACACAAAGTGGTTTAATCCAGAAGGACTAGTCTTATCTTATCCCCGATAAAGTTGCCAATGAACTTGTTCATTCTACTTGTATTCTCCTGCAGAGTTGTCTGTTCAGACTTTTTTTATCCCCAGCAGAAACCATATAACTGTAGCCCTCTAGCATGCATCTTAAGCAATCCCTAGGGTAGTAGATCGGTCCCTCTTCCCCCTTTGGCTTTTATCCCCTAGCTGAGTTGTCTGACTAGGATTCCAGTATACCCTCAACTCTTTTGATACCGGAAGGTATTCCTTTTGGTGCCGGAAAGCATCATCTTTTGATGCCGGTAAGTGTCGTTATTCCTATATTTCTTTTGATGCCGGAAAGCATCCTCTTTCGATGCCGGTAAGTGTCATTTAGTCAGTACACGTATCTGCGTCTGTACTCCCTTTTGATGCCGGATAGCATCATATTTTGATGCCGGTAAGTGTTGTTATCTTCATTCATCTTTTGATGTCGGAAAGTATCGTCATTTCATTCCTCCTTTGATGCTGGATAGCATCATCTTTCGATGCTGGAAAGTATCGTCATTTCATTCCTCCTTTGATGCCGGATAGCATCATACTTCGATGCCGGAAAGTGTCGTTGTTTCATTTTCTCCTTGATGCCGGAAAGCATCATATTTCGATGCCGGTAAGTGTCGTCATTTTAGTATTTTCCTGTTGATGCCGAAAAGCATCATCTTTTGATGCCGGTAAGTTTCGTTTAGTCAGTACGCGTATCTGCGTCTGTACTCCCTTTTGATGCTGGATAGCATCATATTTCGATGCCGGTAAGTGTTGTTATCTTCATTCATATTTTGATGCCAGAAAGTATCATCATTTTATTCCTCCTTTGATGTCGGATAGCATCATCTTTCGATGCCGAAAAGTGTCGTCATTTCATTCCTCATTTGATGCCGGATAACATCATCTTTCGATGCCGGAAAGTGTCGTTATTTCATTCCTCCTTTGATGTCGGATAGCATCATATTTCGATGCCGGTAAGTGTCGTCATCTCAGTTCATCTTTTGATGCCGAAAAGTGTCATTATTTCAGTTTTTCCTTGATGTCGGAAAGCATCATATTCCGATGCCGGTAAGTGTCATTATCTCAGTTCATCTTTCGATGCCGGAAAGTGTCGTTATTTCATTTTTTTTCCTTGATGCTGGAAAGCATCATATTTCGATGTCGGTAAGTGTCGTCATCTCAGTTCATCTTTCGATGCCGGAAAGTGTCGTTATTTCAGTTTTTCCTTGATGCCGGAAAGCATCATATTTCGATGCCGGTAAGTGTCATCACCTCAATTCATCTTTCGATGTCGAAAAGTGTCATTATTTCAGTTTTTCCTTGATGCCGGAAAGCATCATATTTCGATGTCGGTAAGTGTCGCAATCTCAATTCCTCTTTCGATGCCGGTAAGTTTCGTCATATCAGTTCACCTTTCGATGCCGGAAAGTGTCGTTTGTTCAGTACATCCTTTTGTGTCTGTATCATCTCCCTTTTGATACCAAAAAGTATCATTTTTTGATGCCAGTAAGTGTCGTCATCTCAATTCATCTTTCGATGCCGGTAAGTGTCATCATCTCAATTCATCTTTCGATGCCGGTAAGTGTCGCAATCTCAATTCCTCTTTCGATGTCGGTAAGTGTCGTCATCTCAGTTCACCTTTCGATGCCGGAAAGTGTCGTTTGTTCAGTACATCCTTTCATGTCTGTACATCTTTTGATGCCAGAAAGCATCATCTTTCGATGCCGGTAAGTGTCGTAATCTTAATTCCTCTTTCGATGTCGGTAAGTGTCGCCATCTCAGTTCACCTTTCGATGCCGGTAAGTGTCGTCATCTCAATTCATCTTTCGAAGCCGGTAAGTGTCGCAATCTCAATTCCTCTTTCGATGCCGGTAAGTGTTGTTATCTCAGTTCACCTTTCGATGCCGGAAAGTGTCGTTTGTTCAGTACACCTTTTCGTGTCTCTATTCCTTTTAATATCGGATAGTATCATCTTTCGATGCCGGTAAGTGTCGTCGATCCAGCACACGTGTTCGTGTCTGTATCATTTTCCTTTTGATACTGGTGAGCATCATCTTCCGATACTCATCTTATCTCGTGATTTTAGGCGTCAGTCTATGTCGTGTCTCCTCCGTAGCATATTTTCCAATCCCACATATTCCTTGTTATCCCCAGTAGCGTCTCTCACTCATCAGATCTTGTACCCTAGTTTATACCCCCAGAGTGCAAATTTTCAGTTTCTGTTGGTATTCAATCCCTATTTACCTCGAATGTCTAAAAGCCCACGCTCTCATCCCTTCAGGTCCACAGTTGATTAAATAGGGGCAGCTGTAACACCCCAAAATTTTCCCTCTTATTTATTGCCTTATAACAGTGGCTTATGCTTCACATTCATCTGCATATCCATTAGGTCATACTCATAATTATACATTGCATTGGTCTTCTAAGACATGGGATTGAAGGATTTTCTTGTTTGCCCTATGTAGAGGTGAGTTAGTCGGTTCCTATTTCAGGTCAAAGTGAAGCAAGAGGTTGAATTCGGTCCATTGTAATATTCAAAGGCGGATCAAGTTACAAGGTTCTTTTTCATCAAAGGCAAAATCCTTAGGTTTTCAATGTTTGTTTTCAACTGAGAATCTTAGGAGTTAGGGCTTGGATTATTTCCAACATCTCAATATCATTACTTAATCAGGAGACTTCAAGAAGCAATTGGACCACGATTGTGAGTTGTTGATGCTAGGGTTTCCATCAGTACTACAAAGGAGAATCTTGTGGGCTAGGGTACTTCCTCTCAACATCTTAAGATATCTAATTCTTCATTGACCTCCAAGACAAGTGGACCAGGATTAGCATTTCATCAATTGAGGATCATTGGATATCAAAGTGTTCTTACTATGTTTCCAGCCTTATCATTCATGTTCATGGATTCAAAGCACTGATATTTTGTTTATCATTAAAGTTACAACATGATATAAAGATGTTGTTGTGGATTCAAACTGTGATCAAGGCCATTAATGATTTTTGTTGATTGTCATTAAAATTTGGTATGGATTAGCAGATTGCATTGAAGATAGAGTTCTTGAAGAAATGAATCTCGATTTGGATTCATCAATGTTGAAGGGGGATTTCTTAGTATTAAAATCATGAGGTTAAAGCTTTCGGCATCAAAATTTTCATTCAAGTTTACAAGTTATCACGATTTCAAAACTTCAAGTACCATTCAAGCTTCACCAAATTCAAGTTCCATAATTATGTACTGCATTGATTTGGTAGTAACTCAATTTGGTAGTAACAATGATATATGCTTGTTTTGAATTGCGTATTACAATGCAGTGTATGCATGCACTCGTTCGTTTACAAGTTGGGGTTCGTGCAAGGCAATTGATTGGTACCTTTGAACATACTCAATAATTTATTATACTAATTGGTAAGGATAACGATTTTTCTCATATCTCTGTTGTAGAGTATTAAAAGCTGGAAGAGATGGTTGATATAAGGATTATTAAAAAAACATTGGTTTTAGGATTGGTGATATTATTTGCTAAGATTTTCATGAGGTTTTCTTGTGGATTAATGGCTTATTCATGAACACAAAGCACCCGCAACAAGATTTCCACGATCCACTACATTAGCAACATAAAAAGTTCAGGCATAGCAGAAATTCATTTTAAAAAAGAAGTTCACAATTCCAAGCAAAATTCAACGTTTCACCTCATTTACACCAGTTTAACTAATCCAATTCCAAAACCAACCATAACAGAGAAAAACCAATAACATTCAACCACCATAACCGAATTTCTAACAGATAACCAGAAAAACTAACTATCTTAACCTATTCTCTCTAACAGAACTAACAGAAACTGATAACTCCTAACCGAAAAACTCTAACAAAAACTCTTAACCAAAAAGGCTTTCTTCAAGTTTCAACTCTTGTTTTCTCTTCATCATCTTCAACTTCATTCTCTGCAAAAAATGCCATAACCTTCAATCACCTTCAATCTTCAACTTTATACCAAGAACCTTCTCTTCATCATCATTCTGATTCTCCAACAATCTTCGAAACCAGCAGCATCTTCGAAGATTCATTGTTATCAATTCTCAGCAGCGAACAACAGCAACAACTTCACACGGCAGCAAAACAGCTCTCTTCGAAGTCGTCTTCGCGTCGACATCATAGATTCATCTGCAAAGAGAATCAGGGATTCAACAACTGTAATTCAACATCGCACAAGATATCATCGCAATTCGCGCAGGAATCAATAACTCGGAATTGAACATTCAAACACGCGTCAAGAATCGGCGGCGATAGAAGAGGAGGTCCCATGGAAAATCGTAGCGAGTGTCGTACCTGAGAAGATTCGTCAATCGTCCACCGTCGTAGCTTCGCAATAGGTGCTCCCCCTTTAAGCTTCGATCTTGTGGTAAATTCGCAGTGCCATCCTTCATCTCTGATGTTGTGAGGCGGATGTGAGCTTGATTGGAGAAGATGAAGTCTGTTTCGAGCGGAGATGGAACGCGAGAAGAAGAAGGCTTGGTGTTCTAGGATATTTTTGATCCGTTTGGGCCATTAATGTGAATGGAAGGTTATATGGCGGTTTTGCGAGCGGAGAATGGAGGAAGGAATTGAGATCGGCGACGGGTGTTGAGAAGTTGAGGGAGGACGGAACAAATGATGAAGAAGACGGCGCCGGGAAAGGAAAGGATAATGTAGGTTGAACCTTTGGACGCTGAAGGTTGCGTTTAGGGTTTCAATAGCTTTCTCAACCGGGTTTCGTAAGCGGGAAATGGGCTCCAAGCCCTTTGTTCTATTCACACTCCAATTTCACACACTGCACCTCCTCCTGTTAAGGTTTTGTAGTTAATTACTTTAATTGATTTCTGTAATTGAAGAAATTATATAATATTAATTTTAATTAAAATATAATCTTGATTGAATTAGGTGGTAATTCTAGAGTAGTTTTAACTTTTAGAATTAGATTTTTTTAAGAATCAATTCTAGCCTCTAATTAGATTAAATCTTGATAATGGTTTTTGAATAATCGTTTTTAGCTTAATTGCCTAATGATTGTTTTTTGCTTAATTGCCTTAATCATTTTTTGCCTAATTTCCATAATCAATTTTTTTGCTTAATCGCACTAATTGATTTTTGCTTAATTGCCTTAATTGGTTTTTTTGCTTACTAATTGCTTTTTGGCTTAATTGCTCCTTAGTTGATTGTTGGCATTTGTTTGGAATTGTTGATTCAAATGCGTTCGAATGACCTTTTTTTGACATTGATTGAACATTATGCTGCCACTTGATTGAGATTTTTTACATGATATTGATTGAATATTATGTTGCCACTTGATTGAGGTTTTTTTACATGATATTAATTGAATATTATGTTGCCACTTGATTGAGATTTTTTACATGATATTGATTGAATATTATGTTGCTACTTGATTGAGATTTTTTTACATGATATTGATTGAATATTAAGTTACTACTTGATTGAAATTTTTACTTGATGTTGATTGAATATTAGTTGAATATTATGTTGCTACTTGATTGAAATTTTTACATGATGTTGATTGAATATTAGTTGAATATTATGTTGCTTTGATTAGGATTTTTTGTGGTATTGTTTGAATATCATGCTACTTCTTATTAGAATTGATTAACATGTTTTATTTCATTTTCATTGGAAGCTAATTGACTAACTTTGGTTATTTTCCTTTGATTAGTGAATTAACTTAATGAGTTTTGAGTTCTATGCTTGTCACTTTAGAGAGTAATAAGGCTTGCTTTACCTTAAGGAGGCATGCTTGTGTAATAATGATTGTTTGATCCCATTGAGGTATGACCTTTCTTGTACATTAGTTAATTGAATAAATGTAGAAGTTGATGCAGCATACACTGCTGTAGTGAACAAAGTGCGCTGTAAAATATTGTTATTCTGTCTGGTTGCATATACACCTATTATGTTATGGAAATGGTAGTTGTTATAGGTTATTTTTGCTTGTTGTTGGTTTTTATAGCTATGCAGGTGTTGGAGCGCTGTTGTTGTTGCTGTTTATGGTTTATTGCCTTGTTTTATTGTTTTTATTCATGAAGGGTGAAGAGCATTTGGTTCCATGTCTTTCACGGATCTGCTCCACTTTCTAACACTTTTGCTCATTTATGCTAGATTAATAGAAGTTTTCCGGTTTGGTTATACTTTGCTTGCGTTGCTACGGACTGCTATCCGTTCGGTATTACTTCTCTTCCCTTTTACTAATTCTGCATTTTTTTCTTTTGATGCCATGAGAAGTAGGATTGGAAGTCCGTGCCACTTGGTCGACAATTCTGGAAGTCCTCAAAGGAGGCTCTGTTTGTGATTATTTACTTTTGTGCCAAAGACCTCCAAGAGGCATCCCTTTCCCATTTCCCCTATAAGACCTCCAAGAAGGCATTAGGCGGAATGAGAGTCCGCAATCGACTCCCGCCATTTCCAGTCCCAGGTCGTTCTTAGCTCGCATTTCATGTTGATGCTTTGGACATAGCTTATTCTTGTTATCGAGTCGGTCAAATGGAAAAGGGTTTTGCAATCAAACCCCCACACCTTATCTATAGCTCGCATTGACCGATGTTGATGCTTATGTGATCTGATTCACATCATCCCCTTTCTTACTCTGCTCTCCATAGTTCTCGATACCATTGGATGAGTACCCCTATTTCTCACAGCTAGCTTGTTTGCCTCGGTTGATATGACCCCTTGGCTAAAGCTCTCCCCTTTCTTATTTTGATTATGTGACATTATTGTTGACTGACATTGTTTATTCTTTTGTTGCTTTTAGTTTATTTTGTGATTGATTTATCCTGTGTTTACTTGTCTGATGACATGATCCCGTAGGATTCCTCGCTCCACTTAATTTTTGATTAAGTTGGAGGTAGGAGAGACATTAGGATAGCAATCTATGCATGACAACATTAGGTAGACTCTCCTCTTGATCCTGACCTTAGGACCATTGATGCATGCTAGCTTGTAGGACCGAGTTCCCCGTAGACTTTCCGTGAGTCTCATCTTTTCTCTCGCACACATGCGTTCGAGACCGTTCCCGTTCACCCGTAGTAGCGTGAACTATGGATGCTCTGATTCCTCTTTCTTTTCAGATTGAGGATACATAGGCATGAGATGCGATATCTCGGTGAGCACACTAACAACTAACTTCTGTTTTCTCTCACACCTTATTTCTCTTCTCTCTCTCAAAGAAAAGCTAAAGTGTTCACTATGTCATAGACTTTAACACTTTGCATATCACAAACAAAAATCAAAACACTTTCTTCTAAAAGACAAAAATAAACAACCGTCTTCCTTCGGGATTCTCTTCTCATCTCTTCCACTCTCATCGTAAAGGATGTGTCATTTCCGTTCTACCGTAAATAGGTAAACGCGTAAGGCTCCCACAACGAGCGGCAACACCTAAACTGCTAGAACGCGAACGTTGACGTATTCCAGTTAAAAGACACAAACAAAGCAAAAGTCAACCCTAGTAAGGGGAATTATGCCGCTATGATTCTTCATTGGTTAACGAAGATACGTAGGCAGGAGATCGTGCGAGATCTCTGCGAGCACAACCTTATTTATCAACCTCTTTGTTTCTCCTTTCTTTTCTACCGATTCTGACCTGTAGCAGGAGAATCCTTCCCTCTTTCCGACCCGTAGGTCGAACTACGACTGCTCTGACTTCCTCTCTCTGGTTAGATTGAGGATACGTAGGCACGAGACGCGATGTCTTGGCGAGCAAATTTCCCCCACAAAATTGTAGTCCGAACTACGTTGACTCTGAATTTCCCGCTCCCGAGGGAATACGTAGGCTTAGGACGGCGATGTCCTATCGAGTCCCTTTTTTTCCTTTTCTCCCCCCGTTTCCCGTTCTTTTCATTTCCAGTTAGCAGTTGAGCTTCAGATACCCTACACCCTTTAATCGATAACAACAAGCGTGGATCCCATCGAGTACGATGGATGCGAGGGGGTGCTAATACCTTCCTCTCGCGTAACCGACTCCCGAACCCAGGCTATGGTTGCGACGACCGTTCCTTTCCCTTTGTTGAGGTTTTCTTCGATCGTTTCCTTTCCCTGCGTCGGGATAAATAACATTCGGTGGCGACTCTTCTGTCTTTTTCCGCCGGTTGATTTTCGCAGATGCGACACATTGCCTCTATGTTTTCTATGTGTTTACCGGGGTCGGTGATCCCGTCGTATGTTGCTAGAGCAGGGGCTTCTCCAACCCGCGAGGAATTCTAGTGTCCATGATCTCCTGTGAGAGGGGGTCATGGACATCGTCGTCACTGCTTGTGCTCTTTGACGCGGGGGAACGTCTTGACCTCCGCTGGGGATTGCGGTGTCGCCTTCTTGCAAGATCGGATGCGGGCTCTTCTGATCTTGATCGTCTTCTCTCTGGGGAGAGGCTTCTAGACCTGTCACGCCTCCGTTTCTGAGGGGGAGACTGAGGACATGGAGAAGGGCTGCGAGGTTTCTTCGAGGACAAGCGCTCCTGGAGGACGTGCTCGAGAGCCTTGATCTTTTCACCTTGTTGGAAGATCAAGAGGTTTGACCTGTTGAGGGAGGCAATGAGAGCACTTGTGCTGGGGTCAGCGTTTTGTGGAACCAGAATAAGCTCAAAAACGTGGTCAGCAGCCTGTGCCCGAGGTTTGACGTAATTGGGAGTAGGAGAGGCGGTTTTCCCGTCTCGATGATCTGTCTCTAGGAAAGCAGCTTCGGAGAGGATGTGGTCGGCGTTATCAGGGATAACGGCAACAATAGATTCTTGACGGACAACATCATTCTTAGTAGAGGCCATGATGATCAGGTGAATTATGAGGGGGAGAGCTTTGGTCTTTTAGGTGAAAAAGAGGGGATCTTGAATCACAAAGACGGGGAAGCTAGTTTCCCACAGACGGCACCACTGATCTGAGCGATCAGAATGGATCTTCGTGGCCTTCCGTGTAGGGCAGATGATGATGCTTGTAGGAGAGGAAAGGGGGTTGTACCTGCAAGGTACTCCGATGCCAAAGTAAGTGTTTGGTCAAAAGAGAGAAAAGCAAGTACAAGAGCAAGATTTCAAGTATTAAATATTTGATACCTGCCTCTCTCAAGTGAGAGGGTATTTATATAGGAAACCCCCAGCGCGGGGCCAAGGTCCCCCAGGTGGCCGAAATGTCTGGTCGACCAATTGGGGACTGCCAGGTGGAAGGCAAAGCACGTGGCCCTTTGACCTGGTCCAACTGTTTCCGTGAGATCCGGGGAGACAGTTGGTCACGTGAACGGCTAAGCGAGTGAGGGGGACGTGCCCAACAGATATTTTCTACCCAGCGACTAGTTCCTGCCCAACGGCTAGTTCCTAGCTATTGGGCCTGGCCAATGGCTGGACTGGATTGGGCCTTGCCCTGCTGGGGGCAAAGCGCCTGCCTAGTCCAGAATAATATATATATATATATATATATATATATATATATATATATATATATATATATATATATATATATATATATATATATATATATATATATATAAAATAATTATTATTATTAATTTATATAATTTTTTTTATTTTTAAATTAAATTATATTGATATAAAATTGTGTGACTAACCAACTTTATAATTTCATAACCAACATTTTACATTTTATTAATTAAATTTGTTTGTTGCTAAAAATTATTTTTAATATCTGAATCTTTATTAACCTATTGTTGGGGGGAGTTTACTAGGGAGCACTGATACATAGTGTAGGAGTATGCACCTTTGTGAGAGACACACCACTTGTCCACCTAAAACCTTAAGGTGATAGGTGTATGGGTTCTCCCACTTATAAATGCTTAAGTCACCGCATTTCTATCCAATGTGGGACTATTATCCATACTACTCACACTTGTTATATTATTCCAACACTCCCCCTCAAGTGTGAGTCCACAATGCTCCCCCTCATGTGGAAATTCTTTTGTCCACATATACTTGTAGCGCCGTTGACACCTTTTTTCATGGGCATTTCGATACACCTCTTCCTGGGCGTCGATTTCAACGGAACACCACTTCCTGGGCATTTTGATACAAGTCGGTCCCTTTATGAACCAGGCTCTGATACCAATTTGTTAGTGCGTGAGTCACTTTTAGTGAGGAGAGAATAGAGAGAATAAGAAAATAAGGATTTGTATTATTGAATTGTGTAAATAATGATACAAACTAGGACTATTTATATACAACCCTAATTGGGCTTGGGCTAACACAACTTGGATTATATTTAAATATTAAATCTAATGAAATCTAATCTAATATTTCAACACACCCTCATAATCCAAGTTGTCGAGCCTACGCTAGTCATAGTCGATCTGAACTATTCCTAATTTCTTTCTCAAATTCAGGAATCTGTTGATCTTCAATCATTTGGACAAATGTCGGCCAACTGTGCTTCACTTGAGTAATGTCTAACTTCAAGTTCACCTCGATTTACCTTTTCCCTCAAGAAGTTAAATCTGGCTTCGATATGCTTACTCCTTCTATGTAGAACTGGATTCTTCGCCAGATTTATGGCTAACTTGTTGTCGATTTGCAACACAAGAGGTTTCTTCACTTCGACCTCCATTTCTTCAAGTACTGATCTGATCCAAATTACTTGACATGCAGCATAGGATCCTACTATATAGTATGATTTCGACGAAGAAACTGATGAAGTCGAAGTTGAAGGAATTGCTGAGAATTCAGTCGAAGTCGAAGTAGAAGCAATTGCTGACATTCCTGACACAGAGGCTATGGCTGAAACAAGCCAAAGACCTCTGCGAAATAGAGCTCCTCCAATAAGACTTCATGATTATGAAGTGACTGGTAATGATGAAGTCACACCAGATATAGAATTAGTTTATTTTTCTTTACTTACAAGTGTTGAACCAATCAACCATAACGAAGCTTTAAGAATTCAACAGTGGAAGTTATCTATGGTCGAAGAGTTACAAGCAATCGAAAGAAACAACACATGGGAGTTAGTCGAATTGCCAGCACATACAAAAGCTATCGAAGTAAAGTGGGTGTTCAAGTTGAAACACAATGTTGATGGGTCGATAGGAAGACATAAAGCAAGATTAGTAGCTCGAGGGTTTCTTCAAAGAGAAGGACTTGACTACTCTGAAGTATTTGCTCCAGTAGCAAGACTGGAAACTGTTCGATTAGTGGTAGCATTGGCATGTAACCAAGGTTGGTCGACATTTCACGTAGATGTGAAGTCAGCATTTTTGAATGGTCTGTTAGACGAAGAGGTCTACGTCACATGAACCAAAGGCTCTGATACCATTTGTTGGAGGGAGTTTCACTAGGGAGCATTGATACATAGTGTAGGAGTAGGCACCTTTATGAGAGACACACCACTTATAAATGCTCAAGTCACCACATTCCTATCCAATGTGGGACTATTATCATACTACTCACACTTGTTATATTATTCTAACACTCCCCCTCAAGTGTGAGTCCACAATGCTCCCCCTCATGTGGAAATTCTTTTGTCCACATATACTTGAACCGCCGTTGACACCTTTTTTCAAGGGCCTTTCAAGGGCATTTCGATACACCTCTTCCTGGGCGTCGATTTCAACGGAACACCACTTCCTGGGCATTTTGATACAAATAAGTCGGCCCCTTTATAAACTAGCCTCTGATACCAATTTTTTAGTGAGTGAGTCACTTTTAGTGAGGAGAGAATAGAGAGAGAATAAGGAAATAAGGATTTGTATTATTGAATTGTGTAAATAATGATACAAACTAGGACTATTTATATACAACCCTAATTGGGCTTGGGCTAACACAACTTGGTTTATATTTAAATTTTAAATCTAATCTAATATTTCAACACACCCCCATAATCCAAGTTGTCGAGCCTACGCTAATCATAGTCGATCTGAACTATTCCAAATTTCTTTCTCAAATTTAGGAATCTGTTGTTCTTCAATCCTTTGGTGAAAATTTTGGCCAACTGTGCTTCACTTGAGTAATGCCTAACTTCAAGTTCACCTCGATTTACCTTTTCCCTCAAGAAGTGAAATTTGGCTTCGATATGCTTACTCCATCCATGCAGAACTAGATTCTTCGCCAGATTTATGGCTGACTTGTTGTTGATTTGAAACTGATGAAGTCGAAGTTGAAGGAATTGCTGAGAATCCAGTCAAAGTCGAAGTAGAAGCAGTTGCTGACATTACCGACACACAAGCTATGGCTGAAACAAGCCAAAGACCTCGGCGAAATAGAGCTCATCCAATAAGACTTCATGATTATGAAGTGACTGGTAATGATGAAGTCACACTTGATGGAGAATTAGTTCATCTCTCTTTACTTGCAGGTGCCGAACCAATCAACCATAACAAAGCTTTTAAAATTCAACAGTGGAAGTTAGCTATGGTCGAAGAGTTACAGGCAATCAAAAGAAATAACACATGGGAGTTAGTCAAATTGCCAGCACATACAAAAGCTATCGAAGTAAAGTGGGTGTTCAAGTTGAAACACAATGCTGGTGGGTCGATAGCAAGACATAAAGCAAAATTAGTAGCTCGAGGGTTTCTTCAAAGAGAAGGACTTGACTACTCTGAAGTATTTTCTCCAGTAGCAAGACTGGAGACTTTTCGACTAGTCGTAGCATTGGCATGTAACCAAGGTTGGTCGACATTTGACTTAGATGTGAAGTCAACATTTCTGAATGGTCTGTTAGACGAAGAGGTCTATGTCACATGAACCAAAGGTTGTGATACCATTTGTTGGGGGAGTTTCACTAGGGAGCATTGATACATAGTGTAGGACTAGGCACCTTTGTGAGAGACACACCACTTGTCCACCTAAAACTTTAAGGTGATAGGTGTATGGGTTCTCCCACTTATAAATGCTCAAGTCACCATATTCCTATCCAATGTGGGACTATTATCCATACTACTCACACTTGTTATATTATTCCAACACTCCCCCTCAAGTGTGAGTCCACAATGCTCCCCCTCATGTGGAAATTCTTTTGTCCACATATACTTGTACCGCCGTTGACACCTTTTATCAAGGGCCTTTCAAGGGCATTTCGATACACCTCTTCCTGGGCGTCGATTTCAACGGAACACCACTTCCTAGACATTTTGATACAAGTAAGTCGGTCCCTTTACGAACCAGGCTCTGATACCAATTTGTTAGTGTGTGAGTCACTTTTAGTGAGGAGAGAATAGAGAGAGAATAAGGAAATAAGGATTTGTATTATTGAATTGTGTAAATAATGATACAAACTATGACTATTTATATACAACCCTAATTGGGCTTGGGATAACACAACTTGGATTATATTTAAATATTAAATCTAATCAAATCTAATCTAATATTTCAACACACCCCCATAATCCAAGTTGTCGAGCCTACGCTAGTCATAGTCGATCTGAACTATTCCTAATTTCTTTCTCAAATTCAGGAATCTGTTGATCTTCAATCCTTTGGTGAAAATGTCGGCTAACTGTACTTCACTTAAGTAATGCCTAACTTCAAGTTCACCTCGATTTACCTTTTCCCTCAAGAAGTGAAATCTGGCTTCGATATTCTTACTCCTTCCATGCAGAACTGGATTCTTCGCCAGATTTATGGCTGACTTGTTGTAGATTTGCAACACAAGAGGTTTTTTCACTTTGACCTCCATTTCTTCAAGTACTGATTTGATCCAAATTACTTGACATGCAGCATAGGATTCTGCTATATATCCTGATTTCGAGAAGAAACTGATGAAGTCGAAGTTGAAGGAATTGCTGGGAATCCAGTCAAAATCGAAGTAGAAGCAGTTGTTAACATTCCCGACACAGAGGTTGTGGCTGAAACAAGCCAAAGACCTTGGAGAAATAGAGCTCATCCAATAAGACTTCATGATTATGAAGTGACTGGTAATGATGAAGTCACACCAGATGGAGAATTTGTTCATTTTGCTTTACTTGCAGGTGTTGAACCAATCAACCATAACGAAGCTTTAAAAATTCAACAGAGGAAGTTAGCTATGGTCGAAGAGTTACAGGCAATCGAAAGAAATAACACATGGGAGTTAGTCGAATTGCCAGCACATACAAAAGCTATCGAAGTAAAGTGGGTGTTCAAGTTGAAACACAATGCTGATGGGTCGATAGCAAGACAAGATTAGTAGCTGGAGGGTTTCTTCAAAGAGAAGGACTTGACTACTCTGAAGTATTTACTTCAGTAGCAAGACTGGAGACTATTTGACTAATGGTAGCATTGGCATGTAACCAATGTTGGTCGACATTTCACTTAGATGTGAAGTCAGCATTTCTGAATGGTCTGTTAGACGAAGAGGTCTATGTCACATGAACCAAAGGCTCTGATACCATTTGTTGGGGGAGTTTCACTAGGGAGCATTGATACATAGTGTAGGAGTAGACACCTTTGTGAGAGACACACTACTTGTCCACCTAAAACCTTAAGGTGATAGGTGTATGGATTCTCCCACTTATAAATGCTCAAGTCACCACATTCATATCCAATGTGGGACTATTATCCATAATACTCACACTTGTTATATTATTCCAACACATATTTCATTACTTCATTAACGAACTTTTTATTTTTCATTAACCAACTTTAGTTGACTACTAAAAATTATTTTTAATTTCTGAGCATTTATTAACCAACTTCATCACTTCATTAACCAATTTTTTATATTTTATTAATCAAATTTATTTCACTACTTTAAAGTCACTGTTTACTGCTATTGTTCACACGCACTATTCACGAATAGTATTTATGCATTGTTCATACATTGTTCATAAAAAATTATTTTTTATTTAAAAAAATATTGTTCACCGTATAAATAGAATAAACAGTGTATATATTGTATGTATTTGGGGTAAAAAGTGATGTAGGAATAGCATTCTTGTAAAATTAAACCAAACATAGATAAAGAAAACATGATTATCTAAACAACCATGATGCTTTGTTTTTATAAGTTCAATATTATATTTTATTTATTTAATCGAATAATATGTGATTTTTTTTTGTATTCATCCTTTCAATTAATAAAATAAAGACACTCAATGATTTGGGTGGTATTACAAATTTTAAAAAACTAAAAAAAGGAGTTGCAATTAGAATTGTTTGATGATGTTTTTGTCATGACCAATGTTTTAAAAATTGTATAGAGGTTAAGCCCGCAATATTTCCAATTTAAGGTTCAAAAGGTTTAATTGATCTACAGTTTAAACTGTTTGTTAAATAAATTAATAACGTGTGGGTTAATTTTATGGATAAGTTACACATAATGTTCACAACTTATAAAGTAAATATTTTAAAAATTCATTTCAAATTTAATAGTAAAATGAAGTCAATGATTGACATAATAACACACCATAATGACACTCTTAATGGCATGCAATTTTACAAGGTTGATTGAGCTAGATTCACCATCGATTTTCAATCCAATCGTTTGAATCGACTAGTTCGATCAGATTTTTAAAACAATGGTCTTGATGTGAGTATTCATAATTTATTTAGTTTTTACTGTATAAATTAATTAACAAAATCTGAATATATCTTTATTCTTTCTATATCTTAGGTGAGTATATGTCCTTCCCATTAGTGCTGCTAGACTCTTCGATGATGGATGGGATGTTGTACCATGATTTTTAAAGTATACTTTGCATTTGTTTTAAGTGTTTTTGCTTTTGATTTATTATTATTTTTGTGTGTTAAAATAAATATTTTAAAGAATTGTACAAAAAATCAATCCACAAAGTGTTATGATGAAGGAAGGTGAAGTCTCACATATTTTGTGGTATTTTATTGTAGAAAAATCATGACAAAATCATTCTAACGAGATAAATTTCGTGATATTTAATCGTAGAAGTTATGACAATGAAGGAAGGTGAGGTCTCTCATACATGTAATAGGAGAAAATAAGAGGAATTGCAAGTTTGGGCAAGAACACGACATGTTAGGTAAGAGGTTGAACATAACTTTAAGAATAAAAAAAAATCAATTCACTACTAGAAATATTGTGAATTTGAAGACAAGAATATGTGCACCATGTTTTTAAGATCACAAAAATAACATGTCACCAAAATCGTAAAATTGCGGCATGCCACTAGGACAATGCGATACGATTTTGCAAAAATATAATTTTCTATATAAATGGCTTAACACATTCCGTTTTTATTGTTTAAAATTTTATGAGAAAATATGTATATTTTGAATAATTGGAACACGGGAAAAGGAAAGGAATGATAAATATCTAACATTAGTCTCTCTTGTGTCTTATTTGAAATTCTGGCAACAAATATGAGATGTCGAACGTGATGTCATGACACTTATATCTTAACAATAATGAACAAGGTAGAAAATGCAGAAAACAACAGTAAAAAACACAATCAATTGTTGACCCAGTTCAGTGTAAACACACTTACATCTGGGGGCTACCAAGCCAGGAAAAAAGTCCACTATTAGTAGTATCAATTCATAGACTCTACAGCCAACACACCAGTTGACAATCTACTCACTTAATCACTATCCAATGACACTTCTATCTAAGACACTCTCAGATATGAGACACCTCTCACTCCCCCTCAATCACGGCAGTGATAACAACTTACAATAATGAAAGTAGAAGACACACTTCAAAGACACACCTTGGTCTTGCTTAAGAGCTTCAACCAAGAACAATACACTCGTGCTTAAAAGCTTTGAGTGGACAAATTACAACTCAACTAAATCAGTCCAATTCAAACATCAAAACAAATGAATGAATGGCTCAGAAAAACAAACACAAAACACAAACCCTAAAACTTGAACACAACTCTCACAATCCTTATTCTCCACGAGCAGCAGTTAGGGTTGATCATCTATAAATAACAATACATTCCTTGGGCTTGGGCAATTGCAGATCCTTGATTTAATTTCCAATAAAAGAAAATTAATCTCCAAATCTTTATGCATGAAAATAACAACTCCTTATTCTTCATAAACATATTGCCTCCAAAAATAACACTCCAATATATTACCACTTCAGTAAATTTCGCAGCAATCAGATAACATAAACACACAAAAGATTGCTAAAAATAGCGCATCAAATAAAACCTAAAACCAGAACTGGAAGTTCTGTCAACTGATGTCAGAACACCGTGTTTGACATCATGCACACAGTCTGCAATACTAACAAACACCACCAACACTTCACCTGCAGAATGTTAGAGAAAGCATGTCAAGACATCAAGTAGACATCTTGATGCAACACATTGTTTTACCAAAATTGCTGCCAATACAGAACCAACAAACTTCCCCTTTGGCAAATTTTGGCTAAAACAACTCCATATCAGAGATCCCTGCAGCAACCCACACAAACACAACTAACATTCTCAGAAAACCAGAAACTCCCCCTCAAGCCAAGGAACATAGAAACACAAAGAAAAAAACCAGCACATGCACACTAGAAAACCATCTACAAAACCATCTGCAAAACCAGCAAAACAACTACTACACTACTCTCCCCCTTTTTAGCCACAATTGGACAAACACCCTCAGAAGCACGACACAACAGAAAACCGGCAAAAGCACAAAACACAATTTAAAAAAAAAAATTGCACAGGACACAAGGAAAAATACACCACCTCCAACAACTACAGCTTTGACTGGTCAGGCGATACAAACAAGGTTCTCCTTTGATATAAAAACAGCTACACCTTACTGGTATTGCAAGGATAAGGTTGAAACATGAGCCAGACCTCCAAAATGATTGATTCCAAAACAAATCACGTGTTAGAAGACAAGAGGCAAAGGAGTACAGAACCAAAGAAGATGAAGTCCAATGACGAGACAAAGGTAGGATCATCTACTGGTGCAACAAGGACAGGGAAAAAGACTGAGACACATAAGAAGCCCATCAAGAAACAATATTGTCAATTACATGAGTCATACAAGGATGTTGATGAAGATTGGGTCAATTTCATTAACTCAGGTGGATGGAATACATAGCTGACTCCAAAGATGAAGAATATTTGCTTGTTGTTTCTGTTATCTTTGTAATAAACTTCTAATAAAGAATGCTTCCAGCAGTTAATTTGCTTTTGATTGTTTCCAATTTTCTTTACATTTACTCTAATTTTGATAATATCACTTGAACACCAAATAGAGAAATACACTTGCACACATAATACATCTGCAGATTTTCCTTCAAGACAAATCATCATCATCCTGTACTTTAGTGCAGCATTCCATAAATCCATTAATTGCTACAAATCCTCATATATGCAAATACCTAGTTTGCCCCTTGAATTTTCAAACTGATTTGCATCTAAAGCCTTAGAAAAATGTCAGCCAGTTGTCTTTCAGTGGCAACATGTTCCAAGGTAACCACTTTGTCTTCCACTAGGTCTCTGATGAAGTGATGACGTATATCAATGTGCTTAGTCCTGCTGTGTTGAATAGGATTCTTGGATATATTGATAGCACTCAGGTTATCACAGTATAATGTCATGACATCCTGCTTGACATTGTACTCAGACAGTATTTGTTTCATCCACACTAGTTGAGAACAACTACTTCCTGTAGCTATATACTCAGCTTCAACAGTAGATAAAGACACATAATTTTGCTTCTTGCTAAACCATGAAATAAGATTACTTCCCAAAAAGAAGTAGCCACCTAATGTGCTTTTTCTGTCATCAGCACTTCCAGCCCAATCAGCATCACAATATCCACTCAGCATGGACCCAGTTCCATGACTGTACATCATACCATAGTTACTTGTACCATTCACATACTTCAGGATCCTTTTCACCTGATTTATATGGCTGACTTTTGGTTCAGCTTGGTATCTGGCACACACCCCCACTGCAAAGGAAATGTCAGGTCTGCTAGCTGTAAGATATAGCAAACTACCAATCATGCTTCTGTACAGACTTTGATCAACACTCACACCTTTTTCATCTTTGGATAATTTCAGATGAGTAGGTGCAGAGGTCCTCTTATGACTAGCATTCTCCATTCCAAACTTCTTGACTATATTCTTGGCATACTTGCTTTGAGACAGAAAGATTGAATCTTCCATTTGCTTGACTTGCAGACCAAGGAAATAAGTTAATTCACCAACAAGACTCATCTCAAATTCTGACTGCATTTGCTGAACAAAATGTTTAACATCTCATCAGACATCCCACCAAACACAATATCATCAACATATATTTGAGCAACCATGATCTTCCCTTCTTCTTCTTTAACAAACAATGTCTTGTCCATCCCACCTTTTCTGTAACCATTCAGATTCAGAAATTCAGTTAGCCTTTCATACCAAGCTCTAGGAGCTTGCTTCAGCCCATACAGAGCTTTTCTCAACTTGAAGACATGATTAGGATATGTTGGATCAATGAATCCCTTGGGTTGTTCAACATAGACTTCTTCATTCAAGTATCCATTTAAGAAAGCACTCTTAACATCCATCTAAAACAGTTTAAATTTGAGAATGAAAGCAACACCTAAGAGAAGTCTTATGGATTCAAGCCTAGCCACAGGAGCAAAAGTTTCATCAAAGTCAACCCCTTCAACTTGTGTATATCCTTTAGCAACCAACCTTGCTTTATTTCTAGTGACCACTCCCTGATCATCAGATTTGTTCTTGTATATCCACTTAGTTCCAATCACATTTGTCCCTTCAGGTCTAGGAACCAGTTCCCAAACTTCATTCCTCTTGAATTGTCCTAGCTCTTCTTGCATAGCATTGATTTAAAACTCATCATTCAAGGCTTCTTTAACATTTTTGGGTTCAATTTTTGACACAAAACAGGAGTTAGAAACAACTTCTCTTGACCTAGTAGTAACACCAGAGTTCATATCACCTATGATAAGCTCCTTTGGATGATCTTTCTGAATTCTGATGGAGGGTCCCTTGTTGACTGGTTCAGATTCAGATTCAACATTTGTAGGATTAGGATCTGTGTTGTCTTCTGAAGCTTTTGCAGGCAAATCAAGGAATGTTCTAACATCCTCTAGAACATCAGCTTCCTTATACAAATCATCAACAACAACATTTATAGACTCCATCATAACCTTAGTTCTGGAGTTGAATACTCTATAGGCTCTGCTGTTAGTAGAGTAGCCCAAGAAGATTCTTTCATCACTTTTAGGATCCATCTTTCTTCTTTGCTCACGATCAGCCAAGATATAACATTTGCTGCCAAACACATGGAAGTATTTAACAGTAGGCTTTCTTCCCTTCCATGTCTCATACAATGTAGTAGTGGTTCCTGTTCTTAGGGTCACTCTATTATGAACATAACAAGCAGTGTTCATAGCTTTAGCCCAGAAGTGGTAAGGCAGTTTCTTGGCATGAATCATAGCTCTAGCTGATTCTTGGATAGTTCTATTCTTTCTTTCAACAACTCCATTTTGTTGTGGAGTAATAGGAGAAGACAATTCATGACTAATCCCTTAAGTTGAGCAAAATTCAGCAAATTTCTGATTCTCAAACTCCTTTCCATGATTAGTTCTGATTCTGACAACATTACTCTCCTTTTCTCTTTGAAGTCTTTGGCACAGATCCTTAAACACTTCAAACACTTCAGATTTTTCTCTTATAAAGCTAATCCAAGTGTATCTTGAAAAGTCATCAATCACCACATAAGTATACTTCTTCCCACCAAGACTCTCCACTTGCATAGGCCCCATTAAGTCCATGTGAAGAAGTTCCAACACCTTAGAGGTAGTGAGATGTTTAATCTTCTGATGTGAAATTTTGGTTTGCTTTCCAATCTGACATTCACCACATACCCTTCCTTCTTCAATCTTCAGCTTAGGTATTCCTCTGACAGCTTCCATGTTGATGATTCTTTTCATACCTTTTAGATGCAGATGACCAAGTTTTTGATGCCACAACTTTACTTCATCATCTTTAGCAAGAGCACAAATTGAGGAATAGCTAAAATCTTGAGGAACCCATAGGTAGCAGTTGTCCTTAGATCTAACTCCCTTCATGATAACTTCATTCGTTTCATTTGTAACCAAACATTCATATTTGGTGAAGTTAACATTAAACCCTTGATCACACAGTTGACTAATACTTATCAGGTAAGCAGTGAGTCCTTTAACCAGCAGCACATTATCAAGTTCTGGAACTCCTGAGCAGTCCAGCTTTCCAACCCCCTTGATTTCACCTTTAGCTCCATCACCAAAAGTCACATAGCTTGTGGTGTGAGATTTGATGTCAACCAACAAATTCTTAATCCCTGTCATGTGCCTAGAGCAACCACTATCAAAATACCAATCCTCTTTAGCTGAAACTCTGAGAGACATGTGAGCTATTAAACTTGTAGCAGCAGCCTTGGGAACCCATTGCTTTCCATTAGCAGAAGTCTTTTGATTTGATTTAGCTTGAGGAACAGCCTTAGGATAACCAAAAAGTCTGAAACAGAAAGGTTTTATATGACCAAACCTTCCACAGTAGTGGCATCTCCATCTCTGAAACCTTTCTCTAAAGTGATTTGGATGTCTTCTCCCATGATGTTGAGGTTTTCTTCCTCCATGATGTTGTGGTGTCTGATGAGGCATAAACTTCTTAGGTTCAGGAACATGAACTTTCCCATGATGTTGAGACATCGGATGAGTCATGTTTTGCTTAGGCTCAGAAGAAACAACCTCTGCAGAGTAATCCTTCTCAAAACCCAACCCAGTCAAATCTCCTATCATTCTTCCATATTGAAGTATTTCTTCCAATGTGTCAGTTCCACTATTCAGCATTCTGATAGATTTGGTCATTTGATCAAGTTTGGAATTCAGCAAGCTGACTTCATTTTCCAATTCAGCATTACCAGCTTCTAGTTGGATTATGAGTTTCTTTTGCCCCTCACTTTCTTGACACACTTTTTTACTTCTGCTACATAGGTCTTGGTACGAAGCTGCAAGCTCTTCAAAGGTTAATTCCTCATCACTATAATTTCCATCAGAAACATATCTTCCTGTCAAAGCTGTCACATGATTAGCAGATTCCTCTTCAATTTCACTACCTGAATCCTCATCAGACCAGGAAACAGCTAGACCCTTCTTTTGTTTCTTGAGGTAAGTAGCACATTCAGTTCTGATGTGACCAAACCCCTCATATTCATGGCACTGAATTCCTTTCCCTTGAGAGGAATTTTCTTCAGACCTAGTTATTCTCCCATCACCACTAGACCTGTTGATGTCAGATGAGTTGTTCTTGACATTATACCTAGTCTTTAGGTTCATCCTCTTCATCACTTTGTTGAACTGTCTTCCTAGCAGAACTATATCATTAGACATACTTTCATTGGTTTCCTGATCAATTCCTCCTTTCCCTCTTCAGCCTTGGACACAAATGTTATGCCTTTGGCTTTCTTTTCAGGTTTGTCACTTATTCCTAGCTCAAATGTTTGGAGAGATCCAATAAGTTCATCCACCCTTATTTTGCTGATATCTTGAGCTTCTTCTATGGAAGTCACCTTCATAGCAAATCTCTTGGGAAGAGACCTAAGTATCTTTCTCACCAGCTTTTCATTAGACATCTTTTCACCAAGGCCACTTGAAGCATTGGCTATTTCAAGAACATTCATATGAAAGTCATGTATGCTTTCATCTTCCTTCATCTTTAACTCTTCAAATTTGGAAGTCAGTAGCTGAAGTCTTGACATCTTCACTTTAGAGGTACCTTCATAAGTAGTCTTGAGTATGTCCCAAGCATCTTTAGCAACTTCACAATTATTCACCATTCTGAATATATTTCTGTCAATTCCATTGAACAAGGCATTCAATGCTCTAGAATTTCCAAGAGCCAGTTCATCCTCCTCCTTAGTCCATTCTTCCTCAGGTTTCAGTTCAGATGTAGCTATTCCATCTTTCCCAACAATGACAGGATGTTTCCATCCTTTTATGACAGCTTTCCAGGCCCTACTATCCAAAGATTTCAAGAAGGCCACCATGCGTGGTTTCCAATAATCATAGTTAGATCCATCCAAGATGGGTGATCTGTTCACAAATCCTCCTTCCTTGTCCATAGAACCAGAAAGTAACTTCCCTAGATCTCACCCAGAAACAGAACAGGGTGCCTGCTCTGATGCCAATTGAAATTCTGGCAACATATATGAGATGTCGAACGTGATGTCATGACACTTATATCTTAACAATAATGAACGAGGTAGAAAATGCAGAAAACAATAGTAAAGAACACAATCAATTGTTGACCCAGTTCAGTGTAAACACACTTACATCTGGGGGCTACCAAGCCAGGAAGGAAGTCCACTATTAGTAGTATCAATTCATAGACTCTACAGTCAACACACCAGTTAACAATCTACTCACTTAATCACTACCCAATGACACTTCTATCTAAGACACTCTCAGATATGAGACACCTCTCACTCCCCCTCAATCACAATAGTGATAACAACTTACAATAATGAAAGTAGAAGACACACTTCAAAGACACACCTTGGTCTTGCTTAAGAGCTTCAACCAAGAACAATACACTCGTGCTTAAAAGCTTTGAGTGGACAAATTACAACTCAACTAAATCAGTCCAATTCAAACATCAAAATAGATGAATGAATGGCTCACAAAAACAAACACAAAACACAAACCCTAAAACTTGAACACATCTCTCACAATCCTTATTCTCCATGAGCAGCAGTTAGGGTTGATCATCTATAAATAGCAATACATTCCTTGGGCTTAGGCAATTGCAGATCCTTGATTTAATTTCCAATAAAAGCAAATTAATCTCCAAATCTTTATGCATGAAAATAGCAACTCCCTATTCTTCATAAACAAATTGCCTCCAAAAATAACACTCCAATATATTACCACTTCAGTAAATTTTGCAGCAATCAGATAACATAAACACACAAAAGATTGCTAAAAATAGCGCAGCAAATAAAACCTAAAACCAGAACTGGAAGTTCTGTCAACTGATGTCAGAACATCGTGTTTGACATCATGCACATAGTCTGCAATACTAACAAACACCACCAATACTTCACCTGTAGAATGTTAGAGACAGCATGTCAAGACATCAAGTAGAACATCTTGATGCAACACATTGTTTTACCAAAATTGCTGCCAATACAGAACCAACATTATTAATTCTCTGTATTTACTTTCTGTGGCCAGGAAGAATGCCTTGGTTGCTTATAGTGGCGTGTTTTATAATAATATGTCTTGTTGTATTTTTATTTCTTTTTGTTACTTGTTTCCTTTATCTTTTTGAACCAAGGATAGCTAGAGGAAGAGATCGCAAAGGTACCCCTTTGGGTTTAAAGGTTGCTTCATGGTACTTGGTCCATCATCAATCAAGATTTTTGAGACAGAAACCACATCTTCTTTTAAGCGGGCTTGGATTGATGGCTCTTTGATAGTGGAAAAACATTTATAAATTATTCCTCATAAAGATCGAGTGATCCCTCTTTTTGCCACTACACTCAACCTAGCCCTCCCCTTGAATCCAACGAATTTACGTGCCCTGGTTCTTAAGGTGGACTCTTTATTGATTGTAAATCTATGACCCGTAGGTTGTCAATAAGTGTTGGCAGAATGTCTCTTTAATTTGTCACTTTCTTTCCCCTGGTGGTACCTAGACACTGATAGAGGAACATGTCTTTGCTAAATTGGAGCAGACTATGCTTGAGGCTAATTTGGATAACAACGTGCTCTGCCGCATTTGGAATAGATTTGGTGAGTTCAAGAAGAAACAAGAGGAAGATCTTCATAGCCTTTGTGAAGACATGAAAAGAGTCATTGATGAACACCAATTGAGTGAGCGTTATCTTAAACAAAAAATCCAATTTTTTGACGAAGAGAGGAACCCGTCCGACGACCTGCTTAATATGTGCATCAAGTAGAAAAAGATAATGGAAGTGCAACATTTTGAAATGGAAATGAGTGGTCGCGCTTCATTGTGAAAGTGATATTCTAAAAAGATGTTATAGTCAACATAGATTTGAGAGGCCAAAAGAGCAATTTGCTTCCTTAGCCTTTGACAATTTGGAATCGAGGAGGATCGACCTAGAGGCATATCATCTATCATCATTTGTAAGTTGTAATTGTGGTTCTATGCACTTAACAATTTTCAATGATGTCAAAGAGGAACAAACTATGTTATTATAAACATCATCAAAGAATGAAGAAATAATAACTTAAATAAAAAATTGGAAGTTTTTGATGGTAGCCTTAAAAGATCAAATGTAAATGAACAACATCAAGAAACAAACCTAATTGTTAAAAGTCAACCTCTAGTCTAGAGCTCAAGTTTTATATATTTTTAAGATCAATTATGTAATTTAAGTGTGTTACTTTCCAAGTACTAAAATTATACACACATGTAGTCTCAAAACATTTTTCAAAACTTCATCTCTTTTTAGCCTCTTATAGAAAAAAAATTCAAAATGGCTAAACCCTTTTTAAACTAAGAATAATCGATTATGGTGTGTATGTAACTGAACATGAAGCAAAATTATTCCTATAAATAATCATGGTGGCAATGTAGTCAATTATGAGAAGTGTCTCGTTTAGTAATCGATTATGGATAGAACATATACAGGATTGACACAATACATATAGAGGTCTAAGGAAAATTTTACAATAAAGACATTTAAAATAATAAAATTTATTATTTTATAAATTTATACTTTTTAAATATAAAATTATTTAAATTTAAGTAATTTATAAAAAAACAATTTTAAATATATAAAAATTAAAAGTTCATAAATTCATCAATAGTTATAAAATTTTTGAATAATAAAAAATAAATAAAATAGTATTTAGTACTTTTTAATTGCAATATTGAATTTTGTGAGCATATCATTTTTCCTATGCATATTGACATGTTTTCATTATAGCTTAACAATCATGAGAAAGTTGTGTAGTGATACGCATAAGGGTGTAAACGGATCAGAAAAAACCAATTAAACTGATAATTCAAACTAAACCAAATCAAAATAAAATTGATTGTTTCTGGTTCAGTTTTAAAATGGAATCGAACCAATGAAAATCAATGTGGTTTGATTCGGTTTTCGGGTTTAGTTTTTAGGAACCGATGAACCGAACCAATGGATATAATTACACTCTAAATCTTTTATTTCACCCATCATTAAGCCTAAATTTTGTATCAGTTTAACCATTCTCCATCTTTGTTTGCACTTCTTTAATTTCAGTAAAACACACATCTAGAGCCAAACTATAAAACATAGAAAACAGAAACCATAAGTCACAAAAACTTGCTTTCACAGAATTGTTGCTCTCGGTATTTGCCATAATGTTTTCTCTACTGTCCTTCTTATATGTTATGTTTGCCTTCTTTGTATTCGAGTTCTCTTTGTTAATTGGGAGTAAATTTAATTGGGAGTATGATTTTAATTGGGAGTAAATTTTAAAAATTTAGTAATAATCACTTTAATGATAAACCACAATCACAATAAATACTTTGTTGAACTATCTTAAGTAGAATGTGTATTTGAAATCGAAAAATTTTATCCCATACGCCTACACTTATTCTCATACCCCTACATTTTGTGAAATGTGATAATTTTGCCATTGTATGAGTTTAATTAATTTACTATTTTAGTTTTTACTATTTATTCAATTTTTCAAAAAAAAACTGAAGGAATTTACAACCCCACAAATGTATACTGGCTAACTGTTAGAAATGTCATCTAACACATTTTTTTGTTTATCAAATAACTTGATGTTATGTTATTCGATTTGTATTTTATTTTTACCGGAGAGCTAATTGAGGAGTTATCTGGCTTGTAATTTTTTTTACTATACCATATAACTTTGTAGAATTTTATCTGGTGTTTTCCATTCATGTACCAAAATACTTATTGTCAACTGAAAAAACTAAAACGTAAGTTATTCAGTAGTTTTTTTGTAATTTTTTAAAACTTTTTTTATCTCGTATCTATGGAAATTCCTTATTAGATGTGCGAAAAAAAATCAAATATGTGTAGATATCTCTTATGCATTCTCAAATACACAAAAATTTGATACATGAGAAGAGGCGATAAGGTGGATTAAAGAGGTTGGAATTAGAAATAAAGTAACGGTTATAATCTTTTGTTCATATGCAAAAACAGGTAGGAGAGGGAGAATCAACAAAGTAATATTTGGTTGTTATAAAAGTGGAAAATAGAAAGATACAAATGTGGAAAATAATGTGTCACTAAGAAATATGGTTGTTCATTTAAAATCAGGTCAACATCGTCAAAAGATGGGTCTGGATCGAAGGTTTATGTAAAATGTGGACTTTTATAACGATGACTTACCTGATAGATTAGAAAGGTTATTCGTTCTTTGGTAGGCTAAGCGCATCTGAGCAATAACTACAACAAAAAACAAATCTTACCTCGGACGCGAATTGGATTGTACCTCGATTATCCAGATGAGGCAACAAAGGATGGCATGAAAAGTTGTCACTTTACCCCTTGATTTTGGAATAATCAAGGGTAAAAGCGTTGAACTTGTAGTGGGTTCGATCCCCAACAATTGCATATTCGTTTTTTAAAAGGCGCCACTTTACCTCTCAATTATTTCTATAACCAAGGGATATATATATATATATATATATATATATATATATATATATATATATATATATATATATATATATGTGTGTGTAATGTCTTGTCTTATTAATATTCAAAGTTTCTTATTTTACATTGTTGAAAAAAGTGAAATAAACATGTATTGTTAATATATGAAAGAAACATATATTTTCTGTTTTATTAATATACAGAGTTATTTATTTTACATTTTTATCGTTTCAATCTACAAGTACAAATGTTTGACAAATTTTGAATTCAAATCATCTTCATCGCAGTTCGAATCATCTTCATCACTATAAATATGAGGTTGCAAATACTGGTATTCCGCTCCATTTGAACATTGTGGAAGAACAAATATTGGGTATTGCATGCAAATGTTTCTGTTATAAAATAAAAAAGGATTAGATAAATAAAATAAATTTGAAATTACATGTGTCGTGGCCGGCAAAAATGACAGAGTCGCCATCATCCTTTATCCGTTCCTAAGGAACATGGAAATAATGATAAAACCTAATAAGTAAGGGTGAGAGCCTAGGTTTGGGAGTCGGTTAAGTGAGTGGAAGGTGTTAAACACCCCTCACCTCCATTTTACTCAATGAGATCCTCCTTTAATTCTAGGGTTAATGTATGACTACATATGTTTGCTTATTGTTTAAATATTTATTTATTAAAAAAATTATTTTGATATTTACAAAAAGAAAACCTAAAATTTTTTTTATAATTGTATTCGTTAGAGTTTACAACTCTATGTCTACGTACCCGCATATTAAATGGAGGATCAGAGTACTGTAGTTCTTCTTAGAAAAATATTTGTTGGTTGGTTACTTTTGTCCCTTGAAAAATTCTCACACAACAGGGGTGTAAAAAGGTTTGAAAAAATGCCTCAATGCGTAAGGGCGGGGGACTTACAGTTTAAGTGAGTGACATTGATTTTATCCCATTAATTTTATTGTAAGAAAAATATCCCTTTAATTTATTTAGAAAATAGATTAAGAAAATGATAAATATATTGATTTTAATGAGAAAATTAGTATCTTTTACTAAAATACCCTTATTTATTATAGTTAGTGGAGTAATTAAAAAAACGTGAAAGCTAATAAATAGGGGTATAGTAGTGGAAAAAAATAATAAATATTGTATTGATATTTTAAAGAGATATTTATTTTGAGATATAGAAAAAGTGCAAATGAGAAAATTTTTATGAGACAGATGGAGTATATATATATAGGATGTATCATATGAGAATGTCTTTTTTACGTGAGAACGTGATAATAAATCTAAATTATTAGATTTTAAAATAAATGGCGGAGATTATGTGTTAGTTTTTTTCTCTCTCCTCCATCATTTATTTTAATAATGGAGGAGAGAGAAAAACAAAAACCACACATAATCTCCACCATTTATTTTAAAATCTAATGATTCAAATTCATTCTCATTTATATATATATATATATATATATATATATATATATATATATATATATTGTTACGGTGAAAATCGGATAACAAGCTATTAATTAACTTGCATCATATTTCTTTTACAACCGACTTTGAATTATCCAAAGGAAAGGTTCAAGATCGAAGAAAACCTAAAAGGGGGAGATCTAAGGTTCGGGGGTTGGTTACGCCTAGGGAAGGTATTAGCACCCTAAACGTCTGTAGTACTCTACAGGAGCCTCTTGCTAATGTTATCTTATGTTTGCTAAAGGTTCTATGCTAAAGGTTTGAAACCCTAGGGGTTAGTATCTAAGTATACTCGACAAAGCATCGCACTCTGCGCCTACGTATCCTCGGGTATAGAATCAGAGTATACGTAGTTTTACTTCTACTGAATGATTGACTGTGGTCAATATTCAGAGGGGAAATGAGTACAAGCTCATTGTAGAGTTTAAGAACTCTCTAAGTCTAATTGAAATGGACCTATAATTATGTTTTAGTCAGTAGGGGAAAGTGATGATTCATTATGATGAATGTCACTAAGAGTTCAGGAACTCTCTCCTAAAGCTAGTTATGATTTCTATGGCTCTGATGAGGCCAAGAAATGAAGTTTCTCCTAAGAGGTTACTTAGGTTAAGGTCGGGGGTTATGACTTTAAGAGTCAACATTAATCACCTTCCTTTGGAATGGGGATGATAACAGTTGATAAGATACTAAAAGATATTAATAGAGATATTGATAAAGATAAATAAGATAACAACAATAACATGAGTATGGCAAGAAGTATTTCATAGTAAAGCATGGATAAGATGGACATGATTATCATAAAGACATATCAATATGTTTCAATCTCGAGGAAGACAAACATGAAGAACACTCACAAGATAAAGAGGCATGATATTAATCTAAGATGATATTTAAAGAAGAACAAAATTAACATCAAAGTCAAATATATGATAAATCAAACATGGGATAAATTTATTCAAGACTTAAGCCATATTTAGTAAAAAAACACTTAAATAATCAAATAAGGATGATTCATAAAGCTAACAATTAGTCTAATTAAGAAATAATCAAGAGACAATTAGGCTTAAATAAACAAGAGAGAAATTAAGATAAATCTCATACTAAGAAACAATTAGAACTAACTCACATATTAATTATTAAGACAATTAACAATTAAGAAATAAATCACATATTAATAATAATGCTTAAATAAACAATTAAGAAATAAATGGGTAATTAAAATTAAATAAAGATTAAAATATTTTTGAAATAAAGAAACAGTTTTAAATAAATAAAATAAAAAGGTTTTTAAAAGGATTTGAAATAAAAAAGTTTGAAAATAGAAAATAAAATTTAAATAAAAAAAACGCAGGGGGGGTGCACTAAGTGATTCTGAAATAGTTAAAAAACAAAAGCAGTAAGATGGACCTGGAAAAAGGAGGGGGCGAATAGCATGATGGCCCAAGCGAAGGTCCAAAAGAAAAAAAAGAAAAAACTCAGGCGAATGAGAAAAAAAGCAAAAGGGTTGATCCGCAGGATCTAACCCAGGCGTGGTACATGAAAGGCAAAGGCAAGGCAAGTGTAATACCGTTGGGACGGCTGTTTCATCCAAGAAATATATGCTTCCATTTTCATTATAAACCAAAACATTCATGAAAATGCATTAAATGAAAAAATAATACGCGCGCTACATGGACTGAAGGTGTAACGAAGCATATCAATTGGTCATGTTTATTTAAAACCACAACAAGACAAAACCAAACCAGTAGCCAATCATAACACGAACATGGAAATGGCAACATGCAGAGCAATATAAACATCGTATTTCAATCTTGAAACTTCAAACAAACATCAGATTTCAAGCTCACACAAAACCCTCAATATGCAACCAAATGACATGAAATAACATACCAAAATGAAGTACTCAAAACATAGAACAACAATAAACCCTAATCTAAACAAATTAATGACCACATAATGAGCAAGAAACAAAGAAAATCCATTGTTTTAAAACTGAAACCCAGTTCAAGAAAGAGTGAGAAACCAACTTCTGTTTCAAATCTAAACCAACATACTTGTTTTAAAAACTTAACAACAACATGTAATATGACAAACCACAACTTCCTGAACCTCCCTCACACAATAACATGAACAAGCATCAATATTTAAAACTAAAATGAGTTGGAAATAACATAAAATAACCAGCATACATCCATGCACGAATTACAGCCATGCACACATGATGAACATCATCCAGAACAAACAACACTTCTATACCTCATCCATGTTCATTCATGCAGAGATGCAAAAAAACTTTAACAGCCTATGCATACTATGATTCCACATGATAAATATCAGAGTTGGTATGCTCAGCATGCATATGATCAAAGCAAATATATATTCAAGTAGTATTTCATTTTAACAATGGTTAACAAGTTTTTTATCAGAAACAAACTTAACAGAGGTTTATAACGCTATGAACACGCAACATTAAGATGTATTCAGCATGGCATATAAGCATGATAAGTGGAGGGTTGAGGAACTTACCTGGTTCCTGAGTGGATAACAAGAACTCACTCCTCTGCAGCTAGCTCGAGTGCTCCAAAGAACAAGCTTTTGTTTTCAGAGTTGTTTGGTATTGATTGTTGGTGATAAATGAATGAGAGTGGCTGCCTTTTATAGAGAGCTCAGCTGGATAATAGCTTTCATGGCACAAGGGATATTGGTTTTGTTTTAGGGAGAAAGATCACACAAGATCCTATACGCCTCACCTATTCTTACATCTTGAGCCAAGTGAATGTTTGGTTGCTTAAGATGAGATTTTAGTCAGAAAAAGTAGGAGCAGAGACCAAAGTTTTATAGTGCAAGGGAGTTTCATAATGGTCCATGCTTTTGGCTTTTGTATGTCAACCTTGTAAAGTACAAAATGGTTGTACTTTGAAAGCTTGTTTCACGGGTTTGTGGGAAAAAAGGAGGTACATTGGAACTGATGGCAAAAGATCCGTTGGTGTACTTGGAAACACGGTTGAGCTTTTGTAAGTTTAAAATAAGGCAAAGCTGGTTGTAATGAAACTATGCCAAAGACCCCACCTTATCACATGATAGTGCTAAGTCTCACAAACCAAATGAGTTGGTTCTAAAACCCTTGGAAATATGGCGTGGGATATTTTCAAGTTGTTGTAAGCTTCACTTCTCACACGACAAAACTTCAGTTCATGACCAAATGTCTTGGTTTTGGTCCCTTGTAAAAGATGGCACAATAGTGGAACATTTTTATGTTGGTTGTAACTTGACATGTTGCCTAGAAACGCATGATAAATTGTGACAAAATTTGGTTGTAGCACAAAACCAGAATTTTTAAGTGTGAAATACATTTGTGACATGTCCACTTTGGTACAACATCTCTTGATGACTAATGCTCTGTTTCATGAGTCCTTTGCTTCTTTGGAAAGTAGGTACTTGATATAACAATTCTTGTATGGAAAGTAGCTTGGAATAATGCTTGTAAAAATGAGAAAAGTTCCCACAAAATCATGCGCAATAGTTGGCAAAAAGACTTAGAACATTTTTCTAAGTTACTTGAGTTTTGATAATTTGAGGTACACCACTTTAAAGCACCATAACTTGAGTTTGGCTCATTCAAATGAGATGTTCCACATATGGTTGGAAAGCTCTCATCATGCTCTAAAACTTTCATTTGGGACCCAAGTCTTGAAACCAAGTGGAAATGGGTGAAAAATGAGGTCAAAGTTAAGAAAAAGAGTGATGAAAAATGCTTGAAAATTTCTAAGTGTTTGGTCAAATTATCTTGCTAGCTTCATAACTCAAAAACCAAGCATTTTTGGAGGAAAAGTCACATGGAACAAATTGAATATCTTGAAAAGAGCTTTTCAATGAGCTTTGAGTCACTCAAATTGGATGTGTGGTTTAGGAGTTATGGTCATTTCAATTCGTGCTATTAGAGGGAAGATCTCACATATGAAGTCTTTCATGATCAAAACCCTACTTCTCTTGCAAGAAACCTCATGAAACTTGATATGGATATTTTGAATACCTCATGAGACATTCTATGATGATTAGAACCATTGACATTTCATTTGAACCAAAATTCCAAAGGATTAGGGTTTCAGTCAAACCCTAATTTTGATTGTGAATGCACTGAGGTCAGATCTTGTAAACTTGCTTCTTCCTTCTCATCTTAAGGTCTTAGGAGACTTTTTAGGATGTTGATAAACCAATAGAATCAAAGAATTAGGGTTTGGGAGTTCATCTTGATGAAAATCAAAGTCATTGACTGACAGGTGTCACAAAAATCCTAATTTGGAGGTATAGAGAGGCTGAGGCTCAAACTTCTCTTGTTGAGGACCAATAGATCTTGGATTCCTATTGAATGATGTCTCTTGTATGTAGATGACCTTAAGTGGTAAGTGAACCACACAAATCTTGACTTGATAGAGCCAATTTCTTAGTGATTTCTTCAGAGTAAAACCCTAATTCCCAAGTTCTTGCACTGGAGATCTTTTGTTGACTTGACTTGCTTCAAAACAACTTGTGGAGCTTCATGGTGATATGCAAACCTAATTTGAACACAAAGAAACAAACTGCAAGATATGAGTTAGCTCAAACAATGCAGAGATGCTTGACCTAAGATGCACAAATGAAGATGACATCTAAGGGTAAAAATTTGCGGTACAACATATATATATATATATATATATATATATATATATATATATACACCCTTATCCCCAAATCCTAATTTTTATACTTTTTGTACCTAACAGTTTTATCCCAAAAAATTTATCTCTTTCAATTCCATTACTTTATCTTATTATATTCCTTGATTTATCCCATTTTTACCCCTAAATTTATCCCATATTTATCCTTTAGAATTATCTCATAGAATTATCCCATAGAATTAATCCATAGTTATCCCTTTATATTATAAACCCAATATTTATCTCTTATCCCTTATTTTGTCTCCAATCTTTATCCCTTAAAACCCTAATAATTTATCTAATATTTCCTATTTATTTATCCCAAATGATATCCCTTAATTATTTAATTATCACAAAATTATCCCCTAATGTGCCTATTTACTTAATATCCCACAATTAACCCTTTATTTTTTATTCCTTATTTTATTTATATTTACCTTTTTAAAAACTTGTCCCTAATTTCAACATGCGTAATTGTCCTAAAATTAATCCCCAACCCTAATTATATTTTTTCCATATTAATTATAATTATCTAATTATTTATATTAATCTAATTATTATATTAATTAAAACCTAAACATGTTAATCATTCCAATTAATCTAACATATAATCCTAATTAATAAAAATATGTTATTCAAAAACCTAATAATCTCATTAGACTAATTTAAATAGTTAATTAGAATGTAATCCTAATTAATATTAACTAATCACTTTTTGCATATTTTTATTTTTTGATAAAACCCAATTAATATCTTAAATAAGACTAAATTAGTTAAATGACTAAATTAATAAAATTTATTTATTTTCTTCTTATTTTAGTTGAAACACATGCACTCACAAAGTTTACATATTAGAATATACTTAACTTGGACTATGAGAATCAAATTTGGAGTAATAGTGGCAGAAGGAAAAATGGTACAATAATAATTTAGTTACTGCTATGAGACACCTTATTTGATTGCTACACATATATTTACTAACTGTCTCATTTTTAAGAACTCAATTAAATAATTAATTTTATACACATTCACATAATAAAGTACTTGTATATTATGCATTGTTATTCTTTTTTGACATTAAATATTTATTATTTTTCTTTATAATAATAATAATAATTAATCTAAAAAAATTACATAAAAGTTAGAACGGGGTGCAAAAGGATTATTGGAGTTGCTCAGCAAATATGAGACCCAGGCCCAAATTATAATATACTGTAAAAATTAGAAACTAATTAATTTTAACAATAATAATAATAAATAAATGAAAAGGAAAAAAAGAAAGAAAAAAAGAAAAATATAGGGGGAGAAGCCTCAACCTTTTTTTTATTATAATATTAAAAAATTTAACAATTGTTGATTTATTCTACCGAAAAAAAGAAACCCAAAAGACTAGAGAAAAAAAAGGAGATGCATTGTCGGTATAAAATATTTTACACTGTCAATCAATCACAATCATATATCAGAATAAAATATATTTTTATTTTAAAAATTCTGATATTACATGACAATTTTAAACATTTTGATTGATTGTATGTGTAAAATTGTCTTACACTGACAATGCACTATCATTAAACCTAAAACTAGAACTACTCAAAGCAATAGTTAATTGATTCAATTTTTAAAATAAAAATAAATAAATAAAACTAACATTAAAGAAAAGTAGTTACTTTAGGGGCATCACCACCCTTCTTTTCATTTTAATAAACAAAATTAAGGGAAAAAAAAAATACCACCACCCTTCTTTTCATTTTAATAAACAAAATTAAGAAAAAAAACAAATAAAAAAAAAAGAATCCAAATTGTAACCACCACTAATAGTATAGCACATGTCCCCCATTTATTCAATAATTAAATAATAATAATAATAATAATAATAATAATAATAAAATTTAATTGAAATACACCGACAGTGTAAAAAAAAATTATATGTCACTTAATCATAATCGTTAAAATGTTATATATGTTTGACTTTTTCTGCAATCACATCTAAAGTAACACCTATGAATGATTATAATACACCGATGATGTAAAACTTTTTACACTGACAATATATACCAATTAATCTCATAATAATAATAAGAGAAAAAAATGAAATGCACTGACAGTGTAAAAAATTTTACACTGTCAACTAATGAGAGACATGCATCAGAATAAATCCCAATTTTATTTTTAAAATACTGAAATGACATGACAAATATAAGAGTTTTAATTGGTTGCATGTGCAAAACTTTCTTACACTGACAGTGCACTACCATTAAACCCTAATAATAATAATAATAATAATGATGATAATAATAATAATAATAATAATAATAATAATAATGATGATGATGATGATGATGATGATGATGATGATAATAATAATAATAATAATAATGATGATGATGATAATAATAATAATGATAATAATGATGATAATAATGATGATGATAATAATAAGGGTTAATTATACGATTTCCCTCTGCCATTAGGACGAGATTTAATTTTGTCCCCCTGAAGTTATTTTTTTTTAACGCCCCCTTATAAAATCAAAAATCAACTTTTACCACACCCTATCCCTTGTTTGGGTGTCTGGGTATATGGTAAATGGCTATGTGGCATTCAGATAGTCCATTTGGCAAGGTGATTGTGTATTTAATTTTTTTTAGAATTTATTTAATTTATAATTTTTTTATTTATTTAATTTTTATTTGTTTAAACAAAATATTTATTAAACATATTGGGCTGATGGGCCATACACCTAGAGCCCATTTTCAGTTTTACTTGTCATCTGTGTGTTTAATATATAAACACTAGTTATGCTATTAAAAGGGTCGATATGGGACTTCATTATTCTCCCACTCTCCAAGTTATTAAGGTTACATCCCATGTACCAAATCTGAACCAATCAGCTGGGAGTGGTTTAAATTTTGCAAGACAACGATGAAGTATTGCTATCCTAATCACGTCTTCGGCAACATCCGTCAAGAGACTGTACAATGCTTGTCCTCTGTATGAAAGAGTTTCCAAACCTGCTATGTAAGCTAAAAATGGAACTATCCAAGAACCTACCAACCTGAATGAGGAAATCAAGAGGAGCATAACCTGCAAAACCTGCTTCCTAGCATTGTGATTTCATATGAAAAAACAACTATGTTTGTACATGGAATAGGAACAAAATTGTAATTATGACATCAATAACCCCTTTCAAAGCAACTACTATAAGCTATTGTCTAAGAAACTCATAGTCATTAAGATTCTCATCATTTTAATGCATATTTAACATGAATTAGTTCGAGTGATGTAGCTACATTTGGAGTCGGTGTTGTTCAGGTTCAACTGAAAGGAAACTAAACTTGTAAAATTCCAAATTTTTTCTGTCGATATTATCAGACCATAATCTAAATAATATTTATATGTCATTTAGATTCTTGCTACCATTTTAACTTTGTGGTTGGCAGACAAATCTGGTCGCCGGCTTCTACTTATTGTGAGTCTGAACTTTTTCTATCATTTTTGCATTCATATTACTAATTGTTTGGAGGGTTAATAAGAGATTAATCAAAATCTCCTAATGCAGGTTTCTTCATCTGCAATGGCTTTGAGTCTTTTTTTGTTTCAATATCATTCTATTTGAAGGTAATAATATTTTTTTTGTTATTATACACACATCATATATTAACTGTACATTACACATGCATTCACGCATAAATGTTCCGAAATTTGTATCACGGATTAACAGGATTATATATCAGTAAATTCTTCTTTATATTTTTGGTTTTTTATAGGGAATATATTTTTTACTGAATTTGCTCTCAGGAATATGTCCTGCAGTTGCAAACACATGCATCTAGAACTTTGTCTGAAGTATAACATAACAAGAGAAATAGAAAACTCAAGATGATGTTACTGTTCCTTATTTGAAAGAAAGAATATTGAACATAAAGGGTTCTTTCATGAAGTGTTTTTACTTGGTTTTACTTACTGACTGCATCAAATGAAGCCAACAACACCTCACCAGCTCTACAAGTCCCACATCGTTTGTGGGTTAAAAGTTTTTAATATTTATATATCTAATTCACAAAACCAATTTCAAATGAGTTAGAAGTTATGGACTATAACATTGGGCTTATGTGTTGATATATTGAGTCCAATATGTTTAATATATATTTTATTTTAAACAAATAAAAATTAAATAAATAAAAAAATTATAAATTAAATAAATTCTAAAAAAAAATTAAATAAACGTAAATTAAATAAATTGAATTAAAAATAAATTTCAAATATTATGTGGAAATGAAATTAAAAATAAATAGAATTAAAAATCCAACTGGACTGCCACATAGCCATTTATCATATACCCAGTCACCCAAACAAGGGATAGGGTGTGGTAAAAGTTGATTTTTGATTTTATAAGGGGGCGTTCAAAAAAAATAACTTCAAGGGGGCAAAATCAAATCTCGCCCTAATGGCAGGGGGAATCGTATAATTAACCCTAATAATAATAATAATGATGATGATAATAATAATGATGATAATAATAATGATAATAATGATGATAATAATGATGATGATAATAATGATAATAATAATAATAATACTAATAATAATAATTATTATTATTATAAGAATAATAATAATAATAATACTAATAATACTAATAATTTTTGCTGATGACATTTTGCTCTTTTGTAGAGGTGATAAAGGTTCTGTGGAGCTAATGAATAACATTGTTCTGCAGTTCTCCTCTTCTACAGGTCTGGTGGTTAATCCCTCTAAGTGTAAGGCCTAATTTGGAGCAGTTGATGAGAATGAGAAGCACCAGATCCTCATGATGACTGGTTATATGGAGGGTAGTATGCCCTTCAAATACCTTGGAGTTCCCTTATCTAGCAAAAAGCTGTCTGTTAACCACTATCTCCCTCTTATTGATAAGATTTTGCATAGAATTCTCCATTGGAGTGCTAAGTTGTTAAGTTAAGCTGGTAGAGTGCAGCTAATTAATGTTGTGGCCTATGCCATATCCAACTATTGGCTTCATTGTTTCCCTATCCCCAAGTGTGTGATTGGTAAAATTCACAAGGCCTGCTGAACTTTTATTTGGACAGGAGGGTCTAATCCTAGCAGGAAGAGCCCTGTGACTTGGAAGACTGTCTGTCAACCTAAAAGTAAGGGTGGCCTGAACATCCTTAACTTGGAGACTTGGAATGCTGTCATAATGATAAAGCTGTTGTGGAATCTGTGCAGGAAAAGTGACTCTTTTTGGGTCAAATGGATACATATGCATTTCATAAAGAACCATGATGTGATGAATATAGAGGCTTATGTTAATTCTTCTTGGGTGTTCAAAGGCATCTTAAAGACCAGGCAACTTATTCCTATGTTTTAGAGGTATTGGTGTAACGGTCCGTTTTTAATATTTCCTTTTTCCGTGCTTTTTGGTGTTAATTGGTCGAGTCTTTATTTTTAATTGACCAATATTTATGTTAATTGCTAATTGGTGTGAATATATGTTATTTTTGCACAATGTGTATTTTTACCGTTTTTGAGAGTTTGCGGGGAAAATTGGAATAGAGGGTATTTGACATATTTCATAATTAATAGTGTTAGTTAATAATAGTTAGTTTAGATATTTATTAGAAATGTTTAGAATTTTTAAGTTAAGAAAATATGAAAGAAAATAGTTAGTATAAGTTTAGAAAAAGAAGAAAAAGAAAAGTTAGTAAGAGTTTCCCTTTAGAGAAGAAAAAGAGAGAAGAGGAAAAGAGAAGAGAAAGAAGAAAAGAGAGGAAAAACTTGTGAAGGAAGAAATCAATCTCCCGACTTTCTAGAACACGATTAAATCGGGTAAGGGTGCGAAACTCGATTATTATATCATTGTGTATGATTATGTATGTTTTGTGTGGATGTTTAGGTTGGTTTTCCATATGTTTCCATTTATGCCGTATTGGACGAAATCGATAGAAATCGATGTTTTTACAGTCGAAAAGTCGTATAAATACATGTGTTGGTTGGTTATGTGTATGTGAGCTGCTGTTTAAAGTTTCATGAAGTTTGGTTATGTTTTGGTTAGTTTTCGTTATGTTTCCGTTGTTTTGTCCGTTTAGGTCGAATTGTGAGAAATCGATAAAAATCGATGTTTTCACGGTTAGAATTCGAAATAAATTACGTAGTTGTATCGAGTAAGGTTAGGTCGTCGTATGTCGTGCTTTTCATTCGATTTGGTGATGTTTGAAAATTCTGGTTTTTGAAAGGTTGAAATTTAATCGAAAAATCGAATGTCGTAGAAATTTCGTTTATGTGTTCTAAATTGTTCTTATGTATTTGGTGGTTGGGCGTATATGTTTGTTTCAGTGAGAATGTTCGATTTAGTCGAGTTTCCGGGCATTTTGGAAAATGACAGCAAAGGTGTATTTTGAGAAAATCTGATTTTTGAGAAAAACAGGGCTATGAATCGATACATAACAACTATGTATCGATACGAAATGGCTTATGTATCGATACATAACCCTTATGCATCGATACATACTGAAGAAATTTGGGAAAACAACATTTTCACTACAGCATGTGTCGACACATGCGTGCTATGTATCGATACATGTGGCTTTTTGTATCGATACATAAGCCTATGTATCGATACATACTGTGCTGAACCATAAAATTCTGGTTTGTCGGGGAAACTTCGGAAATTCATATCTCTTGAACCGTAAGTCGGTTTTGATCCCCGTTCGAAGCGTTGGGAAGCTAACGAGATGTACTTTCTAGAAAAAATAGTTTTGAGGTCTGAACTTGGTCCAATCGGTACAGTTTTTACGAACCGTTTCGTAGTGTCGGGCGTCCGGTTTATGTTTTTGCGTTATTTTGAAATATTCATATCTTGTTAACCGTTTATCGTATTTAAGAGTTCTTTATACCGAATCGAAGCTGTCGATGAGTACTTTTTGATGATGATAGAAAATATTATTTTTGGCTGACTTTTAGCCGACTTTTCTGAGAAACCGTAAAAATGGAATTTTGAGTTATTTTCTATATTGTGCGATAGGATATGATATGTAACGTATGACTTGTGTGAGGGATGTTTGATGGGTATATGATGTTGTGGTGAAGATGTGTGGCCGTTTGGCAATTATATGCATTATATTATATGTACTTGAAATGCATGATTTAATGTATGAGCCTTGATTGCCATGGGTCATTATATGACATGCATCATGTTGAAGACATTGTAAGATCCCTTTGTGGGTGTAAACAATGCATGAAGACATTGTAAGATCCCTTTGTGGGTGTAAACAATGCATGAAGACATTGTAAGATCCCTTTTGGGTGTAAACAATGCATGTTGAATTGTAGATCCCTTATGGGTGTAAGCAATTGTTGTATTGATCGTGTGCCTATTATAAAGGACTAAAAACGATCCATAACGTCGTATGCTTGTTGATAAGTGGTAGCGACGGGGAACATCGTATGCCCGACGGGGAGTTACCCTAAGTAACGAGCGATGATTCCAAGAGTTCCTGGGGGACTAATGGTACCGCATGCATAGAGTCGTTGTGTCGGTCTCTGTGCATTTGCATAATTCATTACGTAAATGTTTATGTGTTGAATTTTGAGAAGGATTTGTTATGCATTGTGTTAATGTATATGCTTATGTGATTGATGTGTGAAATGGGTTTAATATGTCTGGTGTTGTTTACAAGTATCGTATTTGTGTGGTGAGAATAATTGTGCATATTTTGCTAAGTGTTTTATAATGATATGCAATTATATTATAATCCTGTTTCTCACCCTTCTGCTGTGGTTTAATGCTGTAATGGCATTGCAGATTAGACGCTGGAGGTCTTTTGCGAAGATTAGTGTCTTCGTCTTTTTGTCGTTCCGTCGGCTCTGATATGTAACACGGGTAGTCGGGGTTCGAGTGTAGATGTTTCTTTGGGCTTGTATATAGTGGCCTTGTATGAATATGTATACGACATACTTATCTTTTGTGATGACATCAGTTATGGATGTTCCGCTTTAATTCTGTAACTGAACAATGATATTTTGGAACTGAGTTCCTATGTTTATATGACTATCAGGTTGTTATATATCTATATGAGCAGGTTGTTTTAGTTCACGTTGATGTGACATCTCTGTTTATATCTAAATGACTTAATCTTTGCTCTGATGTTTTATTATAAGATTAGTTTATTCCGTTTTTGTACGGGGTATAGAAGGGGTGTTACAATTGGAATCATAGCCTCATTGAAGGGAAGTTCAAAATTGGTGTTGTTTATAAAGAAATCTTTACACACGAGGCTAATGTCAGCTGGTACTCCATCATAGCAGGTAATAAGGCCAGGCCTAGGGCTACCTTGTGCCTTTGGCTAGCTTGCCATAGAAAACTAGCTACAAAGGAGAGGCTTGCAAATTGGGGTCTTCTGGATGACAATAACTGTTGTTTTTGTCAAGACATTGAAAACATAGATCACCTGTTTTTTGAATGTAACATGATAAACTATATTTGGATGAAGGTGCTTTAGTGGTTGCAAGTTTGCCATATTCTCAAGCAGTGGAGTGAAAAGCTGATATGGTTGAGTAACTTCTGCAAGGGTAAGGGCAACAAAGTTGGCTTGATGAAGATTACTTTGGCTGAAACGATTTACCATTGCTGGAAGCATAGGAACCTTCAGTGTTTTAATAGGGATCAAAGTATAGGTCAGGATAATATTGTAAATAACATAGATAAGATAGTTCAAAGGGGTTGGTGCATCAAAAAGTATAGAAAGTACATAGCATTACTCTTGATGTAATTGTCTTTTGGGGGGTTGGATCCTTAGTGATCACCTTTTGTATTATCTGTTTTTTTGAATTAATTCAATTTTTATTGGTTCAAAAAAAAAAATACTAATAATAATAATACTACTAATAATAATACTAATAATAATAATAATAATAATAATACTAATAATAATAATAATAATAATAATAATATTAATAATAATAATATTAATAATAATAATAATAATAATAATAATAATAATAATAATAATAATAATAACATCTAATTAAAGTGGAAGTGAAACAAACGTGTTTTCATCTTTTTCATATGGTGTGCAGCAAAACAAAAAGAGAGAAACCCTCATCTTCATCCCTCTCACCCTTCCTTTCATACTTTCAAGCAACAACCCAATATTACTTACAACAAATACTAAATCCACACATAATAACATCTACCATTATCAATGAAACGTAAGAAATAAGAAGATATTACCGGATCCGATGACAGTGGAGGTGCGATTCCGTGCGTCTCGCGGTGGAGAGGAACAAAGTCAGTGCGAGTTGAGGGCATGTCCGGCAAAGGTGGTCATTGTAACACCCCACTTTCCCATTTTATAAAATATACAAATGTCACGATCATAATCAGAGTTTACAACAAATAATAGGATGTCACATCATCAAAACCAACAACGAAACTCCTTTTCATTAATGAAGTAAAGCAGCGGAAATAAATGTTTTATTCAAATAAAAGGCCATTTGCCAACAACACCAAAAATCCACATTAATCGTGGTCCACCATAGTTTCAAATAAAGAATGACACGTAACAAAACAAATAAAGAATAACATTTGATAAAGTTCCCAAAATCCCGTGTTACATATCAGAGTGACTCCTAAGACTTGATCAAGCAACACGCACTCCATGCACACTTAAGTACCTGGATTATCTGTACTTCCGAAGAAGCACAGACGCAACAAACAACAAAGGGGTGAGAACTACATTCAATAATAAAAGGTGTATAATACATGATAAAAGTAGTAATTACGCAATCACACATCAGTAACACACCATCACGACATACTTGTCATTCTCAATTACAATTCAATACACACCAAATGATGCAATATGACTCAACAACTGACACAATGCATGTGGTACCGATACACCATGTTTCATTCAATCGAACCCAATTCATAATAGAATCCGGATAAATCACATACACCCCTACTTGGCAATGATCTATCTCCACCATACTCTGCATTGGAGTTCGGATGAATCACATACACTCCTCCTGAACAATGATTCATCACCACCGACACACCATGAAATGCATGACAATAAATATGCATACAACACACATGTATAAAACAAATTACACATTCTCACGATCCTCCTGATCACACATGAAATATTCATTCACCACAACACACCCCACAACCGGGCAACCCTCACTTGGCGTCAATTAGTTAACTGCCTAATTAATTCACTAAAATTACTAAATTAATTATTTTCATCACCAATTACACATTTCTCATGTTCTGACATCCAGCTGCGTACGCGACGCGTAAGGCCTCTCCCCTCGCTCTACCGTACGCGTATTGCCCTGCCTATTACGCGTATGGGCAGAGACGTTTCATTCCCTCAGAAATCCATTTTTCAGATCCAGATACGCGTAACCCCTCTCATACGCGTAAGGCCAAGCCTCCATAAGCGTACCATTACGCGTACGGGCAGAGGGTCGTGTCAAATTGGGTTCCATACGCATATCACTCACGTAACGCTTTGCTATACGTGTAACAACATGCTTGTTACGCGTAATGGCCTCCTGGCACACCAAGCCATACGCGTAACGCCTTCCCTGTTACGCGTATGGGCAGAGACTGTGAAAAATACCTATTTTTCATACCAGTCTGAATTCTTCCACTTTGATCTCTCTTCTACACTCCATATCAGTCCTAAAATTGTTTCTACATCAGTTTTAGGTCCTAGTTTTTATCTTACCTCTTTCACCTATCATTACTAATCAAAATTACAGGTCTTAGATCTAATTTCATTCTCTCAACCTGCACAAAAATCAGTTCTGCAACATATACATTCATACAGCAGCAACAACATCAAGATATCACATAATTCAGAACCGCAACAATTCTATTAACACAGTTTTCATCACAGATTCATTTATGCACAACAGATTCATAAAACAACATATTTTCATACGAATTCCTACGGGGTTAAGGACTCCCCACTACCCTCTCATGATCATACCAGCAATATTAAACCTATTCTCCCCCCTTACCTCGAATTTGCTCAGAAAATTCCTGCGAAAAATGGTTCTTCAAAGTCCTAGTTCTCCCTTGTTCTTCCTCTCTCTAGCCCTTCTTTTTATGAAAATCTGATTATGAGTAACCCTACCCACTGGTTCCCACTAATCTCAGCTTAATGACCAAACTGTCCTTATTTTTCTCCACTAACCCATATTATTATTAAATATGACTTTTAATTATTAAAAATAATAATAAAAATGATATTAATAATATTTGATACTTAGGATAATAATATTAATAAGAAAAATAGTCATACTAATATTAGTAACCATGATAATACTAAAAATAACAATAATAATATTAAAATATATTACTATTACTACCTATACCCCAAGAATTACTTCTGACACTTCTAATCTACCCATCCCACTAAGGACCACACGCATACGCGCTCAACCACACACACCCTTAACCAGGCCAACAACGGAAAAATAACACGACGATCAAATAATTTAAATTGGGGTGTTACAACTCTCCCCCACTTAAATTATTTTCATCCTCGAAAATGTACCTGATGGAAATAGCTCCGGATACGACTCTCGCATCCTGCTCTCCAGCTCCCAGGTCACACTTTCTCCAGCAGCTCCTCCCCAAGCTACTCTCACTAAAGGAATCTCCTTACCTCTGAGTTGTTTCATCTTGTGATCCTCGATCCTAATCGGCATCGCCTCCACAGTAAGATTATCTTTAATCTGCACCTCATCCCTCTGGATAACATGAGATGGGTCAGATACATACTTCCGAAGTTGCGACACATGAAACACGTCATGCAAGTTTGAAAGTTCAGGCGGCAACGCCACCCTATAAGCAACTTCGCCTACTCTTTGAAAGATCTGATACGGTCCAATAAACTTCGGATCCAGCTTCTTTGATTTTAATGCACGCCCAACACCGGTCACTGGGTTGACTCTCAGGAACACGTGGTCGCCTTCACTGAATTCCAAGTCTTTCCTCCGATTGTCATGATAATTTTTCTGCCTACTCTGAGACATTTTCATCTTCTCGCGGATCATCTGAATTGTCTCAATAGTCTGTTGCATAATCTCAGGTCCAAGCACCACCTTTTCACCAGTCTCATACCAACACAGACGCGTCCTACACCTTCTACCATACAAAGCTTCGAAAGATGCCATTCCAATGCTAGAATGGTAACTATTATTATACGTGAACTCGATCAATGGCAAATGAGTATCCCACGCACCACCTTTTTCCAACACACAGGCCCTCAGCAAATCTTCCAACGACTGAATAGTCCTCTCTGATTGCCCATTGGTCTGTGGATGATAAGTCGAGCTTAACCTCAATTTAGAACCCAAAGCTTCCTGCAGACTCTTCCAAAATTCTGAAGTAAACCTCGGATCTCTATCCAACACTATACTCGACGGGACACCATGCAACTTCACAATTATTCTGATATAAATCTCTGCCAACTTTGACAACAGAAAATTGATGTTAATTGGTATAAAATGTGCAGATTTCGTAAGTCGATCCACCACTACCCAAATAGTATCAAAGCCTCTCGCCGTATTTGGCAAATCAGTAACAAAACCCATAGTAATATTGTCCCACTTCCATTCCGGAATTTCCAACGGTTGCATTAACCCCGAAGGTTTCTGGTGCTCTACCTTTGACTTCTGACATGTTAAACAAGCATAAACTAACTGAGTTATGTCACTCTTCATACCGGACCACCAAAATAACTTCTTCATGTCATGATACATTTTTGTAGCTCCCGGATGAATACTCAAGCTACTCCGGTGACTTTCCTCTAAGATTGTTTTCCTCAATTCATCATTATCCGGTACACAAATTCTGCCCCAGAATCTCAATATACCAACATTATTCACTTTAAAATCATTATCAGGATCATCTTCTCCTGTAGGCATCAAGTCCACTAGCTTCACATCAAGTCTATGGTTTTCCTTAATTACATCCAAAAAGTCATTATTCACCTTAAGCATACCCAATCTAACACTCTCAGGTGTAGTTTCACAAACCATACTCAAGTCTCTAAACTGCTCAATCAACTCCATTTCTTTTACCATTAATGCCGACATATGAATTGTCTTCCGACTTAGCGCATCTGCTACAACATTAGCTTTCCCAGGATGATAACTCAAATTAAAATCATAATCTTTCAAGAACTCTAACCATCTTCGCTGCCTCATATTCAATTCCTTCTGATCGAACAAATACTTCAGACTTTTGTGATCACTGAATACTTCGAATCTCGATCCATACAAATAATGTCTCCAAATTTTTAATACAAAAACCACTGCAGCTAACTCAAGATCATGAGTAGGATAATTCCTCTCATGTACCATAAATTGCCGCGAAGCATATGCCACCACCTTTCCATCTTGCATCAATACTCCGCCTAATCCCATCTTGGACGCATCACAATACACCATAAAAGGTTCACTTGGACTTGGTAGAATTAATACTGGTGCCGTAGTCAATTTCTTCTTCAATTCCTCAAAACTTTCCTCATAAGCCGCATCCCAAACAAAAGCTTGATTCTTTCTAGTTAACTGAGTCAATGGTAATGCCAAATTAGAAAACCCTTCAATGAACCTTCGGTAATAACCTGCCAAACCCAAGAAACTTCTGATTTCTGTCGTTGTCTTCGGTGGCTCCTACTGAAGTACCGCACCTGCTTTAGATGGATCCACCGCTATGCCATCACCAGAAATAACATGACCCAAGAAACTCATAGTCTTCAATCAGAATTCACATTTTGAGAACTTTGCAAACAATTTATTATCTTTCAACACCTGCAATGCAATTCTCAAGTGTCCTGCATGATCTTCGTCACACTTAGAATAAATTAGTATGTCATCAATGAATACCACAATAAACTGATCCAGATAAGAATGAAAGATAAGATTCATATACTCCATAAACACACCCAGCGCATTAAACACTCCGAAAGGCATCACTGCATATTCATAATGTCCATAGTGAGTTCTAAATGCAGTCTTCTGAATATCATCTTCCTTCACTCTAATCTGATGGTAACCCGACCTCAAATCAATTTTGCTGAAAACACGAGCTCCCACAAGCTGGTCCATCAAGTCATCAATCCTCAGAAGTGGATACTTATTTTTAATGGTCACTTTATTCAACTGACGGTAATCAATGCACATACGCATACTACCATCCTTCTTTTTCACCAACAACACTGGAGCTCACCACGGCGACACACTCGTTCTAATAAACTTCTTCTCAAGCAATTCTCCAATCTGAGATTTCAACTCTGCCAATTCTGACGCAGACATCCTGTACGGTGCCATAGATATAGGTCTGGTACCAGGAACAAGATCAATAGTAAATTTAACTTCCCTCATCGGAGGCAATTCTGTAATATCATCTGGAAACACTTCAGGAAATTCACTCACCACCGGTAACTCATTAACTGAAGTCTTGCTTTCAACAGATAACGAGGCAAACACTGCAAATATCTTAGCTTTATCCCCCAACAACGTTCTTAACTCTCTGCTAGACAAAGAATCCGCCAATGCTTCCTCTTCAGGAGTAAGAAACAATAACGTCTTCCTAAAGCAATCAATGCAACCCGATTGAACTCCAACCAGTTCATCCCCAAAATAACATCGAGATTACCGAGTGGTAAACAAATCAAGTCCACTCTGAAATCCCTACCAAACATAGTCAACAGACACTTCAAACACACTAAGGAAGTAACCACAGAACCAATAGATAGAGTTTCAATCGTCATCCTCGGATCTAGAGTAGACGGCACAATTCCTAATCTCTTCACACAATCAACAGAAATGAACGAGTGGGTTGTACCCATGTAGTAATTAAAGGAATATCATTAATCAAATAAGTACCTTTGACGAAACGCTCTTCATTGGTGGATTGGGTCCTCACCAAAGCAAACACCTTTCCACTGGCCTGAGATTTCTTTGGCTTCTCACAATGACTGTTGATATGACCCTGTTCTCCATAGTTATAACAGGTAGGCATAGTGGCCCTACAATCTGCTATAACATGACCTGGTTGCCCACACTTGAAACATTTCTTCACTTCATTCGGATAATTATTAGCACGGTGACCCGCGCCACCACATCTGAAACACTTGAGAGTATCAGGAACCACTCCCCCTCTTTTGGTTTCTTCCCCACAACAACTTTCTGTTTTCCCTTATCAGCTGGAGCACTATAAGGAGTACCCCCAAACCTCTGCTTACCCTTCCGGTCACTCACAGCTTTATAATGAGCAATCCGGGTGCTGTTATCATTATCATAAATCCTGCTTCTACTAACCAGTTCTGGATAATTCCTTATCTTCTGACAAGCAATGCCCTGTTTGATCTCGGGACGCAACCCATTCTCAAACTTCAAGCATTTCGAATTCATAGCTTCCTTCGTATTGTAATGAGCACAATACTGTACCAACTCTTCAAACCGAGCAGCATATTCAGTAACTGTCATGTTACCCTGTTTCAGTTCCAAGAATTTAATCTCTTTTGCACTACGAATATCTTTCGGAGAGTACTTTTCCAGAAACTCAGCCTGAAACATCGTCCAAGTAATCTCAGTACCCGCAGCTTCCAACCTCTGACGACTATTGTCCCACCAGACTTCAGCCTCTCCCTCCAGCATATGAGTGCCAAACCGTACTTTCTGAGCATCACTGCATCCCATGGTCCTGAAGATCTTCTCAATTGCCTTCAGCCATTTCTGTGCAGCCTCAGGATCTAGAATACCTCTTTCATATGTAGGCGGCTTATTGCTTTGGAACTGTGCTAAGTCACAGAACTGTGCACCCCTAGCCTGATCCGTGTTCTCTACCGCTTGTACCATTGCTTGCATAGCAGCAGCAAGAGCAGCATCATTCCTTCCTGCCATACTGTTCAACAATCAACATACGGTTAGAACACACAATCTACTCCTATTCTAAGGACAGACTCTACTACTACACCTGGCCGGACAGACCGACCTGCTCTGATACCAATTGTAACACCCCACTTTCCCATTTTATAAAATATACAAATGTCACGATCATAATCAGAGTTTACAACAAATAGTAGGATGTCACATCATCAAAACCAACAACGAAACTCCTTTTCATTAATGAAGTAAAGCAGCGGAAATAAATGTTTTATTCAAATAAAAGGCCATTTGCCAACAACACCAAAAATCCACATTAATCATGGTCCACCATAGTTTCAAATAAAGAATGACACGTAACAAAACAAAAAAAGAATAACAAATGATAAAGTTCCCAAATTCCCGTGTTACGTATCAGAGCGACTCCTAAGACTCGATCAAGCAACACACACTCCATGCACACTTAAGTACCTGGATTATCTGTACTTCCGAAGAAGCACAGACGCAACAAACAACAAAGGGGTGAGAACTACATTCAATAATAAACGGTGCATAATACATGACAAGAGTAGTAATTACGCAATCACACATCAGTAACACACCATCACGACATACTTGTCATTCACAATTACAATTCAATACACACCTATTGATGCAATGTGACTCAACAACTGACACAATGCATGTGGTACCGATACACCATGGTTCATTCAATCGAACCCGATTCATAATAGAATCCGGATAGATCACATACACCCCTACTTGGCAATGATCTATCTCCACCATACTCCTCATTGGAGTTCGGATGAATCACATACACTCCTCCTGAGCAATGATTCATCACCACCGACACACCATGAAATGCATAACAATAAATATGCATACAACACACACATATATATATATATATATAAAACAAATTACACATTCTCACAATCCTCCTGATCACACATGAAATATCCATTCACCACAACACATCCCACAACCGGGCAACCCTCACTTGGCGTCAATTAGTTAACTGTCTAATTAATTCACTAAAATTACTAAATTAATTATTTTCATCACCAATTACACATTTCTCAGGTTCTGACATCTATACCCAACCTCTCAAACCAAAAGGAACTGCTTTGACGCGAAAACGGGAAAGAAATCGTAGAACAACATAATTCTGCACTCTCGCTGGTCATACACGTATTGCCTTGTGCCGTACGCGTTTTGCCCAGCTCGCTCGCCCATCCAGCTGCGTACGAGACGCGTAAAGGCTCTCCCGTCGCTCTATCATACGCGTATTGCCCTGCCTATTACGTGTATGGGCAGAGACATTTCATTCCCTCAGAAATCCATTTTTCAGATCCAGATACGCGTAACCCCTCTCATACGCGTAAGGCCAAGCCTCCATACGCGTACCATTACGCGTACGGGCAGAGGGCCGTGTCAAATTGGGTTCCATACGCGTATCACTCACGTAACGCTTTTCCATACGCGTAACAATATGCCTGTTACGCGTAATGGCCTCCTGGCATTCCAAGCCATACGCGTAACGTCTTCCCTGTTACGCGTATGGGCATAGACTATGAAAAATACCTATTTTTCCTACCAGTCCGAATCCTTCCACTTTGATCTCTCTTCTACACTCCATATCAATCATAAAATTATTTCTACATCAGTTTTAGGTCCTAGTTTTCATCTTACCTCTTTCACCTATCATTACTAATCAAAATTACAGGTCTTAGATCTAATTTCATTCTCTCAACCTGCACAAAAATCAGTTCTGCAACATATACATTCATACAGCAGCAACAACATCAAGATATCACATAATTCAGAACCGCAACAATTCGATTAACACAGTTTTCATCACAGATTCATTTATGCACAACAGATTCATAAAACAACATATTTTCATACGAATTCCTACGGGGTTAAGGACTCCCCACTACCCTCTCATGATCATACCACCAATATTAAGCCCATTCTCCCCCCTTACCTCGAATTTGCTCAGAAAATTCCTGCGAAAATTTGTTTTTCAAAGTCCAAGTTCCCCCTTGTTCTTCCTCTCTCTAGCCCTTCTTTTTATGAAAATCTGATTATGACTAACCCTACCCACTGGTTCTCACTAATCTCAGCTTAATGACCAAATTGTCCTTATTTTTCTCCACTAACCCATATTATTATTAAATCTGACTTTTAATTATTAAAAATAATAATAAAAATGATATTAATAATATTTGATACTTAGGATAATAATATTAATAAGAAAAATAGTCATACTATTATTGGTAACCATGATAATACTAAAAATAACAATAATAATAAAAATATATATTACTATTACTACCTATACCCCAAGAATTACTTCCGACACTTCTAATCTACTCGTCCCACTAAGGACCACACGCCTACGCGCTCAACCACACACACCCTTAACCAGGCCAACAACGAAAAAATAACACGATGATCAAATAATTTAAATTGGGGTGTTACAGTCATCGTGAGTGTGGCTGGAACGATGGTGTTGCTGGGCGGAGCTCGCACATGCAAATTTGTCGGAGCAATTTTCGGCGGTTTCGTGAAGGTTTCCAGTTGTGGTTTTCGGTTGCGAATGCGAATCTAATTTTTTGTTTTTTTCTCGCTTTGATTATGTTGTTGGGTGTTATTTTGTTGTAATATTTTTTATTGCTTTTGTTGTGAATGTTTATTCAATATGATTTAGTGTATGTTGTTGTTGTATGTATGAGAGGGTGTGAGGAAGAGGATGATTATTGATATTAGTTTAAGATTTGTGTTGTTTGGTTTTGGTTTAGATTGAAAAACGTGGGTACAAGGTTGGATTGAAAATTGTTGGATGTATGGAATGGAAAGTTGTGGAAATTGAAGGTTTATGTTGATGGAAATTGGTTTCTTAAAAGTGGTTGTTAGAACTGTTAGTGTAGAATTTATACGTGAGAGTACAATGGGTGTGTAGGGCTGGCAATGAACCGAACCAACTCGAAAATAATTCGAAAATTGATTCAACAATTAAATCATTGAACTAGGTCCATGAACCAAATGAGCTGAATATGAGCGAAAAACTAAGTTCGTTAACTAAATGAGCTGAACTTGAACTATACATTGTTTGACTCGTTAGTTTCATGAGTCAAATAGATTATATATGAGAAGTATTATATTGTCTTTAAGAGTACATTTAAAGATTTACTACAAATTTTAACTCTATATGATCTCTTTCGTACTAGTTATGGCAGTAAAGGTGACAATTGAATTTAGAGTTATCCTTGTTGGAGGCATTATGACATTTGTTAAAATAACATGTGTAATGAAGGTTTCAAGTGGTGTAATCATTTTGTAATGAAAATGTATCAACTTCTAGTAAATTTGTACAGTTCCTAAATATTTAGATGAAGTTGTGGATTTTTTAGACAAATTTAAATTTCAATTGAGTAGTTTTTGAATTAGACTTTCAAAGATATCTCTTGAAAATTGTGTAGTTTTTGAATTAGTATATTTTTGAGACAAAGTTAAATTTCAATCTGATAAATTTTATTTTATTGTTGGAGACGTAGAATTGAAATGTTTTCAGTGAGATGTGACATCTCAATGATGCATGGAAGCTACACTCGGAATAGAAACCCCAAAGTTGTCTTCATGGTAAGGTATACCCTTAACATAGTTGATGATTTGGATGTGGTCAATGACTTTGGGGACCTTTAGAACCCTATTTTTAACTCATGGTGACGTTATGTATTCAACCCGCGAGGGTCGTTACTAGGTTCCCCCTAGATGAGACTTATCCCGAAGGATTACCGTAGGAAGACTTGCTCATTCTCATGGTAAAACAAGGGTATAGTCCATAACTCTAGGGTTTTCATACCACAAAAACTTTATGTCCTACACGTGAGGGGATTGGGTAATCTAAACTTAGATCTAGCCTATCATAGGGAGCCCACCTTAGTTAGGTCATGCTTTCATTTTACCTTACCTATCCCTAAAACTGTTTGGCTTTCCCATGTTGATCCTTATCCCTATCTATAAGGAACTCTCTTAAATAAGGTGTCCTTATTTTGGAATTACCCTTGAACCCATATGTGGGTTCTATATCCATCACTATCCTAAACTCGTTTGGGTTTCCCATACCTATCATTATCCTTACCTGTAGGGAACCTTCTTAGATAAGGGTTCCCTATGTACATTACTATCCTAATCCCATAGGAGTTTCCTTTTATCTGTCATTATCCTAATGTGACACTTGCATTGCATCAAAAAATCTTTTAGCATACTTCAATTTTTTTTGCATACCCATGCATTTACATACATTTGCATATCCTCTTAGCTTTCGACCCTCCTCCAACTGTTATCTTACTAGCAGACTTTCTGATACTCGTGAATGAGCTTGAAGGATGTATCAAGAAACAAAATGGTCCTGCACCATGCCAACCAAAGTCCTACCTAGAGCCTCAAATACAACAACTCTGGGTGATGCCTCCGCAACAAAGCCTGTAACAATATCTACTTCAGCAACAACCTCATGGGCTTCATCAATCACAACAAAGGAAGTTAGGAAACAATTTGGATCCTACACCAAAGTATTATGGCCCACTACTTCATCACATGCTCAGAGATGCCCTAGTAAAGTTGCAATCACTTGATCATCCTCCTCGCCCAAATCCTGCAAGTTATGACGAGAACGCCTGGTATGAGGACAAAGTTTAAGACCTGATAGGCATGCAGTTGATTTTCGAAAAAAGGAGTCTCTTTGGTGAATAATCACCACTTATCTTTATAAGTGGAAGGACATCAAGAAGCACCCCTTAAACATGGTGGATCAACAATGAAGCCAATCCCTGGGATCAATAGACTTTATCATTTCCAGTTGTAATTCCTTTTTTGCTAAGTGTTACTTGTATTTAAAAGTTGCACTCTTTGAGAAGTAATTTTAATAAAACGGGCATGCGTATTTTTGGAATCAATCCATTCGTTTACACTCTCTTCTATGCCATCACTTGCAAAAAAAATATATCAAAGTTTTCTATTTCGCTTTTTACCTCTTAACAAACTTAGGAGGAGAATGATGTAAATAAAAATAAACTAATTTACTGACGTATGCTTTAATAGTAAGACCTGTCTGACGATGTAAGGCATTGTTTCACTTCCCAAACACTGGAGAAATAAGGAGATAATCCGTAGTCAACCCCCTCAAGCCAGAAGTCAATGTTCTTTCTATTTCCGATAAAACCTTAATCTTAACCAAGGGCAGGGTAGATTTCAATTAATTCGACGATGTATTCTATTCTAAAGAAAACCATTCACACCAATAAGAAGTTCAAGTACATCTTCTTCCTCACATACACCGTCCAACAAAAAGGAAGCAGAGAAGAGATAAAAGCTCACAACATCTTCTTCCTCACACCATTCAACATCGAGGAAGCAATCAAGAGTCAACATGGCAGTCATAACAGTTCTAAACCAAAGGTAAAAACTCGAGATTTGTTTCCAAAAAAATGGTCCGCTAAGTTAAAAAGAAAAAAAACCAGGAAAAAGCTGAAAAATTAACTTAGGCAAAAGTTAAGGTATCCCGATGAACCACAAAATTCAAAAGAATCAGTCCATGCAAAATTAGGGATTAAAAAGAAAAAAGAAAAATGGAAAACAAGCTCAAAAACGTGAGTAGGTGACTGCCACCTCAAAGATTTCATCATGTGCTTAAATCATTGTGCCTCTTTCATCTACACAAATTCTCTTGCAGGCTGAACGCATCTGTTGGATTAACATGATTTAGGAATGGAGAACATCAAGAAGAATGGGGTGGGTAAAATTAAAATTTGAGTCTTATATCTTTTATTTCTTAAACCGTGAACTAGGCCAAGTTACAACCTTCAAAAGTCCTAATTGAAGCTAGGGGCACTATAAAATCATACTCAACAAAATTTGCGTTAAACTGACTCCGAATATTTGTTAAATTATTGCTAACCACATTTTCACATCTCCGTTAGTGCCAACCTCATGACCAAATATCATCTGTATACACCATATCCATCTTCCATAATAATTTTTTATTTCAAAAACTTGCATGAGCATGGCGTTATAATTACTTTTCAAAGGGAACATTTTTTTTTCACAAATCAATACATAGCACCAAGGAAATATCAACAATGGTCCAATCAGGGGCATACCATTTCAAGGCATTTATGACCAGGGGCAAGTCATCTAAAGATCCTTCCAATTAGGGGGTAAATCCTTATGATCATAGGGGCACATCATCTGAAGATCCTACTGATTAAGGGCAAAACATTTCCGGATTTGACACACCTATGTCAAAAACACTTCCATGACTCTAATAATAAGGGGTAGACCTTTCAAGATTCTCATACTGGGGCATACCAACTTAAGGGTATAGTGAGGTCAATCATTCCAAAAGTCATATAATCAGGGGCATATTTTTTGAAGAGTCAAATACTAGGGGCAATCCTTATCAAGGTCATATCACAGCATGGCGGGATCCAAGTTCCTTTTCATGTCGTTCTTCCAAGACCTCAATGATCAAGGGCATACTTTTCAATATTTAAGTACTGGGGCAGTCCATATCAAGGTCGTATCACATCATGGTGGGATCTAAGTTCTTCTTCAGACAAAACCTCCATGAGAAATGGAAGACCATTAAAAAATTCCATACTGGGGCAGGACACCTTAATAGCATGGTGAAGCTGATCATTCAAAAAGTTAATCAATTTGGGGCATATTTTTCGAAGACTCAAATACTGGGGCAGCTCATCTCAAGGTCGTATCAAAGCATGGTGGGATCTAAGTTCTTTTTCAGGCAAACCCTTTAGACGACTTACAAACAAGGGTAATGCCCTCTGAAGCTCAACCAATATGGGGTAGACCTCTGCAAGGCTTGATCAAAAGAAACCTCTTCAAAAATGGTTCATCTGGGGCATATCATTCCAAGGGTTGATTAGTCGAGGACAAATCTCTCCAAGGCTAATAGAATGACAAGCCATTTCAAACACGTAATAGAGATAAGCTTCTTCAAAACTCATATTGAGGCAAAACTCTTCAAAGACCCAACAAACTAGGACAAAGACATGATACTGTAGGGACAAACCCTATCCATACTTCTAAGGTTTCATAGACAATATCTTTCATACATCAGCAGTCATCGAGTTCAAAATGATTATCGGGAGATCATGCTAGCTTAACAACCTACCACCTTTTGACAAATAGCCTTGTTACCCGAGCAACCTCTCTAAGTTTTAACCATTCCATTTCTTACCACAGGTGCACTTATTAAAACATTCAAGTCATTGTCATGTGTTAATCATGTCGCTACACTCTAGCGTAAAACCATGCACATCATCTCGTTCATCTCGCATATTCCCACAATGTGAATCCGACCTCCTCACAAAGTCCAATCCTACTTGGCACCCAAAAACCCAATCCTACTTGGCATCCAAAAAGCCCAATCTTACTTGGCCCCCTACAAGAAAAACTCATCCTCATTAACAATTCCAAAACCTAGCCTTCAAAAACCAGTTGTCGAAGCTCCCGTTTAACTCTTCACCGAAAGAAAAAAGCCATATTCTTCAAATGAATATATCATCTGTGGACGAATTATCCCCAACATCATATTCATACATCATATCATGTGTAGCATATCCATGGATGTGGAGCGTTACACCATACACATTCTAAACATACATACATAACATATCATAGCATGTATTAAAGAAACATACATACATAACATAGGATATGTGACAACTGCTAGGTAGGAATGCTTATTGCCCTTCTCCAGTAAGTAACATATCATAAACACCTTTCAATAAATGACTTCCCCAACAATCTCACTCACCGTAAGTCTTCAAATGGATCTATCTTGTAGTCGGTCATCCTGAATGATCGTTATCAACTAGTGAGCAGGCCTTCACCTCTCACATCTCCAGCTTGGTAACCTATCCCACACACAGGGTATGTTCCATCAAATACATCAGGGGTTTTACCAAGGGATTTACCAAAAGGGTTCTATCAGATTTTTATCAAAGGGGTTCTATCAAGGGATTTTATCCAAGTAGGGGATTCCATCAAGGGGTTTCATCCAGAGTGATCGGGGTATCACTAAAGTCCTACTTGATTCCAGTAGCATGATCGAAGGATCATAGGAATCATAGGCAAGTTCCACCCAGAAAGGGTTGAAACATCCAGGGTTAATAAAGGGGTTCCATCAGGGATTTGTCAGACAATTGTGTCAGGGTTTTATCATCAGGAGTTTCATTAGGGATTTGTCAGACAACTTTGTCTGAGTTTTATCATCAGGGGTTCCATCAGAAGTTCTATCAGGAGTTTTTATCAAAATTTTACCAATGTTTTTTAGTTTCATCAAGGGTTCTACCAGGGTTTATCAAACCGAAATCGGAGGATCGTCAAAATCCTACCTGACTTCTGTGATCATGGAAAACGTAGACAACTTGGGATTAATCCACAAGGGTTCTACTAGGGTTTCTATCAAAGGTGGGTTAGGATACTAAATATAGAATTAAGGATGGTACAATCCTTACTAAATACCCAGAGTCTACTAACTTCGTAGTCAAAATTAGGGTTCCTCTCTATGTTAAATAATCTCCTCCCCAAGAGGATGAAGACTCCACATCATCATCACCTCAGTTTGAAGTTGATTAAATAGGGGAGGGCAGCTGTCGTACTCCAAATTTTGACCACTCTCCTTTTAGTTTTCATCTAACTTAGAGTCCATAGTCTTGTACCAGTCGTCTGTTCAACCCCTTTGACTTATAAAGTCCAAAGGAGACCGTTTTGACTTTTAGGAGTCTCGATCTTATCATATGACTTAGATGCTATTTTTTACTTTATAGGATAATGTATAATTTAGACCTAACCAACTAATTAAGAATGACATAATTAGGCTAAAAGTCCTTAGGTATTATTAACCATGAAAATATCTTAATTAGTGTCATTTTTGTACTAGGTATCTAAGTATTAGAATAGTTAAAATTGTCTCATGATTATTAAAATATTTAGATCATTGTTAAATCCTATATACTTGCTAATTTGATTCTATTTCAAATAAATGTGATGGCCTAGTTGGTAGCCAGAGAAGTGTAAGAAGTTGTAAGCATGAAAGGTCGTGAGTTCGAATCCCAACTTTTTTACTTTTAGTGTTTTTCTCTAACTTTTCTGTTTATTTTATAAACTACAAAAAAAATCACAAAAAATTATTGTTTATATATATTTTTTATTAATTTTCGTATTTATCATTTAAACATTTTTAAAATATATTTTTTTCTCTTTTTTCATTTTATTCATAATAATATCAAAAAAATCATAAAATAAAAAACAAATTTTGTTCATATTTTTAAATATTGCATTTTAAGGACAATATTTTTATTTTTAGAAAAAAAATCAATGTAATTAGTTAAATATGCCAAGAACCAAAATCAAATCACATCACTTTTATAATTTTAATTATATTAATTAATTCTTGAATTTTTGCTATTTTTATTAACCCAATTTCTTAGTATAAATAGAGACCTAATTTTACAATTTGGAATGGACTAACCCTTACTAATCCTAATCCACACACATTATTTCAGCTCAAATCTTGGTTCGAGTTTGACACGAGCTTTTTTTTTAAGCTCAAACTCGACTCGTTATAAGTTCACAAACTATTCGCATCAACTCGTTAGATTCATCTTGTTAGGTTCACTTCACTTGCTTCACGGATTTAAAAGATATTTTTAAGTCTATTTTTGATCGTGAAGGCTGGATCAGATCATGTTGAAGTGGGCCACCAAGTACGTCTGAGATGCTGGGCGTATAGAGAGGAGGAGGGGGTGTACCTGCAAGGCACTCCGACGCTCAAGTAAGAAAGGGTCAGAGAAAAGGGGCAAGTACAAAGTATGAGTTTCAAGGGTGAATATTGGATACCTGGCCCTCTCAAGCGAGAGGGTTTATATAGTGCCCCCAGCGCGTGGCCAACGGTCCTATTTTCGGGGCGAAATAATCGTTTTTTCGAAGAATATGTAACTGCCCAAACTAGCCGTTATGTCGGGCAGGGTGCCCAAAACTAGTCGTTATGTCGGGCATATGCATAGTTTCGGGCACATGTCCTCAACTGTTCGGGGAGTGAAGGAGCCGTGCGGAACAGGCAGCTGTTTTGGGGAGGAGTGATTCATTCCTTGCCCGGTTGGAGGGGCAGAAAGGTAACTTTTGCCCTTTGTGAATTGGACTTAGGCAATTGGGTCGTTATGGGAGCAGAAGTGGATTGGGCCATGTCTAGCCATTGGTCCAGTCCAGAACAGGAGCCCCCCAAGTCGTTGCTCCCGAGCATGGGAGTGATGACTTAAGGACAGCTCGTGGCTCCGGGGAGCTAGCGTGGAGTCGTCGTTTGGTAACGAGGAAGGTCGTCCCGTGGTGCCCGTGACTCCGGGTGTCCGTGACATTCATGACCGTGACCGGGTTGCTCGTCGTACGGGGAGACTAACGGTTAGTCAAAATTGGAAACGTTAGGGCGCCACATGTACGTAGAGCCCTGTGTAGCAATTACTAGGCAATGATGGCTAGTTAGTAGCCATCATGACCTACGAGGGCGTGCTATTTCACGTGCCTTTCTGTATAAAAGGGGAAGGCCCGTTTCATTCTGAACTTTTCGCTCTTGTTTCTCTTCGTCTTCTTCAGAGCTCTTTCCCGTCACCGCCGTTTGTTATTCCAGCCACCGTATCAACCTCCGGGCAACCGCTTTTCATCTTCTTAACCAAGTAAGTTCGCAGATTTTTCACTCTTTTCTTCCTTTTGACGATTGTTTGTAGCTTGCATGCGGTTAGGTTTAGGTTTAGAAGATGAAATAGATTAATTTCCGGCGGTTGTTGGTGGTGGACGGTGGTCGTTCCATTTTTCGCCGCCGATGAGGCCGCTAGTTTTTAGGATATTCTTGCGAATCAGGCGGTTTTCAGCGTCATTGCGATGATGATGCATGCGTAACCGCCGTGATCATTCAGATTCCTGAGCAACAATGAAGTTTTCGGCGAGCCTCTGCAGTTTCTGGTGAAGCTTTGCAGTTTCCGGTGAAGCTTCAAACGAAAACTGGGAAGTGGCTCGAGGAAGTTCCTCGTACGGAGGTGGCTTACTCCGGGCATCTCCTCGTCGGAGACTCAGAGTTTTTTGTTCGATGTTAGGGCTTAGGCTCGGGACGTCGTCCTCAGCCCTTTCCGCGCCCTTTCACTTGACTAGTGCTGGAAGAGTGGATTTGATTCTTCGTCGAATTCACTTTTTTCTCTGCTTTTCAAGTGATTGACATGGCGACAGGGCCAGATGGGGAGATAATAATAGATTCGTCTGAGGAGGAAGCGAGTTCCTCGGAAAGCAGTAGCTCAGAATCCTCGAGTGTCCCCAGTGAAGCCGGGGAGGAGGAGGAAATGGAAGAGGATGCTGTTGAAGGTTCCACGGAGGAGTGGATGGTGGCTGAGCCAGCCGGGCATGTGTCCACCTTTGCGACGTACCTAGGGGATGTCTTTACGGAAGTTGGGCCAGAGGGGGAGTGGAAGGTGCACTTTCCCTCCGAGGATGATAGGGTTTGCACAAATTACGGGGATCGCTTCGCCATGTATGAATATGCCTTCAAAGAGCTGGGACTGAGGTTTCCGTTCACTGATTTCCAGCAGTCAGTGTTTGTGCACTTGAATTTGGACCCTACGCAACTGCGCCCGAACTCGCTGGTCTTCATCCGGGCATTCGAGCTGACGTGCGAGTATCTGATAATAGGGGATACTCTCCCTTTGTTTTTCACTGTATTCCATCTTCAACAGCAGCTGACAGGAAGGAGGTATGGTTGGGTCTCGTTGAAACAGCCTCGCAAGTTGTTCAAGCCCTTTTCAGAATCGATACGGATCTTCAAGGAGAGGTACTACATCATCGAGCCCGTATCGGAAGCTGCCCAGGATAACACGTATGCCTGGGAGAACGGGGTCGATGAGGAGGGTAACGACCTGCGCGATGAGTCTGGGAAGTTTATCGGGGAGAGAGTATACAAGTTCCCCATCCACTAGGGACCTGACCATTTCACCAAGAAGCCCAACGAGTACGTTCTCCAGCCGCACGACTTAGACAGGCAGGATGTCGTTGTGTACTAGACACTGGTGAAGTATGTTAACTCCTTCCTGCTCGCTGAATGCTGGACGAAGAAGGGTGTCCCGATCTTCGAGAAGGATGGTAGCCAGAGGTTTGAATACCGCTTTATTAATACCAAAGCGCTTCTGGAGTGCAAGACTCCCGCGGAGGCTCAAAAGCTGCTCGGTAGTCTTAGTTTTTCTAATTTTCCTGAACTATTTTTTCTTTGTGTCTAACATGTTCGTATTCTGTTTATGCAGATGAGATGCCTCAGGCTCATGAACGGATGGTAAAGAATGCCCTTGCAAGGAACAAGCCCGGAACGGTTCCCCCCAAATCTCGATTTGCCAATGCACGCGCTCCCACTCCTCCTCAGCCCGCCGCGGGGACCTCTTCTCCCACTCCTGCTTCCCAGGGATCTTCCCCGCCGTTGGCCTCACAAACCAAACGGCCGAAGGCCAATGATGCCATGGATCTCATTCGGGCCTCATAGAAAGGGAAGTTCGAGCTTCCTCTTTGCATACTTGATAGGAGATTCTTCGAGGGGACATCCTTGGTTGTGTCACGGGCAGAATCTCTCTGCTTGGAAAGCATGGATCGCCCGAGCAAGAGGGCGCTCGTGGCCTAAGATGCCTCTGCACTGGTCAGGGTTTTGGAGATGGCGGCCATCTACGCTGAAGGGGACTCTGCAACTGAGTCTGAACACAAGGTGCTCGGGCTGCCACAACATCTTTTAAGGAAGAGGTTAGGAGTGTTGACGATTCTCAGAAGAAGGCTGACGAGGAGGTGGCTAGGCTGAAAAGAGATAATTCTACGCTGGTTGCGGAGAAGAAGGCGGCTGAGGAGCTGGTCCAGCAGCTGAGGGCGGCCAATGCTCCGGAAAAAGATGAACTTGAGGACGTGAAGGAGTTAAAGACATGGTCTGAGCTGGTTGCCCGTATGTTGGCGGCTGAGGATGACAATATCGTCATTGCGGATGAATCCTTCAGGAATGTCGTGTCTCAACTGCGGGTGGTGAACCCCAGACTTGATTTTTCCATTGAGGGTACCCATTATCTGGCGCACGTTGAAGATGGCTGAATCATTATGCATGACTCCCTTCTTGAAGAGCATGCCAAGGATCAGCCCGCGGAGAACCAGGAGCCTCAGCCCAACTCCGAGCAGGCTGACCAGATGGATGAGTGAAGGATTTTCTTGTTGTTGTAATTTTGTCCGGCCTGCGTGCCGTGTAATTTGTTGTAATTTATTTTGAATGGGGGCGTGGCCCCCGATTTATGTAACCAAGTACAATTGTGGTCCTTGCGGCCACTTATAATTTTTAATTATGTGCTTAGTCCTTGTGGCCGGTTTTGTGATTTGCATGGCTTTATCTGCTTTTATTTTCACTAATTGTTATTACTTATGCTCGTTCGTGTATGTATGCTCGTAATAGGGATTACTTTGATTTGATTTAAGTTTCAGGGAATTGCTCGTTGTAGATGTGTTCGGCAGTGAGGGGTACTGGTCGAACGACCGGGGAATGTCCGGGCTAGGATGCGGAGCTCAGGTCGCGTTTAAGGCCTGAGTTCGCGGCGTGAACCTCCCATCGCGAGCTGGGTGTTCTGCCTTTCGTGGTACTTTGACGACGGCAGTGCTCGATTGAGGGACCTCTGTCGAGCAAAGACCCGGCTCGTTCCTGAGCGGAGTTCTGCTTCACTGGCATGCGACGCTTGTACCTAGGCGTGCATCACGGTCGGTATGTGATGCTCGTCGTCGTGACGGATCAAACCGACAGTTTAGGCCTTAGCTGTAGTATTGTTTCAGATTTTCGGCATTCCATGGTCGAGCAAGTTCTTCCCCGTTGAGACGTTCTAGGTAATAGGCCCCATTCTCCATTTTTGCCCGGACGAGATAGGGTCCTTCCCAGTTGGTGGCTAGTTTGCCTTCGCGAGAGTCTTTATGCTTTCTCCTTAGGACGAGGCTGCCCATGTCGAACTCTCGTCGTATGACTTTGGCGTTGTGCCTTATGGCAATATTTTGTTTTAACGAGGCTTCGTGGAGAGTTGCCCCTGTTCGGATTTCCTCGACGAGATCGAGTTCCTCCCTTAGAGCCTCGTCGTTCATTTCCTCGTCCAGGGGTGATTCGGTCTGCCTGGAGGGTACGTGAACTTCGACGGGGATCACGGCCTCGGTTCCCTAGGCTAGGCGAAAGGGTGTTTCCCCGGTTGAAGAGTTTGGAGTTGTGCGGTACGCCCATAGGACACTGTGCAGCTCCTCGACCTAAGCTTTCTTTGTTTCGTCAAGCCTTCGTTTGAGGCCTCGAAGGATGACTCGGTTCGCTGCTTCAGCCTGCCCGTTTGTCTGAGGATGTTCGACGGATGTGAAATATTGCTTCGTGTCGAGCTGGACGACAAAGTCCTGGAACTTCCTGTCTGTGAACTGTGTCCCATTGTCCGTGACTATTGCCTGGGGGATGCCAAAACGTGCAAGGATGTTTTATTTGTAGAAATACAGTATGTTAAGGGCATTTATATTGGTTAGAGCCTCTGCTTCTATCCATTTTGTGAAGTAGTCCACGCCTACTATTAAGTATTTGTTATGACTTGATCCTACCACGAATGGTCCTAGGATGTCCAGGCCCCACCAGGTAAATGACCACGAGGAGGACATTGCCTTGAGCTCGTTAGGAGGAGCTAGGTGCATGCCCTCGTGTCGTTGGCACTTATCACATTTCTTGACGTGCTCTTTAGCGTCATGCTGCATAGTTGGCCAGTAGTACCCTGCTCGGAGGGCCTTTCGGGCAAGGGACCTTCCTCCGAGGTGTTGGGCATTGATTCCTTCGTGAATCTCACGCAAGATATGGACGACCATTTCTTCTTCGACACACTTGGGTAGAGGGATGGAGAACCCTCGCCTGTAGAGTTTATCTTCGACCAGGACGTAGGAGCAAGCTCTTCGCCTAACTATGCTGGCCTCTTTGGGGTCGGACGGAAGTTTATCTCTAGCGAGGTAGTTGTAAACGGGGGTCATCCAGCAATTACTGTCACCGATCACGTGTACGTCGAGCGTTGGGGAAGCTTTCTCAATGCTGAGTCGAGGAAGTACTTCTTGTATGACAGACTTGTTTCCGCCTTTCTTCTTCGTGCTGGCTAGTTTGGACAAAACGTCTGCCCGGACATTGTGTTCGCGGGGAACATGCTTTACCTCTAATGCTGCGAACTTCGTTATCTTCTTCTTGACCAGGGCTAAGTATTCAATCAGGTTGTCGTTTTTGGCTTGATATTCTCCTCGGACTTGAAGGGCCACGAGTTATGAATCTGTGCAAATGACGACTTCGTCTGCGCCAAGGTCTTCGGCCAAGCGTAACCCGGCGAGGAAGGCCTCGTATTCAGCCTGGTTGTTAGAGGTGGGGAAGGATAGGGTGAGTGAAACTTCAACGATGATCCCCTCTTCGCTTTCCAGTATGATGCCTGCCCCGATCCCCGCCAAACTGGAGGCCCCGTCTACGAAAATGGTCCATTTGCATGCTCCGTAAGTGGGGGAGTCTGCGAACGTCATTTCTGCGACGAAGTCGGCTAGGGCCTGGGCTTTGAGGGATTTCCTGCTCTCATACTGGATATCGAATTCGGATAGGTCGAGCGACCATTTGAGCATTCTTTCGGCCATGTCTGGTCGTCCCAATAGCTGCTTTACGGGTTGATCTGTTCGAACCACAATCGTGTGGGCGAGAAAGTAATGTCTTAATCTTCTAGCTGCGTTGACGAGGGCTAGTGCCACCTTTTCTATTTGCTGGTACCTCAACTCTGGTCCTTGCAGTGCTTTGCTCGTGAAATATATGGGCTTCTGCCCGTCAGGCGTTTCGCGGATAAGAGCGGCACTTACCGCCTCGGTTGTTACGGCGAGATACAAGTATAAAGTTTCGTCTTTGTCCAGGCGAGAGAGAATGGGGGGGGGGGGGGTCTGAGAGTGCTCGTTTTAGGTGGAGAAGAGCCTTGTCACACTCCTCGGTCCATTCGAATGCTGCCTCCTTGCGGAGGAGTTTGAAGAATGGTAAGGCGTGTTGGGTAGACTTGGCAACGAAACGGGATAATGACGCGAGCATCCCGTTAAGGGACTGGATGGATTTCTTTGACTTGGGCGTTGGAAACTCGGAGAATGCCCGACACTTATCGAGGTTGGCCTCGATCCCCTGTTCTGTTAAGTAGAAGCCAAGATGCCTCAGCACTGGTCAGGGTTTTGGAGATGGCGGCCATCTACGCTGAAGGGGACTCTGCAACTGAGTCTGAACTCAAGGCTGCTCGGGCTGCCGCGACATCTCTAAAGGAAGAGGTTAAGAGTGCTGACGATGCCCGAAAGAAGGCTGACGAGGAGGTGGCTAGGCTGAAGAGGGAGAATTCTACGCTGACTGCGGAGAAGAATGCGGCTGAGGAGCTGGTCCAGCAGCTGAGGCCGGCCAATGCTCTGGGTGAACATGAACCCGAGGACGTGAAGGAGTTAAAGACAAGGTCTGAGCTAGTTGCCCATATGTTGGCGGCCGAGGATGGCAATATCGTCATTGCGGACGAATCCTTCAGGAATGTCGTGTCTCAACTGCGGGTGGTGAACCCCGGACTTGATTTTTCCACTGAGGGTACCCACTATCTGGCGCACGTTGAAGATGGCCGAATCATTATGCCTAACTCCCTTCTTGAAGAGCATGTCGAGGATCAGCCCGCGGAGAACCAGGAGCCTCAACCCAACTCCGAGGAGGCTGACCAGATGGATGAGTGAAGGATTTTCTTGTTGTTGTAATTTTTTTTGGCCTGCGTGCAGTGTAATTTGTTGTGATTTATTTTGAATGGGGGTGCGGCCCCCGTTTTATGTAACCAAGTACAATTGTGGTCCTTGCGGCCACTTATAATTTTTAATTATGTACCCGGTCCTTGTGGTAGGTTTTGTGATTTGCATGGCTTTATCTACTTTAAATTTCGCTAAGTGTTTTTACTTATGCTCGTTTGTGTATGTATGCCCGTAATAGGGGTTATTTTGATTTGCTTCGAGTTTAAGGGAATTGCTCGGTATAGATGTGTTCGGCAGTGAGGGGTACTGGTCGAACTGCCGGGGAATAGCCTGGCGAGGATGCGGAGCTCAGGTCGCATTTGAGGCCTGAGTTTGTGGCGTGAACCTCCCATCACGAGCTGGGTGTTATGCCTGTCGTGGTACTTTGATGACGGCGGTGCTCGATTGAGGGACCGCTGTCGAGCAGAGACCCGACTCGTTCCTGAGCGGAGTTCTGCTTCACTGGCATGCGACGCTTGTACCTAGGCGTGCATCATGGTCGGTATGTGATGCTCGTCGTCGTGACGGATCGAACCGACAGTTTAGGCCTTAGCTGTAGTATTGTTTCAGCTTTTCGGCGTTCCATGGTCGAGCAAGTTCTTCCCGTTGAGACGTTCTAGGTAATAGGCCCCATTCTCGATTTTTGCCCGGACGCGATAGGGTCCTTCCCAGTTGGCGATTAGTTTGCCTTCGTGAGAGTCTTTAAGTTTTCTCCTTAGGACGAGGCTGCCCATGTCGAACTCTTGTCGTATGACTTTGGTGTTGTGCCTGATGGTAATTTTTTGCTTTCACGAGGCTTCGCGGAGATTTGCCCCTGTTCAGATTTCCTCGACGAGATCGAGTTCCTCCCTTAGAGCCTCGTCGTTCATTTCCTCGTCCAGGGGTGATTCTGTCCGCCTGGAGGGTACGTGAACTTCGACGGGGATCACGGCCTCGGTTCCATAGGCTAGGCGAAAGGGTGTTTCCCCGGTTGAAGAGTTTGGAGTTGTGCCGTACGCCCATAGGACGTTGTGCAGCTCATCAACCCAAGCTTTCTTTGTTTCGTCAAGCCTTCATTTGAGGCCTCGAAGGATGACTCGGTTCGCTGCTTCAGCCTGCCCATTTGTCTGAGGATGTTCGACGGATGCGAAATGTTGCTTCGTGCCGAGCTGGGCGACGAAGTCCTGGAACTTCCAGTCCGTGAACTGTGTCCCATTGTCCGTGACTATCGCCTGGGGGATGCCAAAACGTGCAAGGATGTTTCGTTTGTAGAAATGCAGTATGTTAAGGGCAGTTATATTGGTTAGAGCCTCCGCTTCTATCCATTTTGTGAAGTAGTCCACACCTACTATTAAGTATTTGTTCTGACTTGATCCTACCACGAATGGTCCTAGGATGTCCAGGCCTCACCAGGTAAATGGCCACGAGGAGGACATTGCCTTAAGCTCGTTAGGAGGAGCTAGGTGCATGTCCCCGTGTCGTTGGCACTTATCGCATTTCTTGATGTGCTCTTTAGCGTCATGCTGCATGGTTGGCCAGTAGTGCCCTGCTCGGAGGGCCTTTCGGGCAAGGGACCTTCCTCTGAGGTGTTGGGCGTTGATTCCTTCGTGAATATCACGCAAGATATGGACGACCATTTCTTCTTCGACACACTTGAGTAGCGGGATGGAGAACCCTCGCTTGTAGAGTTTATCTTCGACCAGGACGTAGGAGCAAGCTCTTCGCCTAGCTATTCTGGCCTCTTTGGGGTCAGACGGAAGTTCGTCTCTAGCGAGGTAGTTGTAAATGGGGGTCATCCAGCAATTGTTGTCGCCGATCACGTGTACGTCGAGCGTTGGGGATGCTTTCTCAATGCTGGGTCGAGGAAGTACTTCTTGTATGACGGACTTGTTTCCGCCTATCTTCTCCGTGCTGGCTAGTTTAGACAAAATGTCTGCCCGGACATTGTGTTCGCGGGGAACATGCTTTACCTCTACCGCTGCAAACTTCATTGTCTTCTTCTTGACCAGGGCTAAGTATTCAGTCAGGTTGTCATTTTTGGCTTGATATTCTCCTCGGACTTAAAGGGCCACGAGTTGTGAATCTGTGCAAATGACGACTTCCTCTGCGCCAAGGTCTTCGTCCAAGCATAACCCGGCGAGGAAGGCCTCGTATTCATCCTGGTTGTTAGAGGTGGGGAAGGACAGGGTGAGTGAAACTTAAACGATGATCCCCTCGTCGCTTTCCAGGGCTCCCCGCTAAACTAGAGGCCCCGTCTACGAAAATGGTCCATTTGCGTGCTCCGCAAGTGGGGGAGTCTGTGAACGTCATTTCTGCGACGAAGTCGGCCAGGGCCTGGGCTTTGAGGGATTTCTTGCTTTCATACTGGATACCAAATTCGGACAGCTCGAGCGACCATTTGAGAATTCTTTCGGCCATGTCTGGTCGTCCCAATAGCTACTTTACGGGTTGATCTGTTCGAACCACAATCATGTGGGCGAGAAATTAGTGTCTTAATCTTCTAGCTGCGTTGATGAGGGCTAGTGCCACCTTTTCTATTTGCTGGTACCTCAACTCAGGTCCCTGCAGTGCTTTGCTCGTGAAATATATGGGCTTCTGCCCGTCAGGCGTTTCACGGATAAGAGCGACACTTACCGCCTCAGTTGTTACAGCGAGATACAAGTATAAAGATTCGCCTTTGTCCAGGCGAGAGAGAACGAGTGGTTCTGAGAGTGCTTCTTTCAGGTGGAGAAGAGCCTTCTCACACTCCTCGGTCCATTCGAACACTGCCTCCTTGCGGAGGAGTTTGAAGAATGGTAGGGCGTGTTGGGCAGACTTGGCCACGAAACGGGATAATGACGTGAGCATCCTGTTGAGGGACTGGATGGATTTCTTCGACTTGGGCATTGGAAACTCGGAGAATGCCCGACACTTATCGGGGTTGGCCTCGATCCCCCGTTCTGTTAAGTAGAAGCCAAGATGCCTTCGCACTGGTCAGGGTTTTGGAGATGGCGGCCATCTATGCTGAGGGGGACTCTGCAACTGAGTCTGAACTCAAGGCTACTCGGGCTGCCGTGGCATCTCTCAAGGAAGTGGTTAACAGTGCTGACGATGCTCAAAAGAAGGCTGACAAGGATGTGGCTAGGCTGAAGAGGGAGAATTCTACGCTGGCTGCGGAGAAGAAGGTGGCTGAGGAGCTGGTCCAGCAGCTGAGGAAGGCCAATGCTCTGGGCGAAGATGAACCCGAGGATGTGAAGGAGTTAAAGACAAGGTCTGAGCTAGTTGCCCGTATGTTGGTGGCCGAGGATGACAATATCGTCATTACGGACGAATCCTTCAGGAATGCCGTGTCTCAACTGCGGGTGGTGAACCCCGGACTTGATTTTTCCACTGAGGGTACCCACTATCTGGCGCACGTTGAAGATGACCGAATCATTATGCCTGACTCCCTTCTTGAAGAGCATGCGGAGGATCAACCCACGGAGAACCAGGAGCCTCAGCCCAACTCTGAGCAGGCTGACCAGATGGATGAGTGAAGGATTTTCTTGTTGTTGTAATTTTGTTTGGCCTGCGTGCCGTGTAATATGTTGTAATTTATTTTGAATGGGGGCGTGGCCCCCGGTTTATGTAACCAAGTACAATTGTGGTCCTTGCGGCCACTTATAATTTTTAATTATGTGCCCGGTCCTTGTGGTCGGTTTTATGATTTGCATGGCTTTATCTGCTTTAAATTTCGCTAAGTGTTTTTACTTATGCTCGTTTGTGTATGTATGCCCGTAATAGGGGTTATTTTGATTTGCTTCGAGTTTAAGGGAATTGCTCGGTATAGATGTGTTCGGCAGTGAGGGGTACTGGTCGAACTGTCGGGGAATAGCCCGGCGAGGATGCGGAGCTCAGGTCGCGTTTGAGGCCTGAGTTCGCGGCGCGAACCTCCCATCGCGAGTTGGGTGTTCTGCCTGTCGTGGTACTTTGACGACGGCGGTGCTCGATTGAGGAACCGCTGTCGAGCAGAGACCCGGCTCGTTCCTGAGTGGAGTTCTACTTCACTGGCATGCGACGCTTGTACCTAGGCGTGCATCATGGTCGGTATCTGATTCTCGTCGTCGTGACGGATCGAACCGACAGTTTAGGCCTTAGCTGTAGTATTGTTTCAGCTTTTCGGCGCTCCATGGTCAAGCAAGTTCTTCCCCGTTGAGACGTTCTAGGTAATATGCCTCATTCTCCATTTTTGCCTGGACGCGATAGGGTCCTTCCGAGTTGGCGGCTAGTTTGCCTTTGCGAGAGTCTTTATGGTTTCTCCTTAGGACGAGGCTGCCCACGTCAAACTCTCGTCGTATGACTTTGGCGTTGTGCCTTATGGCAATATTTTACTTTAACGAGGCTTCGCGGAGAGTTGCCTCTGTTCGGATTTCCTCAACGAGATCGAGTTCCTCCCTTAGAGCCTCGTCATTCATTTCCTCGTCCAGGGGTGATTTTATCTGCCTGGAGGGTACGTGAACTTCGACGGGGTTCACGGCCTTGGTTCCATAGGCTAGGCGAAAGGGTGTTTCCCCAGTTGAAGAGTGTGGAGTTGTGTGGTATGCCCATAAGGCACTATGCAGCTCCTCGACCCAAGCTTTCTTCATTTCATCCAGCCTTCGTTTGAGGCCCCGAATGATGACTCGGTTCGCCGCTTCAGCTTGTCCGTTTGTCTGGGGATGTTCGACGGATGCGAAGTGTTGCTTCGTTCCCAGCTGGGCGACAAAGTCTTGGAACTTCCTGTCCGTGAACTGTGTCCCATTTCCCGTGACTATGGCTTGGGGGATGCCAAAATGTGCGAGGATGTTTCGTTTGTAGAAACGCAGTATATTAAGGGCAGTTATCTTGGCTAGAACCTCTGCCTCTATCCATTTTGTGAAGTAGTCCACGCCTACTATTAAGTATTTGTTCTAATTTGATCCCACCGCGAAGGGTCCTAGGATGTCTAGGCCCCACCAGGCAAATGGCCACGGGGAGGACATAGCTTTGAGCTCGTTAGGTGGGGCTAGGTGCATGTCCCCGTGCCGTTGGCATTTATCGCATTTCTTCAAGTGCTCTTCCGCGTCGTGCTGCATGGTTGGCCAGTAGTACCCTGCTCGGAGGGCCTTTCGGGCAAGGGACCTTCCTCCGAGGTGTTGGGCATTGATTCCTTCGTGAATTTCACGCAAGATGTGTGTGACTATTTCTTCTTTGACACACTTGAGTAACGTGATGGAGAACCCTCGCCTGTAGAGTTTATCTTCGACCAGGACGTAGGAACAGGCTCTTTGCCTAACTATGCTGGCCTATTTGGGGTCTGACGGAAGTTCGTCTTTAGCGAGGTAGTTGTAAACTGGGGTCATCCAGCAATTACTGCCGCCGATCATCTGTACGTCGAAGGTCGGGGAAGGTTTCTCGATATTGGGTCGAGGAAGTATCTCCTGGATGATGGACTTGTTTCTGCCTTTCTTCTTCGTGCTGGCTAGTTTGGACAAAACATCTGCCTGGATATTGTGTTCGCGGGGAACATGTCTTACCTCCACCGCTGCAAACTTCGTCATCTTCTTTTTGACCAGGGCTAAGTATTCAGTCAGGTTGTCGTTTTTGGCTTGATATTCTCCTCGGACTTGAAGGGCTACGAGTTGTGAATCTGTGCAAATGACGACTTCTTCTGCGCCAAGGTCTTCGGCCAAGCGTAACCCGACGAGGAAGGCTTCGTACTCCACCTGGTTGTTAGAGGTGGGGAAGGACAGGGTGAGTGAAACTTCAACGATGATTCCCTCGTCGTTCTCCAGTATGATGCCCGCCCCGCTCCCCGCCGAACTGGAGGCCCCGTCTACAAAAATGGTCCATTTGCGCGCTCCGCAAGTGGGGGAGTCCGAGAACGTCATTTTTGCGACGAAGTCGGCCAGGGTCTGGGCTTTAAGGGCTTTCCTGCCTTCATACTGGATGTCGAATTTAGACAGCTCGAGCGACCATTTGAGCATTCTACCGGCCATGTCTGGTTGTCCCAATAGCTGCTTTACAGGTTGATCTATTCGAACCACAATCGTGTGGGTGAGGAAGTAGTGTCTTAATCTTCTAGCTGCGTTGACGAGGGCTAGCGCCACCTTTTCTATTTGCTGGTACCTCAACTCTGGTCCCTGCAGTGCTTTGCTCGTGAAATATATGGGCTTCTGCCCGTCAGGCATTTCGCGGATAAGAGCGACACTTACCGCCTCGGTTGCTACGGCGAGATACAGGTATAAAGTTTCGCCGTTGTCCGGGCGAGAGAGAACGGGTGGTTCTGAGAGTGCTCGTTTCAGGTGGAGAAGAGTCTTGTCATATTCCTCGGTCTATTCGAACATTGCCTCCATGCGGAGGAGTTTGAAAAATGGTAGGGCGTGTTGGGCAGACTTTGCCACGAAACGAGATAATGACGCGAGCATCCCGTTGAGGGACTGGATAGACTTCTTCGACTTGGGCATTGGAAACTCGGAGAATGCCCGACACTTATCGGGGTTGGCTTCGATTCCTCGTTTCGTTAAGTAGAAGCCGAGGAACTTGCCTGCCTGGACACCGAACGTGCACTTCTCCGGGTTGAAACGCATTTTGTACTTTCTGGCCTGTTTGAAGACCTTCCTTAGATGGGCAGTGTGATCGGTTTCCTCGTGGGATTTTACGATCATTTTGTCCATATAGACTCGAGCATGTCGCCTATCTCTCCCCGGAAGACCTTGTTCATCATTCTTTGATAGGTCGCGTCGGCGTTGTTCAGTCTAAAGGGCATTACGTTGTAGTAATAGTTACCCGATTCGGTCATGAAGGCCGTGTATTTTTTATCGCTCATTGTCATTGAAATTTGGTTATAGCCCGAGTAGGCGTCCATGAATGATAAAAGTTTAAAAACGGCAGAATTATCAACACGTTTATCAATATTGGGGTGGGGGTAGGCATCCTTCGGGCATGCCTTATTAAGATCGGTGTAGTCAATGCACATTCGCCATTTGCCATTAGATTTTTTCACAAGTACAATGTTGGACAGCTAAGTGGTGTACTTGGCCTCTGAAATAAATTTGGCCTCGAGGAGGTCCTTTACAGCTTTTTCTGCAGCCTCCGTTTTCTCCGGAGACTGCTTTCTCCTACATTGTGCTACTGCTTTGACGGCCGGGTCAATCGTAAGTTGATGACAGGTGACGGACGGGCCCAAGCCGGGCATCTCGACGGCGCTCCAGGCGAAGAGATCGGCGTTCTCACGGAGGTAGGCTTTGAGTTGCTTCTTTGTGATGTCGGGGAGGTCCGCTTCAATCTTCACTCCCCGCTGGGGGTCGTCGCCGAACAAAACAAGCTCGAAGTTGCCATCCGGGATTGGGCGCATCGAATGGGACCTTCTGCTGGGCAGGGTAGATGAGCTGGTTGAAGCTGCTTGGTCCTCCTGCTGGTCTTCTTCGGGGAAGCGACTGTCGAGGTCAACGGAGTCGACCTGAGGCAGAGGCTTGGCTTTCTCAGAACTGCTGGGCAAGGCTGGCTTGTTCGAAACCTTTGGCTTCGATGTGATGGTGTTAAGTTCCTTTGTAGTTGCTTCAAAACATCGTCGTGCGGCTTCGATGTCACCGTGGAGGGTGACGACCATCCCCTTTGAAGTGTAATACTTCATCTTCAGGTGGACGGTTGAGGGCACAGCTACCAACTCAGCCAATGTTGGTCTTCCAAAGATACACTGGTACAGTGACGGGCAATCGATCACCAAGAACTGCACTTTGACGGATATGGCCGTCTCTGCTGATCCAAAAGTGACGATCAGTTCGACGTATCCCCAGAGTTTGGTCACTGATCCGTTGAATCCTTGAAAATCGGACCCCACATAGGGGGTGAGGTGTGATTCATCCAGCTGAAGTGTTGAAAACAGTTGGGAGTACATAATGTCGACCGAGCTGCCTTGGTCGACGAGGATTCTGCGAACGTCGAAGTTCGCCATTCGAGCTCTGACGAGCAAAGGTATGCTCGAGTTTGGAGATCCTCCGAGGAGCTCTTCCCGGTTGAAGGAGATGGGGACAGAGCCCTTTTGGGCTTGGTCGAGCGTGGTCGCCTTATTGGAGCTCGTGTTGATTAGGTGCTAGAAATTTTCTTTTCACGGACCCCACCGTGACTTTATTGAAACCTCCGCCTGATATGACCATGGCGGATGGGAACGTCTCCCATGGGCTGTGGGCCGCAAAGTAGGCAGGAGCGCTGAGCTCATCTGGGACGTAGAAGTCCTCTGGTCGCGATACGTACATGGCGACCTGGATGTTGGCCTCTTCTGAGGAAGGCACCTCTTCCTCTACCTTCTTGGACTCCTGGGCATCTTGCCGAGGAGCATCTTTCTTCTTAGTGAACTATTTTAGGTGGCCATCCCTGATCAGTATCTCGATAGCATCCTTCAAATGAATGCAGTCTTCAGTAGTGTGGCTGTGACTCTTATGGAAACGGTAGTACTTCGATTTGTTGGCATTGGGTTTGGCCAGTATTTGTTTGGGGAAGCGAACCCCTGCTTGCTTGAACTCCGAATTCGCGCACTCGGACAGTATCTTTTCCCTGGAGACGGTCAGGGGGTATAGTCGTGGAATCGTCCGGAGGGTCCCTTGCTATCGCAGAAGTCCCGAGGATGATCTTCGCGTTTCCTTTCTCCTCGACGGGATGTCGAGGCTTCTTCGCCTCTAGAGGCCCGAGCGTTCTCTTGGTGGCGAGAAGCTCGGGCGGAGTTGGCCGCTTCCTTCTCCTAGTACTGGATGTGCGACTGTGCCTTGAGAAGGAGGGCATCCAGATTCCTTGGAGGTGCTAGGTTGACGGCTTTAGAAAACTCTGAGCCCGGGCAGAGTCCTTGCTCGAGCAGAAATTTTTTCATCTCGTCCGTTGTAGGGACCTGTACTTCTTCTTTGTTGAATCTCTCAATGTATGCCTGGAGAGGTTCGTCCTTTCCTTGGATTATGGCCCCAAGGGAGGCTTCAGTCTTGGGGTGACATCGTGACGCAGTGAAATGCCGGGAGAACATCCTCCCCAGTTGCTTCCACGATGTAATAGATTCTTCGGGCAGCTGTTTGTACCACGTCATTGCCCCTTTTCGGAGGGTGGTCGGAAATAACCGGCACTTGATGGCGCCCCGGACGCCACGGTAATCTAATAGCGCATCGATGTTTTCGATGTGCTCGTCAGGGTCGGTCGTGTCGTCGTACGTGCCCAGTGCCGAGGGCTTCTCCAGGCCCTTGGGGAGGCGTTTTGCCAAGATCTCTTGGGATAGCGGGCCGTGAGGCTCATCATCGCTGCTGGAGCTGGTCAGCAACGGGGACCGCACTACTCGCTCACAGCGGCTTCTCCGGGGGGAAGGTGAACGGGCACGGCCCTTTGACCTGACCGGGGGTGATTGCTTGTCTCTTCGGGTCCTCTTGTGACCGGGGGAGTGTTGGTTTCACGGGGAAACCTGGTCGTGTTTTCGGACAACGCGAGATTCTGGCTCTTGGCGCATTCTTCGGTCGACTTCTCGCCGAGGTTGCGGGCTCTTGGATCGTCGATGGTTCTTCCTCGGAGGTGGGGATCTTGGACGGGTGGATTCCTCCAATGCCCCGATCCTTGCGTTCTGCTGAAGGATCATGATGTTGGTTTTGTTGTTTGCCTCTAGAAGGGCCACCACGGTCGGGTCGGCGTTGGGTGGGACAGGAACTGGATGGATGTCGAGCGAAGGCTGGTCGTTGTTGCGATCAACAGGAGTAGGGGAAGGAGAGGTTGTGGCCCCGTCTCTCAGAAAACGGGGATCTCCGAGGAGAGAAGACGGACCGTCAATGTCAGTCTTGTTGACGGGGAAGACTGCAGATTGGAGAACACCTTTGGCATGATCTTAAGAGGCCGTGATGATGTTCTTGGAGATTTGCTTCGATCTTTGGTTTCCGGGGAAAGAAAGATGGGGAGAACAAGAATTCCCACAGACGGCGCCACTGACCGTGAAGGCTGGATAATATAATAAAACATAAAACATATATATAATAAAAACATAAAAGCATAAAAATGACTACGGATGTTTGCATATTGTTTAAATATTTATTTATTAAAATAAAATTATTTTGATATTTAGAAAATGAAAACCTAAAAATGTTTTTTATAATTGTACTCGCTAGAGTTTACAACTCTATGTCTACGTACCCTCATATTAAATGAAGGATCAGAGTACTGTAGCTCTTCTTAGAAAAATATTTGTTGATTGGTTAATTTTATCCCTTAAAAAATTCTCACATTACAGGGGTGGAGAAATGTTTGAAAAAATGCCTCAATGTGCAAGGACAGAGGACTTACAGTTTAAGTGGGTGATGTAACACCCTTTTCTACCCAACAAACATCACGAATAAAAATAACAATTATATCAGAGTAAAGTTCCAAAAAGGGCGTCATATTTCATCACAATACATCAAATAACCACCTGCTCCATAACACGGATTTTTACCATCATGAATTTATTTAAACATTACGCAGCGAAAATCAAAATTTAAACAATTTTATAATCCAAAAACTTCTTAAAACAAAATTCATAAACATCATCATGCCAACAAATAAAAGAACGTAAATCGTTCGACTCAAACGTCCCGACCCAATGTTACATATCAGAGCAAGGCCCTTTAATCGACGGAGAAATCAAAATACTTCAAAATGCTAAATCTTTATGCGCCAAGAGAGCTAAGTCTGATCACCTGCACGTTACCCACGTGGAGGTAACATTCAAACAGGCAGGGTGAGTAATCACGAATCAATATATAAGATATAAGCAAAAGATAAAGTATCAACACAAACATCACCAAATCATTCACAAACATCATTAACGCATCCATTACATCAATAGAATGCAATGCCATACAGTATGCAAATGAAACATCATAGACTCATGCATGTGGTACCAATTCGTCATAATTGATGGACACCGGGCCATCACCCTCCAAAGATCCCCACTAATAGGATCGATTCTACACAAGAACCGGAGCACGTCACAAAACACTTCAATCCACACAATGGGATTGAAGCCACCAAATGAACCAGAGTCCCAACTATGCCATGAATGCATGATGCAAAGCGTCATAATAATCATCATCATAAAATCATCAAGGTTGCATCATCATTCATGAATCATTAACACCATTATAATACAACATCAATTCACACTCATCACAGTTCGCCACTATACCTCACAATTAGTCATGTCATCATCGTCACATCACAATCTTCCCGATTTTATCCTATTCACCCTCATTACTAGCTTACCCATGTTTTATTACTTCATCATAGTCTTACGTTTCAAGGAAACTGCATCACAAGCGAAAACGGGACAGAAATCGTAAAAACGGGAAAATTTGTCAGCTGTCCTGCCCATACGCGTATGGCCATGCCCCATACGCGTAATATGGTTCACTTCCTCGTCCACTGGCCTGTGTATCATACGTGTAAGGCCACTTGCCCAGGCCTTCCTTACGCGTATCACCCTCCTTGTTACGCGTATCACCAGAGAGGTTTCCCTCTAAAAATCCCCTCCAATGTCCCATTACGCGTCATGGCTAGTCCATACGTGTAGTGCTCCTTTCCCAAGAATTCCCTACGCGTAATGGCTTCCCATACACGTATACCCCTTCATTCCCTGCTTCCCATACGCGTAATGGTTTCCCATACGCGTATGACCCTATTCTCCTTACGCGTACACTATGCGTATTGGTAGAGGGTCATGCTGGCCTTGGGGACGGGTGTGTATGCTACGCGTAACATCCTGGGGATGTCCCCTTCATACGCGTAATACTCCCCCCCGTTACGCGTATGTCCAAAAACCACTCCAAACTCATATTTCGCATCTAAACGAAAAAATTCCCATTCCAGCACCTTCTATCTTCCAAAATCAGCCCCAAAACTGTTTCGATTCATCACAGATCTAAGTCCTTATCCTTATCCTACTTCATTATTTTCATCAATTTTCTTTTAATTACCAAGTCCTACTTTTCTCAATTTACATATATGGTTTTTTGTTCACCTATTCATCACAGCAACAACAATTATTCACACGACTTCCACATCAATTACAACAACACATACCAGATTCATAACAGAAATCGACCAACACAGATTCACGAAAATTCATCACAAATTCATCATGCGAAAATTCATCATAAACACAAAACACACAAACTACCTCTACCTTAAACCCATATCAGACATATTAACTCAGATTAACCCCCCATACCTCTAATTTTTCCTGCAACAGATCCTTCTTTGGAGTTTTACGGTTGATCCTCTTGTTCTCTGTGCCCTAGCCTCCTTTTCTCTGTTATCTTCACTTCTTACGATTGCACAGAATAACTTCCCTAATTCCCACTTTTCCCTTTTGTCAAACCTACCCCTTGGACCCTAATTATGATTTACCCATATTATCCTCACTTAACCTTCTCAATATTACCGTCTTACCCTTAATGGTCCTCTTAATTATTTTAAATAATAATAATAATAATCTAAATATTCGAATTATTTTATTATTATTATCAACAAAATAATCTTAATTATATTACTAATTCTAAATGCTTCAAAATTCCCTTAACCCAATGCTACCCCACAACACCACACAAAGTCACCATGTGTCATAATATTCACCAAAATTCACTAAAACACCGAATAATCATAATAAATCAATTAAATAAATATTATAATTATTTTGGGGTGTTACAGGTGATATTGATTTTATCCCATTAATTTTATTGTAAAAAAAAATCCCTTTAATTTATTTTAAAAATAGATTAATTATATATATATATATATATATATATATATATATATATATATATATATATATATATATATATATATATATATATATATATATATATATCAACTTACTCTAAGAGTTAGTTTTTTTAACTTACTCTAAATCATAGCTCATAAATTGAATATAATATAATGGTTAGATTAGCCTTATACTTAATTAAACATTAGATTAGATTCAATTCAAAGACTATGATTTGGAGTAATTTAAAAAAACTTACTCTTGGAGTAAGTTAATCCCTTGAATTGAATCTAATATAATGGTTAGATTAGTCTTATACTTAATTAAACATTAGATTAGATTCAATTAAAAGATTATGATTTGGAGTAGGTTAAAAAAACTTACTCTTGGAGTAAGTTTTTTTTTTTTTGATAAGCAACATTGTATTAATAACAAATAATAACACCAATCCTACTATACAATTATACAACATCAACCCTCCCATAATACAACAAAATCATCCCTCCCTAACTACATTAAAGGAAATCTAGGGGAAATTTAGACCAGTCATAGAAGCTACACAACCTTCGACTAGATGATAGTACCATAATGGTTTGAAAGATGGTCTCTTCATCCCAAAACTCTTCATTAAACAAAATACCATTTCTTGTTTTCCATAAACACCAGCACACAGTAAACCAAATGACATTGACATTTTCGATTTTACATCTACATGATAAGCGGATAAACTACCTCATAGCATGTTCTGTCCTATTTGTTTCATTCATCCATTCCAGCCCCAACTAATTAAGTATCTTCTTCCAAACTCGTTTCACTTTTTGACAGTTTATGAACACATGGTCCACATCCTCTATTTCATGAAAACAGAATACACACACCTCTCTCTCTCTCTCTCTCTCTCTCTCTCTCTCTCTCATGAAAACTCATGTTTTATCTCTTATCCTCAAATCTTAATTTTTATACTCTTTGAACCATAAGAGTTTTATCCCAAAAATTTATCTTTCTATCACATTACTTTATTCCATTTTATCCCTTGATTTATCTCATTTTTGTTCCAAAATCTATCCCATTTTTAGCTCGAAATTTATCCCTTAGAATTATCTCATAGTTATCCCTTTATATTATAAAACCAATATTTATCCCTTATCTCTTATTTGATCCCAATCTTTATTCCTTAAAACACTAATAGTTTTCCCAAATTTCCTCTTTATTTATCCCAAATTGTATCCCTTAATTATCGCAAAATTATCCCCTAATTTCCTTATTTACTTAATACCCCACAATTAACCCTATATTTTTTATTCCTTATTTTTATTATATTTACCTTTTTTAAAAAAATCCCTAATTTCAACATGCTTAATTGTCCTAAAATTAATTCCCAACAATAATTATATTTTTTCCATGTTAATTATAATTATTTAATTATTTATATTAATCCAAACATTATATTAATTAAACCCTAAACATGTTAATAATTTCAATTAATCTAACATATAATCCTAATTAATAAAAACATGTTAATTAAAAACTTAATTATTCCACTTAGAATAATTTAAATAGTTAACTAGAATGTAATCCTAATTAATACTAACTAATTATTTTTTCATATTTTTATTTTTTGATAGAACCTAGTTAAAATCTTAAATAAGACTAAATTAGTTAAATGACTAAATTAATAAAATATATTTTTTGTGTTCTTATTTTAGTAGAAACACATGCACTCATAAAGTTTACATATTAGAATATACTTAACTACTTAACTTGGACTAAGAGAACCAAAATTTGGAGGAATGGTGGCAGAAGGAAAAATAGTGCAATAATAATTTAGGTACTGCTATGAGAAACCCTATTCGATTGCTACACATATTTACTAACTGGCTCATTTTTAAGAACTCAATTAAATAATCAATTTTATACAAATTCACATAATAAAGTACTTGTATATTATGCATTGTTATTCTTTTTTGACATTAAATATTTATTATTTTTTTATAGTAATAATAATAATTAATCTAAGGGTGTGATTGTTTCAAGGATGAAAATTATAATTTTGAAAATATTATTTTAATAAACATTATTATTAGGAACTGTATTCTTTCCTTTATGTTTGGTAATTAATTTAAGTTCCTAGAAATATTTATAAAATATATTTTACTTAAAATTTTAAAATAAAAAATAAAAGACTTAAATAAATAGATGTGAGAAGTTATTGGTAATTACCACTTATTTCCATAGAAATAAAAGATTTCAATCCTAATGAAAAAAATCAAGTGTAAAATAAAAAAAACTTTCAAAAATAAAAAATTCTAAAGCATAATTTATAAATACTTAAAACAACTATGAGAATACAAAAATTTCAAATCACGAGAATAAATTTAGAATCCATGAAATAAAAACCCCAAAAAATTAACATAAAAGTTAAAAAGGGTGCAAAAGAATTATGAGAGTTGCTAAGCAAATATAAGAAGCAAGCCCAAATTATAAGACAAACTCTAAAAACTAGAAACTATTTAATTTTAATAATAACTAGTAGTAGACCCGTGCGTCCGCACGGGTAAGTTGATTCCTATCTTAAATTATTCGATAAAAAATTTGAATGTTTGTGGCTATTTTTTAATATATCTTTAAATGTATTAATAATAAATGATAAATGTTGAATTAAAAATTATAGGTATTATCCAGTATACATGTGAATTCGCACGGATAAGCAACAAAACCCCCCAAACTAATAGGAATAATAGCAACTGCAGTCCCAACTGTTATCATAAAATCCGCCTCACCCCTACGAATATGATTGGCAGTGACATAAAAGCAATAATTTGAAGTAGCCCAAATGAGATTGCAAATAAATGAGATTATACACGAACAAATGAGATTGAATTCATAGAAATTATACACGAACAAATGAGATTGCAAAACAATCTTACGCTTAGAATTTGAATCAAATCTAGATACTAAAGAATGGACCTACCGGTGACCAAGGATTCGGTTCATTCAGGACCAAGTTTATAGTGTTACAGTTAATACTTATCCTATAATTTTCAACAAAACCACCTATATTTGTCCATTCCATCATCGATTGCAAGAGGGAATAATTTTCTTGGTCCAATCAACATGGTGGTCGACATAAAGTTGGCATAATGGCAATAAATTTCAAAGTTAGATGGTGTCGGGCATGAATCATAGTAATAAGTATTCTCACAATGTTTCCATATGGAAAAACTCTAATATAACACAATCAAGTATTCCCGTTATAGCAATCTGCAAGCAACAAAACATACTAAAAATTAACATCAGGAAAGTCAAAATAATATATTATAAATATAACAGTCAGTGGGATGTGAATGTATGTCAAAGTTGCTAATGAATGTAGCTCTTTATGCCTCTTGTCTTGATCAAATCAGGTTGCGATAACTTGTTGGTGCTTCTGGAGTTTCAACTCACCTGTTAGTTCCTCATGGTAAGAATGTGTTTGAGCTGCTTTTTGTTCTTGTCAATTCTTCATTTCTCATTATATATATAGAGAGAATTGTATAGTATTAAAAAAAAAATTACTTAAATTGTATTTATCAAATTCCTTATGTTTAACATTATAAATTTTATATTTATAAATGTATACCAAGTTAGAAAAACCAATGTTGTGCACATGTTTTAGAGTTTTTTTTATAGAATTAGATCCAACTAAAATGTCAAAAACGGTATCATGTTACCGGCGGAAACTGAATAACATCAGGTTCTGAAATGCAATGTTAAATGACCAGAAAATAAGCCACTTCATTACAGTGACGAAATCCACAGAGATACAAGAACTCTTTCAATTTAAATAACACACTATCTAAACAGCATAAAACCCTCTCTAATCAACTCAATAATAGGAACAACTAAACAGAAGCCGGTGAAACTATTACAATATTGCGGCTAGCGCAATTGCAGACAATACCTGCTTGTCAAATGTCAAGAGAATCAAAGATGATTGAGTCTAAATGTCAGTAAAACAAAACAAATGCAACAAAATGAGATTTCTTTTCAGGACCAAATCTAGTCTTTGGGAGAACCAGATAGTCGCGGCCGAACATTTCTAAAGAGGCCATTAGCTATAAAGAATGGTTCACATTATAGCTATAAAGAACCCAAAACAAAGATTTAATGTGATGTAGTAACCATCATTTACCAATTTATTAATCATGCATAATGACAAATATGAGAACAAATAGTTTGGCAAATATGAGAACAAATAGTTTGGCTCAGAATCAGAGAAAAGTTGTCTGAATTGCCAACATCTATGTACATTTCTTTAGTGAGCAGAATGACGAAAATCAAAAAACAAAAATATTAAAAGAAACATACCGTTGAAATACCATCACTCTTCCGAACCTGTAGTTCTAATGGATTGCGTTCATATTCAGGAACTTCACGAGGGTTCGCAACAGTTATTAAGATTCAAATTTGACAGACACTGTTTCACATTTCAGCTCACTATCCCCATCATCTTGTTGGCCGTTCTTAACATACACTGTTTTATATTTTGTCAAAAATAGGAATTTCCTTCGCTCCTCCCTAGTGTACTCTTCCATAGCTGTAAGAAAAAATTGTGGGGCTAAAAGGAAAAACAATATATAGAGCAATATAAACTCCATAATCAAAATGAAATAGGAAGAACTCGTTAAATCAATGCATGAAATTGAAATAACTACATACTTACCTCTCTTAAGATAGGAATCCGAAAAATCCTAGCAAGTTCCAATCCTCTGCAATCCTCGTAGAAATCAGAAAGGCTTGCTGCCTCGCAATGGTATTTTAGAACAGTAACTACAAATTGGTATTTGCACATCATCTTTCTGTAAAATTGATATAACAGTAAATATTCATGACGTGAGGAAGAAAAGAAACTGTCAGAAAATTAACACTTTCAATGATTTACAAATACATTGGTATCTATATTTTTTAACAGTATCTTAGAAAAAGTGATCAATAATCCATTCAAAACTTCAATGTCTATTATGTCTAATCAAACTCAATGAAAGTGATGTCCTAGTAAAACTTACAAGTATGCAGAAAATATATGGCTCAGTAATAAAATGGTTGAGCTAAATACCCTACAAAGGAAACGTATGTTTTTAAAGTAATTCACAATTGCCCTTCCAATTTTACCGATCAAATCTTCTATAGGTGTACAGATCCAATCATATACATAAAAACTTAAGAACAGAATCATCGCACACGAAATTCATTAAAAGGTGAGCTGGGATATGCAAGGATCAACCTTGAAAAACTTATTACTTCAGTAAAACAAGTCAAGGACAAAATCAAGTTCAATTTCACACAAAATATTCAAACTTCAAAAATCTAAAACTTTACAATTACTAAAATGAAGGAACATTGTGATAAACTCACCTGAAGAACAGGCCCAATCTTAAAGAACCACAACAAAAACAATGTAACTACAAATTACAGCACATTACACTTCAAGAGGCCCTTCAAATAGCTTTCCATGGATTTTGATTCCATAATGTACATTGGTGCATCAGTTACAAGGGAAACGATGTTGGCCCTGCAACAAAAAGGAGGGCATTACTATAGTTAATTTTTAATATCAAATCATTTCCTTTATACCAACATACCGGATATAAATGGAGATTAGCATATAATGTGCACATATTCAACATTATCCAGACATCTTGCTTTATAACTTCTAATTCAAGTTACCTTATATAATAAAAATCTAAATCCTGTAGCAGAAATCTCCGGAGAAAGGCTTGTGAATAGATGGGAATCAACATAATTATCTAATTAAATAAGAAACATCTTCATAAACTCATGAACCATCGGATGCCCGTGTCTCGCAGTTGAGTTAATGGCACCTGCCATTGCACCTCTGCGCGAAACTCTACACTTCTCAACCAAATCCTCCATTAACTTCATGTTCACCATTGGCTCAGCAAGCCAAAGAACCAATCTCCTTAGTGAAAAGGCTATTTATAACAAATGATCCCTTATCAGAACAACTTCCGATTTATTCTCCGTCTAGGTCAAAGCTAAGTTCATTCACAACAGAAGCATGGGATGAGAATTCTTTCACCTGTAACAAAGTTCACCTGGACATTCTTCTAAATTGAAAACAAAGCTAGTCATAAGAAAATTCACGAACCAGACAGCAAACTCAAAAAGTAAGAAGTATTTGAATACAACTTCTATACCTTATGAGGCCTATCAGTTCCTTGAATTCTTTCGGCAAGAATGTCCATCCAGGCCATATGTTTCTGCAGCTCGTGAACTCGCAATAGCTCTAGTGTGTCTTACACAATTTATGGCCACGGTCTGTTCACAGAATCTTATTAGTTAAGACATGTCACTCTACAACGTAGTCGATACGTACTTTCACACAAAGAAAAATCATAATATACCTTAGCAGCAACAACTATATCCTGGTCACCAACTTTGTCTACACCTAAATTGTTAAGTATCGTCCTACATTTGAGCAAGAGCGTGCATATTAAAATACCGGTTAATCATTGTCAACATGTAAGCATAGTCTAGAGATTGAGCTTTCTTACGCGCAACTTCAGTTAATAGAGGAGAAGACAACCCTGTTCCATAAGAGTGACCAATGAGAATACATCCCAGGCCTTAATCCCACTTTCATGTGGAATCATTTTGACCCTGAGCCTATCCAAAATGCCAGGGACATCATATTGAGCATTTGATGGTTGAATAGCAGTTTCCAGCAATCCCTGTAATTTGAAAGAGGTTATAGTGTTAGCTAGCCCAAAAAGTTCAGGCCAAACAATGCCCATCATATATCGTACAAAATCACCTTGGCCAAGTAATAAATACCATGTAATTGTAAGATAGTGCTATTTGAATTTATTCCTCTCATAAATTACATCCAATAGATGCTTGTCAATTGTTTTTTAAGCGTCATCAACTAATGATTCAAGAGTATCAGTTTCCTCGTAGCCAAAACCACCACGTCTTGCAGCAGCCACTATATCAGTGGCAACTTCAGTTGCAACATGGGCCCAACCGTGATCCTCACAACAAATACGTAGAAATTTATTGACTTTCCAGTCCTCAAAATCCTCTGAGCAAGAGAAGATGAAATGAAAGAAGGAAACATGGCAATCAAGAGCAAGGTCAACAAGATTTGCACTACAATAAACAAAACATAAATCAGTACATCCCAATCATCACTCGTGCTAGGAATATGATATCACATTCAATATGCATAGACAAAACGAAAGCATCAGAGAAATTTATTGACATCAAGATACAAAGCTGTTTCCATCCAAACACATGTTGATGATTGTGTTGAATCTAAAACTAAAATAGGCATGAGCAGGGTGTAAACATTTCCATCCAAACATTTGTATCACAGAACAAAACATAGCAATCCACAACTTAAAAGAAAACGCACAAAAAATCCAAATGCTTACAAGAAACAAAACTGGTTCACATTTTTCTGAAATGGTAAATAAAAGAAATTTCCTTGCTTTCAAAAATATATATCAGCAACAAAATCCAGTAAACATAAATCTAGTGCAAAGATTATTTGACAGTAACTTGAGATGAGTGAATATTACTTTGTTCACAGTAACAGAAACTCCTTGCTAGAAATCGAAACCAGGACCCACAAGTAGATCTCAATCTTCTTCTTTGTTTGAAATCATACGAGAGAAGAAAGTATTTTTAGGTCTAAACGTGAGAGGGACGAATAAATCTACATCTTCGTTTGAAACTCAGACCACAAGCCACGCCCAAATCTTCATCTTCTTCGGTTGGAGTTGAAATCGGAACCATTACCCATAGGCATATAACTATCTTCTTCTTTGCATAATGTGATTTTAAGAAGAAATATTGAGAAGAAGAAGAATGTAAAACAAAAATGAAAATGATTTAAGTTGGTTGCGTAAAGGAAGGAAGAAGAAGAAAAATGGAAAAAGAGATAGAGAGGGTAGGTAGTTGATAATATTAATAATAATAATAATAATAATAATAATAAATAAATAAATAAATAAATTAAAAGGAAAAAAAGAGAAAAATATAGGGGGAGAAGCCGCCCCTGTTAACTCTTGCTCAACCTTTTTTATATTAAAAAAAAAAAAGAATTGAACAATTGTTGATTTATTCTACCAAAAAAACAAACCCAAAAAACTAAAACTACTCTAAGCAATAGTTAATAATTCAATTTTTTTAAAAAATAATAAAACTATCATTAAAAAAAATGAATTCTTATCTACCAACTTAAAAAGTTGGATAAAATGACTTCAGTGTAAAATACTTTAAAAATAATAATAATTGTATTATTTAATAAATAATTAAATGTGTTTAAAATTAAATGATATCATGTAGTTGGTTGAAGGTAAATTACCCATTTTTTAATGATGGGTAGAGAAGTTGTCCCCTTAAAAAAAAAAGTTAGTTATTTTAGGGGCACCACCCTTTTTGTCATTTTAATAAACAAAATTAAGAAAAAAAAAACAAATAAAAAAAGAAATCCAAATTGTAACCACCACTGATAGTATGACACGTGTCCCCTCTTTATTCAAAAATTAAATAATAATAGTAATATAATAATAATACTGTAATTAAAGTGGAAGTGAAACAAACATATTTTCATCTTCTTCATTCTTGGTCTGCAGCAAAACAAAGAGTGAAACCCTCATCTTCATCCCTCTCACCCTTCCTTTCATACATTCAAGCAACAACTCAATATTTCCAACACAAATACCAAATACACACATAATAACATCTACCATTATCAGTGAAACATAAGAAATAAGGAGATATTACCAGATCCGGTGGAGGTATAGTTCCGTGCGTCTCGCGGTGGAGAGGAACAACGTCGGTGTGAGTTGAGGGCTATCCAGCGAAGGTAATCGTCGTGACTGTGGCTAGAACTATGGTGTTGCTGGGCGGAGCTCGCATGTGAAATTTTGTCAGAGCAATTTTCGGCGGTTTCGTGGAGGTTTCCGGTTGTGGTTTTCGGCTGCGATTGCGAATCTAATTTTTTGTTTTTTATTTTTCTGCTTTGATTTTGTTGTTGGGTGTTGTTTTGTTGTAATATTTTTTATTGCTTTTGTTGTGAATGTTTATTCAATTTGAGGTTTTAATTGCAAAAACGTGGGTACAAGGTTGGATTGAAAATTATTGGATGTATGGAATGAAAGTTGTGGAAATTGAAGGTTTATATGTTCATGGAAATTGGTTTCTTAAAAGTGGTTGTTAGAACTGTTAGTGTAGAATTTGTACGTGATACTATAGTAATTAGGATAGTCCATTCCAAAGTGTAAAGTTAGATCTCTATTTATACTAATAAATTAGATAAACAAAATTAGCAAAAATTCAAGAATTAATTAATATAATTAAAATTTTAAATGAGATGTGATTTGATTTTGGTTCTTGACATATTTAATTAATTATATTAATTTTTTTTTAAAATAAAAATATTATTCTAAAAATACAATATTTAAAAATGTGAACAAAATCTTTTCAAATCTTTATTATTTTATGATTTTTTTTATATTTTTACGAATAAAATGAAAAAAAGTGAAAATAAATAATATTTTAAAAATGTTTAAATGATAAATACGAAAATTAATTAAATATATATTAAAAGCAATTTTTTTGTGTGTTTTTTTTGTAGTTTATAAATTAAATAGAAAAGTTAGAGAAGAACACTAAAAGTAAAAAAGGAAGGATTCAAATTCAGAACCTTTCACACTTATAATTTCTTACACTTCTTTTGCTACCAACTAGGCCATCACATTTATTTGAAATAGAACCACATTAGCAAGTATATAGGATTTAACAATGATCTAAATATTTTAACAATCATGAGACAATCTTAACTATTCTAATACTTAGATAGCTAGTACAAAAATGACACTAATTAAGATAATTTCCTGGTTAATAATACCTAAGAACTTTTAGCCTAATTATGCCATTCTTAATTAGTTGGTTAGGTCAAAATTATACATTACCTTATAAAGTAAAAAATAGCAGCTAAGTCATATAATAAGATCGAAACTCCTAAAAGTCAAAACGGTCTCCTTTGGACTTTATAAGACAAAAGGTTGAACAGACGACTGATATAAGACTCTGGACTCTAAGTTAGATGAAAAGTAAAAGGAGAGTGGTCAAAATTTGGGGTACGACAACATGATCAGAGATATGTAAACAAACCAAACTTGAATAATTTTTTTCTGCTCTTCCAATCTATCACAAAGATCTTTGGCAAAGTAAATACACTCTCACCAACCACATATTAAGTAAACATTATTTTTGTGCACTTGCAATTTGTCACAATGACACTTTTACTTATGTAAAATCTCATGGCACTCTGATTGGACGTAGAGGGTTTCACAACAATGTTTGGGTTTCACAATAATGTTTGGGTTTCACAATGTAGCACCCTAGATATACATAGGCGGTGTCCGCGTTTTGATTAAACGCAGAAGGTTTCTTGTGATTGATGTGTTGACAATATCTTGAGCGATGTTACTCTATAAATAGACAACAAAGATATATTGAGACAAAACTGAATTACTTTTCCCTCAGTTTTGTAATAAACCGAGGTCTAATATTATTTATTTTAAAATAAAAAATAAACTAAAATAGAGATGTATCCTCTTAGTTACTAAATAAACCGAGGTAATATAAGTAACTTTGTATATTAATAAAACATGAAATATATCTCAAATATAACAATGTTTCCTTTTACAAATTAAACATTGGAAAGAGGTAGAACAACAACAACGACGACGACGACGACAACGACAACGACAACGACAATGACAATGACATTGACAACGACAATGACAACAAAAACGACAATGACAACGACAACGACAACGACAATGACAACGACGAAGACGACAAAGACAAAGACAAAGACAACAACATCGACAACGACAACGACAATGACAACGACAATAACCACAATGATGACAATGACAACAACGACAACAACAACATCAACAAAAACAACGACGGCAACGACAATGACAACGACAATAACAATGAAAATGACAATGACAATGACAATGACAACGACAACGACAACGACAACGACAACGACAACGACAACGACAACGACAACGACAACGACAACGACAATGACAATGACAACAACAACGACAACGACAACAACAACAACCACAACAACGCCAATAATAATAACAATGACAACAACAACAACGACAACGACAACAAAAACAACGACGACAACGACAATAACAACAACGACAACAACGACGACAAGGACAACGACAACAATAACAACAACGACAACGACAACAACCACAACGACAACAACGACAACAATAACAACAACAAAAACAAAAACAATAACAACAAAAACAAAAACAATAACAACAACAATAACAACAACAATAAAAACAACAACAACAACAACGACAACAACAAAGACAACAACAACAACAACAACAACAACAACAACAACAAAAACAAAAACAACAACAACAACAACAACATTATGTGAGATGAATAGTATGAGAAGAAAAATGATTTGTTAAAAGTGGGTGTTAGAAAAGCCACAACACATAAACAAAGAATTTTCTATCTTGATATTCATCCCAATGAATGATGTTTACAAGTATGAAGTGACTCTATATTCGAGTTAGGTTTAGGAAAAAACTTAGTAAACAAATCCTTTTATAGTTAAATATGGGTATCATACCCCTCATTTATAAAGGAAGCTGATGGAATATATTATTTAATAATTAAATAAAAACTAAAATTAAAAAGGCATCATTTTTAAAGAAATAAAAACAAAATGTGCTGTTGTTGGGATTCGAAGCATATACGTTGAACTAGTTTACCCCTCAGTTTATTATAAAATCGACGAAATAGATTGTTATTTTTAGAAAGAAAAATAAAACATGGCACGTACATGTATTATACCTCATGTTTTTGTTGGTGAGGTGAAATCGTTGTCATAAATGTATTATTTGTAGTAGTGAACATGTTGTTAATTTGACAAAGCGACATGTTCCACCAAGATACATATTACTTTCCTTGCAAGATCGAGATCCGGAGAATGTCACTCAGATCATGCAAATATATAAACATAAGAACAAGTTACAAAAATAGATAAGAGGTCTTAGAAGTGAGATATGTAACACTCTAAATCCCAACATATATTTTATACAAATGAATGCAAAAAATATTAATATAAAATAAAATAGGATGTCACACATATATCTTAATATTCAATCTTTAATTCAAAATGAAAAATTTAATTCGAAACAACATGATATTATTATTCAAGCAAGCAACTTAGAAACAAAACATGGTATTCCCAACCCATTGTTACACTGTCAGAGAAACAAGAGGAATACTAAATAGCCGTCAACAATGCATAGAACATAAAATGATAAATAAAGCAACCAAGAGGCCAACTTCTCCATACATCATGATTAAGAACATCAACTACCATTAGTCCCAACATGATTATACGTAGAATATACATATATGGTAACTTATAAACGAGAAGAAATGGGTGAGAATATATTCCACAAATCAAACGGTGTTAAAACAACAAGGATAGTATAATTATCATATACAATCAATTCACAATCACATAATCAAATAACGTAGATAATTATGCATGCAATGTTCATCTCTTCTACTCCGTTGCACGTGGTACCAATCTCTTGGATATCATAGGTATGTTATTGATGTATCTAAGTCGTTATTGGACCGAAGTCCTACTCATCACTGGACCAAAGTAATACTCATCACTGGACCAAAGTTCTTCTCGTCACGGGACCGAAGTCCTACTTGTCACTGGACCGAAGTTCTACCTATCTCCGATACACACGATGCATGAATGCTACAATCAATGCAAATCGACATCCATAATCCTCCAACTCCAATCCTTGTCAGTGGATATAAGTCTTACACATCATTGGTCCTTACGAACCTAATCACATCATCATCAAATAATATCTAGTGTAAGGTATAACACCCCAACTTTAGTTATTTATTTTTAATTGAATTGATTTTATTTGTTTGAGTGATGTATGTGTTTTATTTGATTAATTTAATTTAATTTGATATTAGAAATATTTTAGAGTTAGGAGAAGATATAATTTTATTTAAAATTAGGGAATAGGGGGTAGATTGAGTAAGAAATGAGGTGTGATGAGAATTAGAGAATTATTTGAATTAAAATGAAATAATTATTTTAGAGTATCATTTACTTAATCGAATAATATAAATAAAATCGAAAATAGAGTTTTAGTGAGGGTGTGAGGAAAGTTTGGGGGTGAAAGAAGTAATTGAGATATTAGGTTAGAATAAATAATTAAGTGAGGATACTTTTGTGTTGTACGTACAAAAGTTGGAAAATAGAAAAGAGGTTGAACGCTAGAGCGATCATATGAAGGAGGAGAGCGGTAGATCCAAAGGAAAACAAGTTCAACGATATACAATTTTGAGGTAAGGGAACTCTTTACATATGTGTGTTTAGGCAATCGAATAGTAAGGGATCCTAATACTCTAATATTTTTTGAGTACGAGATGTGAATATTGTTTCTTTGATTTCGGTTTGAATTTTTGAATATGTGTTTTTGAGAATTGTTGTTAAGTCTCGTGCATTCATGTATATTGGAGATAAGTAGGACTTCGATTCGACGAGGTCAAATTCTCAGAGAGAGTCCATGACGATCTCATTGTTCAGAGAGAACACTGTATTCCAGGGAGGAACTGGGGACGTGGATAAATCACTAACATACCTTTAAAATCCAAACCTTGGTACCACATGCGTCTTGGAGGAGGAGTATATTGCATTAATACATTTTCATTGTGATTGTTGTTGTTGTTGTGAATTATTGTGTGAGAATGATAATTTATGTTATGTATGACTATCCTTGTTGTTTAATGCACCGCTATCATCTGTACAGTTATTCTCACCCTTGTTTGTTATTTTGCGTTGTTCTGTACTATCCCAAAATACAGATAATCAGGTATAGGAGTAGTTGCTGTTGAGATGAAGGAGGGCATTGAGGTATCTTCATTTATTTGCTATTTTTTGCGTTATTTAGTTTTGTCGGTGCTCGGATCTGTAACACTGAGTTGTGATGTTTTATTAAATATTTTAGACTTGTTAGATTAATTTAATTAATCGAGTGTTTTATTTTATTGAGATATTATAAATAATGTTTGAAGTTGATTTCCGCTACGTTGTTATAAAAAGTTTTAGAAAAGTATGATTATTTGAGGGAGATGTATGACAAACTTGTTGGTTAAATATGATTATTTAATGTTTTTATTTTCATTAAGAGTATTCAATGATAGGGTGTTACATAAGGCCACGTCACTGGTTCTCTTGAACCTAAACATCTCAACATTGGTTCTTTCGAACCTAATCATAAATCACATCAATATTGGTGTTGCGTCCTAACCTTAACAACTTTAGTCAACCTTAAACAAATCCATTCGTATTCAGTCATCTTTTCTCGTCAGTTGCAAAAATAAAAAATAATATATATATATATATATATATATATATATATATATATATATATATATATATATATATATATATATATATGGGGTTTGGTAACGTAGACTCACTTGTTTTTATGAAGGTCTATTTTAGTAACATGCACCTTAGGGTGCATTTAACCATTTTTTAGTTAAAACTTGCTAAAACACACCTTCATAAAAACAAGTGGGTGTATTATAGCACCTTAAGGTGCATTTAATGATTTTTTAGTTAAAGCTTGCTAAAATAGACCTTTATAAAAACAAGTGGGTCTACGTTAGTAAACCCCTATATATATATATATATATATATATATATATATATATATATATATATATATATATATATATCCACATATCTACATATTATTTCACACAAATATATTAAGATGTTGGAACAAAGTCCTAAACATATCCACATATTAATTCACACAAATATATCATAAAACATCGGAATTCTATCCTAAAACATTAACAACTTAATTCACATAACATCTTATCAAAAGAGCCCCGAAATCATATTTCCTGCTAGTCATACATTAGATTTGAATAATCATTTAAAATATCAAATGGAGTCCGAATCAAGCAATTGAATATGTTTAGGAAAGCTTAGAGAGTCTATTTTAATACTATAATTTTTATTTTATGAATTAAGATCCAAATCAGTATAATTTAATCCAACAATAGGAACTGGTACAGACACCGGCCATAATGTTTTGTTGGACTTTTAACTAGTATTTCTCCTAATGAAATTGGTGGAATGAAATGCTTATTAAGTCTAATATATAGAAAATTTTGTCTATTTTCTTCTGATATAAGGTTTACTCTTAAAAGACTTATGTAGAGTGAGTTGTGTCCAAATTACTAACAACATGTCAAATAGTTGCTTTGCAGGTTTTCAAAACATTAATTGAATTTGAAATATATTTTTCTAGCCTTTGCCATATTGGAATCGATCCATATCAAAGTCTATGTCGTGCTAAACCTTTTATAGTTTCTAACGGTCTTAGTTTCATACTTAAAATATCTTATAGGCAAATGACTAATAGGGTATACTAACCGTGAGTTGCAGAAATTAATCGACATATGGTAACAACATTACTTAAACACTTATTATTAAAGATAATCATCATATACCATTAGTTAGAAATTTAATTTCTTAAATTAAGTACACTTATGTTCACTTCCAACACTAAACTCACATCATGTACACAATGACTACTTTTCACAACTTTGTTCACATCATAAGAATATACCATATTCACATTATCGTTCACACATATAAACATCACGAGGCATTACCATAATCAGGACATCTTCTACACTTTAAACCTTTTGAATTCATTACCCTAAGAAATATCTATGTCTTAGCTTTTCAAAGCAATTGACCGCACCTCAAAGGAACTTACGAAACTCAAGTTGTGTGTAAAACAATATGACCAATACTCTCTTGTGTTTTTTGCGATTTATCCGACTTATTTCAACTTATTTTAACTTATTGCAAGTTATTTCAACAAATTTGACTTATTTCAACTTATTTCAACTTATTCAACTTATTCGACTTAAGTTGATGCCGCACCTCGAAAAATCATAATCGAAAATACGACCCTCACGCAAAAGGCACGAAAGAAATTGCGGTTCGACAGAGTCGCCGCCGAAATTTATTTATCCTAAAAGAGAGAAAGGAAAATATAGAGAAAAACTTTAAGGAGATAAAAATTTGGTCGTCGCAACAACATTCTGGGTTCGGGAGTCGGTTACGTGAGAGGAAGGTACGCGCACCCCCTCACGTCCGTTGTACTCAACGGGAACCTCTTAGTTCAATTTGTGATGAATGTTAGCTAAGCTTATTTATTTTCTTCTCAACGATAAAATGCGAAACGATAAGATGAAAGGAAAAGATGCTAAGGGGAAAATAGGTGGTTTTAGGATAGGGTGCTCGCCAAGGATTGAGGCTCTTGTGCCTATGTATGCTCATTCGGACGAGAATGAGAACTTAGAGAAATCGTAGTCCAACTATGCGAGAATGATAGGGGAAAACGGAAGATGGATAGAAGGTAGAAACGGTGGAAAAAGAAAAACTGTGATCGCCAAGATCTTCGCAATCTTGTGTCTACGTATCTTACATTCGAATGAATGAAGAATCAGAGCGTCCGTAGTTGATGGATATGACCACGAAAAGAGGGAGTGTTTTGTGTTTTGAAGTTTGGTTTGGATGACGATTACTCAAAGCTTAAGAAAGGCTCCTCGGGCCCAAGTAATCGGGAGAGTGAGTCAAAGGCTTGACTCTCTCTCTTTTCCATCTAAAGTTTGATTGGAAAGGGGTTTGAAAGGTGTCTGAAGGTTAGATGAATAATTTGGACGAATGGTTTGAATGATGTCGAGTTGGAAGTATTTTAGAGGTGTCAATTGCTCACACACGAGTAAGAGAACCCGCACCTAAATAACTGAAAAGAGGTCAAAGGCTCAACCCCCCATTTTCACCTTGAAAATAGTTTTGATAGTTGTTAATCGTTTTCGAAGTTTGATTGTGAAAATCCGTTTGACGTTGGATCAAGGGTTTGATTGTATGCGAAAGGGGTTGATTGTGAGGCAAAAGGCACTCGGCTTAAAAGGTTTGTTTTGAAAATGGCTCGATGACGAATCGAGAGTTTGTTTGAAAAAGGTGTGAACCGATCCTAGTCCCTAGGGGTGCTCCTAGTAACGAAACCATGATGAGATGTGAGAGTGTGTGCGTTAGGTTGATGGCAAATGCTAATGAGCAATCGACTTACGATTTTTTTTAAATGGCTCGACGACGAATCGAGAATTAGTTTGAAAATGGTTCTGTCTATGCTAGTCCCTAGGGGTGCTTCTAGTAAACAAACCACAATCAAAAGCGAGTAAAGTGCGTACATCGGAATGGGAGTGGGGTACATGTAAGTTACACAGGATTGCACGAAATAAAAGGTCTTATTGTAAGGTATCCCAAGAGGAAGCCGTGTGTGTGTGAGGTGTCCTAAACTTAGCCTTGAGCAAGAGTCGGACAAAATTTCCCTTGTTAGGGTTTCTGTACAGAATTAAAGTTCCGTTGCTCAGAAAAGTAACCAACAGTCCACCAATTTAGTCTTTTATTGTTTCGATCGTTATTAGTGTGTTTTAAATAGTATGAACAAAGGAAAGGTTAGATGAACAAGATATGAATAAGATGAATATGATATGAACAATGTGATAAGAATATGAACAAGAATATCGACAAAAAATAAAGCAAGAGGATATTGACGTAAAATCAAAGTTAGTTGTTAGGGATTAGTGGTTAGAACAAATGATCAACGATGGTTAATAATGAACTTAGGCCAAAGTTAATGAAGACTCATTAGAGGATTGATAAAATCAAAGCCTCCTAACAACGAGTTTCATAAGTAATGGACCCAAGACAAGTAATCAACCATACTTGGACTTTCAAACATAAGTTTGGGCCACAAATGATCATTTTCCGATACGGGACATATGTAGCACTAAACCATCGTAGCACGATCTATAACGAAGATCATACTATAGGAGGTCACACAATTGATCTTTGTGCTAAAACACGATAGAGAAATGATATTGAGGATCATTCTCTAAGGAAATCGTGCCACACGAAAAGAAAAGAGGGTGATCTCGTCTTAATCACAAACTTTCTTCGATTAATCGAAGGTAACCTATCACTATCCCAAAGTATAGAAAATGATCCCAACGATCATTTTCTACAGATTTGAAACCATGAAGGTTAAACAACCTCAATTAACCAACACTCGCAATAATAAAGACTTCATCGATCGATCTAGAAAAAGAAAATAAAAAATAAATTAAATGAAAATGGAAATCAAAGTGGAAATAAAATTGGTCTTGTCTTAATCAAGATTTTAAAATGATAAATCGACGACCTATGATATTAGACTTTCATTGACCAAGATAAAATCGAAATAAAATAGAAATGAAAATGAAAACCAAAAGGTAATCAAAATAGAAATAATAAAGACATGAAAATAGTAAACCATGAATCAATCAAAATATTATAAAATAAGTGTTTTAAAAAAATTAGAGAAAATCAAAAAGAAAAGAAATAAGGAAAATAAAAAAAGAAAAAGAAATAAGAAAGAAAGGAGAGGGTAGCGTGAGGAACAAGAGGGTTTACAAACATTAAAAAAGTGAGAATCATATGGGTCAGCTGAAGCCCATCATCTCTTTAAAATAAAATAAAATCTATGATAAAAAAATCACGTTCAAGGAGATCAGAAAAAAAATCCTTAACCTAACATTTATCACATTCAAACAAACGACAAAGGAAACAGGGCATGGCTTGAACAAGTGCAGTAACACAAAATCTCACTCTTATCAAATCCCACATCATTATTCAAAGAAAAAAAACAATGTTAAAAGAAAGAAAACGTGAACAAAGTAACAATCAACAACGCATTGCTTCAGATTCTAACCTGCTTCGCTAACTCGTTCGTCTTGCTCGGTCTTAATCTCAATCTCAGTTCGTCCTTTTCCTCAGTTTCGTTCATATTCATTTTCAATTCATTACACCCTTCACCTTCTATTTCTCTTTCATCTCAAATTCTTTCTGCTTTGGGTTTATGATTTTATTGCGAAGGGATTTGGGATTTTGATGTTGTGGGTTGTTGTTTGCTGTTTGTTGGGTTTGCAGGGTATGGTTGAATAAGGTAATGTTTGTGTTCGTTGCAGTGATGAAAAGGGGTTTCGAAGGTTGTATTGATTGCTTCAAGTTTGAAAGTTTGAAGGGTTTGTAAAATGGTTTAAGAAATTGAGGTTGAAGGTTAAAATCAATTGGGATTAGAGAGTGTTGGGTGAAAGTTGGGTGAGGGCTGAAGGAAGAAGGTGTGATTTTGCTCTGTTTGCAAGTGATGAATTTGTGAGGTACAATTATTGGTTTGGAGAAAAAAGGCAAAGTGATTGTAGCTTTTCTTGAAGCTTTCTCCTTTAATGAAGATAATGAAGGCCTACTTATAAGAGAGTTTGCTGAAGGTTTTCGTCCGCATTTTTTGTGTACGCAGTGCTTTAATTTTTTTCCTTTATTCTTGTGCGTATTGCCTGAAGAGATTTTGTGTGACGTGGATGTACGAATTCTCATTTGTGAGTAATGGCTTTTTGATTCATGGCTGCAGCGTGTTGTTTGGCAGGTGTGTATGGAATTGTGGGGTTGGTTGAAATTTTGTGCTTGGGATGTGATGGCTTCTTGGAGTGGCTTGGAAATATCTTGGTACGAGTTATGTAAAATGTGGCTTGGCACTCTTGTGGCTTTGTTGTGATGCCACTCGGTTTTGGTGGGGCAAGGTGAAGGCTTGCATTGATGTTGTTGGATGATGGGCCATGGAGAAGTGTGTGGTAGCAATTCATGAGGCTCGTGCGTGTAGGCTTTATAGTGTCTTTCACTTTTATTATTTTTTTGCAATTTTTATTGTAAATGGACCTTGAGTTTTTTTGGACAATATTTGTGTAATGGTGCAACTTTCATGAATGATACATGGGCTTTTGGCAAGAAAAGTTTGACTCAAGTGGTGTATTGTATGTTGATAATATTCATTTGAATGATGGGCTTTTAGCTTTGTATTTTTTTTTATGATTTTTCTTTGAATGGCTTCAAAAACAAAAAGTTTATGAACACTTTCTTGAATTATAATCATAACAAATTTGAACTTGAAATAAATCAAAAAGTTGGTCATAAATTTGCAACATTGAAATGGGCTTGATCTTGAATATGAACTAAAATGAGGGTGAAAAAATGGATTAAAATGGCTATGGATCAAAATGGTTATGAACATGGATTTTGGAAATAGTATTAAATAATGTGGAAATGGATATGAAAACTGAAATGGGGAATGGACAGTGGAATTGAGCCACTAAAATGAATTCCCGACTTAGATCCACAAATGCACACTTAATCCAATGCCACACTTGAATTGAATACACAATTGGAATAAGGACCAAATCTTAACAAGCGTTGAGTGAACCCACTGATAATCCTTAATCATGAAGTACTGATAATCTTGACGTAGCCTGACAACTTGGTCCATTCACAACTGTCTTGACTTAAAACACAAACCTTAATTGACTTCACACACATCACCTGAATCATTCTTGAAACAAAATCGTGTCTGACCAGGATTAGGTCAAAACAATTGATCCTCAACACATACTGCACTCACTCCTGGCTTGATGAACCTCAAATGAAACTTGATGCAATTTAATTCAACCTTATGATAGAAGGAACATATTTTTGGATATTATGAATGATGATTAGTGGATGGATAGTACAGATGAAGGTAAATGAACAGGTAGGACAAATTTGGGGTATGACAGATGCCCCTATCTAATTGGCTTGAACCTAGTAAGATGAACCGCTACGACGTTTGTTCTTTCGAGGTAGAAGTTAATTAGATATGAAGAAGACCACGAATTTGTCCGAAAAGAAAGAAAATGCTTGGGAAGTGACATAATAGATCAATGTCGACCCTCGAGTGGACACTAAATAAATCACAAAGTCGTTATCACCAAAAGGATGATAATAGAAGAATCTGACACCAAAAGGAAGATAGTTAACACACACATAAAGACATCTGACACCAAAAGGATGGCATGCCTATCACCAAAAGGATGATAGGAAACTCACACGACTCGACTTGCTATTACCAAAAGGATAACAATAAGTACACGCACAAACCCTTCACCAAAAGGATGAAAATGAGGTCACAACTCGCTATTACCAAAAGGATAATAGTAAGCAAACACCTATTCCCGACACCAAAAGGATGACAGGTCTATCACCAAAAGGATGACAGAGAACACACACATACAGAAATATCTGACACCAAAAGGATGACAGGCCTATCACCAAAAGGATGATAGTAAACACACACATAAAGACATCTGACACCAAAAGGATGACAGGCCTATCACCAAAAGGATGATAGAAAACTCACACGACTTGACTTGCTATTACCAAAAGGATAACAGTAAGTACATGCACAGACCCTTCACCAAAAGGATGAAAATGAGGTCAAAGCTCTCTATTACCAAAAGGATAACAGTAAGCACACAAATTATCTGACGCCAAAAGGATGACAGACCTATCACCAAAAGGATGATAGTGAACTCACACAACGACCCTTCACCAAAAGGATGAAAATGAGGTCGAAACTCACTATTACCAAAAGGATAATAGTAAGCAAACACACACACACTCAAACCCTTCACCAAAAGGATAAAAATGAGGTCAAAACTCGCTATTACCAAAAGGATAATAGTAAGCAAACACACAGGATTCTGATGTTGTCGTTCACCAAAAGGATGACTCACAAACCAAACAATCCACTGATTATCGACACCAAAAGGATGACGGGTCTAACACCAAAAGGATGATAGAGAACACACGCACACGATTCGATTTGCTATTACCAAAAGGATAACAGTAAGTACACACATAGACCCTTCACCAAAAGGATGAAAATGAAGTCGAAACTCACTATTACCAAAAGGATAATAGTAAACAAACTATTATTTTCGACTCCAAAAGGATAACAGATCTACCACCAAAAGGATGATAGAAGACTCATACACAATGACCCTTCACCAAAAGGATGCAAGTGAGGTAAAAAATTTCTATTACCAAAAGGATAATAGTCAACATACACGCGCACACACAGACCCTTCAACAAAAGAATAAGAATAAGGACAAAACTCGCTATTACCCAAAAGGATAATAGTAAGCACATAATGATTTCTGACACAAAAAGGATGACAGATCTATCACCAAAAGGATGATAGAGAACACACGCACACAGAGAGACATCTGACACTAAAAGGATGACAAACCTATCACCAAAAGGATGATAGTGAACTCATACGACTCAACTTGCTATTACCAAAAGGATAACAGTAAGTAAACACACAAAATTGTGATGTTGTCATTGACCAAAAGGATGATTCACAAGCCAAATATCTGCGAATTACCGGCACCAAAAGGATGACGGACCTATCACCAAAATGATGATAGTGAACACGGAGATACCTGACACCAAAAGGATAACAGACCTATCACCAAAAGGATGATAGTGAAACACACGCACACGACCCTTCACCAAAAGGATGAAAGTGAGATCGAAACTCGCTATTACCAAAAGGATAATAGTAAGTACACATAGATTTTCGACACCAAAAGGATGACAGATCTATCACCAAAAGGATGATAGAGAACACACACACACACACACACACAGATATCTGACACCAAAAGGATGACAGACCTATCACCAAAAGGATGATAGAAAACACACGACTCTGTGACCTTTCACCAAAAGGATGAAAGTGAGGTCATAGCTTACTACTATCAAAAGGATAATAGTGAAGGTGTGAAAAACACAAGAAAGGGGGTTTGAATTGGTTTTTCAAAATAAACTTGTTTTTTAAAAATAAATTCTTTTCATAAAACCCTTCCTTTTAATGGTAATGACCTTTGTTGAGAATCAAGTGATGAACACGTTATGTTTATACTAGTACACTTGAGAAACCCTCAAGTTAGTCTAGTCCACCCGCCAAGGTGATTTTGCCTCTCTCAATGAGGTCTTAATCCACTATTCAATCAAATCAGTACAATGCACGAGCCAAACCGCTGGTGACTAACACAACCTCTAAAACTCACAAGTTTTAGACTTCTCAAGTAATACAACCTCACAGGTCTTACTCAAGGAACAACCTCTAAGACACACGACTTAGACTTCTCAAGAAATACAACCTCACAGGTCTTTCTCAAGGAACACAAACCTAAGTTTAAATAAATTTCGTTTACAAAGAAATGCTTCTATACAAGCTGAAAATGTAAACACGTTTTCGACCAGAATGACTTAAGAAAGATTTCAGATAGAGAGAGTATTGCAGTAACGTTCGTATATATCTTTCTTCAAGTCTTTTGCTTCCCTTTTATAACCGTGTAGAAGGAGCCGTTGAAATGTAATCATGATAGCTTAACTAGGCTGACGGCTAGAAGCGTGAGGACAGATAAAAACTTTTGTGTGCTGCGTGTCCTATTTTTGTCAGAATATCTTTGATTGTACCGTTGCACTGTTACCAAGATATTTTCACTTGAATTAAGGTATAGCTGTACTATGTAGCTTTGACTTCTTGGCTTCTCAACTTCAGAGGCTTTTTACGAGCATGAGTAAGAAGGGAAAACTTAGCTAGGTTCTTGAGATTCTCAAGTCTTCGAATCTTCAGAGTCTTTAGTACTTGGTTTTCAGAACCTCGATCGCTTGGTGCGTTGTCTTCATATCTTCAGAGGCTTCTGATAGTATTTGGTTGAAGCATGAGTAGAGACTTGATTTAGGTCTTCAGAACCTTGATTCAGAGAGCTTAGGACTTTAGCATCTGGACTTCGTTCGATCAGCACCTATGTCTTCAGATCTTCAGAACCCGTTCTCTTTTCCTTTTATATCAGAGTATGTAGGCGGAGTATTTTACTTTAAGCATTATGTTCGCGCCAATTTACGGAAGCATAACCTGTTTGTTACATTCTCACAAATAACAAACATTAGTTGTACAAAATTGTTCATACAAAAATACTCATTTGGTATCATCAAAACTTAGAGATAAAATTGCATAACCAAATCTTGTTCTCACAATCTCCCCCTTTTTGATGATGACAAAACTATGTATTTTGATGACACAATTTTGATATATATATATATATATATATATATATATATATATATATATATATATATATATATATATATATATATATATAGTGCAGGAGAATAACAGATTCTAAAGATAGCTTATCCTTCGTATGAAGTGCTCCCCCTGAGTCTTAGACTTGATGAATTTCTGAGCTTGGGGCTCCCCCTGATTTTACTAGATCATGAGTTCTTAGTCTTGATTCTCTTTTCAGCAGAGTTCTGATTTTCTTTTCTTAATAAAGCTTGATTTGGATCAGAATACCTGAAAAAGAAAAACACTCTAATAGAAATAACATTTTTATCTGTTAGCATGTAAACAACGTTTTTCAGAGATTTGACTATGGAATCAAAATATCACATTCATATATTACTTCTCCCCCTTTTTGTCATTGATAAAAAAGATAAGCGGTGAAAGGGTGAAAAACAAGGATCTCAAGTCAGAAGGACAGAAAATACACAAGAATTAGGTGCTTCCAGAGGAAATATTGTCCCATATCTTCTGAAGCATGCCCTGAAGAGTAGCACTGACAGTCTTTTGTTCCTCAATGGTTTCTTTGAACTTTTGTTGTTCTTCTCTGATTTCTCCAATTGCGTCTTCCAAACGCTTGACAGCAGGATCAAATGTAGAAACAATTGCAACATCTTGCTTGGCCTTTTCCATGACTTCGGCTTCCTGTGTTATCCTGGCTTCTTTCGCAGCCTTTTCTGCAAGAAGTCTACTTCCTTAGCAGCCTTTTCTTCAACTTCTTTCTGCTTTGCAGCCAAGAACTTAAGTATCATAATCCGCTCTTCAGCTTCTGCTCTCTCCTTTGCCCGTTGAATTCCATCTGTGATAGTTACATTTGAGAAGCTTACAATTCTTGCAAGCTCACTGCTCAACCATTTCTGGAAGTTTTGACAAGATCTTTCAAGTTCCAAAGGCTTGGTACTTGTGTTAAGTTCTGCTCTTAGGTTCGCAAACTTCCTTAATGCCTTGTTATAAAATTGGCTTGCACATTCTTCAAAAGATGTTGGAGGAGGTTTAGTATAGATGACTAAAGCAAGGGCAGGCTTGGCAGAATTTGTTTCAGGCGGTGTTTGCTGAGATGGAACGATCTCAGTATGAGCATGTTTACTGATTTGTTAATCAGTAGGAGATGTCACTTCTGGAGTGTCTGAGACCATGAGAGATTCAGGGGTGACGATCTCTAGAGATTCAGAGGTTGTATCCTCAGAGACAGACTCACTACTAAGGACTTGAGATTCAGAGATTAGGTTCATGGAACTTTGTTCATTTGGCTGAATGATTGACGAGGTTATTGACGAGGTATAGGTAGGAATGGCTTTAGTCAAGATAGGGGTACTGATTGATGAGTTGGGTGAAGATTGGATAGTGATAGTTGAAGGAGGAATTGAGAAAGATGGTGGTTTAAACTTCACCTATGGATTGGAGGTAGGAATGACAGTGGTTTGAGATGATGATGGTGCAGTAACAGTATCAGTGACATTCATAGATCCAGAAGAATTGACAGTCGATTTATTGATTTTCTCAAGAAGAAGAGTTTTCGATCTAGAAGCTTTGGAGGTTTCAGTTTCATCCTTTTTCTTCTTCTTAGGCTCAACATCCTCTTCAGTTTGCTTCCTCTTACTCCTCATGATGCATTTAGATTTGGGAGCAATCTCTTCAACTCTGGATTTTGGCATGTCATGCCCTTCTTCTCTCATTATAGCCACAAACGAAGCAATTGCTGTTGGATTATCTTCTTTGCGATAGCAGGGGTAGTTCAGTACTGAATGTTTGATCGTAGTGTCATGAGGGATAGATATGGGTTTCACATCAACATTAGTGATCATTTTCATATGCTTAAGGTTCACAGCATTGAAAACTTCTCCTACTTTGCTAGTCAGATAGTCTGTGTACTTGGCTTCTTTGACTAGATACTCCACTAGGCCATTTTCAACAAAGATGTCAGAGAGAAGTCTTCCAAACGGAATGTAGTTTACAATCTTCCTATCTGGTAAAGCTGTTGTTCTCGTCTTGCGCACCATATCTCTCAGGTAGTAGAAAAGAATGGATGGAAGACACATTTTCTCATTTTTGTGCAAGTAGTACAACATGTACTTTTGATTTGTGTTGAAGAAATCTGCAACACTCTTTGGAGGTCTTGGATTGATAAATCCAAGAATGATTTTATGCCAGATTCTCAAATTGTCACGCAGATTCTTGCTTTTGTATTCTGTAGTCCCAGCTTGACAATTTTTGAAGATTGCTCTGTTGATGACGGAGTCAGATATTTCAGTTTTTCCATAAACTCTTTTTCCTTCCAAGAGTTGCATCCCTAGTAGGTCTGAAATAGATTTTTCAGTGGTAATGATCTTTTGATCCATAACAAAAGATACAACATGAAGATCGTCTGTTTCAGCGTGCCTCCAGAATTCCTTTACTAGGTCATCAAAGGTTGAACCTCTAAGTCTTTCAAAGTAACTTTTCCATCCTTGAGTATTAAGTTGATCAATTAGGTTAAACCCATTATCGCGAAGATTGTCGAAGTCGACAAGCAGCTCTTTCAGAACAATAAGTTCATTTGCATGCATAACACAAGTAACAGAGGAATTTCTCTATGTGACATAGGTTGCATCGATAGTGGGAAGAGATAATGGGGTCGAGGCGATCGTCGTGGTGGTTGTGGAGGTGGTAAAAGGTGTGATAGATGAAGACGACAGCTCTTGGGAGATATTCAGTGACGTTTCAACTTCTTTGGAGAGGAGAACAGTTTCTTGTTGATCAATGTTTGTCATGATGATAGTTAAGAACGGAGAGGATGAGAACAGAGAGAGAGAGAGAGAGAGAGAGAGAGAGAGAGAGAGAGAGAGAGAGAGAGAGAGAGAAATTTAGGGTTTTAGGGTTTCCTTTTGAGTGAAATAGGGAATAGGAATGGTTTTTGAAAACTTGAAGAGATAGACATGACAGGGGATAAGTAAATAAATGTAATTAAGTTTTGAGTCAATCCCAAGAAAATTACTGTTCGTTTGATTTGGGTAAATATAGTGAATTAGATGTAATCTAATCACATGCAAAAAGTCACTTTTTAATTAAGTGAAGCGTCAGAACTGACTCAGAAGAAAAATTAATCAGAACTGAGATACTTTTCATAGAAGTGGTTCTGATGATTTAAAAATACTTATTTCTTCTGACTGAACACATCTGGTTCTGAAATAATCTCATTCTGAGCAGTACACCATTTTCAGATGTTTTAAAATATTTAGAAATCTATCTTCAGCTAAGGGTTTTATAAAAATATCAGCCCACTGATGGTCTGTATCAATAAATTTTAAGCATAAGGTTCCCTTCTGAACATAGTCTCTGATAAAATGATGTTTTATTTCAATGTGTTTAGCCCTAGAATGTAGAATTAGATTTTTACTTAAACAAATCACAGCAGTATTATCGCAGAAAATAGGAATATTACTCTCATATATCTGATAGTCTTCCAGCTGATTTTTCATCCAAAGCATTTGTGTACTGCATAGAGAAGCAGAGATGTATTTTGCTTCTGCTGTAGAGAGAGCAATTGTAGATTGCCTCTTACTTGACCATGAGATTAGATTATTTCCTAGGAACTGACAGTTTCTAGATGCGCTCTTTCTTTCCAATCTGTCTCCAGCATAGTCTGCATCACAGTAACCAGAAAGAGTGTACTCTGATGTTTTCTCATACATCAGGCCAAGGTTAGTTGTTCCTTTCAGATACCTTAGAATTTGTTTAACAGCAGTTAAATGAGATTCGCTTGGATCTGATTGGAATCTAGCACATAAATGTACACTAAATAATATATCTGGTCTAGAAGCAGTTAGATATAAGAGAGAGCCTATCATACCACGATAGAGCTTCTGACAAACCTTAACTCCTGTTTCTTTTTTTCTCATGACACATGTTGGATGCATTGGTGTTTTAGATGTATTACAATCCATCATGTTGAATTTCTTCAGAAGTTCTTTTGTGTACTTACTTTGATGAATGTAGGTGCCTTCTGATCTCTGATCTATTTGAATTCCTAAAAAGAACTTTAACTCACCCATTAGACTCATTTCGAATTCTGCTTGCATTATCTTTGAAAATTCTTCGCATAAAGAGGGGTTAGCAGAACCAAAAATAATACAATCAACATAGATTTGAACTATAAGAATATCATTCTTGTATGTTTTACAGAAGAGAGTTGTGTCAGCCTTTCCTCTGGTGAAATTGTTTTCTAAAAGAAATTTGCTCAATCTATCGTACCAAGCTCTGGGAGCTTGCTTTAAACCATAGAGTGATTTTTTGAGTTTAAAGACAAAATCTGATTTTTCTAAATTTTCAAAACCAGGAGGTTGTTTGACATAGACTTCTTCTGATATATAACCATTTAAGAATGCACTCTTAACATCCATCTGATATAGGGTGACATTATGATTTACTGAAAAGGAAATTAATAACCGTATTGCTTCAATTCTGGCGACAGGAGCAAAAGTTTCATTGTAATCAATTCCTTCTTGTTGACTGTATCCTTGAGCGATAAGTCGTGCTTTGTTTCTGACGACTTCTCCCTTCTCATTTAGCTTATTTCTGAATACCCATTCGGTTCCAATAACATGAACATTCTTAGGTTTTGGAACTAGATCCCAAACATCATTATTTGAAAATTGATTCAATTCTTCTTTCATAGCCAGAACCCAGTGTTTGTCCATAAGAGCTTCTTCAACCGTAGCTGGTTCAATTAACGACACCAGTCCCAAGAGTGTTTCTTTTGATGGTCTGAAGGCTGACCTGGTTCTGACTGGAGCGTCATTGCTACCAAGAATTAGTTCCTCAGGATGAGATAAAGACATTTTTCTTTTCTTTTGCTCTGGAGTATTCGAAGTTACATCGGTGGTATCCGACGTAGGGTTTTACTGGTCTTTGACTTCATCTGCCTTTTCTTTAGGTTCTGAGAAGCTAATTTCCAAACCTGCAAGCTTTTCAACTAGCTCTGACTTTTCAGAGTCAGGCTTGTCATCGAATCTAACATGAATTGATTCTTCCACAATCCGTGATTCTGTGTTATAAACTCTGTATCCTTTTGAGCGTTCAGAGTATCCTAACAGCAGACACTAATGTGCTTTGGAATCAAACTTGCCAAGATTCTCTTTAGTATTTAGCATAAAATAAGTACATCCAAATGGATGAAAATAGGAAATGTTGGGAATTTTATTCTTCCACAATTCATAAGGAGTTTTATTCAAGATAGGTATAATAGAGATTCTATTTTGAATATAACCCGCAGTGTTGATTGCTTCTGCCCAAAAATGCTTAGCCATGTCAGTTTCTTGGATCATGGTGTGAGCCATTTCTTGTAAAATTCTGTTCTTTCTCTCTACAACTCCATTTTGTTGTGGAGTTCTAGGCATCAATGATGACTAGTTCGTATTTCTTACCATTGATCGAAGCAGTTTTCACTTGTCTAAAAAGATCAATGTGAAGAAGTTCTAACGGTCTGGAGGTGGAAACAATATTTTTTGCTTTAAAGGAGGTTTTTGAAAACTTGCCTTTCTGAAATGCTTCACAAAGAGCATCTGAAGAGTACTTCAGATTTGGCAAGCCTCTGACAAGACCTAGCTTGTTCAGCTGAGAAATTCTTCTCAAGCTAACATAACCAAGGCGTCTGTGCCAGACCCATTGCTCTTCATTTACAGAAAGAAGACATTTTACATTTTGATGTTTTAAATCTGATAATTTAATTTTGTAAGTATTGTTCTTCCTCTTTCCGTTGAACAGGACAGATCCATCCTTTTGACTTACAGCTTTACATGATGTTTGATTAAAGATAACGTCATAACCATTGTCACTAAGCTGACTGATTGACAATAGATTATGCATAAGACCTTCAACTAACAGAACATTATTAATAGAGGGAAGTTTACCATTTCCAATAGTTCCGGAGCCAATGATTCTTCCTTTCTGATTTCCTCCGAAACCGACGACACCTCCGGGTTTAAGTTTCAGATCTTGGAACATATGCCTTTCTCCCGTCATGTGTCGCGAGCATCCACTGTCTAGGTACCATGATTGGTGTTTCAATGGTGCCATTAAGGATGTCTGCAACATAAATTATCTTATTCTTAGGTACCCATTTTGTGGGTCCTTTCACATTAGCCTTTCCAGAGGTTCTGACACCTTTGGACTTCCTTATATTGGAATAATAGTGTGGAACTTGTGCATAATGTTTAAGTTTAGGAGTTTTCTTCAGTGTCTGTGTTTGTGTAGTGATCGGTTTTGAACCTTTTTGTTCAGAAGATTTTAAAATAGTGCCAGAGGGTACAAAATGTTTGGACAGAGGTATTATCTTGATACTTTTGGTCTCATCATATGGTTGTGATGGTCCTAAATATCCTAGAGCTCTGTTACCATTTCTGCTGACTCCATATATCATTGAAGCCATTTTGCTTCTGCTATGCTTTTAGCAAGAAAGCGTTGGAAAGCTCTATCATACTTGACTACTTCATTAGTATTGGTTTTGTTAGAGATGATTTCTTCTTCTAACCTAGAGATTTTAGTTTTTAATGTAGTATTTGAATTTTCTAGAGAAAGTAGTTTTTCATTTAATTCAAGAATGGCTTGTTTGCTTTTAGTAAGATCTTCTGAAGGAATCACAAGAGTCTTTTTCAGAGTTTTGTGTTTTCTTCGAAGAGTTTGATATCTTTCCATAAGTTCATATAATCCTATTTCAAGTTCAGAGTGAGATAGGGAAGAAAGTACCTCTCTTTCGTCGTCAGAGTCTGAAGGTTCTCCTTCTGATAGAACGTCGTTTGATTTAGCCATGAATGCTACGTTGGCACGTTCTTCATCAGAATCATCTCCAGACTCTGAATCATCCCAAGTTGCCATAAGACCCTTTTTAGCTTTCTTAGGTCTTTCATCTTTCTTAAACCTTGGACAGTCATTTTTGAAATTTCCATGTTCTTTGCATTCAATACACGTAACGTTACTTCCATAAGTTCTCTTTTGATCATATGTAGATTCAGATTTTCTTCTTGGTCCTCTGAACTTATTTCTTCTGTATCTCCATAGTTGACTAATTTTCCTTGATATGAGAGATATATCATCTTTGTTTGATTCTTCTTCGGATTCTTCCACTTCCTTCTCTGCTTGATATGCCTTTTTCTTTTTAGCTTTTAGAGCGATGGATTTGCTTTTCTTTTGAGGTTCATCTTCTTGGAGCTCTATTTCATGACTTCTTAAAGAACTGATTAGTTCCTCAAGACTTATATTGTTCAGATCCTTTGCTAGCTTCAAGGCAGTCACCATTGGTCTCCATTTGACAGGTAGGCTTCTGATAATTTTCTTGACATGATCAGCAGTAGAATAGTCTTTGTCCAGAACTCTGAGTCCTGCAACAAGCATCTGAAATCTTGAGAACATGGTTTCCACAGATTCATCATCTTCCATCTTAAAGGCTTCATATTTTTGAACTAGTGCAAGAGCCTTCGTTTCCTTGACTTGAGCATTTCCTTCGTGAGTCATACGAAGAGAGTCAAAGATAGACTTTGCAGTTTCTTTGTTCGTAATTTTTTCATATTTTGTATAGGAAATTGCATTTAACAGAATAATTCTTGCTCTGTGACGATCTTTATAATTTTTCTTTTGTGCATCTGTAAATGCACTCCTTTCAATCTTCTTACCTGCAGAATCTACAGGGTGACTGTAGCCATCTACTATCAGATCCCATAGATCTAAGTCAAATGATAAAAAGTAACTTTCAATTCTATCTTTCCAGTAATCAAACTTTTCGCCATCAAAGATAGGATGTTTTGCAGTATAAGAATCTTTTTCATTTACAATGATACTTGTTTCAGGAGTTGGTGTAGTCATTGTTTTTCACACTTGGATTAGTACTGAACATTGTTAAGTGCTTGATAAAAATTCAACCTTTTTATCACCTCAGAACCGGAGCTCTGATGCCAATTGAAGGTGTGAAAAACACAAGAAAGGGGGTTTGAATTGGTTTTTCAAAATAAACTTATTTTTTGAAAATAAATTCTTTTCATAAAACCCTTCCTTTTAATGGTAATGACCTTTGTTGAGAATCAAGTGATGGACACGTTATGCATATACTAGTTCACTTGAGAAACCCTCAAGTTAGTCTAGTCCACCCGCCAAGGTGATTTTGCCTCTCTCAACAAGGTCTTAATCCACTATTCAATCAAATCAGTACAATGCACGAGCCAAACCGCTGGTGACTAACACAACCTCTAAAACTAACAAGTTTTAGACTTCTCAAGTTATACAACCTCGCAGGTCTTACTCAAGGAACAACCTCTAAGACACACGACTTAGACTTCTCAAGAAATACAACCTCACAGGTCTTTCTCAAGGAACACAAACCTAAGTTTGAATAAATTTTGTTTACAAAGAAATGCTTCTATACAAGCTGAAAATGTAAACACGTTTTCGACCAGAATGACTTAAGAAAGATTTCAGATAGAGAGAGTATTGCAGTAGCGTTCATATATATCTTTCTTCAAGTCTTTTGCTTCCCTTTTATAGCCGCGTAGAAAGAGCCGTTGAAATTTAATCATGATAGCTTAACTAGGCTGACGGCTAGAAGCGTGAGGATAGATAAAAACTTTTGCGTGCTACGTGTCCTGTTTTTGTCAGAATATCTTTGATTGTACCATTGCACTGTTACCTAGATATTTTCACTTGAATTAAGGTACAACTGTACTATGTAGCTTTGTCTTCTTGGCTTCTCAACTTCAGAGGCTTTTTACGAGCATGAGTAAGAATGGAAAACTTAGCTAGGTTCTTGAGATTCTCAAGTCTTCGAATCTTCAGAGTCTTTAGTACTTGGATTTCAGAACCTCGATCGCTTGGTGCGTTGTCTTCATATCTTCAGAGGCTTCTGATAGTATTTGGTTGAAGCATGAGTAGAGACTTGATTTAGGTCATCAGAACCTTGATTCAGAGAGCTTAGGACTTTAGCATCTGGACTTCGTTCAATCAGAACCTATGTCTTCAGATCTTTAGAACCCGTTCTCTTTTCCTTTTATATCAGAGTATGTAGGCGGAGTATTTTACTTTAAGCATTGTGTTCGCGCCAATTTACGGAAGCATAACCTGTTTGTTACATTCTCACAAATAACAAACATTAGTTGTACAAAATTGTTCATACAAAAATACTCATTTGGTATCATCAAAACTTAGAGATAAAATTGCAGAACCAAATCTTGTTCTCACAAATAGTGTCGCATCTACGAAAATCACCCGGCAGAAAAGACAGAAGAGTCGCCATCGAACGTTATTTATCCCGACGTAGGGGAAAGGAAACTATAGAAGAAAACCTGAAAAAGGGAAAGACATGGTCATCACAACCATAGTCTGGGCTCGGGAGTCGGTTACGCGAGAGGAAGGTATTAGCACCCCCTCGCGTCCATCGTACTCGATGGGATCCATGCTTATTGTTCTGATCAAAGGGTGGGTCTATCTAAAGCCTAATTGCTAACTAGAAGGGATAGAATGAGAAACAGAGAACGGGGGGAATAGAAAAGGTGGCTCGGTAGGACATCGTCTTCCTAGGCCTACGTATTCCCTCAGGAGTAGGAAAGTTAGAGTCAACATAGTTTGGAGGACTATGGGATTGTGGGGGGAAGGTTGCTCGCCAAGACATCGCCGTCTTATGCCTATGTATCCTCAATTGTACAGGAGAGAGAAAGTCAGAGCAGTAGTAGTTCGACCTACAAGGTCAGTTTTGTTTTGTGTTTTTTAAGTGGATGACCTTAACGTCCGCGTTCTTGCAGATTAGGTGTTGCCGCTCATTGCATGGAGTCTTACGCGTTTACCTGTTTGCGGTAGAACGAAAATAGCGTATCCTTTACAATTTGAGTGAGGTGAGAAGAGAATCCCGAAGGAAGACGAATGATTTGTTTTTGTTTTTTATAAGAAAGTGTTTTAATTTGTATCGTTTGTGGTATGTATCGTGCTAAAGACTATGACATAGGAGCGAATACTTACAAGGTCGCTCCCAACAGAACGTTTACAAAGTACCCTAGAAGAGTAAAAGAGACCTTCACTAATCATTTCCTATGTGCTTGAGGCTCGTGGCGCACTTCACATATGATATTTATTAAGTGTTTTTGCTTTTCTTTTAGAGAGGAAGGAGAGGGACTCAAAGATGAAAAAAAGTAACTAAGGGAAACTAGATCCTAATGTTGTCATGCATTGTGGCCCTATAGTTGGGGTTAAGAGGGGATTGTTACCCATGTTAGCATACTTGGATTGAAAGCCTAATGTCTCTCCTACCTCGAGCTTAATCGGAAATTAAGTCGAGCTAGGAATCCTAAGGGATCATATGAACAAACACAAGTAAACATTATTCTAATCAATCACAAAGAGAGAAGTAAAGGAAAAGTGAGGTAAAAGGAATCATGTAAGTGTAAACAATCATATAAAGTAGCACAAATACTTACCATCTCCAATCTAAGCTAAACTATCAAGTAGTTGCAGGCAAAATGTAAAACTATGTCCTAATGCACAAGGAAGTGTCTTAATTCTACCCTAGGAGCAAAGTCAAACAACAAGTGAAGAGAAATGAACCATAGAGGGATATGAACCTAAGAGGGGCAGTAGCTAAACCTACTCTATCCTATCTATGTCAATGTCCTAAGCAAGCTTGAAAGATTACAAGTTATGTCCTACATCAACACACAAACATTTGTCCTCCACAAGCTATGTCAAGATGACTTCTAAAAGTCACACAAATGGAAGTCAAGTCATGTATTCAAGCAACATATGTGATATAAACATGTAAAATGTAAGCTTGAAGTATTGATAAATGATTATGGAATGTACATCAAATCATGTTCAAGAGGTTTGAAAGTTGCATCCAAAGGTGTCACCTTAAGCATGTTTTAATCATTCAAGGTTACACCAAGAGCAAACAAATGTGAGATGAACTCACAAGACTTAGGTCAGAATTAGAAACATGTATTCAATGCTCAAGATCAATCTCAAATTGCCACAACATTTCATGTCAAACTCAATCTCCAAAGCTAATGTAAGTAAGGGCCAAAACCAAACTTAAACATCTTCTAAAGCATCTACCTTGTCACTCAAGCAAAGAGAAAAGAAATAACATGGTAATGCAATGTCAAAGCATACACATCAGAGGTGAGATACCTATAATATCTCATGTTTGAATACCAAAAGAAATGAGCAAATATGGCATACAAGTGATGTTAAGGAAATGATCAAAGTTAGTGCACACATCATGTTCTCATTCACACAAAAGTAAGCACTTAAGGTACACAAATGACCTATAAATGCGATGAGGAAGTTCCTACTCATGCTCATGTCAATGTATACATGTTATCCATATTCAAAATGAGCATTTAGGTTCCACAAAATCATCATGACAAAATGTTCTCAAAAGATATTACAAGTAGTGGTCAAAAATTAACTCAATCATCCACTAGAATCAAAGCAAGTTCAAGCATGTAAAATAAAGGCCAAAGTCAAGTAAATAAAGTATTCACACATGTGGGGGAAGTGGTAAATGACATGTGAAATGGCACATTTGGATATCAAAAGCATTGGACAAATATGGCACATCCAAAGTTCAAGTGAAAACAACAAAGTTAAGTGCTCATTCATGTTCAAACTTGTGAAAGCATAATACCAATTAGGAGCATATGAAATTACCCATGAACCAATATGGGCAAGTTCTAACTCATGCTAAACCATATTTGAAATAATGTACAAAAATATCCCAAAGAGGATTGCACAAATTCATCATCAAACTAAAACATCTAAGCAAGCATCAAGTAAGATCGAGTGAGCAATTTAGGGTTCAAAGAAATCATGTGAGTCATGATAAAAAACAACATCTAATAATTAAAAAGGCACATAAAATTTCATCATGAATAGGCTTAAACATGCCCTCAAAATTGGTCTTAAAGAGCTCACACATTGGCATTAAGTTAACCCTAGTTCTAGCATGTATCAAAAGGTTAATCATGTAATGGAATTGTCCATGAAAAATAGTTACATTCTTTGGAAAATTATGAGAAATTAAACATGTCATGTTAAGGTCAGTGGGTGATCATGTACAAAAATTGGATCAAAAATATGCAACAAAAGTGCTCAAACAATTGCTAGCATTAGGCATATTTCAAGTAGAAATCATACAAACACAAGTCACAAAAAGCATTTAGAAAGTGACTAAAAAATTATGACAAAAACATAAATTGAACATGTAAGAGTCCTATCATGAAGTTTCAAAGTACACACAAAAAATTGGATCAAAACTATTAATGCAAGGTCAATTTTTAGTGCTTGAATCACAAAGTAGGTCAATACGAACATCCACCAATCAGAAATTGAGGAAAAATACCAAATATGATCAAAAATGAAAATAAAATTTAATTAAAGCATCATAGAGTGTCCATGAATTGATTTGGGATTTTTAGGCAAAAATGACTATTTTTAATATTCTATTTTGAAACGTAAAAAAAAAGACATGAAAAAAGCACACAAGTGAGGTGGGAGATGTATACATAGCAAATAAGTAATTCAGTTCACACACGGGCCCAGAATTGGAGGCGCGAATAGCAGTGTGAGTTAGGCCCATGTCTCAAAACACCCTCTCTTATTATCAGAAATATTAAGAGAAAATAACACGCATGTGCCAGGCACATGCTTCATTAATGTGCTGGCAGCTCCATATGCGTTGGATTGGAGAAATAGTGCATGGCTAGGATTAAATCACACATGACCTAAGATTGACTAGGGTTTACTTTCAGGTGGCTGGAGAAGACCTTCGGTCGTCTTCTCCGGTGGGACACCACCGTCGCCGGCGGCCAAACAACCCAGAAATGGGAAAAACCACCATGGTTCCACTCGTCTCACTGCATAGATTCCAAATCCAAGCTCCAAAATCCCATATGGTTATTCTATGATGTGATACAAATCAAGATAAATTAAAGTTGAAATTTCAAGATCTCATGTTTCAACCTATACTAACCATAAACTGAGCCTATATACATAGGACTTCAGGTGCAGCTAAGCTATATGACCCTAAACCTCATTCAAACACTACAATGATGCATCAAAATTTCAAGAATTTAAACCTGGATTGAGACGATCTTCAACCTCAAAACTTCCTGCTGGACTTGTAATCTACTTCCAAAGCAAAATAAATGCTTGACAAACCCCAATATGGCTTGAAAATACCAGCTGATGAAGATGAATGAGGAACTCTTGGATGCTCCAATGGTGATTCCAGGTGGGATTTCTTGCATACAGAAGCTAGAGTAATGAATGTTGATGAAGTCTATGGAGAAAAAATAGAGAAATCTCTCAAGAGAAGGGAGTTTCAAAGAGATGAATTCCTTGAGTGAAAATGTGGTTTTTGAGCTCTGTTGGTGAAAAAATGATCGTAACTGAAGTTTTTATGGTGGTTAAGGGCCGTATATAGTTAGTTAGGGAGAATTAATCATGGTTAAGAGTGGGTTAAGAGCTTGGTTAGTGAAATTTGCAAAATGAGGGTTAAATGTTGGCACAGGTTAGTGTGGTTTTGGTGAGTGTGGTTATTGTTGTCATGGTAGTGTATGACGCTGATCATGATGGTAATGATGGATGGATAGTACAAGTCATGTTTAACTCCTTGCATATTAAGTTTCCTTTATTTGTTTTTTCTCATGGATACATGTAGTAAGTGTTGTGTATGCATGGTATGGTGTAAGCTTATGCACGGTGAAATGTGGTAATATGAGTGTGACATGTAGGTAAGGCAAAGTTACAGCAAGAGGGGCACGATTTTTGGTTTGGACTTGGAGAAAAATCAAGGCATGCATACTTGAGAAACACATCATGGTAGTGACTTTGAAGGACAATATTTCAATGGATATGGAACCAACATGGATGATCTTGGTGTCCATAGAAAGAGGAGATGACATAGAATGAGGTTGGTGTTTAATGGAAGTGGATTAGAGGCCTTGAACATCAACAAAAAGGGAGTTGAAAGTCACGTGATCCATGCTGAATTTTGGACTTAGAATTTTTCTAAGTGTTTTCCAATTTGAACCATTTGATGATCATGACTTTGAAGCATGATAACTTGGTGAGTTTTGAATCAATTTGTCCAGTCTTGGTGCCATTGGAAAGAGGATATTTGATATAACATTTTTTATGTTGGAAATGAATGGAATGGAGGTCTCAAACACCATGAGAAATGACAATGAGTGTCACATGTTACAAGCTGCCAAAAGTGCTGAATATTTTCTAAGTTTTTTTTTATGTTTTACAACTTGGAGGTCATGACTTTGGAGCATCATATCTCCATGAATATTGATCCAATCTTCAAGTTCTTGATACCAAATTAAAGAGGACACTTGATACTACAACGTTCATGTGGAAATCAGATTGAAAAGAGGTCTAAAACATGGTGGAAATTGGTGTTGAAAATATGGTCACAAAACTGACTTTTAGAACTTAGAAAAAATTCTAAGTTTTTTTATTTGAACAACTTAAAGATCCCAACTTTGATTGATCATAACTCTTGATCTAGAAATCCAAATGGAATATTATTTATATGGTTGGAAAGCTTGGAATACACACTACAACTTTCATGTTCAACAAAATTTGAAATGAAGCATGCATCATGCTTTAATCTGGGCTTGAAGATTGCTAAAAAACATGAAAACTTTCCATAAATGGAAAGTTTCTAAAACCCTAAATTTTCCAAAAATGGCAAGTTTCCAAAATTCTTGATTTTTTATGATTCCTAGAATATTTCTTGATCAAATCTCCCCCATTGACCATATTTGACATGATGGACGTGAGTTTGACCCAAAAAAGTCAAGAGTTGATTTTTTCCTTGATCAGTTGACTTTATTCCCAATCTGTCTGATTTTCAATCATTTGGCCAATTGAAACTCTTGTGAATAATATTGATGGTCCATATTCCAATCCTAGATAATTGAGAACACATAGAGGGCCCTGGAATCAAGTCTTGCCCAAAGAATCAGAAATAAACTGATTTTAGGCAAAACCCTAGTTTTGGCACTGGATAATAGGAGATGTTGACTGATGATCAAAACCCTAATTCCTTTGGAGATAATGGAGATCCTCTTAAACCAAGATGTTGCATATGATAAGATGATATCAAAGCTCCAAGATACTTGCTCAGTGGAATTGTCAGATGTTCAGATGCACAAAACCCTAGTTAGAGGATCAAGGGATATGATGAGGTGATTCTCTTTAAGTTTCTTGCCAATCTCAATCTCTTGATGAAATGGTGAACCAAATGAGATGTCTTAAGTCTTGAGGAGCCTTTGTGGCTTGAGTGCTTGAGTATATCCCATTCTCCTTACTTTACACCATCAATGATGAAGGGACCCTTGATACCATGCCTTGGGAAGACCAATGATGCATGTGTGATGCTTGGGACCTAAATGCATATGAAATGTGAAGCATAAGCCGCTTTTATTGAGGTATAAATAGGAGGGAAAATTTTGGGGTGTTACTGCTGCCCCTATTCAATCAACTGTGGACCTGAAGGGATGAAAGCAGCAGCTTTCAGACGTTCGAGGTAAATAGGGATTGAATACCAAAGGAAATAGAAAATTTGCACTCTGGGGGTATAAATAAGGGTAGGAAATTGGATCAGTGTTAAACTCTACTAGGGATGAAAGGGTAGGTGAGATTGAAAAGTATGTTAGGGATAGGAAATGACACATATGGGTGTCTAAAACCACGGGGTAAGATGTAGATGTAGGTTTGGATTAATGATACAGACGAGTATCGACAGATGATACGGACGAGTGTCAAAGAATGAGAGCAAACATGAATAAGTGATTCAGCTCATGACACGGATGAGTATCGAAAGATGACACTTACATGTATTAAAGAGAAATGAACACGGACGAGTGTTTAGGTTAACGACACGGACGAGTATCAAAAGATGATACAGACGGGTATTAAAGAAAGATGAGAGTAAGCATGGACGAGCATCAAAATTAGCGACCTGCAAGGGGATGGACGACTCCGCTGGGGAACTAGCAATAAGAGGTGTAAAACCATGAACACGGACGGGGATCAAAGATCAATACAGACGAAGTATTGAAGCAGAACGAAACAAACACGGACGGGTGCTTAACTGCGCTGGGAATAAACACAGACAAGTGCTTAATATCAATACAAACTAGTGTTGGAGAAATTACTGTGAGTATATGGACTCTAGGATCATCACAGGTGAGTATTGATGAAGCTGAAACAAACACGGACGAGTGCCTAAGATCAATATGGACGAATATTGATGAAACTGAAACAAACACGAACGAGTGTCTAAGATCAATATGGACGAATATTGAAGAAACTAAAATAAACACAAATGAGTGTCTAAGATCAATATGGACGAATATTGAAGAAACTGATATAAACACGAACGAGTGTCTAAGATCAATATGGATGAATATTGAAAAAACTGAAATAAACACGAACGAGTGTCTAAGATCAATATGGAAAAATATTGAAGAAACTGAAATAAACATGAACGAGTGTCTAAGATCAATATGGACGAATATAAGAAACCAAAATAAACACGAACGAGTTTCTAAGAAATGAGGGATCAATACGGACGAAGCATTGAAGACATGAAACAAACACGAACGAGTGCTGAGAGAACAGTGCCTCAAAATTATCCAGATTAACGCATCCAAACCTTGGACGATGGGTGTGAGGGACGACTCTGAGGGGATAATGGAATCCTATTTAGATGACTCTGCTAGGGGATGAAGGTCAATGATAGTAGGATTGACAGATTTACTACCCTAAGGATGGGTTGAAGCACCTGCTTGGGGTTACAGTTACGTTGTTTTCTGCTAGAGAAGAAGAGAAGCCTGAACAGATGACTCTGTAGGGGAATACCAGTAGGATAAAGGGGTTTATTGGCAACTTCACCAGGGATAAAGTAAGATTGAACAGCCAGAGTTAAACCACTTTCTGTTGGGGGACGTCTGGAAATAAGAATATCCAAACCTGGCTTATGCTTCGAATGCACATGTTTGAATTTTTCTATGCCGTAATGTTCCATATCAAATGGAAATGCTACGCGTTTTGAGGATGCAATGATTACTATATGCAAGATGCAAAGAGGATCCTCGACCGAGGATGATGATTATCAATTCTGCCGAGGAAGTGATCACTGATCTAATCTTCTGACGGACTGTGGGGAAAAGATCAACAACTCGGTTGGGGAGAAATGTTGATACATCTGGACTTTGAATCGCGGGGAATAATGACTTGGCTGGGAAGACATCACTAGAACCAGTTCTACTTGAGGAGAGCCTATAACCATAGGACTTTGCTAGGGGATGACAACCTTCTGACCTGGCTGCTAGGGGAACTGAGATCAATCAAACCTTTGCTAAGGAAGGAGATACTTATTGGAGAGTAGAGATTAACAGGCCTCTGCTGAGGGAGGAAACGCTTCCTGTCTTGATGAGGAAATTATACACCAGTACTCTGTGGGGAGAGAAATGCTACTAGAGACGGGAGGTCAAACGAGCATCTTGCGGGGGATGCCAACCTGCTTGGAGAGCAAGAACAAACCATCTTTACCCTGTATGGGGCTTGAACTCTTAATTGAGAAAAGACAAATCCAATTCTAACTGGGGATACCAAATCTCTGGACTATCGCAGGGGAGGATAATAGGAAATCATAGCACTCTGCCAAGGACAATACAGCCTTAGCTACTTCTGCCGGGGAGATATTCATTCTCATATCTGAACCATGCCATCAGTGCTGTGAGAGGATAGTGGTCTTTGACTTGCACACTGACCATTGAGTACGGATACTTATGCCTGCAAACACAAAAAGATACACACATGTGCTGGGGTATTATATGGTCTGAATTTACCACCCAAGGACACTCAACATTCAAAGTAATTTTAAATGTTTTCACGCATGTTCTTGTAGAGCTTTATTGTTTTCAAATGCAATGCTGATCAAAAATTCGGACGTTTTTGCAAACAAAACAGTATAATGAAAACAAAAGAGGAAGTTATTTGAATGAAAATGAATTCATTGATTGAATTGGCTTGTAAATAGGCGTTTACATCAGGAAGCAATTCCTAAAAAGAGGCAATTGCATAAAAAGAAAAGAAACTACACTAGTGGCAATGTAAAAACGGATTCACGTTGAGTTTCAATTCTGCTATGACTTGTATGTCTTCAAAACGCTCCGACTACTCTGCTTTACAAGGAGGATGATTGGACTGATTCCTATCCTTCAAGATTCCCAGATGTTGAAAAGAGATGAGGTACAGACTACTCAGATCGCAACCTTTCGCTTTAAATCCCTAACTTTTGCCTGGATCGCCCTTTACGGGTTTTCAATCCACCGGGATACCCATTTTTGCCTAAGTTACCTTTGCAGGTTTTAAACTTAGCGGGTTTACTCATTTTTCTTTTATATATCCCTAATTTTTGCCTGAACCTTTTTCTTTTTTATGGTTCGCCGGGATGCCCCTTTTTTGCCTGGACTTATTCTTTTTGTTGTCCAGCGGGTCTCTTTTATGCGAAGTATTTTTTCACTGCGTTTGAGTTCACAGGGGATGTAAAATCTTCACCGTCCATAGTTGAAAGCATCAAGGCTCCGCCAAAGAAAGCCTTCTTAACAACGTATGGGCCTTCATGGGGTCCATTTGCCCTTGTGATCTGTCTATGGAGGAAGAATCTGTTTCAACACCAAATCACTAGCCTAGAAACAACGAGGATGCACTTTCTGATCAAATGCCTTCTTCATCCTTCTCTGATACAATTGTCCATGGCACACAACCGCCATTCTTCTTTCTTCAATGAGGCTCAGCTCGTTGAATCTTGTTCGAACCCATTCAACTTTGTATAGCTTCATATCCATCATAACCCTCGGAGAAGGGATCTCAACCTCAACTGGCAGGACTGCTTCCATACCATACACGAGTGAAAACGAGGTTGCACCGGTTGACGTACGCACTAAAGTACAGTACCCATGTAAAGCGAAAGGAAACATCTCATGCCAATCCTTGTATGTCACAACCATCTTTTGCACAATCTTCTTAATGTTCTTGTTGGCTGCTTCAACAGCACCGTTCATCTTTGGATGGTACAGAGAAGAATTGTGATGTTCGATCTTAAAGGTCTGGCACAGCTCTTGCATCATCTTGTTATTGAGATTGGAACCATTATCAGTGATGATTCTTTCAGGAACCCCATAACGACAAATGATCTCCTTCTTAATAAACCGGGCAACCACTTGTTTGGTGACATTTGCAAAGGAAGTTGCCTCCACCCACTTGGTGAAATAATCGATGGCAACTAGAATGAAACAGTGCCCATTGGAAGCAGTGGGCTCGATCTTTCCGATTATGTCAATGCCCCATGTAACACCCCAATTCCCATCGCGAATAAATAATACATAAATAAATCAGAGTAGATAAAAATTTATTTTTCCGACAGAAACAGGGATGCCACATTTAAAGAAAGAAAATACAATCCCTGCTCATAAATTTGATACATAGCATAAAATAGAATACCCTCAAAGGGGAAACTTTTTCCATATAAAATTAAAGTTCAATTATGGAATAAAGCGGAAAGATCCATAACTGACTTGTTTTACAAATAAATGGTTTTATAACGTCAAAATATACATACAAAAGTAATACCAAATATATTCAACAATTGTATACATATATATCACAAAAGCGTTCCCCGACTCCCGTGCTACGTATCAGAGCAGACACCAAGACCGACAAAAGAACGGAGGGCTAATCTTCACAAAAGCCTCCAAGACTACTAATCTGCAATTGCCTCATAGAGCAACAAACCACAGCAGAAGGGTGAGAAATAACAACTAAATCAAGATTGCATAATAATATGCAAAACATAAAAATTCACATACACAGTCATTCTCACCACAAGCATCACATATTAATACACATAACATATACCAATTATACTAACATAATCACATATTCACATATAAGGCACACCAATTCATAACATACGGAAACACACCACCACATCACATATTTTCATACATAGCATATCGTCCATAAATAATGCATTTATCACATATGCACATCAAATCACCAATTCGAACATAAATCTCAACACATAATCAAACAATTCATGATTTTCCACATATAATGCATCCATTCACAATTCTCACACATAATCAATCAATTCATTCATGATTTATGCAAATGCACAGAGGTCGACATAACGACTCTATGCAATGCATATGCAGTACCATCCATCCATCATTTCTCAACACTAGTTCACTCAGGAACTCTGCTGGAACCATCGTTTGTTACTTAGTGTAACTCCCCGTCGGGCAAACGATGTTCCCCGTCGCTTTCGGTCCTCTTATTTTTTTAAGGCTCACGACGTTTATGGATTGCTTTCGGTCCTCTTTGTATAAGGCTCACAATCCGATCGCTTTCGGTCCTCTTTGTATAAGGCTCACGATCGTCTATAACCATCGCTTTCGGTCCTCTTATTTTTAAGGCGCACGATCCGATTCGATCGCTTTCAGTCCTCTTATTTTTAAGGCTCACGATGTTATAGCAGATTCCCTCTAGAATCGATTCGTCGCTCACACCCACTAGGGCACACGACATCACAAGATGCATATCATAATGCTTGGCATACATTGACTCATGACAATCAAATGCATCTTCACAACCAACAATATGAATCATCTCATCATTCATGCATTAAAATCAACACAACACAATGCATTTCATCATAATCCATAAGCCATAACAATTAGCACTTTAGCATATACACTCATATAAATTCACATCAAGAATTACTTACCATCAACCACAACCATCACAACATCTTAACACATGCCTCAACATCATATAAACCACAACAATCTCGCAAAACATCATAACAACATACATTGATATTCAATTAACCAATGTACTTCACCACACAACAACATCACTATCACATGCATCACATCATATAAACCACATAAAAGCTCCACATTATATAACAATAGCACAACACACTGTAAAACACCAACCGCACGCATTTAACGCGATAAAAACCCGACAACCCGACACTTTTACAAAACCACGACTTAAATAATTCATCTACTGCCCTCCAAACCATTTTTAAAATAAAGAATATTTTATTAGCTTTCTAACGCTTCGAACGGGGGTCAAAACGGACTTACGGTTCAAAAGTTATGACGAAAATACGAAAATACTGTTTTTGCTGTCCCAGACAAATTCGCCTGGTGAATCACTGGCGAAGCGGACTCGCCACTAACTCGCCTGGCGAATCTGGACGAACCATAATTTCTCCAAAACGTATTTGGGACCCAAAAATGATCCAAATCTTCAACCCACATGATATTATTGCACCCAATGACTCAAAACAACCTGTTAGAACATATTTAGGCATGCATTTCATCAAATCATCCGTGAAAACATCAATTTCTATCAATCATTCCGAATTTCAATCGATACGAAAATTCGCTAAACAACCAAAACAATTACCACAAACAACACATATACATACACAAGCAAGACATAATTGAAACTTCTCACCCTTACCCGATTATTCGCGACTGAAACGGAGATTCTTCATTTTTTTTCCTCTTTTTCCTCTTCTCTCTTTTTCCTTCTCTTCTCTTTCTCTTCTTTCCCTTTTCTTTCTTTTCTTTTCCTTTCTCTCTCTTTTTCTCTCCACTTTCTATTTATTCAAAATATCTAATCCCCTAAAAAGACTATTTTACCCCTCAACTCAAATATCTCGCAAACGCTCTCTAAATGCGATAAAATATAAACAGCGATGAAAAATAATATATTGTCAAATAAAAGTAAAAAATAAAATAATATAATAATAAAAATAATTAAAACGACTCAATTAAATAAAACTAACTAAAACTGGGGCGTTACACCCCACATAGAAAAGGGCCACGGAGAAGTCATAACATTCAAAGGATTCAGAGGCACATGCACTTTGTCAGCGTAAATCTGGAATTTTTGGCGCTTTCGAGCATATTTGAAACAATCTGATTCCATGGTCATCCAGTAATAACCTGCTCTCAACAACTTCTTCGCCATAGCATGCCCGTTGGCATGGGTACCAAAGGAACCTTCGTGCACTTCTTGCATCAACATGTCTGCTTCGTGTCTATCCACGCATCTGAGCAAGACCATGTCAAAATTCCGTTTATACAACACGCCATCCTCGTTCAAGAAGAAACTACCAGCAAATCTTCTCAAAGTCTTCTTATCATTGTTGGATGCCCCTGCCGAGTACTCTTGACTTTTCAGAAAGCACTTGATATCATGATACCAAGGTTTACTATCTACAACTGTCTCGGCTGCAAACACATAAGTGGGCCTATCGAGGCACGTCACATCAATTTTGGGCAGATGATTCCACCAATTCACTTTAATCATAAAGGATAACGTAGCCAGAGCGTCTACCATCTGATTTTTGTCACGAGGTATATGGTAAAGCTTTACCATATTGAAGAAAGTCAACAGTCTTCTTGTGTAATCTCTGTACAAAATCAAATTGGGCTAATTAGTATTCCATTCTCTGTTGACCTGATTGATCACCAAAGAGGAATCCCCAAATATGTCAAGATTTTTAATCCTCAGATCAATAGCCTCTTCGATACCCATAATGCAAGCTTCATATTCAGCTTCATTGTTGGTGCATTTAAAAGTCAGTCTGGCGGTGAAAGGTATATGAGAACCCTTCGGAGTGACAATAACTGCCCCTACTCCATTACCATTTACATTAACGGCCCCATCAAACATCAAACACCACTTAGAATTAGGATTTGGTCCTTCTTCAACTAACGGTTCTTCACAGTCCTTCATTTTCAAATACATGATGTCCTCATCAGGGAATTTAAATTTCATCGGCTGATAATCATCAAGCGGTTGTTGAACAAGATAGTCAGACAGAATGCTACCCTTGATGGCTTTCTGGGAAGTATATTGAATATCATATTCTGTCAAGACCATTTGCCAACGAGTAACCCTTCCGGTGAGAGCTGGCTTCTCGAAGATGTACTTGACTGGATCCATCTTGGATATTAACAGAGTTGTGTGAGTCAGCATGTATTGTCTCAAACACTTAGCAGCCCATGCAAGTGCACAACAGGTCTTCTCAAGCATTGAGTATCTTGACTCGCAATCATTAAATTTTTTGCTCAGGTAGTAGATGGCGTGTTCCTTCTTACCTGTCTCATCGTGTTGACCGAGTACACAACCCATTGAGTTTTCGAGTAATGTCAAATACATTATCAGTGGTCTCCCTGGAACTGGAGGTATAAGGATCAGAGGTTGTTGAAGATACTCTTTTATCTTTTCAAATGCCCTTTGACAATCATCATTCCACCTGATAGCCTGATCTTTTCTCAGCAGCTTGAAAATTGGTTGACAAGTGGCCGTAAGATGAGAGATGAATATAGCAATGTAGTTCAACCTCCCTAGGAAACCACAAACCTGTTTTTCTGTTCTAGGCTCAGGCATCTCTTGAATTGCTTTTACTTTTGCTAGATCAACCTCGATACCTTTTTCACTGATGATAAAGCTTAGCAATTTGCCAGACCGCACCCCGAAAGTGCACTTATTCGGATTCAGCCTTAACTTGAATTTTCTCAACCGTTCAAAGAGCTTCTGCAAATTCACCAAATGTTCCTCTTCGGTCTGTGACTTTGTGATCATGTCATCAACATAGACTTCAATCTCCTTATGAATCATATCAAGAAAGAGAGTCGCCATTGTGCGTTGATAGGTTGCCCCCGCGTTCTTTAGACCGAAAGGCATCACCTTATAAAAGAATGTTCCCCATGGGATAATGAACGTTGTTTTCTCCATGTCCTCTGGTGCCATCTTAATCTGATTGTAGCCAGAGAAGCCATCCATGAAAGAAAATACCGAGAACTGAGCTGTGTTTTTAGCCAATACATCAATGTGAGGTAATGGCAAGTTATCTTTCGGACTCGCTCTATTTAGATCACGGTAGTCAACACACATCCGGACCTTGCCATCCTTCTTAGGTACCGGCACAATATTTGCAACCCACGGTGGATAGCTAGTAACGGCCAAAAAACCTGCATCTAACTGCTTCTGGACTTCTTCCTTGATCTTGATTGCCATTTCTAGTTTCGTTCTTCTAAGCTTTTGCTTGACGGGAGGACAACCCTCTTTGAGAGGCAATATGTGCATAACAATATTGGTGTCAAGCCCTGGCATACCCTGATACGACCAAGCGAAGATATCAACATATTCGTGCAGCATTTCAATCAACCCCTTCTTTACGTTCTCGTTTAGGGTAGCCCCAATCTTGACTTCTTTCTTAGCATCCTCGGTTCCCTGATTAATAACTTCCAATGACTCTTCATGTGGCTGAATGGCCCTTTCCTCCTGTTTCAACATCCTGGCTAATTCCTTAGGAAGTTCACAATCTTCCTCACCATCCTCTTCAGCTTGGTAAATCGGATTATCAAAGTCATACTAAGCCATAGCAGAATCGTTATCAATGAAATCCGATGAAATGCATCTGCATGAATGATTATTCACGCTTTATAAGTGTACAAAAACAAACATTGCCATTTATTATCAAAAAAGTAAAAAGAGAAAGACAGGGAGCATAATATTTGAATGCAAAAAACGTCCTTTATTAATGATAAAATTAAATGTGTCACAAGGTAGGCCCTACAATGAATCTCTATGCCTTGGGCGGGATGTAGGATTTAACATGGAAACAAAGAAAATTACTCTTCGTGAAGAGTGACTTGGACGAAATCTTCAGAAGACCAGTTGTGGAGATCTTGACCCGGGACAGCTGGGCGTATCCAGTTGCTAATGTTGCAGTCACTATCTCCGTCTTCATCGCTCAGTGCGAAAATCTGACCAGGATCGATGACTCTAGCACTAGAGAAAGTAATGGGTCCTTGACGGCCTTGAACCTTTGGTCCTCGATAACCAATTCCGAACCTATTTTCTTTGATAGCCGCTTCAATTACTCGACCCAACCTCCAGTGTTGTCAGACTGTACCACAGATTGGGCTTGCTTGTAGGATGCAATAGAAACTTCCGGCTTCTTCTCTGATGAAGGAGATATTTCTTGCACATTCACAGTTTCAAATGCTTGACACAACATCTCATGGATTTCGCCATCCATCTCAACATACTTGAAGGAAGACATGTGACTTACAAAGATGTCTTCTTCACCATCGACAGTGACTACTTGTCCATTACCACAAACTTAACCTTCTGGTGGAGGGTTGATGTTACAGCTCCGGCGCCATGAATCCAAGGGCGCCCCATTAAGTAACTGTATGCAGGTCAAATATCCATCGCATAAAAAGTAGTGTTGAATATTTGGGGTCCCACCTTGATACGTAATTCCACTTCCCCAAAACCCATTCTCTTCGATCTGTCAAACGCTCGAACTACCAGGTCATTCGGTCTGAGCACCACTCCTTCAATGTCCAGCTTAATAAGTGCCTTTTTGGGAAGCACATTAAGCAAGGAACCAGTATATACTATCACGTGAGATAGAATAGCCCCTTTGCATTCCATAGAAATATGGAGTGCTTTATTGTGGTTTCGGCCCTCCGATGTCAAATCAAAGTCAGTAAAACCCAATCCACGGCTGGCATTAACATTGGATATTACACCTTCCAGTAGGTTGACTGGGATTTCTTGAGGCACATACATCGCATTCAAAACTTTTAACAAAGCATTACCATGTGCTTCAAAACACAACAACAGAGACAAAATGGTTATCTTCGATGGAGTCTGGTGGAGGTGATCTACAATCTTGTAGTCACTTTTCTTGATGATCTTCATAAATTCCTCGACGTCATTTTCAAAAGACGTATCGGGATCAGCCCTCTGCACAGGCTCTTCATTCATCACTTGTTTGCCTTTGGCCTTTGCCAAGGAATCTGCGTTATCGTTTCGGAGAGTTTGCGGCACAAATAGCCTGCCACTTCTAGTGAAATCACCAACTCCTATATTATCAACTTTCTGATTAATTTAGCCGGAGTATCGACTTCTTGTTTTTGACCATTATAGTATACCTCAGCACCGTAGTGCCATGAGATTTCCTTCTCACTTTCAAACGGGATCGGTCCAGGCACTGTGATGGTTATCGGAGCTCGCCTTGCAGGCACTGGAATTTGTACCGGTGTAAAAGGGATGGTAATAGTTGAAACATCATTATCAGCACTAGAAACTTGACTGAATTGCAAACACCCATCGTTCATCAAATTCTGAATACCACTTCTCAACTTATCATAGCCATTCTCTCGAATTAAACAATCTGAACAGTCTACATCACACCCAGGGAATACGCCCCCTTTCAATAGACGATCTTTCACGACCAGCAATGACGTCTTAACAGCCCTAACATCAGATACCAACCTCAAACCACCGTCTTCTTCAACAGCGTTAACAGTTGCCCTGCCGTGGGTGGGCAACGGATTCTGAATAACATTTGGAGTGGCAGGAGGAGCAAAATTAATAGCTTTGTAATCTATCAAATCCTAAACCTTATGTTAAAAGGCTCTACATCTTTCAATAGTGTGTCTAGGGGCATCTGAATGGAAGTTACAATACGCATTGGCATCATAACCCAGTGGGAGCTTTGTAGGAGGGGGACCCAGTGTGCGGAGTTCTACTAGATTCAACTTGAGCAATTGTTGAAGCAACATAGAGTAAGACATCGGTAATAACGGATCCAAGTGCCGGTCAGTCATTCTCTGTCTTTGTTGGTAGGCCTGTCTTGGGGCCTGTTGTTGTTGTGCAGCAACAGGAATGGTTACAATAACACTCTGATGATATGGGGCCTGATATCCTCTATTTCTGTTCTTTTGAGAAGACGCAGCATTAGTCTCCCCTTCACATTTTTTACCAGTACCCACAAAAGGTTTTCGCACACCAGAAGATGACCCCACGCTGTCTTGAATCTTACCCATCTTAAGCAGATTCTCAATCCTCTCCCGAGCAATTACAATATCAGAAAAACCAGTTGAAGGACACCCTGCCATGCATTCTAGGAATGGACCTTGCAGCGTCCCCATGAACATGTTAGCCATTTCTCTTTCAAGCAACGGTGGTTGCACCCGTGCAGCCAACTCACGCCACCGCTGGGCGTATTCTTTAAAACATTCTTTACTTTTCTGAGTCTACCTCTGCAGCTGAGCACGATTAGGGGCTATATAGATGTTGTACTTATACTGTTTTAGAAACGCCTCTGCCAACTCCTTCTAGTTCATGACGTGAGCCCTCTTAAGCTTGATATACCACTCCAGAGATGCTCAAGACAGGCTATCTTGGAAAAAGTACATCCAAAGCTTTTCATCATTGGAGTAAGCATAAATCTTCCTAAAGTAAGCTTGCTAGTGAGTTTTTGGACAAGAATTGCCGTTGTATTTGTTAAAAGATGAAACATTGAATTTAGGAGGGATTCTTACTCCTTGAACCAGCCCCATGTCTGCTAAATCAATGCCCATAGTATTCTGAAATTCTACAGCCTTGAGCCTTTCAGCAAGCAATTGATACCTCCGGTCTCTGTCACCATTTTTACTGCCCAAATCTGCGTTCATCAAAGAAAACTGATCCTCGTGGTTGTCCTCCAGATGAGGAACAGGAATATGAATGGGGATAGCACCCCCAACAACTCCAACAACAGGAATACCAGCATTAACTCCAACAACAGGAATACTAGCATTAACTCCACCGACTGGAATACCACCATTAACTCCACCGACGGGAATACCACCCCCAAGCGGAGGATCAACTTGATTGTCAGCGTTTAGAATTTCAACTTCAGGCCTCTGCACTATTGCCCTTAGCTCTTGTTGGCCATGGGCCACCCCTTGCATTAGGTCCATAAACTGGGTCATACGGACCCTCATTTTGGCCATCTCTGCCTGTAATTGTTCCATGGCTCGTTGTTGGTTTTGACGCGTTGAATAGCGGTGGATATGAGAATCAGCAATCCTGGCTGTCAACCAAACAAGGTTAGGAAATCCAGAAATAAGCATCTGTTATGCAAAAATGAAATGTATGAATGCATGAATATGCCATGTTTAATCATTTCCAAGATATATCTAATTTGATTCCAGTACTAATCAGGCGAGGATCAGATACGTTGTAGGAAAAAATATCACAGGAACAGATAGATATTGTAGAGAAAATACAGCTAGAACAACATTGTTGAGAATACCACTGAAACAATACGGCTGAAACAAATATCTCATCATATAACATTTCGGAAAGTCATACAAATATGTCTAATACAACCAAGGGTGAGTCCATCAACAGGCCTGATGATAATCACAATAGACAGCATACAGAAGTACAGAGACAAATTAATCCCAAACCCCTAGCCCGTACAAACTGGTCTTGACTTCTTCGAGAAGGATTTCGGTGTCAGGATGAGTTGGTCGTTCTATCAGCCCTTTGATCAGCTTGTTCCTTTTCCCAATGTCCTGATCCAGCTTGATAATATGTTCTGCGTTATCGTCGTCTCCAAAGGCATCTCTGAGCTTTGACTTCTTGACCCCAACTTGAATCTTGAGCTCCTCAATTTCCTTCTGAGCTTTCTTTAGTTTGTCAGAGAAGTGCTTCTTGCTTCTCTTCGCCTTTTGGAGTTCTTCCTTCAGTTCCTTATTTTTAATCCTGACTTCGTCCCACATTTGCCGAGAATCAGCAAGCTTGACATTTTCCTCGGACAGGAGTTGTTTAGTTTGCTTGAGAACTTTAGCGGAGGATTTGGCAGCCAAGTTAGCTTTCCGATAAAATTGAGCTTTATCCACAAAGTCCTTCTCCTTCTCTGTTAGCAGCTTTATTGCATCTTGAGCTTTCCATTCCAATCCCATGTTGATATGTAAAGTGTCTTGTAGGTGGCTACTCAAGTCGGAGTTCTCTACACGAAGCTCATTCACCAGAGCTTGTAGCTTATTGAATTCTTCAATGGCTACGGTGGTCATTTCTTCCATAATCTCGGGATACAAGGGAGGTGTAGGATCAAAAGGCAAGTAGAAGTCTTTAACCCTCTTCTTTATCTAGTCTTCATATGGAGTATAGGTTTAATTGTTGGCTTTTCCCAGAACAACTTTACCTTTTTTCTGTACACTGAACCAAGCCTCAGAAGCTTTCTGCGCTATTTCTAGACCATCCGTTGCTTGGAAATATAGGGACTCCTCCACATCCCTCTTGACGGGTGGACCTGTCAGAGAGTATCCGAACTGTCTGATGGCCAGAGAGGGATTATAGTTTATTCCCCCCTTTCTTCCTATCAACGGAACATTAGGGAACCCACCACAACTATGAATAATGTCCTTGCAAAGCAACCCATGATCTACCCAGACAATATCTTTGGCACACAAGCCCATCAGTCGATGACACCATTCCAATGAATCCTTGGTATCCACAAAAGCGCCTGAACGAGGCAAACGGTTCGCGAACCACTTGTAAAAGAGAGGTGCACAACAGTGAACAAAACCTCCTCTTCTCATCTCATTTATGTTATGGACTGATTGATAAAGATCCCCCAATAAGGTTGGCACTAGGTTATGTGTTGTAAATATTCTAATGGCGTCAACATAAACAAAGTCAGGCACGTTCGGAAACATAACAATACCATATACGCAGAGAGCCAATATTGCGTTGAAAATAATCCATTTTTTGTCTCCAGCAGCCTCTTGAGCTTTCTTCGTCAAATACCCCAGATGATAACCTCGGAAACCTCCTTTACTGGCGATGTTGGCTTCTAAGGTTGATTTGCTCAAATAAAAAGCCTTAGCCACATCCCCAAAGTCAGGGTCTTTCTTAGAACCGAAGAATGAAGCACCTTCCTTGATAGAAATCCCCAAGATGTTTGAATACTCCTCAAGGGTAGGGACCAACTAATAGTCAGAAAATATGAAACATCTCAGAGGAGGGTCATAAAATTACATCAAAGTTTGAAGACCTTTGTATTCATAATCACTGATGTTGTGAACAAAGGACAAAATCCACCCATACTTTTCCTTGAAAGCTCCCAACACATCCGAATTAGCCATAACTTTCAGACTGTTAAGAGGGCCTAGACTTGGCATTGGAAACCTATAGATGATAATGTTCTTCTTCTTCTCAGTATCCATCCCAATATAACCCACTGACCGGAATCAAAAGTAAGATATAAACTTGGAAATGAAAAAAAAACATGTATGTTAGGTATGAAATGATGCAATGCAAAGGCATGATATCAGAGGTGCCACATATAACTAGACGTGTCTGTGCTGAACTGTGTGCATAATGTCTGTGTAGAACTGAGTGAATAATAACTGACTAAATATAATAGGATTAACTGTCCTCTTCAGTAAGAATACCAGAAAACTGGGTATGTTGGAAGTCAGGGTTCCCTGCAAACCTGTAAACACCCAGCCCCTCTCACATGTGGGTTCTAAAACCAAGGATCCTCAGCATCATGGACTGTCGAGAAATGATGATACGTTCACCATTTCTGGTTTGGCATCATCATCAATCGAGGAGGCCTCAACTGATTCCCCTAAAAAAAGTCATCCTATAACAAGTTCCCAGCTTCGGGTCCTCAGATCAAGAAGCGTAATGTGTTTGCCATTTCTGGTCTGACATTATCGCCCCTTGGAAGGAGTGCCTCAACTGAGTCCTCGGGAATGGTAACCAGAGTCGACAACTCCCAATGGGAACATCCGATGGCCTACATCAACATGCAGTATCGGATATCTCACAGAGGAACCTCATCTGGTTGTGGGTCTCGTGAACACTACACGTGGTCACCACCACGCGAGTGACACGACTATCCACTCTAAATCCTGTGTGTACACTCAAGCCTGGGTAGTGGGCTTATCTCTCATATCACCTATCCCACCAAAGAAAACAGCAGTCCAACACAGTCCAGTATATATGGCAATAATGAATGTAAAGCAAGTAAATGCGATAAAAGCGATGAACATGCAATAAAAGCCATAAATAAAGCATGTAAAGCATACAGATAAACACCCAAATAATCAAAAACAAGTAAGCGCTAGGATTGACTTGCTTAGGGAACCAGATGTCCCCAGCAGAGTCACCGGCTGTCACATCTGCAAAAATCAACCGGCAGAAAAGACAGAAGAGTCGCCACCGAACGTTATTTATCTCGACGTAGGGGAAAGGAAACGATCGAAGAAAACCTAAAGAAGGGAAAGACATGGTCATCGCAACCATAGTATGGGCTTGGGAGTCGGTTACGCGAGAGGAAGGTATTAGCACCCCCTCGCATCCATCGTACTCGATGGGATCCATGCTTGTTGTTCTGATCAAAGGGTGAGTCTATCTAAAGCCTAGCTGCTAACTAGAAGGGATATAATGAGAAACAGAGAACGTAGGGAAAAGAAAAGTTGACTCGGTAGGAAATCGCCGTCCTAGGCCTACGTATTCCCTCGGGAGTGGGAAAGTCAGAGTCAACGTAGTTCGGAGGACTACGGGATTGTGGGGGGAAGGTTTCTCGCCAAGACACCGTCGTCTTGTGCCTACGTATCCTCAATCGTACAGGAGAGAGGAAGTCAGAGTAGTCGTAGTTCGACCTACAGGGTTGGTTTTGTTTTGTGTTTTTTAAGTGGATGATGTTAACGTTCGCGTTCTAGCAGTTTAGGTGTTGCCGCTCGTTGCGTGGAGTCTTACGCGTTTACCTGTTTGCGGTAGAACATAAATAGCGTATCCTTTATGATCGGAGTGAGGTGAGAAGAGAATCCCGAAGAAAGACGATTGATTTATTCTTGATTTTTATAAGAAAGTGTTTTGATTTGTATTTTTTGTGGTATGTATCATGCTAAAGACTATGACATAGGAGCGAATACTTTACAAGGTCGCTCCCAACGGAACGTTTGCAAAGTACCCTAGAAGAGTAATGGAGACCTTCATTAATCATTTCCTATGTGCTTAAGGCTCGTGGCGCCCTCCACATATGATATTAATTAAGTGTTTTTGCTTTTCTTTTAGAGAGGAAGGAGAGGGACTCAAAGATGAAAAAAACGTAATTAAGGGAAACTAGATCCTAATGTTGTCATGCATTGTGGCCCTATAGTTGAGGTTAAAAGGAGATTGCTACCCATGTTAGCATACTTGGATTGAAACCCTAATGTCTCTCCTACCTCGAGCTTAATTGGAAATTAAGTCGAGCTAGGAATCCTAAGGGATCATGTGAACAAACACAAGTAAACATTATTCTAATCAATCACAAAGAGAGGAGTAAAGGAGAAGTGAGGTAAAAAAGAATCATGTAAGTGTAAACAATCATGTAAAGTAGCACAAATACTTACCATCTCCAATCCAAGCTCAACTATCAAGTAGTTGAAAGCAAAATGTAAAACTATGTCCTAATGCACAAGGAAGTGCCCTAATTCTACCCTAGGAGCAAAGTCAAACAACAAGTGAAGAGAAATGAACCCTAGAGGGATATGAACCTAAGAGAGGCAGTAGCTAAACCTACTATATCCTATCTATGTCAATGTCCTAAGCAAGCATGAAAGATTACAAGTTATGTCCTACATCAACATACAAACATTTGTCCTCCACAAGCTATGTCAAGATGACTTCTAAAAGTAAAACAAATGGAAGTAAAGTCATATATTCAAGCAACATATGTGATATAAACCTATCAAATGCAAGCTTGAAGTATTGAGAAATGATTATGGAATGTACATCAAATCATATTCAAGAGGTTTGAAAGTTGCATCCAAAGGTGTTACCTTAAGCATGTTTTAATCATTCAAGGTTACACAAAGAGCAAAAAAATGTGAGATGAACTCACAAGACTTAGGTCAAAATTAGAAACATGTATTCAATGCTCAAGATCAATCTCAAATTGCCACAACATTTCATGTCAAACTCAATCTCCAAATCTATTGTAAGTAATGGCCAAAACCAAACTTAAACATCTTTTAAAGCATGTACCTTGTCACTTAAGCAAAGAGAAAAGAAATAACATGTTAAGGCAATGTTAAAGCATACACATAAGAGGTGAGAGACCTATAATATCTCATGTTTGAATACCAAAATAAATGAGCAAAGATGGCATACAAGTGATGTTAAGGAAATGATCAAAGTTAGTGCACACATCATGTTCTCATTCACATAAAAGTAAGCACTTAAGGTACACAAATGACCTATAAATGGGATGAGGAAGTTCATGCTCATGCTCATGTTAATGTATACATGTTATCCATATTCAAAATGAGCATTTATGTTCCACAAAATCATCATGACAACATGTTCTCAAAAGATATTACAAGTAGTGGTCAAAAATCAACTCAATCATCCACTAGAATCAAAGCAAGTTCAAGCATGTAAAAGCAAAGCCAAGGTCAAGTAAATAAAGTATTCACACATGTGGAGGCAGTGTTAAATGACATGTGAAATGGCACATTTGGATATCAAAAGCATTGGACAAATATGGAAAATCCAAAGTTCAAGTGAAAACAACAAAGTTAAGTGCTCATTCATGTTTAAACTTGTGAAAGCATAATACCAATTAGGAGCATGTGAAATGACCTATGAATCAATATGGGCAGGCTCTAACTCATGCTAAACCACATGTGAAATGATGCATAGAAATATCCCAAAGACGATTGCACAAAGGCATCATCAAACTAAAACATCTAAGCAAGCATCGAGTAAGATCGGGTGAGCAATTTAGGGTTCAAAGAAATCATGTGAGTCATGATAAAATAGCAACATCTAATAATTACAAAGGCTCATAAAATATCATTACGCATAGGCTTAAACATGCCCTCAAAATTGGTATTAAAGAGCTCACACATTGGCATTAAGTTAACCCTAGTTCTAGCATGTATCAAAAGGTTAATCATGTAATAGAATTGTCCATGAAAAATAGTTAGACTCTTTGGAAAATTATAAGAAATTAACCATGTCATTTTAAGGTCAGTGGGTGATCATGTACACAAATTGGATCAAAAATATGCACCAAAAGTGCTCAAATAATTGCTAGCATTAGGCATATTTCAAGTAGAGATCATACAAACACAAGTCACAAAAAGCATTTAGAAAGTGACTAAAAAATTATGACCAAAACATAAATTGAACATGTAAGAGTCCTATCACGAAGTGTCAAAGAACACACACAAAATTGGATCAAAAATATTAATGGAAGGTCATTTTTTAGTTCTTGAATCACAAAGTAGGTCAATATGAACATCCACCCATCAGAAATTGAGGAAAAATACCAAATATGATCAAAAATGAAAAAAAAAATTATTAAAAATTAATTAAGGCATCATAGAGTGTCCATGAATTTATTTAGGATTTTTAGGAAAAAAGAACTATTTTTAATATTCCCTTTTGAAACGTAAAAAAAAAGACATGAAAAAAGCACACAAGTGAGGTGGGAGGTGTATACATAGGAAAGAAGTAGTTCAGTTCACACACGGGCCCAGAATTGGAGGCGCGAATAGCAGTGTGAGTTAGGCCCACGTCTCAAAACACCTTCTTTTATTATCAGAAATATTAAGAGAAAATAACACGCATGTGCCAGGCACATGCTTCATTAATGTGCTGGCAGCTCCATATGTGTTGGACTAGAGATTGACTAGAGTTTACTTCCAGGTGGCCGGAGAAGACCTCCGGTCATCTTCTCCGGTGGGACACCACCGTCGCCGGCGGCCAAACAACCCAGAAATGGGAAAAACCACCATGGTTCCACTCGTCTCACTGCATAGATTCTAAATCCAAGCTCCAAAATCCCATATGGTTATTCTATGATGCGATAAGAATCAAGATAAATTAAAGTTGAAATTTCAAGATCTCATGTTTCAACCTATACTAACCACAAACAGAGCCTATATATGTAACGCCCCAGTTTTAGTTATTTTTTTATTTAATCGAGTCGTTTTGATTATTTTATTATTATATTATTTTATTTTTTACTTTTATTTGAAAATATGTTATTTTTCATCGAGATTATATTTTATCGCGTTTTGAGAGTGTTTGCGAGATATTTGAGTGTAGGGGTATTTTGGTCATTTCACTTTAATTTTTCTTAAGTTAATAGAAATAGAAAGAGAGAAAATAGAAAGGAAAGAAAAAGAGAAGAAGAAAAAGAGGAAGAAAGAGAAGAAGAGAAGAAAAGAGAGAAAACTTGGAAAATCTAGGAATCGATCAACCGACTTTTCTAAACACGATTAAATCGGGTAAGGGTGCAAAACTCAATTATACTATGCTTGTGTATGATTATGTATGTGTGTATTGGATTGCTTGTTGTGTTTCATAGCTTTTCAAATTCTAGGTCAGAAGAGAGAAATCGATGTTTTCGCGGTTGAAAATCGGTGTAAATGTTGTAGAATACTTGTTACCCTGATTGGGTTATGTTCTAATTGCTATGTGTTGGTTTGGAAGTGTTTTGGTGGGGAAAATATGGTTTTGGGTTGTGTAACAGCGCTGCTGGGTTTTGCTGAATTCGCAGGTTTGCACTGCGAATCCCCTAGCGAAGGGGAAAGCGAGCATTCGCTGGCTATTCGCACTGCGAAGGTGAGGGTGAGCATTCTCCAGAGACTCGCACTGCGAACTTTGTGTTATTTTGTGTTGTTTTCTTTCTGCCACTGTTCGCTGGGAGACTCGCACTGCGAAGGGGGAAGCGAAGATTCGCTGGGAGTTCGCACTGCGAACGTTAGGAATTTTTAGGTTATTTTCCCTTCTGACTTGGTTCGCTGGGACATTCACACTGCGAATGAGGAAGCGAAGGACTCGCTAGGAGCTTCGCATTGCGAACATGACAGCTTTTCCCAATTTGTTTTCTTTATAACTTTTGATCCATGAGCCGGTTTGAGGAGCGGTTTGGTGCATTGGAAAGCTTTTGACATGTTCTTTCTTATATTATTGGTTTTGAGACTAGTGGCCGATTTAATTATGTCGGGAATTGGAATGGTGTCGTTTTGTCAACTTGTACCATTATAAGTGTGTGCTGTTGTGTGATGGAAATGAATGTGATAAGATGTTGTGATGATGGTTTGTGACCTAAGGGCTAGTAAATGCAATGTGTTGTATTTGATGATATATGCATGATTATGGATGTGTATATCTGTGCATATGAATGTCATGAGTCATTGTATGCCAAGCATTATGATATGCATGTTGGTGATGTCGTGTGCCCGTGGGTGTGAGCGACGAAACGGTTCCAGAGGGAATCCGCTGTAACATCGTGAGCCTTATACAAAGAGGACCTAAAGCGATGATTATAGACGATCGTGAGCCTTATACAAAGAGGACCTAAAGCAATCGGATTGTGAGCCTTATACAAAGAGGACCTAAAGCAATCCATAAACGTCGTGAGCCTTATACAAAGAGGACCTAAAGCGACGGGGAACATCGTTTTCCCGACGGGGAGTTACACTAAGTAACAAGCGATGATTCCAATAGTTCCTGAGTGAACTAGTGTTAAGAATGATGGATGGATGGTACCGCATATGCATTGCATAGAGTTGTTGTGTCGGTCTCTGTGCATTTGCAGAAATCATGAATGGATTGATTGTGTGTGGAATTGTGGATGAAATCGATGAGTTAATATATGTATATATGTGTTGGTGATATTTGTAGTGTGCATGGTTGATATGCCTTGGTGATGGATATATGAAATATACACTGTGTCGTTTTGTGATTGAATTCTGGGATAAGTTGTGGTGAGAATATTTTATATGTGTAATTTCGTGTTATTATATAATTGTATGCAATTATATTATGATTGTGTTTCTCACCCTTCTGCTATTTTTAATGCTCTATGAGGCATTGCAGATTAGATGCTGGAGGTCTTTTTGTGAAGCTTAGGTCTTCATTCTTTTATCGATCGGCTCTGATATGTAGCACTGGGTAGTCGGGGAGACCGAGTGTGATTATTTTGTGTGATGTATATGTATCTTGTGGTTTGTACATGTATGATGTTGTGTATTACAGACAAAATTTTTATGTGATATATATATATATATAGTGGAGATTTCAGTACAGATTTTCCGCTTTTATTCTGTATCTGAATTGTGGGTGTTAGGAACTAAGTTCCTTTGTTATGTGCTACCTGAATTGTTGCATATCTTTATGAGCAGGCGTATGTGTATTTATTTCAATTGATGTGACTTCTCAGTCTATGCCGTGAATGTTTTAAATATACTCTGATGAAATTTTGAATTTTATTTATTGGGGGTATTAGATTGGGGGTGTTACATTAAGTGGTATCAGAGCCAGTCCGTGTCAGTTTGTGTCAGTCCTTGTTGGTGTTTGTGTTTGGATGACCTGTTTGCTTAACCATAGTTGCTGTTATTAGAATGATGCTGCTTTGGCTGCTGCTATGCAAGCTATGGCTCGGGCTATGCAGGGTGCACCTAATGCTGCCGGTAATGATGAGTTCAGGAAGAACAAACCGCCTATCTTCAAAGGAAGATATGATCCTGATGGTGCTCAGATTTGGCTTAAGGAGATTGAAAGAATCTTCTGAGTGATGGATTGTGCTGAGGATCAGAAGGTGAGACTGGGTACTCACATATTGTTGGAAGAAGCTGATGATTAGTGGGTTAGTACACGTCATGTGTTGGAAGCTGCAGAGGAGGAGATCACTTGGGCTGTGTTTAGCATTGAGTTTTTGAGGAAGTATTTTCCTGAAGATGTAAGAGGAAAGAAAGAGATTGAGTTCTTGGAGTTGAAACAAGGTAGTATGTCTGTTGTTGACTATACTGCTAAGTTTGTGGAGCTTGTGCAGTTTTATCCACATTATGCTGAAGCGACTGCGGAATTTTCTAAGTGTGTGAAGTTTGAGAACGGATTACGTCCTGAGATAAAGCAGGCAATCGGTTACCAAAGGATTAGGAGGTTTTCTGATTTGGTGGATTGTTGTAGGATTTATGAGGAAGATAGTAAAGCTCGTTCTACTCACTATAAGAGTGTGAGCGAAAGGAAAGGGAAGCAACAGTTTCGTAGTGGTCCTTATGTGACACTAGTTGATAAGGGTAAGCAAAGAGGTAATTTTGAGAAAAGACCAAGTGGGGGAGGTATGTCTAATCCTCCGAGATGTTTTAGGTGTGGTGATCTAGGACATCGGCAGTTTGAATGTAGGAAGGATATGAGAAAGTGTTCTAATTGTGGAGGTTTAGGACATGTCGCAGCTGATTGTGCAAGGAAGAATGTGGTGACGTGTTTCAACTGTGGTGAACCTGGTCATATTAGTACAAAGTGTCCGAAACCGAAGAAAGCTCCAACTGGTGGGAAAGTTTTTGCCTTGGCGGGAACTCAGACTACAAGTGCAGACCGTCTGATCAGAGGTACTTATTTTATTAATAGTACGCCTTTAGTTGCTATTATTGATATCGGAGCGACTCATTCATTTATTTCGTCTGAGTGCACGAAGCGTTTGAATCTTATGTTGTCTTCGATGGGTGGAGAGATGGTTATTAATACTCCTGCAATGGGGTCAGTAACTACTTCTTTGGTTTGTTTAAGTTGTCCTTTGACCATTTATGGTAAAGACTTTGAGATGGATTTGGTGTGTTTGCCGTTGGAGGGTTTAGATGTGGTTCTGGGTATGAATTGGTTACAGTTTAATCGGGTTCATATTAATTGTTATCATAAGATGGTAAGATTTCCTTCTCTTGAAGAAGACGAAGAGTCGAGTTTCTTATCTACCAAAGAGTTGAAGAAACTTTTGGCGGACGAAGCTCAGTTGTTTGGGTTGTTTGCATCATTAACGGTGGATAGTCAAGTTTCACTTGATGTGTTTCCTGTTGTGTGTGATTTTCTGGAAGTGTTTCCTGAGGATATTTCGGACTTGCCGCCAGAGAGAGAGGTGGAGTTTTCTATAGATCTAGTTCCTGGTACTAGACCTGTATCGATGGCACCATATCGAATGTCGGCATCTGAGTTGGTTGAGTTAAATAAGCAGTTGAACGAATTGTTGGATAAGAGGTTTGTGAGGCCGAGTGTGTCGCCTTGGGGTGCTCCTGTTTTATTGGTGAAAAAGAAAGATGGGAGTATGCGATTGTGTATTGATTATCGCCAGTTTAATAAGGTGACAATTAAGAATAAGTATCCTCTTCCGAGAATTGATGATTTGATGGACCAGTTGGTAGGTGCTTGTGTGTTTAGTAAGATTGATTTGAGATCAGGTTATCATCAGATTAGGGTGAAAGAGGAAGATATTCAGAAGACGGCTTTTAGGACACGATACAGTCATTATGAATATTCTGTGATGCCGTTCGGGGTTTCTAATGCGCCAGGTGTGTTTATGGAGTACATGAATCGTATTTTCCATGAGCATTTGGATCGATTTTTCGTTGTGTTCATTGATGACATATTAATTTATTCTAAGTCCCGGGAGGAGCACGAGGAGCATTTGCGTGTTGTGTTGCAAATTTTGAAGGAAAAGAGACTTTTTACTAAATTGTCCAAGTGTGAGTTCTGGTTGTCATAAGTGAGTTTTCTTGGGCACGTGATTTTAGGTAATGGTATTACTGTGGATCCATATAAAGTAGAAGCAGTTCTACAATGGGAGGCTCCTAGATCTGTTACTGAAATTAGAAGCTTTTTGGGTTTAGCCGGATATTATCGAAGGTTCATTTATGGTTTTTCTAAGTTAGCACTTCCTTTGACTCAATTGACTTGCAAAGGTCAAGCGTTCATTTGGGATATTCGGTGTGAGGAAAGTTTTAATGAACTGAAGAGAAGATTGACGATAGCTCCGATTTTGATCTTGCCGAATCCTACTGAATCGTTTGTGGTGTATTGTGATGCGTCTTTGATTGGTCTAGGTGGTGTGTTGATGCAAGAAGGTAAGGTCGTGGCTTATGCTTCGAGGCAATTGAGGGTGCATGAGAAAAATTATCCTACTCATGATCTGGAATTAGCGGCTGTGGTTTTTGTGTTGAAGATTTGGAGGCATTATCTCTACGGTGTAAGATTCGAAGTCTTTAGTGATCATAAGAGTTTGAAATACTTGTTTGACCAGAAAGAGTTGAATATGAGGCAACGTAGATGGTTGGAATTTTTTAAGGACTACGACTTTGGCTTGAATTACCATCCTGGTAAAGCTAATGTGGTAGCCGATGCGTTAAGCCAGAAATCGTTGCATATGTCTGCTTTGATGGTTAAGGAGTGGGAACTTTTGGAATCGTTTAGAGACTTGAGTTTGGTGTGTGAATTGACATCCGACAGCGTGAGGCTGGGTGTGCTAAAGGTTACTAATGAGTTTCTGTTGACCGTAAGCGAGAAACAGAAGTTGGATGTGAAATTTGTGGATTTGATGACGGTTGGAGTTAAAAGTGAAAATGAGGACTTTAAAGTGGATGATAAAGGTGTTTTGAGGTTCCGAGGTAGAATTTGTATTCCTGATGATGCGGAGTTGAAAACGATGATTTTGGAGGAAGGACACCGGAGTAATTTGAGTATACATCCGGGATCTAATAAGATGTACCAAGATTTGAAGAAGATTTTCTGGTGGTCTGGATTGAAGCGAGATGTGGCTCAGTTTGTATATGCGTGTTTGACGTGCCAAAAGTCGAAGGTGGAACATCTGAAGCCTAGTGGTTTGTTGCAACCGTTGGATATTCCTGAGTGGAAATGGGATAGCATTTCTATGGATTTTGTAACAGGGTTGCCAAATACACTGAGGGGACATAATGCTATTTGGGTGGTTGTGGACAGACTGACTAAATCGGCGCATTTCACTCCGATTGACATCAGTTTTTCCTTGGAGAGGTTAGCTGAGATTTATATCAGTGTGATTGTGAAATTGCATGGTGTTCCGTTGAGTATTGTTTCGGATCGAGATCCGAGGTTTACCTCGAGATTTTGGGAAAGTTTGCAAAAGGCTTTAGGATCCAAGTTGAGGTTGAATTCTGCTTATCATCCGCAGATGGATGGACAGACCGAGAGAACGATTCAGTCGTTGGAAGACTTGTTGCGAGCTTGTGTTCTTGAGCAAGGTGGTGCTTGGGATAGATATCTTACGTTGATTGAATTCACGTATAATAATAGTTTCCATTCGAGTATTGGAATGGCACCTTTTGAAGCGTTGTATGGACGAAGATGTCGAACACCATTGTGTTGGCACGAATCTGGTGAGAGTTCGGTGGTTGGACCAGAATTGATTCAACAGACTACAGACAAAGTGAAACTTATTCGTGAGAAAATGAAGGCTTCTCAGAGTAGGCAAAAGAGTTATCATGATCGAAGAAGGAAATATCTTGAGTTTTAAGAGGGCGATCATGTATTTTTTAGAGTTACGCCGGTAACGGGTGTGGTCGTGCATTGAAGTCGAAGAAGCTTACTTCTCGGTTTATTGGTCTTTACCAGATATCCGCGAGAGTGGGTGTTGTGGCTTATAGGGTGGCGTTGCCGCCGAGTCTTTCGAATTTGCATGATGCGTTCCATGTTTCAGAGCTTCGGAAGTATGTTCCGGATCCGTCGCATGTGATTCCGATGGATGAAGTTGAGGTAAGGGAGAACCTTACGGTTGAGGCATTACCAGTGAGGATTTTGGATCGCGAGTTGAAGCAGTTAAGAGGCAAGGATATTGCACTTGTGAAAGTAGCGTGGGGCGGCGCTGCTGAGGGCAATTTGACTTGGGAGTTGGAGAGTCGGATGCGGGAGTCGTATCCAGAGTTGCTCGTCTCAGGTAATATTTTCGAGGACGAAAATTTCTAAGTGGGGGAGAGTTGTAACGCCCCAGTTTTAGTTATTTTTTTATTTAATCGAGTCGTTTTGATTATTTTATTATTATATTATTTTATTTTTGACTTTTATTTGAAAATATGTTATTTTTCATCGAGATTATATTTTATCGCGTTTTGGGAGCATTTGCGAGATATTTGAGTGTAGGGGTATTTTGGTCATTTCACTTTAATTTTTCTTAAGTTAATAGAAATAGAAAGAGAGAAAATAGAAAGGAAAGAAAAACAGAAGAAGAAAAAGAGGAAGAAAGAAAAGAAGAGAAGAAAAGAGAGAAAACTTGGAAAATCTAGGAATCGATTAACCAACTTTTCTAAACACGATTAAATCAGGTAAGGGTGTGAAACTCGATTATACTATGCTTGTGTATGATTATGTATGTCTGTATTGGATTGTTTGTTGTGTTTCATATCTTTTTGAATTCTAGGTTGGAAGAGAGAAATCGATGTTTTCGCGGTTGAAAATCGGTGTAAATGTTGTAGAATACTTGTTACCCTGATTGGGTTATGTTCTGATTGCTATGTGTTGGTTTGGAAGTGTTTTGGAGGGGAAAATATGGTTTTGGGTTGTGTAACAGCGCTGCTGGGTTTTGCTGAATTCGCAGGTTCGCACTGCGAATCCTCTAGCGAAGGGGAAAGCGAGCATTCGCTGGCTATTCGCACTGCGAAGGTGAGGGCGAGCATTCGCCAGAGACTCGCACTGCGAACTTTGTGTTGTTTTGTGTTGTTTTCTTTTTGCCACTGTTCGCTGGGAGACTCGCACTGCGAAGGGGGAAGCGGAGATTCGTTGGGAGTTCGCATTTCGAACGTTAGGAATTTTTAGGCTATTTTCCCTTCTGACTTGGTTCACTGGGACATTCGCACTGCGAATGAGGAAGCGAAGGACTCGCTAGGAGCTTTACATTGCGAACATGACAGCTTTTCCCAATTTGTTTTCTTTATAACTTTTGATCCGTGAGCTGGTTTGAGGTGCGGTTTGGTGCGTTGGAAAGATTTTGACATGTTCTTTCTTATATTATTGGTTTTGAGACTAGTGGCCGATTTAATTATGTCGGGAATTGGAATGGTGTCGTTTTGTCAACTTGTACCATTGTAAGTGTGTGCTGTTGTGTGATGGAAATGCATGTGATAAGATGTTGTGATGATGGTTTGTGACCTAAGGGCTAGTAAATGCAATGTGTTGTATTTGATGATATATGCATGATTATGGATGTGTATATGTGTGCATTTGAATGTCATGAGTCATTGTATGTCAAGCATCATGATATGCATGTTGGTGATGTCGTGTGCCCTAGTGGGTGTGAGCGACGAAACGGTTCCAGAGGGAATCCACTGTAACATCGTGAACCTTATACAAAGAGGACCTAAAGCGATGATTATAGACGATCGTGAGCCTTATACAAAGAGGACCTAAAGCGATCGGATTGTGAGCCTTATACAAAGAGGACCTAAAGCAATCCATAAACGTCGTGAGCCTTATACAAAGAGGACCTAAAGCGACAGGGAACATCGTTTGCTCGACGGGGAGTTACACTAAGTAACAACCGATGATTCCAATAGTTCCTAAGTGAACTAGTGTTGAGAATGATGGATGGATGGTACCGCATATGCATTGCATAGAGTCGTTGTGTCGGTCTCTGTGCATTTGCATAAATCATGAATGGATTGATTGTGTGTGGAATTGTGGATGAAATCGATGAGTTAATATATGTATATATGTGTTGGTGATATTTGTAGTGTGCATGGTTGATATGCCTTGGTGATGGATATATGAAATATACACTGTGTCGTTTTGTGATTGAATTCTGGGATAAGTTGTGGTGAGAATATTTTATATGTGTAATTTCGTGTTATTATATAATTGTATGCAATTATATTATGATTGTGTTTCTCACCCTTCTGCTGTTTTTAATGCTCTATGAGGCATTGCAGATTAGATGCTGGAGGTCTTTTGTGAAGCTTAGGTCTTCATTCTTTTGTCGGTCGGCTCTGATATGTAGCACCGGGTAGTCGGGGAGATCGAGTGTGATTATTTTGTGTGATGTATATGTATCTTGTGGTTTGTACATGTATGATGTTGTGTATTACAGAAAAAAATTTATGTGATATATATATATATATAGTGGAGATTTTAGTACAGATTTTCCGCTTTTATTCTGTATCTGAATTGTGGGTGCTAGGAACTAGGTTCCTTTGTTATGTGCTACCTGAATTATTGCATATCTTTATGAGCAGGCGTATGTGAATTTATTTCAATTGATGTGACTCCTCAGTCTATGCCGTGAATGTTTTAAATATACTCTGATGAAATTTTGAATTTTATTTATCGCTTTATTTATTGGGGGTGTTACAATATACATAGGACTTCAGGTGCAACTAAGCTATATGACCCTAAACCTTATTCAAACACTACAATGATGCATCAAAATTTCAAGAATTTAAACCTGGATTGAGATGGTCTTCAACCTCCAAGAAACCCTAGAAAACTTCCTGCTGGACTTAATCTACTTCCAAAGCAAAATAAATGCTTGATAAACCCCAATATGGCTTGAAATTACCAACTGATGAAGATGAATGAGGAACTCTTGGATGCTCCAATGGTGATTCCAGGTGGGATTTCTTGCGTACAGAAGCTTGAGTAATGAATGTTGATGAAGTCTATGGAGAAAAAAAATAGAGAAATCTCTCAAGAGAAGAGAGTTTCGAAGAGATGAATTCCTTGAGTGAAAATGTGGTTTTTTAGCTTAGTTGGTGAAAAAATGATCGTAACTGAAGTTGCTATGGTGGTTAAGGGCCTTATATAGTTAGTTAGGGAGAATTAATCATGGTTAAGAGTAGGTTAAGAGCTTGGTTAGTGAAACTTGCAAAATGAGGGTTAAATGTTGGCACGGGTTAGTGTAGTTTTGGTGAGTGTGGTTATTGTTGTCATGGTAGTGTATGACGCTGATCATGATGGTAATGATGGATGGATAGTACAAGTCATGTTTAACTCCTTGCATATTAAGTTTCCTTTCTTTCTTTTTTCTCATGGCTACATGTAGTAAGTGTTGTGTATGCATGGTATGGTGTAAGCTTATGCATGGTAAAATGTGGTAATATGAGTGTGACATGTAGGTAAGGCAAAGTTACAGCAAGAGGGGCACGATTTTTGGTTTGGACTTGGAGAAAAATCAAGGCATGCATACTTGAGAAACACATCAGGTGGTGACTTTGAAGGACAATATTTCAATGGATATAGAACCAACATGGATGATCTTGGTGTCCTTAGAAAGAGGAGATGGCATAGAATGAGGTTGGTGTTTAATGGAAGTGGATTAGAGGCCTTGAACATCAATAAAAAGGGAGTTGAAAGTCATGTGATCCATGCTGAATTTTGGACTTAGAATTTTTCTAAGTGTTTTCCAATTTGAACTATTTGATGATCATGACTTTGAAGCATGATAACTTGGTGAGTTTTGAATCAATTTGTCTAGTCTTGGTGCCATTGGAAAGAGGGTATTTGATAGAACATTTTTTATGTTGGAAATGAATGGAATGGAGGTCTCAGACACCATGAGAAATGACCACGAATGTCACATGTTACAAGCTGCCAAAAGTGCTGAATATTTTCTAAGTTTTTTTTGTATGTTTTACAACTTGGAGGTCATGACTTTGGAGCATCATATCTCCATGAATATTGATCCAATCTTCAAGTTCTTGATACCAAATTAAAGAGGACGCTTGATACTACAACGTTCATGTGGAAATCAGTTTGAAAAGAGGTATAAAACATGGTCACAAAACTGACTTGTAGAACTTAGAAAAAATTCTAAGTTTTTTTATTTGAACAACTTAAATATCTCAACTTTGATTGATCATAACTCTTGATCTAGAAATCCAAATGGAACATTCTTTATATGGTTGGAAAGCTTGGAATACACACTACAACTTTCATGTTCAACAAAAGTTGAAATGAAGCTTGCATCATGCTTTAATCTGGGCTTGAAGATTGCTAAAAAACATGAAAACTTTCCATAAATGGAAAGTTTCTAAATCCCTAAATTTTCCAAAAATGACAATTTTCCAAAATTCTTGATTTTTGATGATTCCTTGAATATTTCTTGATCAAATCTCCCCCATTGACCACATTTGACATAATGGACATGAGTTTGACCCAAAAAAGTCAAGAGTTGACTTTTTCCTTAATCAGTTGACTTTATTCCCAATCTGTCTGATTTTCAATCATTTGGCCAATTCAAACTCTTGTGAATAATATTGATGGTCCATATTCCAATCTTAGACACTTGAGAACACATAGCGGACCTTGTGTCGCAGTGAGAATTGGATATCAAGCTATTGATTAACTTGAATCACAAATCATTATTCACCACCGGTCTTTGATTTATCCAAGGGAAGGGAGAAATATCGAATGTCCCACAGTATGCAATGCAAATGCAGAGCTAAGAGTCTAAGGTTCGGGGGTTGGTTATCTGTTTGCTAAGGGTAAAGGGGTAGGAAGACCTAAAGTTCTATTCCTAAGTGTGCTCGACAAGATATCGCATCTTGTGCCTACATATCTCGTCGAGAGTGGAATCAGAGCACTTGTAGTTCCTCTCAAAATGATACTAAAGTTTATTTGAAAAGTCTAGGAAAAAAGATGAGTCGTCATCTTAAGAACCACCACAGTTTTTGAGAATGGACCTTTGCTTCATCTTAGGAGAAGGGTTCTAACTCGGATATAAAATCGACGAGTATGCCACATACCTCTCCCGAGTGGAAAAGGAATCCACATCTTGTTTGTATTATGGGGTATGAGATTGTGTGTCTCTTCTTTGAGATGATTCACATCTAATTCTCTCGTGTGGAGAATCAGGTGATCTAAAGATGTTTGATTGTCTAATCAAGATTACGGGGGACTAACTTAAGAGAATATATCCTAAAGTTGTCTAAGAAATTAAATCTTAAGGGGTACCTACAACCACTAAGGGGAGGATGAAATGCAAATGAAATGCACCATGCACGACAAATGATTATCATGCATGGGATTTTCCCTTGGATATAATGCAAACAATTATATAAATAAAGCATAAAGGCTAAAGTTGTAATAGACGTCAACGATTAATCAAAGCAAAGAGTTGAGTTTTTATCGTGTACACTAGCAAAGTGGGCTAGCCTTGTGTATAGTGATCGAAGAGTTGATAGCGATGCTTAAAAGCAATCGACTTACATGGGTGGAAGTGGCTCAACTTTGGATCGAGAATTTTTACTTTCGAAAAGGTTTTAGAGCACAACAGAATGCATACATCAAGTATAATAGTAAGCAAACAATGCATAAGCATATGGCATGATATAAATCAAGACTAAGGTTCTAAGCTTATTTAGCATTAACATAAATGTATGATCAAATTAAGCGCATGATGAGGGATTTTAATAAGGAACAATTTATTAAGAAATTTTGATAATTTTAAAAGGAAAATAAAAGGTTTATTATATTAAAAAAAATTATTATTAATTCAAAGAAAAGAAAAAAGTTTTATTAAAGGTTTTTTTTTCTTATTAATTAAAAAAGGTTAATTTTAATATTTTAATAAAAGCAAAAAAAGTTTTTATTATTTTAAATAAATGAAAGGTTTTACTAATTTAAAAAAAAAGGTTTTACTTTAAAAAAATTTATAATTAATTTTTAAGAAGAAAATTTATTTATTAAAAAATATTCTATTTAAAAGAGATAATCATGTTTTTAAAAACTAAAATCAATAATAATACTATTCAAAAAAACTCTATTTTTTTTAAATGTATATAAAAAATATTATGAAGATTAATTATTAAAAAAGGAAAATTGGTAAAAAAAACCGGATGGATCAGGTGTTTTGCAAGGGAGAGGGTCCTTCATGGACCCTCAGATCATGACCGTCCGATTTAAAGGCGCTGCAAAAGTAAAGGATGAGATGGAGAGTGCACAGTGGGGATGTATGTGTGTGTGTGTGTGTGCATGTGATTAGTAAGCTAATAAAATCAGAAAAGGAAGAAAATGGAAACGCGATGCTCTCTTCTCTCACCCAGCCTTCGTTCGTCTCTCTCTCTCAAACCAAAAGGGTTTCCAAAACCCTAATTCCAAACCTCACCATCGCTTCTTGCCCTCTCGATTCCTTTCCTCTCTCGAATCTTTTCCTCTCTCGGTGGCGAAAAAATATAACAAACCCCGCTGAAACCCTGAAAAAACCCCAATTCACTATGATTTGCGATTACAATTACAGAAAATATGGAACAAAATGGAAAAGGGAAGGCTGGCGGAGGATCTTGATATGTGTTCTGTAGTCAACGCGGAAATGGTGCATGGTGATGCTCCTTGGTGTGAATTTGCTCTTGTACTCTCCAATTTTGTATGTGTGTAGGGAGGTGTTTGTGAGGATTTGCGGGTATTGATGTTGTTCTCCGGGTGTGGCAATATTGTGAACTTCTTTTCTGTAAATCATGGTAACTTCTTACGTGTTCCCCCCCTTTACATGTGAATCGTATGAGCCTTTTTATAGTTGTGATTGTTCCATGTCATTAAATTCTTGCCATAATTGCCTCAGCATGTTGAAAACTGTTTTGGAAAGAAACGGTAATGTCTAAACTTGTCTTCTTTGGTTTTGGAAAGAAAAGAATTGCTTTTGATGATGTTCTGTGATAACTGTTTTCCTTTTTCAATTAATGGGTCACATTTGGATTGTATTGGAAACTGAGGGCTGAACATCTGATATGCTTTAATTTGGGCAGCAGTATTGGATTTTGTTTGGAGCTGTTTGCAGGAGTGGCCGGGATTTAGCGCTGTAGGAGCACAAAGGATTGTAGGAAGCTTTGATGGCATTGAAATCGAAACTGACGGTTCTTGTAAAGTAAGTATAGTGATTCGTGCTTTATTTGTTTTAATCCTGTGAGCATTCTTTTGAAATTTTCACTAATTATGAACATGAACCCATCTTTCAACAATTGAGATCCCTTAGAAGCCACTGTTAGGAATCAACCATTAAAGGTCAAAAGCCAAAGTCAGCACAATTAAATATCATTCACCAGCTTCACCCCTGATTTAACGAATCTCGCAGACTTTCATCAGGTAGTGTCCAGGAAAGCAAGTGTTATCATTTTCTAGTTTTTTCTTTTTAACAACAGTAGAATCTTGAATTAAATCTGTCATCGTATTTTGTTCACAGGGCTACATTCCGTGCTGTCGGACGTCTTGCGATTTGCAAGACTTACTTTATGGTAAGAATGGCTTGAAGTTCTCGCAAGGTGGTTATGACTGGCATTTCTCATGGCTCATTGAATATTTTCAGTAATGGTATAGTGAGAGCAGAGCCGCTGCATCATCAAGCTGCTTGCTTTGTTTTATAGCTCTTATAAGCTTGATTGACAGGATTTCATTATCTACATAATCGACATGGTTGTCATGCTGGATTTTGACAGGATAGGTATATTTAATAAGTTGAACAACTTCCAACGCTTCAGCTCTTTTTGAATGCATGAATTGAAACCGTTGAATTGGAAGGCTTTTGACTCAGTGTTCAGAATAGGAAAAAACATCATGGTTGAGTGAGGATCGAGCAAAAAGAAAACTCTTTGGCATTCACAACATGTTCCCTTTTACGTACAAACGATCGTGTCTTATGTTCTTCAGCTTCAACATGTTTAAGATCAGAGGTAGCTCCACCTTCTTATGGTATACCGCAGGGTTTGAAATAGGACAGGAACTTCTGTGTTTCATGTAACGCCCCAGTTTTTGTCATTTTTATTTAATCGAGTCGTTTTGATTATTTTATTATTATTTTATTTTATTTTTGACTTTTATATGATAATATGTTATTTTTCATCGTGAATATGTTTTTATCGCGTTTTGGGAACGTTTGCGAGATATTTGAGTGTGTAGGGGTATTTTGGTCATTTCACTTTATTTTTCCTTAAGTTAGAAAATAGAAATAGAAAGAGAGAAAATTAGAGAGAAAGAAAAAGAGAAGAAGAAAAAGAGAAAGAAGGAAAAAGAAGAGAAGAAAAAGAGAGGAAACTTGGGATTTAAGAAAAATCGATCAACCGACTTTTCAAACACGATTAATCGGGTAAGGGTGCGAAACTCGATTATCTTATGCTTGTGTATGATTATGTATGTGTGTGTTGGAATGTTCATTGTGTTTCATAGCTTTTCAATTCTAGGTTGGAATGAGAGAAATGATTGGGGATTGATGTTTTCGCGATTGAAATGTGATATAAATGTTGTAGAATACTTGTTACCATGATTGGGTTATGTTCTGATCGTTATGTTTTGGTTTGGAAGAGATTTTGGTTGGAAAATTTGGTTTGTTGGACCCAAAACAGCGCTGCTGAATTTCTGGGTTTTCCTTGGTTCGCCTAGCGAACCTGGGGCGAAGCAAAAGCGAATGATTTTCGTGGGTTCGCCTAGCGAGCCAGTTAGCGAAGGTCAGCGAATGTTCGCTAACGTTGTTCGCCTAACGAACTTTGTATCTTTTTGGTTATGGTTGTTGCTGCCTTGGTTCGCCCAAGGATTCGCGAAGCGAACGGAAAGGCGAGGGTTCGCCAAGGAGTTCGCCTAGCGAACTTTGTGTCTGTTTTACTCTGATTTTGGTTTTGCTTGGACATTCTCCTAGCGAAGGTGGTAGTGAATGCTCGCTAGAAGGTTCGCCTAGCGAACATGGCAGTTTGTACAATTTTGTTTTCTTCATAACTTTTGATCCGTAAGTCGGATTTGGGCGCGGTTGGGTGCGTTAGAAAGCTATTGGGTTGTTCTCTCTTATTAAAATGGTTTTTGAGATTGTTGGCCTATTTAATTATGTCGGGAATTTGGAAATGTATCGTTGTATCGACTTATACCATTTTAAGGGTGTGTATTTGATGGGTTATCATGCAATATGCTTGTGATATGTATTGTATGACTGGTGTGATGTTATATGATGTGAATGCATGCGATTAAATATTGTGATGATGGTTTGTGGCCTAAGGGCAAGTAAATGCAAGTGTTGTGGTTGATTATATATGCATGGTTATGGTTGCATATATGTGTGCATTTGAATGTCATGAGTCATTGTATGCCAAGCATCATGATATGCATTCTTGTGATGTCGTGTGCCCTAGTGGGTGTGAGCGACGAAATGATTCCAGAGGGAATCCGCTATAACATCGTGCGCCTTACACAAAGAGGACCTAAAGCGATGATTATAGACGATCGTGCGCCTCATACAAAGAGGACCTAAAGCGATCAATAAACGTCGTGCGCCTTATACCAAGAGGACCTAAAGCGACGGGGAACATTGTTTGCCCGACGGGGAGTTACACTAAGTAACAAGCGATGGTTCCAATAGTTCCTGAGTGAACTAGTGATGAGATGATGGATGGATGGTACCGCATTGCATTGCATAGAGTCGTTGTGTCGGTCTCTGTGCATATGCATAAATCATGAATGGATTGATTTTGCGTGAAATTGTGAATGGAATTGATGAGTTGGGATATATATATATATATATATATGTGTGTGTTGGTGATAATTGAATTATGCATGACTGATATGTCTTTGTGACGGATATATGAGAAAATTCATTGTATTGGTTTGTACGTGAATCATGGTGTAAGTAGTTGTGAGAATATTTTATACGTGTATTTTTGGGTTAATATATAATTGTATGCAACTATATTATGATTGTGTTTCTCACCCTTATGCTGTTTTTAAATGCTCTATGTGGCATTGCAGATTAGATGCTGGAGGTCTTTTTGTGAAGCTTAGGTCTTCATTCTTTTGTCGGTCGGCTCTGATATGTAGCACCGGGTAGCCGGGGTGATCGAGTGTGATTAATTGTATTATATATACACATATTTTGAATCGTACTTGTGTGACTTTGTATATGACAGACAAACTTTTTATGATGTGTATATATGAGATTCAGTTACAGTTTTTCCGCTTTTATTCTGTATCTGAATTGTGGGTAGTAGGAACTAAGTTCCTCTGTTATTTGCTACCTGATTGTTGCATATCTTTTTGAGCAGGTTTATTGTGTTTTGTCTCAATTGATGTGACGCCTTCGTCTATGCCATGAATTTTTTTTTATTATACTCTGATTATTTGTTATCGCTTTATTTAGTTGGGGGTATAGATTGGGGGTGTTACATTAAGTGGTATCAGAGCCAGTCCGTGTCAGTTTGTGTCAGTCCTTGTCGGTGTTTGTGTTTGGGTGAGCTGTTTGTTTAACCATAGTACTGTTATTGGAAATGAATAGAATATGGCTGGTAGGAATGACGCTGCTTTAGCTGCTGCTATGCAAGCTATGGCTCGGGCTGTGCAGGGTGCATCTAATGTTGCTGGGAATGATGAGTTTAGGAAGAACAAACCGCCTGTTTTCAAAGGGAGACATGATCCTGATGGTGCTCAGATTTGGCTAAAGGAGATTGAAAGAATCTTCCGAGTGATGGATTGTGGCTGAGAATCTTCCGAGTGGGTTAGTACTCGTCATGTGTTGGAAGCTGCAGAGGAAGAAGTCACTTGGGCTGTGTTTAGCATTGAGTTTCTGAGGAAATATTTTCCTGAAGATGTAAGAGGAAAGAAAGAGATAGAGTTCTTGGAATTGAAACAAGGTAATATGTCTGTTGTTGATTATACTGCTAAGTTTGTGGTGCTTGTGCAGTTTTATCCACATTATGCTGAAGCGACTGCGGAGTTTTCTAAGTGTGTGAAGTTTGAGAGTGGGTTGCGTCCTGAGATTAAGCAGGCAATTGGTTATCAGAGAATTTGGAGGTTTTCAGATTTGGTGGACTATTATAGGATTTATGAAGAAGATAGCAAAGCTCGTTCTACTCATTATAAGAGTGTGAACGAAAGGAAAGGGAAGCAGTCGTTTCGTAGTGGTCCTTATGTGACACCAGCCGACAAGGGTAAGCAAAGGGGTAATTTTGAGAGAAGGCCAAGTGGAGGAGGTATGTCTAATTCTCCGAGATGTTTTAGGTGTGGTGAATTAGGACATCGTCAGTTAGAATGTAGGAAGGATATGAGGAAGTGTTCCAATTGTGGAGGTTTAGGACATGTCGCAGCTGATTGTAAGAGGAAGAGTGTGGTGAGGTGTTTCAACTGTGGTGAACCTGGTCATATTAGTACGAAGTGTCCGAAACCGAAGCAAGCTCCAGCTGGTGGGAAGGTTTTTGCATTGGCAGGAACTCAGACTACAAGTGCAGACCGTCTGATCCGAGGTACTTGTTTTATTAATAGTACACCTTTAGTTGCTATTATTGATACCGGAGCGACTCATTCGTTTATTTCGTCTGAGTCCGTGAAGCGTTTGAATCTTTTGTTGTCTTCGATGGGTGGAGAGATGGTTATTGATACTCCAGCAATGGGGCCAGTAACTACTTCTTTGGTTTGTTTAAGTTGTCCTTTGACCATTTATGGTAAAGACTTTGAGATGGATTTGGTGTGTTTGCCATTGGAGGGTTTAGATGTGGTTTTGGGAATGAATTGGTTACAGTTCAATCAGGTTCATATTGATTGTTATCATAAGCTGGTAAGATTTCCTTCTCTTGAAGGAGACGAGGACTCGAGTTTCTTATCTACCAAAGAGTTGAAGAAACTTTTGGCGGAGGAAGCTCAGTTGTTTGGGTTGTTTGCATCGTTGACTGTGGATAGTCAAGTTTCAATTAATGTGTTTCCAGTTGTGTGTGATTTTTCAGAAGTGCTTCCTGAGGATATTTCAGATGTGCTGCCAGAGAGAGAGGTGGAGTTTTCTATAGATCTAGTTCCTGGTACTATACCTGTGTCTATGGCACCATATCGAATATCGGCATCTGAGTTGGTTGAGTTAAAGAAGCAGTTGAATGAATTGTTAGAAAAGAGGTTTGTGAGGCCAAGTGTATCGCCTTGGGGTGCTCCAGTTTTATTGGTGAAAAAGAAAGATGGAAGTATGCGATTGTGTATTGATTATTGCCAGCTGAATAAGGTGACGATTAAGAATAAGTATCCTCTTTCGAGAATTGATGATCTGATGGACCAGTTGGTTGGCGCGTGTGTGTTTAGTAAGATTAATTTGAGGTCGGGGTATCATCAGATTAGGGTGAAAGAAGAAGATATTCAGAAGACGGCTTTTAGGACACGATACGGTCATTATGAATATTCTGTGATGTCGTTCGGGGTTTCTAATGTGCCGGGTGTGTTTATGGAGTATATGAATCGTATTTTCCATGAGCATTTGGATCGATTTGTTGTTGTGTTTATTGATGATATCTTGATTTATTCTAAGTCTCGGGAGGAGCATGCGGAGCATTTGCGCATTGTGTTGCAAATTTTGAAGGAAAGGAAACTTTTTGCCAAATTGTCCAAGTGCGAGTTCTGGTTGTCAGAGGTGAGTTTTCTTGGACACGTAATTTCAGGTAATGGTATTGTTGTGGATCCATCTAAAGTAGATACAGTTCTACAATGGGAGGCTCCTAGATCTGTTACTGAAATTAGAAGCTTTTTGGGTTTAGCTGGTTATTATCGAAGGTTCATTGAAGGTTTTTCTAAGTTAGCACTTCCTTTGACCCAGTTGACTTGTAAGGGTAAGGCGTTCATTTGGGATATTCAGTGTGAGGAAAGTTTTAGTGAGCTGAAGAGAAGATTGACTACAGCTCCGATTTTGATCTTACCGAATCCTAGTGAACTATTTGTGGTGTATTGTGATGCGTCTTTGATTGGGTTAGGTGGAGTGTTGATGCAGGGAGGTAAGGTTGTGGCTTATGCTTCAAGGCAATTGAGGGTTTATGAGAAAAATTATCCTACTCATGATCTTGAATTAGCGGCTGTGGTTTTTGTGTTGAAGATTTGGAGGCATTATCTCTATGGTGCAAGATTCGAAGTCTTTAGTGATCATAAAAGTTTGAAATACTTGTTTGATCAGAAAGAGTTGAACATGAGGCAACGAAGATGGTTGGAATTTTTGAAAGACTACGACTTTAGCTTGAATTACCATCCTGGTAAAGCTAATGTGGTAGCCGGTGCGTTAAGCCGGAAATCATTGCATATGTCCACTTTGATGGTTAAAGAGTGGGAACTTTTGGAATCGTTCAGAGATTTGAGTTTAGTGTGTGAATTGACGTTGGATAGCGTGAGGCTTGGAATGTTAAAAGGTTACTAATGATTTTCTGTTGACTGTTAGTGAGAAACAGAAGATGGATGTGAAATTTGTTGATTTGATGACGGTTGGGGATCTAAGTGTGAATAAGGACTTTAAAGTGGACGATAAAGGTGTTTTGAGATTTCGGGGTAGGATTTGCATTCCTGATGATTAGGAGTTGAAAAGGATGATTTTAGAGGAAGGACACCGGAGTAGTTTGAGTATACATTCGGGAGCTAATAAGATGTATCAAGATTTGAAGAAGATCTTTTGGTGGTCTGGATTAAAGAGGGATGTGGCTCAGTTTGTTTATGCGTGTTTGACGTGTCAGAAGTTTAAGGTGGAACATCAGAAGCCTAGTGGATTGTTGCAACCGTTGGATATTCCCGAGTGGAAATGAGACAACATTTTTATGGATTTTGTGACAGGGTTGCCGAATACTCAGCGGGGACATAATGCTATTTGGGTGGTTGTGGATAGGCTGACTAAATCGGCGCATTTCATTTCGATTAACATCAGTTTTTCTTTGGAGAGGTTGGCTGAGATTTATATCAGTGTGATTGTGAAATTACATGGTGTTCCATTGAGTATTGTTTCAGATCGAGATCCGAGGTTTACTTGGAGATTTTGGGAAAGTTTGCAAAAAGCTTTAGGATCTAAATTGAGGTTGAGTTCTGCTTATCATCCTCAGACGGATGGTCAGACCGAGAGAACGATTCAATCGTTGGAGGATTTTTTGCGAGCTTGTGTTCTTGAGCAAGGTGGTGCGTGGGATAGTTATCTTTCGTTGGTGGAATTCACGTATAACAACAATTTCCATTCGAGTATTGGAATGACACCTTTTGAAGCGTTGTATGGGAGAAGATGTCGAACACCTTTGTGTTGGCACGAATCTGGTGAGAGTTCGGTGGTTGGACCGGAGTTAGTGCAACAGACTACGGAAAAGGTGAAACTTATTCGTTGGAAAATGAAGGCTTCTCAGAGTAGGTAGAAAAGTTATCATGATCGAAGAAGGAAAGATCTTGAGTTTCAAGAAGGCAATCATGTATTTCTGAGAGTTACACCGGTGACGGGCGTTGGTCGTGCATTGAACTCGAAGAAGCTTACTTCTCGGTTTATTGGTCCTTACCAGATATCCGCGAGAGTAGGTGTTGTGGCTTATCGGGTGGCGTTGCCGCCGAGTCTTTCGAATTTGCATGATGTGTTCCATGTTTCACAGCTTCGGAAGTATGTTCTGGATCTGTCGCATGTGATTCCGATGGATGAGGTAGAGGTAAGGGAGAACCTTACGGTTGAGGCATTACCAGTGAGGATTTTGGATCGCGAGTTGAAGCGGTTAAGGGGCAAGGATATTGCACTTGTGAAGGTAGCGTGGGGAGGCGCTGCTAAGGGCAATTTGACTTGGGAGTTGGAGAGTCAGATGCGGGAGTCGTATCCGGAGTTGTTCCTCTCAGGTAATATTTTCGAGGACGAAAATTTCTAAGTGGGGGAGAGTTGTAACGCCCCAGTTTTTGTCATTTTTATTTAATCGAGTTGTTTTGATTATTTTATTATTATTTTATTTTATTTTTGACTTTTATTTGATAATATGTTATTTTTCATCATGAATATGTTTTATCGCGTTTTGGGAACGTTTGCGAGATATTTGAGTGTAGGGGTATTTTGGTCATTTCACTTTATTTTTCCTTAAGTTAGAAAATAGAAATAGAAAGAGAGAAAATTAGAGAGAAAGAAAAAGAGAAGAAGAAAAAGAGAAAAAAGGAAAAAGAAGAGAAGAAAAAGAGAGGAAACTTGGGATTTAAGAAAAATCGATCAACCGACTTTTCAAACACGATTAATCGGGTAAGGTTGTGAAACTCGATTATCTTATGCTTGTGTATGATTATGTATGTGTGTGTTGGAATGTTCATTGTGTTTCATAGCTTTTCAATTCTAGGTTGAAATGAGAGAAATGATTGGGGATCGATGTTTTTGCGGTTGAAATGTGATATAAATGTTGTAGAATACTTGTTACCATGATTGGGTTATGTTCTGATCGTTATGTTTTGGTTTGGAAGAGATTTTTGTTGAAAAATTTGGTTTGTTGGACCCAAAATAGCGCTGCAGAATTTCTGGGTTTTCCTTGGTTCGCCTAGCGAACCTGGGGAGAAGCAAAAGCGAATGATTTTCGCGGGTTCGCCTAGCGAGCCAGTTAGCGAAGGTCAGCGAATGTTCGCTAACGTTGTTCGCCTAGCGAACTTTGTATCTTTTTGGTTATGGTTGTTGCTGCCTTGGTTCGCCCAGGGATTCGCGAAGCGAACGGTAAGGCGAGGGTTCGCCAAGGAGTTCACCTAGCGAACTTTGTGTCTGTTTTATTCTGATTTTGGTTTTGCTTGGACATTCGCCTAGCGAAGGTGGTAGCGAATGCTCGCTAGAAGGTTCGCCTAACAAACATGGCAGTTTGTACAATTTTGTTTTCTTTATAACTTTTGATCCGTAAGTCGGATTGGGGCGCGGTTGGGTGCGTTAGAAAGCTATTGGGTTGTTCTCTCTTATTAAAATGGTTTTTGAGATTGTTGGCCGATTTAATTATGTCGGGAATTTGGAAATGTATCGTTGTATCGACTTATACCATTTTAAGGGTGTGTATTTGATGGGTTATAATGCAATATGCTTGTGATATGTATTGTATGACTGGTGTGATGTTATATGATGTGAATGCATGCGATTAAATGTTGTGATGATGGTTTGTGTCCTAAGGGCAAGTAAATGCAAGTGTTGTGGTTGATTATATATGCATGGTTATGGTTGCATATATGTGTGCATTAGAATGTCATGAGTCATTGTATGCCAAGCATCATGATATGCATTCTTGTGATGTCGTGTGCCCTAGTGGGTGTGAGCGACGAAACGATTCCAGAGGGAATCCGCTATAACATCGTGCGCCTTACACAAAGAGCACCTAAAGCAATGATTATAGACGATCGTGCGTCTTATACAAAGAGGACCTAAAGCGATTGGATCGTGCGCCTTATACAAAGAGGACCTAAAGCGATCCATAAACATCGTGCGCTTTATACCAAGAGGACCTAAAGCGACGGGGAACATCGTTTGCCCGACGGGGAGTTACACTAAGTAACAAGCGATGGTTCCAATAGTTCCTGAGTGAACTAGTGATGAGATGATGGATGGATGGTACCGCATTGCATTGCATAGAGTCATTGTGTCGGTCTCTGTGCATATGCATAAATCATGACTGGATTGATTTTGCGTGAAATTGTGAATGGAATTGATGAGTTGGGATATATATATATATATATATATATATATATATATATATATATATATATATATATATATATATGTGTGTGTGTGTGTGTGTGTGTGTGTGTGTATGTGTGTGTGTGTGTGTTGGTGATAATTGAATTGTGTATGATTGATATGCCTTTGTGACGGATATATGAGAAAATTCATTGTGTTGGTTTGTACGTGAATCATGGTGTAAGCAGTGGTGAGAATATTTTATACGTGTATTTTTGGGTTAATATATAATTGTATGCAATTATATTATGATTGTGTTTCTCACCCTTCTGCTATTTTTAAATGCTCTATGTGGCATTGCAAATTAGATGTTGAAGGTCTTTTTGTGAAGCTTAGGTCTTCATTCTTTTGTCGGTCGACTCTGATATGTAGCACCGGGTAGTCGGGGTGATCGAGTGTGATTAATTGTATTATGTATACACATATTTTGGATCGTACTTGTGTGACTTTGTATATGACAGACAAACTTTTTATGATGTGTATATATGAGATTCAGTTACAGATTTTCCGCTTTTATTCTGTATCTGAATTGTGGGTAGTAGGAACTAAGTTCCTCTGTTATTTGCTACCTGATTGTTGCATATCTTTTTGAGCAGGTTTATTGTGTTTTGTCTCAATTGATGTGCTCCGTCTATGCCGTGAATTATTTTTTTTATTATACTCTGATTATTTGTTATCGCTTTATTTAGTTGTGGGTATAGATTGGGGGTGTTACATTTCATGGCCCCGCACTTCACAGTACATAACAACACATCCTCCCAGAATGCACCCCGCTCAACTGTTTTGACGGCTGCGGCACCAGCTTCATCCTGACTGGTGTTTTTACCAAGCCGATAATGAATATCATGGTGTAGAGTACCACTTTTTGGTGTTGTGATCTTCAAGACAACATACGAGTCGCCATTAGAAAACTTCCCATAAGAAGACTGTGGGATAGGAACATGGATTAAAATTCTCAATACGTCCTATTTCAAGTCCATCTTTTTGTATCCAAATCTCGCATAGAAACACCCACAATGTTTTTGTATTCTTTAATCCTTCATAATCTTGTACTTCAGGACGAATTTTGTACCAAGTGAACTTCTCACGAATCCTTTATATGGTGTGAACTTTAGTCTTTGAATTTTTTTTAGCTCGAAATTTTGAATCTTGAATGATGACTTGTAATTTGGAATTAACTTGACCTTAATAGTCTTCCAACTTAAACTTTCATGATGAATGATTACTTGCAACTTGAAACAGTAACTTGAACCTTGTGGAAAAACAAGAATCTTGCACTTGAACTCGCCTGAGTGGATTAATTTGTCCTTGCAAATGAATAATCATGAGATTGGAAACAAACATGGGACTCTTGGAAAGTTTGGATTTTCTTGATAGCAAATAGTTTATGGTTTGTGGAAATGGACTTAGGACTTTGGTTAGGAATGGACATGGATTTAGAGTTGGAAGTAGTTATGGAAAAATGGGGTTTGGAATTGGTTTATGGATAAATATGGATATGAATTTGGACAATGGATCTGATTAGAAAAGTGGTAAATGGTTTTGGTTGGATATGGATAGTGGTTATGGGTTTGGTTCTGGTAATGGGAAGGAAAATTTGGATATGGAAATGGTGAAGAGAAAATTTTGGATAATCCACCTTCCACTTGAATTCCAAGAACTCCGCACAAACTTAAATCCAGTCCTTGGCCAAGATAAGCGCCCAAGACCCTTGATGCCTACTTGAACAAGCTTGGACCAGTGAATCCACGAGTCCTCCAAACTACATTTAATGACCCTTGATCTTTGATTTAATCATAAATTCAAGAAGCAACCTCATTCCATCTGATAAGATCTTAATCCCTAAAATGAAGGCGCGGTTCTTTTACATCTTCTCTTGAAAGCAAAGTATCACAACAAAAGCTTGCCAATACCACACAATACTTCGTACCAATGGACAGGAAACCTTAATCATCTTTGGGGAAACCCTTTGAGAAATCTTGAGGACAAAATGCCGTTTGTATTAACCAAAGGATTATAAAATATAAGGGCATATCTTTCTTTGATCTCCACGGAATTCAACACAACTTGAAAGGACCAGAATCGTAGCGAGCACACACACAACTTCCATATCCTCTGAACTTTCTGCAGCAACCTTAGTTCCATAACCAAAACAAACAGCACCTAGTAAAATGGTTAGCCATGCATGGATGATTGACCTAAAAATGTTATGCAAGAAGGAAAGGGATCTTAGGGTCAAAAATTAAGGTGTGACAGATGCCCCTATTTAAGTTTCTTTTATCCGGAGATATGGAGATTGAAATCTTCGTCTCGACGAGATATGAGGGACTTAAATACAAACATGCATAATTTTTGGCCCTAAGATGCCCCCAAATGCACATGCCATGGTATGAAATGATATGATATGCAAGACAGAGATCCTATGTGGGAATAATGTCATAGGGGATAACTGTAGCGGAAAACGCTGAAACACAGACAAAGAGGAGAAGACCCGACGGGGAACAACTCAGCAAAACAAGACTCCACGGGGAAAGATCTAACGCCACTGGGGGAAAGAGACTACCAACTGACAATCACAAGGTAGCTTAAACAGCAAGCAAGAAACTTGAAAAGAAGGATAACTTACTACCAATAACTGGTAGCCTAAGCAAAGGTATCCAGTAGAAATGGAAGGACGTATATTACCTACTATCACATATGATAGCCTAAGCAGAGGTAATAAACTAGCGAGGAGAGATCACCTACTACCAAACACGGTAGCCTAAGCACAGGTGTCCGACCCAAAAGAAAGATGTGTTACCTACTATCAATCATATGATAGCCTAAGCAGAGGTAAACACAAAAGGAAAGATGACCTACTACCAAACATGGTAGCCTAAGCACAGGCATCTGACCAAAAGACAGACATATTACCTACTATCAAACATGATAGCCTAAGCAGAGGTAATAAGCTTGTTGATGAAAGTCAATAAACAAATCCACTTGAAGAACCTGCTGTCGGGGTCAACCATGGGAATTTCCAGAGATATCAATTGAAATTGGAGGAGTCTACTGTCGAGACTTAGAACTTCACTTGAGAATACCTTCTACCAAGGTTTTATTGAAAAGGTGTCAACTATCAAAACACTAGGGAATATGCTGAGAGAAGAAATGACTGTCTGTCAAATTTTAGAATTAACTAGAGATTTTACTGCCGGAATCCTGGAAACACAGAAACATCTTCCATTGAAATCTGCTGGAGATCTACTGCTGAGAATAACCAGAGAATTTACAAATGAAATACCTACTGCCGAGGTCTTCTGGAAATCTTCTGCCGAGATTTTCCAGGAGAATACCTATCGCCGAGGTCTTCTGGAAATCTTCTATCGAGACTTGCCAGAAAATAAGATAGAGAATACTAAACCTCCCCTCGTCTCGGGTTATAAGCCACAGACTGGTCTCAGTTTCTTCTTTTACTTGAAAAGGATAAAAATAAATCTCCCCTCGTCTCGGGTCATAAGCCACAGACTGGTCTCAGTTTCTTCTTTAATCAAGTATTTCACTTGAAAAGGGTAAAACTAAACCTCCCCTCGTCTCGGGTCATAAGCCACAGACTGGTCTCAGTTTCTTCTTTGGGGATAGAATATCTACTACCGGTTTACTGGGTAGTTCACAAAGAAGGATCATCTGCTACCGGTTTACTAGGTGGTCGACAAAAGGTGATTCTGCTACCGGTTTACTAGGTAGTCCACAAAAGGTAATTCTGCTACCAGTTTACTGGGTAGTCCACAAAGAAAATATTACCTGCTACCGATTTACTGGGTAGTCGACAAATGGTATTAACTGCTACCAATTTACTGGGTAGTCAGCAAAGGAAGTATTATCTGCTACCGATTTACTGGGTAGTCAGCAAAGAAAAGATCATTTGTTGGGGATAGACAAACTGTCTTGAGGAGACTTCCATTTGTCATCCAAATAGAAAACCTGAGAACAAAACAAGTTGCTCAAATAAAGAGGTTGTCACTTATCGTCTGGGTATGAATTCGACGAAAATGTTGTAATAACTGCTGGAGAAATAATTTTTGTCTTCCATATAGATCTTTGAAGCAGATTCTTCCTTGGGAGACAAAGTGAAAAATAAATGCATGCTCGATTTAGGTTCAACAGCCTAGAGATATTCAAAATTGTGATTGTTAGGGACCAAAGTTGGATTCAGGAAATAACTGAAAAGAAATGGTCGAACAAGACTCTATCCATCGAGGGATGAACTCAAATAGGGTTTATCTTTATCCAAAAATGGAAAAGAAAACTAAAGCAACCATCTTTCACGAGGATCAAACTCAATAGGGGATTAGAAAGGACACGCTCTTTCTGCTTAGGGCTGACGACTCTACTTGGAGGGAGAAGACAAACCTGATCACTTGGGGATAAACACGGCCAAAGTGAAAGAACAAAAAACAACACAAAAATGCAAAATGCAGAAATGCCATAAATCTACATTAGTGAATGTATGTCATGTTATGCTTATGCTGACAAAACAAAAACAGGGAGAAAAGACCGAAGATGAAATAAACATCTCGGCACGGATACTCGACCAATCCTTGTAAGATAAAAAGCATCACTGGGGATGAAAGGAGAGCCACATATGGGATCACTACTTTGCTTCGATGCTTCAAACTTCTTTGGGGAAAAGAGGGTACTCCACTTAGGGATAAACATCATGACTTCGCTTAGGGGATTGTCAAGATGAACCTGGTGATTCTGTTGGAGATGAGAAAGATCCACCGGGAAAGGATCAAGCTCACGATTGGAGAGACTTCATGGAGGATAAAATAAATATCCACTACGAACTAAAGTAGTCTGAATGAAAGTTGTAAATGCCAAAGCTGAGGTCTCATGGGGATAAAATAAATATCTACTTCATCGGGGAAGCTTGAAGATGTACATATCAGTTGAAGATGTCGGAGATAAAACTTCGTGGGGATGAAATAAACATCCGCCTCTTCTGGAGAAGATTGAGATAGTGAGGAAAATCCACTGAGGAATGAAATAAACATTCACTTCGCTGGGGAAGGTTAAAGCCAAAGAAATTCACTGGGGATTCTTAGGCTGCCAACTGGGGAAATCTTGCATATTCACCGGGGAATAGTCGTGACTATATGAAGTATAGGCTTACTAGAGAATCATCACTCCACTTGAGACAGAAATTCCTTGGGGTATGGGTGAAGAATGTTATGAGAATAATATAGTTCTGCATTGATGAACGGCGTGGTAGTCGCCATTCTGAACAACAGTTGCTGTGAATGGATGAAAAGTAATCTTCACTTCTCAACACGCCTCAGATCATATGGTTTATGAGAAGAAGAATCTCAAGAGGATTTTACAGAAAACCTGGCATCCAAAATGCTCCAATGTCTTCCAACTCTTTGAGAGATTTGTCGAATCTCGACGTAACTGGCTCAGATTGACTGTGTTCAGTATAACTGAGTCTTCAAATTTGGAGAGATTTATCAAATCTCGATGTAACTGCCCCAGACTGACGATGTTCTGAGTTTGTAAACTTGTTCTTCAGAATGTGGAGTAATAGCTGGGGAACAGACTTGCCTTTGTTGGCTGGTCTTTGGAATTCTAACCTTGCAAAGAGTTGGGAAACAACTTGCTATAAGATGGCCTTAATGTTCTAAACTTTGAAGTGTTCTGCCCCTGATTCAACAACTCTTGGAATTGTCGATCAACAAATCATTCAAATTGGGTGCCCCATGATGATTATCTTTCGAGAGATTTGTCTAATCTCGACCTGATTACTTCTGATTAACTAGTCCTTGAGAGATTCGTCAAATCTCGACCTAACTGCCCCAAATTATCTGAATCTTTGAATGGCTTGCTTCCCTACTCAACGGAGTCTTCAGGGGTTTTATATCTTAGTTTAATCAATCCTTTCATTGCAGAGGCCTCCTTAATGGTTTCCACATTTTCTCTGAGTTTCTCATGACGTTCACTCCCATGCTCTGGCGTGAGTATAGCACTTGCGATGACTTGGCTGAGAAGAAACACGAACGAGAACCTGGAATGCAAAGGGATGCAAATGCAAATGATGCGTATGATGCGGCATGAACTTCAAGGAACTCGAAAGTGTATTTGTAGACATCATAATCAGAGACTCGTTTTATTTATTGAATTAAAAAGTTTTACATACAAGCTAATACACCTTCAAAGTTTATTACAATAAGCAACAGAATACAAAAGGAACTAGGAATCTTGTCCACCAGACGATGACTTTCCTCTTCCACGGAGTTGTTCAGTCAAATTGTCAATCTGCACTTGCATCCTTGCCTTATCAAGGGTAAGCTTCTCTATTTCTGCCTTCAACTTCAAAAATTCACTTGAGTCAGTCACATGAGGCTTGGGACGAGGATATGGCATCATCAAGGTGAGAGCCTTTTCACGTGCCCATGCTAGGCAAGCTTCAATAATTATGTAATCAGGATTCTTTGTCACGGTCATTCCTTGCCTGTTTATGCGGCGCCACGTATATACAATTCTGATTTTCAACTCAAGGTTCTCTTCTTGGTAGAGGAAAATTCTGGTTAGATTTTCTGGATTAGGCACTTCCTCCATTGGGTGACCGAGTTGTCGACGAGCGAGCACAGGGTTATAAATGATGCATCCCTTTGTGCCAAGAAGAGGCACATTGGGAAAGTCCCCACAGCTATGAATCATGACAATTCCTCCATACATCGGATCGTGTCATTCGATGTCTGAGTGAGTGAGAGCCATGAGTTTCACAGGCCATTCTGTACCATCCTTCACATCCCAAAAGCTATAAACCTCGGTAGGTGCGAAATAAACCACCTATAGAGGATAGCTGTGCAGCATGTAATCCATTTCTTCTCCTTTCAGAACATTCGAATGAATGGTGTGATAAGCGTCGACCAGCAGAGCAGGAACCAGATTCTTGAGCATGAAAATTTTGATTGCGTGAACATCAACAAAATCTTCAATATTGAGAAATAAGAACAAACCATAAGCCAACAGTGCAAAGATGTTCTCGAAAACTTTGGTATTCCCCACGTTAGAGAAGTGTCGAGCTTTCTCGAACAAGAACTGGCCAGGCAAACCATCGATTCCCCTTTTGACTGTCATGTGAGTTCGGATATCTAATAGCTTTATGCGGGACGCTCTCACAATATCTTCTTGGCAGGGTCTTCCTTCTGTGCCGGAGAATGGAGGCGAGTCATTAACAGGGATGCCCAACAGAGCAGAATACTCCTCAAATGTAGGCATCAGCTGGAAATCTGGGAAATGAAACAATGATAAATCAGATCATACAGTTGAACAAGTGTCTCTAACAGACCAGCAGCCACTCGAATTTACAACAGCGGGAGGATCCTTCCATACTTCTAGGTGAAAGCCTCAGGATTTTTGATCTGATTTCCTAGTTCCCTTAACTGTTCAACATCAGGAACCTTGAAGGTGTACGGTAAAACTCCTTTCTTTCTGTAATCCATCTTACGATGCCTAGCAGAACAGTTTTTTAAGTTCCTTGAAGGGGAAGAATGATAATGCAAATGCGATGCAACAAGATTCATGGAACTCAGCTATTTATAATCATTAAGGGATATCAAAAGACTCGTTTTTTATTTTTAAAAAAGGGTTACAATCATTAGTATCGGAATACTAAAAGATTGATTTATTACAAAATTGATTACAAATGCGTCTGTACGCCTTACAAGAATCATGACATAAAAGCTAAATAAAAGCTAGTAATGATGGATCTAAGGAGACTCTTCCAACAGTCTTGTCTTGAGTCGTTTGACTTCTTCTTCCAATTGAGCTTCCAAGGTATTGACTGAGGACTAGAGCAGGTTAAGTCTTCTGGTGCTTTTCCATTCTTGCAAGAAGTAGCTTTTTCCAAGATTTTCCCTTTTGTAGTCATATTTGCTCGAATATTAACCGAAGATAGGAAATGGATACTTATATTGAATAAGTAACTCCATCAGCTGAGAATATTCTTCAAGAATAGGGACTAACTAGTAATCAGGAAATGTGAAACAATGGTAGACTGGGTCATAAAACTGCAGTAGAATAGATAGAAGTCCCTAATTAATCTTCACATTCAACAGAGATAACAACTTCCCATATCTGGTCTTGAACCCTTCTTTATCTATCAACAAGGTCTCCAATCTCCTTAGATCATCCAGGTTATGACTCTTGTAGGTGTACTTTAACGTTTTCTTTCTTCCGGTGTCCATGATATCTCTACGATGTTTACAAACAAAGCTAAGTTCGATGAAACTTTATGAAATGATGCTCATGAATGCATCTATGCAAACACATAGATAAACACAAAGCACATATAAGCAAGCAAACAGACAAAGAGTCCTAGGTTTGAAAGGTCATGAGCGTGGAGCCAAGAACGTCTACCCATCCCAAGAAGGTAAGTACTAGGTTTTATCGTCTGTAGAACAGGGTTCTAAAAGTTCCCAGAGTCATCGATAAATCTTTCGGATATTATCGGCCTACATGACTACTCGTGCGGGTTAATAATATTCTCAAGATAAACTCGTCTGAGTGTAGTATCGCGTATCAACCATTTGGGACTACTCCCTCATAGCCATCACACTTCGTCCTAAAAAGGCCAAGTGGGGGTAAAGGTAACTACGGTCCTCAGTCTCACGGACTCCCAGGTCGGAAAGAGTGACATCAATATGAATTCTCGCATCAGACATCAATAATCCCAAAGGGGCCTCCACTGAGCGTGGTCATCATATGCCAAACTTGTTAGGACTACTCCCAACAGCCGACTATTGATTACACCACAATCCTATCATATGTGTGCTCTCAAGTCCGGGTTAGGACTTATCTCACCACTCAAGGTAACAACCCTGCATACAGAAAAAAACCCAAGCAGATAGCAACAAATATGCAGCTATACAAATATACAAATATACAAATATACAACAAATAACATAATAAACAAGTTAGGGGGAACCCTCTAAGAATCCCCAGTGGAGTCGCCATTTCTGTCGCGGTGAGAATTGGATATCAAGTTATTGATTAACTTGAATCGCAAATCATTATTCACCACCGGTCTTTGATTTATCCAAGGGAAGGGAGAAAGATCGAATGTCCCACAGTATGCAATGCAAATGCAGAGCTAAGAGTCTAAGGTTAGGGGGTTGGTTATACCTAGGGAAGGTGTTAGCATCCTAGATATCTGTAGTACTCTATGAATGTGCGAGAAAGACATAAGAAATGGGGGTTTGAATTGTGTATTTACTCTTTTTAACAACTTTTCGGTTCTTGTCATTAAAGCACTTAGGATAACATCAGAGTTCGTTGGGAGACTCTAACTAATGAAGTTACATTCAGACTTGCAATGCATGACGCATGAGAACCAACAAGAGTCTGAACATTATACGTAACATTCAGAAATTGCAGAGCGGAAGCTTATCAGAGTTGCAAGGTTCTGGCTGGCTTGTGTAAGGTTCTGATAATTAATATAGAAACATAAATAAGAACATTAAGCATAAGAGTAAAGGACACACGATATATCCTGGTTCACCACAAAGGTTAATCTAGTCCACCCTCCTCAGGTGATTTCGCCTTGAACATAAGGTCTTAAACCACTATAATCAATCTCGATTACAGATGCACGGGCAACAGCCGGTGACTAACCACTTGCACAGCCGCACTGTGACTAACATGCAATGAACCGTTCAGGGATTCAACTTAATGAATATAACAAACATTGACCTGCAGGTTCCAATCTCGCAAGATCTACTGCTAGGCTTTCACAGCTAGACGTTCAGGGATTCATCGCAATGAATATAACGCTACTGACCCTATTTCAGGCTTTTCCCACAATAACATCTCGCCATTGTCTTCTCGAGTCTCCGGTCACACTGACCAATCAAGGAATTCTAACTCACCAAGAATTAATTTAACTGGAGATTACAATAATGCTTCTCAACAAGCAGATTACTCCTAAGTTTAAGTACAAAGAACACACAAGTGTTCAAGCAAGATGTGAGCAGAAACTCCTTGCTATTCTAAGAAACTACATAGAAGTATAATGATTTGACAGTTGTTGACATCTTGTAGATCTTCTTCTTCTTCGTCTTCTTGGGTGAGCAAGCTTTGAGCAACAACTCCTTGCTTCAGATCTTCAATGTAGCACTGACGAGAAGGTGGTTGATGACTTGACTGATTTGCAATGTTGTCTTCTTCATCAACAGCTTCTATACCAATTCATTGTTGTTGTGTTGAATGATGATCTTTGAGCTTCAACAACAATGGCCATGTGTAAATGGTGATAGCTTTGGATATTCTAAGTGTTACAAGAAGAACTCATCGTTGTCGCTATCTTCACACAATGACTTGATCAATTCACTTTTGATGGAATGAATCAATCTTTTGTGGAGTGAATCGATTCATGGACTTCGTCGTCATTTAGAAGCGAGCACTCTTTCCTTTAAATAGCCCAGTAGAAATATAGTCGTTTGAAATATTGTTGGCTGTTGGAAAAGAGACGTTGCATAATAACTAGTTGTACTGACACATCTCCTTTTTACTGTGGGAGAAGTGACGGGATATATCTTTCTTGGGCGCCGTGTATAGTTACTCACAACGGTAACATGTGACTTCCGAACTTCAGAGGCTTCTGATGGTTAATTGATGAAGCATGAGTAGAGTCTTCTTAACAGGATATCTGATACATCAAGTCTTTAGTTATTTGAAAAAGTCCATTAGGAATCAGTCTTTAGAACTTCAGCACTTGTCTTTGAGCACGCTATCCTTTACTTCTTCAAGTCTTCCGAAACTTCAGAACTTGTCCATTAGGAATCTGTCTTCAGAGTCTTCAATACTTGATCTTCAGAACCTTAATCTTCGGAACACATAAGTCTTCAGAGTCTTTCTGCACTTGGTCTTCAGAGCCTTCCGCCTTCAGAACTTCAAGTCATAAGAGTCTTCAGCACTTCGGTTCTCTTCTTCAGAAGCTTCGCAATCTTCAGAATCTCGACCACTTTCAGAGAGCATCCACAAGAGCATTGCATCAGCAATATCAGCATCCTTGGATCTGACTGATCACGATCAGATACAGAAGCGTTCTTGCTTCTTGCGACTTGTGTCACATATAGTAACTTCGCATATTATCAATTATGCTCATCTGGCTGGTGCTTGTTGGATCTGATGTTTTCTATAATTATGATCTGCACACAACACACGTTAGAACATAAAATGGTTCTTTCACAAATATGTATTGTTATCATTAAAACATAGATCGGCTTGTAGAGACAACTCTTGCTCTCACAATCTCCCCCTTTTTGATGATGACAAAACCAAGTATTTTGATCGAACATTTTATACAAGGTAATCACCAAATAAAACATATTCAGAGTCTAGAACAATAGCTCCCCCTGAATGTGTTATCCTTGAAGTTTTTATCTGTGATCATCTAGAATCTTATATGATCCAAAGACATACAGAGTAATAACTTGAGTTGCCAGAACGAAGAATAGAAAAGGACTACTTCTCTATTTGTCTTTAAGAGAACAGAGAATCTTTAGCATCTGGACTAGTTCATCAGAATTTCCATCTTCAGATCTTCAGAGCTATGTTTCTTTGTAGTCGTATTAGAGCTTGTAATTTTCAGAGACTTCTGAAGCATTTCTACCTTTCAGCATATTTATTTAAGCACAAATAGATCAGTTCTTATCTGATAACATAGCCTCGCTACCTATTAGATACAGACACTGTCTTTTAAGAAGCTCCCCATGAGTTTCAGACTTTGTGAAGATTTGAGATTTTGCAATTTGATCTTCAGGGTAGTCTCCCCTTAATTTCTATAAGCCAGATATTGGGATCTTTAGAATCATAATTCAGGATGGTAAGATTTTTATCACCAATGTAAATCATGACTTTTTCAGAGTTTGACTTTTGAACACATGTCTTCATCTCAGAACCTTGTTACTGTCACAACTCAGTGGTTCATCAAGGCTTGATTTTTGATCAGATACCAATTGAAGGTTTAATTATAGTGATCAATCAACGCTTGATTCTGAATCTGGTACTCATGATATGATTCTGGTCTGATACCACGTGATGTGCTGAGTCTTATACCAGAGTATGTTGAGTTTGATACCAAGTGAAAGACTTCTTCTCATACCACTTTGAAGGTAATTCCTTTGTGTGTTGAAAATGATACCAATGAAGGTATTTTGATAATAATTCATAACTTTACTCTAATTGATGAGTCTATTACTAATCTTTGTGTACTGAGTCTGATTACCAATTATTGATTTAGTCTGATACCAAATCGTTTTTATTTTAATTGGTTCCTGGTAAACATCAGAACTAATTCTTCTTGGATCTTCAATCCATATCTTCATACAGCTCTTTGACTTCTGAATTGCACAATTCTTCTGAGTAAGCATATTGAAATGTATACTTTGTCTTGACTGCTTTCAGAGTTTTCCTTCTTCTTCTGATTCCTAGACAACTTCTATCATATGACCGATAATTCATAACAGAGTTCTTCTTTCTTGACATGTTCCTGTTCTTAGAATGCCTAGTGAACTTATTTAGAGTTCCTCAGATAACATCAAACAACAAACGTTAGAAGTAACACATTTTTATATTTTATATGAGTACTTTGTTTGAGTTCTGCATTCTTTCTTCTTCTTTCATATTTTCTTTTCTCAATCAAAATCATTATATTTCTCCCCCTTTTTGACATCATCAAAAAGTGATAGAGCATATGAGAATTTAAGCATGTAATTCCTTCATCAGTCAAGCATTTAAGCATATCAACATCATTATATATATTCGGGATATGTTAAACAACATAGAACCATAGAGCCAGCATTTGAGCAGTTAAGAACAATCCGAGTCATTTAGTGATAACCATCTATAACCATAGCATATTCATTTTAAGGACAATTAGATGGAATTATCTGATTACCAATTGAAGGTTTTAGATCATCTATAGAGATTAATTATAGCACTTTATTTATGAACAATCAGATAGAAGCATCAATATAAAATAGTTTTAAAATGCAGAGCATAGGTTGAGCTTAATCTTGAAAAGTTCAAGATAATCAAAACATAGATAATTTAAACACAGATTCCTAATGAAAAGCATTTTAAGTAATCGTAGTCCTACTAAAGCTGGGTTTTCATGGGTCCTATTAAGTTAGACTAGAGCGAGCCTAAAGATGATGAAGAAGGTGAGAGAAGGTTTTCAGAATCATCATTTCTTGAGACATGCAACTTTTCTTCTACTTGACTAATTGCCAGTCTCTTGCTCTTCACAATTTCTTTTGAGATCCATTCATGGAACTCAGTCCAGATATTTCTTATTTCCATGGAGTCCACACAAGAACTGGAAGCTTCTACTAAGCTTTGGATTTTTGTGATTGCATTATCCTTAAAGGATTTTAATGCATCATTCAAGGTTTTTGATCTTTTAGATGAGGGTTCTTCATCATCAACCAATTTCTGCTCCTTACTTCTTTCTTTCCAATTTGTGAGTTCTTGAAGTACATCAGTAATATTCTTCATGTTGATCCAAACACTTATATCTTCATCCTTAAATCTTCTCAGATAGTTTCTGACTTCTGCCTGATTGTAAGTGGAAATATTTGGAAAACCTTTAATTGGAACCCTGGGAGTCAGAGTTAGTTCCCTAAAGAATGTATTGTCCAGAGTGGTGTCTTCCTTCATAAGATCCTCAAACTTGAGAATCTTCCCAGCGCTTTAAAGCAGCTTTCTTGATTCACCTTCATCGATTAAAATGTCATCAACTACTCCAGATTCAACTAAAATGACAGAGATGAGTCTTCCGTACGGAATAAGTTTGATCTCCGGATTAGAACCACTTCTAGAGTTTCTTATGGCTTCCTTCAAAAGTTTGAAGAGAACAGAGGGGAGATTGATCTTAATTCCTTTAAGGAGAAGGAACAAGACACACTTCTGAGTGTCGTTGAGTTGATTTGTAGGAAGATGATGAAAAATGCTTCCTTGCAAGATTCTGAACCAAACTTGTAGTGGTTCTTTCAGGTTTGAGAATACTTGGTTCTCAACTGCTATTCCTTCTTTGAAAATAAAGGCTATGACTTTGGCTTCTCTCTCCTCACTAAGTAGATCCTTGGTAATTCTGAATCCATTATTCTCATGCTCCAAGAGATCTGCAATAGTCTTTTCAGATATGTAGACTCTTCTTCCAAAGACCGAAGAACTAATGAGAGTCGAGCCTGTATTAGCATGAATCCAGAACTCTTTAACCAAACATCCATATGTTGGTCCTTCCAACCTCTTGAAGTAGTTACTCCATCCTTGTGCTTCCATTGAAGGAGTAATATTACATCCGTTCAACTTTAGATTATTGAAGTTTACAATCGTTTCTGACAAAATGACAAGATGATCAACTGGATTTTGTATGGTTGTGAGAGTTGAAGCATTTTGTGAGACGAAGGCCATTTTTAGCGATTCATGAGGAAAATAGAAGATAATTAGGCTGAGGATTCAGACGAGTAAAAGTGTGTTGCTGTCTTAGGGTTTGATGCTTTTATAGATTAAGAAGTAAGGTTATTTCTGTGGAGAGTTTGAAACCGCAGCGTTTGATTTTCCTAGAAGCACTAAGTATCGTGGGAAGGTAGGTTAATGATTAATTCCTTTAATCAAGAATCGTGACATAATCTTAATAAGTGGTAATGGAACCGTTACTTAACCATGACCTATGGGGGATTTATGGTCTCTAGACAATCCTAAGCCTTTTCGTGTGAATTTTAAGCAGCACTCATTATTTTATTTTAATTAGATAATTAGTCTATTTTGATCATTTGAAACATTCACACAAATCACATTTAGAGAAACAAACAAAAAAAGGATTAAGATTTAATATAAGCTTAGTTAAATAGAAATAACTAAATTCCTATCTTAGACTAAGAACGTCATCGGTGAACAAAATTCAGGAAGGATCTTCTCAGTCATTCCATTTATTTTGCAGTGACTAACAACTCCTTGGAGATCAAGAACATGTGAGATAACTCTGCAATAAGGAACTTGGTAGATTGTGTCTTCCTTAGACAGAATAATTTCCTCTTTCAGATGATTGTACATGGTTTGAGGTAGGTTAATTTTTATCCTAGACACTAAAAAGAAAATGAATAGTCTTTCTTTGTCAGACAACCATCCTCCTCCTCCTCTCTCTTGGTCTTAAATTAGTTACCATTAGATTGTACCAATCTTTAGCAACTGAAGTGAGGGTGCATGGTTGAGTGGGACGCCCCTCTGTTTCGAAAATTACGTGCAAATGCCTGTCGAAGCTGTGGTTGTTGATATTTCTTTCCACAGTTAGACCATCTTCGACACACCTAATGGCTTTAGCTATGATGGTGGGGTTGATCAAGACTGGGCAGCCAGCAACCACCGACAAAATAGCGTTTTTGCCATAGTCATATTCTAAAGCTCGTGCGTTTGCCCAGAACTCAGTTACAAGTGAAGGAAAGACAAGCATGTTGAAGTAGTCTTCCCAGTTCTGAAATTTAATTCCAGAGAGAATACTATTTTTGTTGAGTTGTGGCAGAAGGTTTAAATTTAATGTGAATTCATTCAGGAGTTCTAGATCGAAAATTTCTCCTCTGATGTTGTGTGAAGACATCTTGAGCGAGATAGTTGATGGAAGGAAGTTCTAGGGTACTAGATAGTGATTCTATTCTAGAGGAAGAGTAATGTTGTGAAAGAAACTATGGAATGATAGCTATTTATCAAGCTTGGAGCACGCGAGGTCATCATTTCCTAGACAAGCTATGAATAGCTGTGGCGGTCAGTTGAAGGGACACATGATAGACTTAAATTTCCGCAGACCAATGGTTAGGGGAATAGTAGCAGACATACGTAATTATGATTGTTTATTTTAATTCTTAAAAAACTACCTAATCATAAATGCTTGAGGAACTATTTTTATTTTCAATTTCTTTTATAAAACTTAAATAGTTAGTGATCTAAATATTCAAGAATAAAGGAAATCATACCTTAGGGATACAGAAGTCTTATGTAGAGATTCTTTTCCTAGATCTTCCCATGACTTCATCAGTGTCTGACGGAAGTGACATTTGGATCTCATAGCATTTTCTGTCTTGTTCCTTTGGTTGTTTAAGAATAGTCCACAATACATCTGCTTCTGATTTCTTCATTCTGAATGACGTCAGCAGCTAGAATTATTTTTTACTCTAAGTGGAAAACTCAAGTGTTTGGATTGACATCTTTTGATTCCAGTGCATGAGAGGTTCTGAACGACTTATCAAATAGTGATCTGATCACTAACATTTGATTCACCTTTGATCATCCAGGATTCATATGCTGAGTCATTTCTTCGAGTTTGAAATCTTCAGATTCCCGACTACAATAGACTATATTCTGAAATTCAAAATCATATACCAACAATTTTTATTCTTTATATGAAGAGATTCTGAATGAGCTTTAACCGAGAAAGTCAAGGGTGGACCTAATCCATTTCTTGAAAACATCTCAGGAGCTCATAAAGAGTTATTCTTCAGCAAACACATCTTCTTGTTTTTTGATGATTTAACTTTGAACAAATACGTGGTTCATCCACATGTATCTTCCAAGATGAGCATTCAACAGATACTGCTTATATTACAATGAGTTCATCTTATCAACTGATTCTTCAATCTACAACAAGGCTTTAAGTGAGAGAGGTTTAGTTATTTAACAACTGTAAAACTTCCATAATCATTGATTTGCTCAAGTACTCAGATTGATTACAATTTTGTACACAGTCATCTTCTGAACTGTTACAAAAATTGTAAGTGGATTTCAATCTTACCCAGAGTATTTCTACGCACCTCATCTGGATCTTTTTTGACACTGTTAAGTGTTTGATATCCATCAATAACAGAACCGGAGCTCTGATACCAATTGAAGGTGCGAGAAAGACACAAGAAATGGGGGTTTGAATTGTGTATTTACTCTTTTTAACAACTTTTCGGTTCTTGTCATTAAAGCACTTAGGATAACATCAGAGTTCGTTGGGAGACTCTAACTAACGAAGTTACATTTAGACTTGCAATTCATGAAGCATGAGAACCAACAAGAGTCTGAACATTATGCGTAACATTCAGAACTTGCAGAGCAGAAGCTTATCAGAGTTTCATGGTTCTGACTGGCTTATGTAAGGTTCTGATAATTAATATTGAAACATAAATAAGAACATTAAGCATAAGAGTAAAGGACACACGATATATCGTGGTTCACCATAAAGGCTAATCCAGTCCACCCTTCTCAGATGATTTCACCTTGAACACAAGGTCTTAATCCACTATAATCAATCTCGATTACAGATGCACGGGCAACTGCTGGTGACTAACCACTTGCACAGCCGCACTGTGACTATGCAATGAACCATTCAGGGATTCAACTTAATGAATATAACGAACATTGACCTGCAGGTTCCAATCTCGCAAGATCTACTGCTAGGCTTTCACAACTAGACGTTCAGGGATTCATCGCAATGAATATAACGCTACTGACCCTATTTCAGGCTTTTCCCACAATGACATCTCGCCATTGTCTTCTCGAGTCTCCGATCACACTGACCACTCAAGGAATCCTAATTCACCAAGAATTAGTTTAACTGGAGATTACAATAATGCTTCTTAACAAGCAGATTACTCCTAAGTTTAAGTACAAAGAACACATAAGTGTTCAAGCAAGATGTGAGCAGCAACTCCTTTCTATTCTTAAGAAACTACACAGATGTATAATGATTTGACAATTGTTGACATCTTGTAGATCTTATTCTTCTTCGTCTTCTTGGGTGAGCAAGCTTTGAGCAACAACTCCTTGCTTCAGTTCTTCAGTGTAGCGCTGACGAGAAGGTGGTTGATGACTTGACTGATTTGCAATGTTGTCTTCTTCATCAACAACTTCTATACCAATTCATTATTGTTGTGTTGAATGATGATCTTTGAGCTTCAACAATAATGGCCATGTGTAAATGGTGATAGCTTTGGATATTCTGAGTGTTACAACGAGAACTCATCGTTGTCGCTATCTTCACACAATGACTTGATCAATTCACTTTTGATGGAATGAATCAATCTTTTGTGGAGTGAATCGATTCATGGACTTCGTCGTCATTTAGAAGCGATCACTCTTTCCTTTAAATAGCCCAGTAGAAATATAGCCGTTTGAAATATTGTTGGCTGTTGGAAAAGAGACGTTGCATAATAACTAGCTGTACTGACACATCTCCTTTTTACTGTGGGAGAAGTGACGAGATATATCTTTCTTGGGCGCCGTGTACAGTTACTCACAACGGTAACATGTGACTTTCGAACTTCAGAGGCTTCTGATGGTTAATTATGAAGCATGAGTAGAGTCTTCTTAACAGGATATCTGATACTTCAAGTCTTTAGTTATTTGAAGAAGTCCATTAGGAATCAGTCTTCAGAACTTCAACACGTGTCTTTGAGCACGTTATCCTTTACTTCTTTAAGTCTTCCGAAACTTCAGAACTTGTCCATTAGGAATCTGTATTCAAAGTCTTCAATACTTGATCTTCAGAACCTTAATCTTCAGAACCTTAATCTTCAGAACACATAAGTCTTCAGAGTCTTTCTGCACTTGGTCTTCAGAGCCTTCCGCCTTCAGAACTTCAAGTCATGAGAGTCTTCAGCACTTCGGTTCTCTTCATTAGAAGCTTCGCAATCTTCAGAATCCCGACCACTTTCAGAGAGCATCCACAAGAGCATTGCATCAGCAATATCGACATCCTTGGATCTGACTGATCACGATGAGATACAGAAATGTTCTTGCTTCTTGCGACTTGTGTCACACATAGTAACTTCGCATATTATCAATTACGCTCATCTGGCTGGTGCTTATTGAATCTGATGTTTTCTATAATTATGATCTGCACACAACACACTTTAGAACATAAAATGGTTCTTTCACAAATACGTATTGTTATCATCAAAACATAGATCGACTTGTAGAGAAAACTCTTGCTCTCACACTCTATAGGAATCTCTTGTTTTATCATGTTATTTGCTAATGTTATCTGTTTGCTAAGGGTAAAGGGGTATGAAGACCTAAAGTTCTATTCCTAAGTGTGCTCCACAAGATATCGCATCTTGTGCCTACATATCCCGTCGGGAGTGGAATTAGAGCACTTGTAGTTCCTTTCAAAAGGATACTAAAGTTTGTTTGAAAAGTCTAGGAGAAAAGATGAGTCATCATCTTAACAACCACCACAGTTTTTGAGAATGGACCTTTGCTTCATCTTAGGAGAAGGGCTCTAACTCGGATATAAATCGACGAGTATGCCACATACCTCTCCCAAGTGGAAAAGGAATCCACATCTTGTTTGTATTGTGGGGTATGAGATTGTGTGTCTCTTCTTTGAGATGATTCACGTATAATTCTCTTGTGTGGAGAATCAGGTGATCTAAAGATGTTTGATTGTCTAATCAAGATTACGGGGGACTAACTTAGGAGAATCTATCCTAAAGTTGTCTAAGAAATTAAATCTTAAGGGATACCTACAACCACTAAGGGGAGGATGAAATGCAAATGAAATGCACCATGCACGACAAATGATTATCATGCATGGGATTTTCTCTTGGATATAATGCAAACAATTATATAAATAAAACATAAAGGCTAAAGTTGTAATAGACGTCAACGATTAATCAAAGCAAAGAGTTGAGTTTTTTATCGTGTACACTAGCAAAGTGGGCTAGCCTTGTGTATAGTGACCGAAGGGTTGATAGCAATGCTTAAAAGCAATCGACTTACATGGGTGGAAGTGGCTCGACGTTGGATCGAGAATTTTTACTTTCAAAAAGGTTTTAGAGCACAACAGAATGCATACATCAAGTATAATAGTAAGCAAACAATGCATAAGTATATGGCATGGTATAAATCAAGACTAAGGTTCCAAGCTTATTTAGCATTAACATAAACGTATGATCAAATTAAGCACATGATGAGGGATTTTAATAAGGAACAATTTATTAAGAAATTTTGATAATTTTAAAAGGAAAATAAAAGATTTATTATATTAAAAAAAAGTTATTATTAATTTAAAGAAAAGAAAAAAGTTTTATTAAAGGTTTTTTTCTTATTAATTAAAAAAGGTTAATTTTAATATTTTAATAAAAGAGAAAAAAGGTTTTTTATTTTAAATAAATGAAAGGTTTTACTAATTTAAAAAAAAAGTTTTACTTTAAAAAAATTTATAATTAATTTTTAAGAAGAAAAGTTATTTATTAAAATATGTTCTATTTAAAAGAGATAATCATGTTTTTAAAAACTAAAATCAATAATAATACTATTAAAAAAAAACTCTATTTTTTTTTAAATGTATAAAAAATATTATGAAGATTAATTATTAAAAAAGGAAAATTGGTGGAAAAAAAAAACGAATGGATCAGGTGTCTTGCAAGGGAGAGGGTCCATCATGGACCCTCAGATCATGACCGTCCGATTTAAAGGTGCTGCAAAACTAAAGGATACGATGGAGAGTGCACTGTGGGGATGTATGTGTGTGTGTGCATATGATTAGTAAGCTAATAAAATCAGAATAGGAAGAAAATGGAAACGCGATGCTCTCTTCTCTCACTCAGCCTTCGTTCGCCTCTCTCTCTCTCTCTTTCTCTCACCAAAAGGGTTTCCAAAACCCTAATTCCAAACCTCACCATCGCCTCTCGCCCTCTCGATTCCTTTCCTCTCTCGAATCTTTTCCTCTCTCGGCGGCGAAAAAAATATAACCCAAACCCCGCTGAAACCCAGAAAAAACCCCAATTCACTATGATTTGTGATTACAATTACAGAAAATATGGAACAGAATGGAAAAGGGAAGGATGGCGGAGGATCTTGATATGTGTTCTGCAGTCAACGCGGAAATGGTGCGTGGTGATGCTCCTTGCGGCGTCGGCGTCCTCTTCGAAGGTGATTCCCTCTACTCTACTCCACTCTCCTTTGTATTGGTTGTTGTTGCTGCATATGTGTTGTCTTTGTGGATGTCTGCAAATGGTTTGTATGGACCTTGGTGTGAATTTGCTCTTGTACTCTCCAATTTTGTATGTGTGTAGGGAGGTGTTTGTGAGGATTTGCGGGTATTGATGTTGTTCTCCGGGTGTGGCAATATTGTGAACTTTCTGGTGTAAATCGTGGTGACTTCTTACGTGTTCCCCCCTTTACATGTGAATCGTATGAGCCTTTTTATAGTTGTGATTGTTCCATGTCATTAAATTCTTGCCACAATTGCCTCAGCATGTTGAAAACTGTTTTGGAAAGAAATGGTAATGTCTAAACATGTCTTCTTTGGTTTTGGAAAGAAAAGAATTGCTTTTGATGATGTTCTGTGATAACTGTTTTCCTTTTTCAATTAATGGGTCACGTTTGGATTGTATTGGAAACTGAGGGCTGAACATCTGATATGCTTTAATTTGGGCAGCAGTATTGGATTTTGTTTGGAGCTGTTTGCAGGAGTGGCCGGGATTTAGCGCTGTAGGAGCACAAAGGATTGTAGGAAGCTTTGATGGCATTGAAATCGAAACTGACGGTTCTTGTAAAGTAAGTATAGTGATTCGTGCTTTATTTGTTTTAATCCTGTCAGCATTCTTTTGAAATTTTCACTAATTATGAACATGAACCCATCTTTCAACAATTGAGATCCCTTAGAAGCCACTGTTAGGAATCAACCATTAAAGGTCAAAAGCCAAAGTCAGCACAATTAAATATCATTCACCGGCTTCACCCCTGATTTAACGAACCTCGCAGACTTTCATCAGGTAGTGTCCAGGAAAGCAAGTGTTATCATTTTCTAGTTTTTTCTTCTTAACAACAGTCGAATCTTGAATTAAATCTGTCATCGTATTTTGTTCACAGGGCTACATTTCGTGCTGCCGGACGTCTTGCGATTTGCAAGACTTACTTTATGGTTCGAATGGTTTGAAGTTCTCGCAAGGTGGTTATGACTTGCATTTCTCATGGCTCAGTGAAGATTTTCAGTAATGGTATAGTGAGAACAGAGCTGCTGCATCATCAAGCTGCTTGCTTTGTTTTATAGCTCTTATAAGCTTGATTGACAGGATTTCATTATCTGCATAATCAACATGGTTGTCATGCTGGATTTTGACGGTTATAGTGCTTGTAGGTTCTTGACCAAGGATTGCACATGCTGCTGTGTTGTAACCAGGTGGTGGATAACTTTGCTTCCTTAGAAATCTTCATGTAGACAACATTCCGGATTACGTGGTCAGATGCTGGCGGACTAGCACCAGCGGTATTAGGCATCATGTTGCTCTCGGATATGTTTTAGAAAACACAGTCTTGTAATTTTAGTTTTTGTATTCTCTTTTTGTCGCCACTTCAAAGTCTAAGATTTGCAAGTCTTTACCATCCATGGATGAAGAGTTAGAACTCAAAGTTATATTTTTATGATGATTTGAACTTTGCATTTCATTTGACAGGTTTCTGGCTAGCTGATAAAGCAGTTGTTGCAGCGTGATTTGAGAATCTCAGTTCTAAGGATTTCCCAGAGGATAGGTATCTTTAATAAGTTGAACAACTTCCAACGCTTCAGCTCTTTTTTGAATGCATGTATTGGAACCGTTGAATTGGAAGGCTTTTGACTCAATATTCAGAATAGGAAAAAACATCATGGTTGAGTGAGGATCGAGCAAAAAGAAAACTCTTTGGCATTCACAACATGTTTCCTTTTACGTACAAACGATCGTGTCTTATGTTCTTCAGCTTCAACATGTTTAAGATCAGAGGTAGCTCTGCCTTCTTATGGTATACCGCAGGGTTTGAAATAGGACAGGAACTTCTGTGTTTCATGGCCCTGCACTTCACAGTACCGAACAACACATCCTCCCAGAACGACACCCCGCTCAACTGTTTTGACGGCTGCGGCACCAGCTTCATCCTGACTGGTGTTTTTACCAAGCCGATAATGAATATCATGGTGTAGAGTACCACTTTTTGGTGTTGTGATCTTCAAGACAACCTACGAGTCGCCATTAGAAAACTTCCCATAAGAAGACTGTGGGATAGGAACATGGATTAAAATTCTCAATACGTCCTATTTCAAGTCCATCTTTTTGTATCCAAATCTCGCATAGAAACACCCACAATGTTTTTTTATTCTTTAATCCTTCATAATCTTGTACTTCAGGACGAATTTTGTACCATGTGAACTTCTCACGAATCCTTTATATGGTGTGAACTTTAGTCTTTGAATTTTGTTTAGCTCGAAATTTTGAATCTTGAATGATGACTTGTAATTTGGAATTAACTTGACCTTAATAGTCTTCCAACTTAAACTTTCATGATGAATGATTACTTGCAACTTGAAACGGTAACTTGAACCTTGTGGAAAAACAAGAACCTTGTGGAAAAACAAGAATCTTGCACTTGAACTCGCCTGAGTGGATTAATTTGTCCTTGCAAATGAATAATCATGAGATTGGAAACAAACATGGGACTCTTGGAAAGTTTGGATTTTCTTGATAGCAAATAGTTTATGGTTTGTGGAAATGGACTTAGAACTTTGGTTAGGGATGGACATGGATTTAGAGTTGGAAGTAGTTATGGAAAATGGGTTTTGTAATTGGTTTATGGATAAATATGGATATGAATTTGGACAATAGATCTGGTTAGAAAAGTGGTAAATGGTTTTTGTTGGATATGGATAGTGGTTATGGGTATGGTTCTGGTAATGGGAAGGAAAATTTGGATATGGAAATGGTGAAGAGAAAAATTTGGATAATTTACCCTCCACTTGAATTCCAAGAACTCCACACAAACTTAAATCCAGTCCTTGGCCAAGATAAGCGCCCAAGACGCTTGATGCCTACTTGAACAAGCTTGGACCAGTGAATCCACGAGTCCTTCAAACTACATTAATGACCCTTGATCTTTGATTTAATCATAAATTCAAGAAGCAACCCCATTCCATCTGATAAGATCTTAATCCCTAAAATGAAGATGCAGTTCTTTTACATCTTCTCTTGAAAGCAAAGTATCACAACAAAAGCTTGCCAATACCACACAATACTTCATACCAATGGACAGGAAATCTGAATCATCCTTAGGAAAACCCTTTGAGAAATCTTGAGGACAAAATGCCGTTTGTATTGACCAGAGGATTATAAAATATAAGGGCACATCTTTCTTTTATCTCCACAGAATTCAACACAACTTGCAAGGACCAGAATCACAACGAGCACACACACAACTTCCATATCCTCTGAACTTTCTGCAGCAACCCTAGTTCCACAACCAAAACAAACAAACAGCGCCTAGTAAAACGGTTAGCCATGCATGGATGATTGACCTAAAAATGTTATGCAAGAGGGAAAGGGATCTTAGGGTAAAAAATTAGGGTGTGACACCCTGGAATCAAGTCTTGCCCAAAGAATCAGAAATAAACTAATTTTAGGCAAAACCCTAGTTTTGGCACTGGATGATAGGAGATGTTGACTGATGATCAAAACCCTAATTCCTTTGGAGATAATGGAGATCCTCTTAAACCAAGATGTTGCATGTGATAAGATGATATCAAAGCTCCAAGATACTTGCTCAGTGGAATTGTCAGATGTTCAGATGCACAAAACCCTAGTTAGAGGATCAAGGGATAGGATGAGGTGATTCTCTTCAAGTTTCTTGCCAATCTCAATCTCTTGATGAAATGGTGAACCAAATGAGATGTCTTGAGTCTTGAGGAGCCTTTGTGGCTTGAGTGCTTGAGTATATCCCATTCTCCTTACTTTGCACCATCAATGATGAAGGGACCCTTGATACCATGCCTTGGGAAGACCAATGATGCATGTGTGATGCTTGGGACCTAAATGCATATGAAATGTGAAGCATGAGCCACTTTTATTGAGGTATAAATAGGAGGGAAAATTTTGGGGTGTTACAGCTGCCCCTATTCAATCAACTGTGGACCTGAAGGGATGAGAGTAGCGGCTTTCAGACATTCGAGGTAAATAGGGATTGAATACCAAAGGAAACAAAAAATTGCACTCTCGGGGTATAAATAAGGGTAGGAAATCGGATGAGTGTAAAACTCTACTGGGGATGAAAGGGTAGGTGAGATTGAAAAGTCTGTTAGGGATAGGAAATGACACAGACGGGTGTCTAAAACCACGGGATAAGACATAGATGTAGGTTTAGATTAACGATACGGACGAGTATCGACAGATGATACGGACGAGTGTCAAAGAATGAGAGCAAACATGAACAAGTGATTCAACTCACGACACAGACGAGTATCGAAAGAGGACACTTACATGTATTAAGGAGAAATGAACACAGACGAATGTTTAGGTTAACGACACATACGAGTATCAAAAGATGATACAGACGGGTATCAAAGAAAGATGAGAGTGAGCATGGACGAGCGTCGAAATTCGCAACCTGCGAGGGGAGGGACGACTCCGCTGGGGAACAAGTAATAAGAGGTGTAAAACCATGAACACGGACGAGCGTCAAAGATCAATATAGACGAAGTATTGAAGCAAAGTGAAACAAACACGGACGAGTGCTTAACTATGCTGGGGATAAACACAGACAAGTGCTTAATATCAATACAGACGAGTGTTGAAGAAATTACTGTGAGTATATGGACTCTAGGATCATCACATATGAGTATTGATGAAGCCGAAACAAACTCGGACGAGTGCCTAAGATCAATATGGATGAATATTGATGAAACTGAAACAAGCACAGAGGAGTGTCTAAGATCAATGAGGATGAAGTATTGAGGAAATGAAATCGAACACGAACGGGTCTCGAAGGAACACAGTCGAGTGGCTAAGAATCCAAAATCAATACGAACGAGTACCGGCGAAACTGAAACAAACACGAACGAGTGTTGGAAGACCACGGACGAGTGTCTACGAATATAGGGTCAATACGAACGAGCATTGATGAACCTGAAACAAACACGAACGAGTGTTGAAAGACCAAGAACTAGTGCCTACGAATCTAGGGTCAATACCAACGAGTATTGATGAACTCGAAACAAACACGAACGAGTGTTGAAAGACCATGGACGAGAGTCTAAGATCAATATGGACGAATATTGAAGAAACTGAAATAAACACGAACGAGTGTCTAAGATCAATATTGTCGAATATTGAAAAAACTGAAATAAACAAGAACGAGTGTCTAAGATCAATATGGACGAATATTGAAGAAACTGAAATAAACACGAACGAGTGTCTAAGATCAATATGGACGAATATTGAAGAAACTGAAATAAACACGAATGAGTTTCTAAGAAATAGGGGATCAATGCAGACGAAGCATTGAAGACATGAAACAAACACGAACGAGTGCTGAGAGAACAGTGCCTCGAAAGTATCAAGATGAATGCATCCAAACCTTGGACGATGGGTGTGAGGGACGACTCTGAGGGGATAATGGAATCCTAGTCAAACGACTCTGCTAGGGGATGAAGGTCAGTGAGAGTAGGATTGACAGATTTACTACCCTAAGGATGGGTTGAAGCACGTGCTTGGGGCTAGAGTTACGTCGTTTTATGTTGGGGAAGAAGAGAAACCTGAACAGATGACTCTGTAGGGGAATACCAGTAGGATGAACGGGTTTATTGGCGACTTCACCGGGGATAAAGTAAGATTGAACATCCTGAGTTAAACCACTTTCTGTTGGGGGACGTCTGGCAATAGAATATCCAAACCTGGCTTATGCTTCGAATGGACATGCTTGAATTTTTCTATGGCGTAATGCTCCATATCAAATAAAAATGCTACACGTTTTGAGGATGCGATGATTACTATATGCAAGATGCAAAGAGGATCCTCGATCGAAGATGATGATTATCAATTCTGCCGAGGAAGTGATCACTGATCTGACCTTTTGACTGTCTGTGGGGAAAAGATCAACAACTCGACTGGGGAGAAATGTTGATACATATGAACTCTGAATTGCGGGGAATGATGACTTGGCTGGGAAGACATCACTAGAACCAGTCCTGCTTGAGGAGAGCCTATAACCATAGGACTTTGCTAGGGGATGACAACTGTCTGACATGGCTGCTAGGAGAACTGAGATCAATTAAACCTTTGCTGAAAAAGGAGATGCTTGTTGGAGAGTAAAGATTAACAGGCCTCTACTGAGGTAGGAAACACGTCCTGTCTTGATGAGGAAATTATACACCAGTACTCTGTGGGGCGAGAAATGCTACTGGAGACGGGAGGTCAAACGAGCCTCTTGCGGGGGATGCCAACCTGCTTGGAGAGAAAGAATAAACCATCTTTACCCTGTTTGGGGATTGAACTCTTACTAGAGAAAAGACAAATTCAATTCTGACTGGGGATACCAAATCTCTGGACTCTCGCTGGGGAGGATAATAGGAAAACATAACACATTGCCAAGGACAATACAACCTTAGCTGTTAGACGTATACTTTTGATACGGATTATTCATACTTTCTAGATAATGTGATCGATCAATAGCAAACATAACTTTAGGCTTTAGAGCCTAGTCTAATTTGGCCTTAAGGGTTCTCACCTCTTTTTGCCAAATATGACAAATATCACAACCCCAATTGAACCATGGAGACTTGTTCTCATCAATCTTAGCTTTTGATGTATCCACCATGAAGTTTTTAAGAGCTTCCAATTCTTTTCGGAATCGGAAACCTTTTTCTCCAAGTATGAAAAAATCTTTTTGTTCGAGGCTAAGCATTGAAAAGCTTCCTTAGCCTCATGGCGCAACATATCAAAAGCTTTTTGTAATTCTAAATGAGACATATTATTGGAGTGGTCGTATTTAGAGTGTTTTACCTCTTTCTTCTTGTTTCGATGTTCCATAAGACATAGATTGACGGATTCACTTTCGTCACTTGAGCTGTCATCTTTTTCTGACTCGTTATCGCTCTCCCAAGCGATGTATGGTCGTCTATATTTGTTTGACTTCTTGTGTTGACGACTTTTATCCTTATCCTTGTCTTTGTCTTTCTTAAGTGATGGACAATCCGACTTGTAGTGCCCGGATTTTCCACAGTTGTAACAAGATCCTTTCAACTTGCCATTCTTATTGCCTTCATTTCTAGATTGCCTTCTAAATTTGACGAGATTTTTATCTGAGTGCTGAATTTCATTCTTTCGAACATACCTATTGTATGTCTTCACAAATAGCCCCATGTCATCACTCGAATCATCATCTTCATCATTGTTGGTTTCATTATGACTTTGCTCTTGAGATGTGGACTTTGAACAAGAAGTCTTAAGAGCAATCGACTTCTTTTCCGTTTCCTTTGTTTTCTCCTTCTTTACAATTTTCTCATGTTTTTCCAAGCTGATTAGCACTTGCTCATGTTCATCGAGTTTGCCAAATAATGTCGTGAGGTCTAGAGTAGCTAGATAATTGGCCTCCTTGATCGCGGTGACCTTCGGCTGCCATTCCCTGTTAAGACACCTCAAAATCTTATTAGTAGCAACCTCGTTGGGAACCGGTTTACCAAGTACATGCAATTTGTTGATTATATGAGTGAATCGTTTTTGCATATCCGCAATGGTTTTCCCTTGCTTCATGTAAAAAAATCTAACTCTCGCGTTAATATGTTGATTCAGGCCATTTTCACATAATTAGTGCTTTCGTGAGCTACTTGTAAAGCATCCCACATGGCTTTGGCCGCTTCACAATGAGAGACTCGATAATATTCGTCAACTCCCAAAGAGGAGATCAAAATATTCCGAGCCTTCCAGTCATAGCTATACTTTTTCTCGTCCTCCTCATTCCATTGAGCTTCGGGTTTGGGAACAACAACACCATTTTCACCGGTCATGGTTATTTCCATAGGACCATTTAAAATGACATTCCAAATCTTTCGATCAATGGAATTTATATGCTCGCGCATACAATCTTTCCAGTAGCTATAATTCTCGCCTGTAAAAATTGGAGCTCTATTATAAGCCCCTTTAGGTTCGTTCACCATTTTCCAAGAAGTTTTACTGAAGCACCTGATAAAGCGGAGCTCATGATACCACTTGTTAGACGATGGCTAGGATCTAGAAGGGGGGGTTGAATAGATTCCACAAGTTTTTACATGCTAATGGTGTTCCAAAATTGGTTTTAAAAATTATTACAGAAGCAAACACTGAATCACTCGTCTACAACGAACCACTACCGAAAAGATCGGATATGCGAAATATCGCTAGGAATGATGTGACAAAAGAGAAAAATATATGAATCAACCAAAAACACAATGCAATCAACCAAATTTTATTTACTTGAAATTTATCCAATTACCAACGAGATAGGATGACAAAATTTAATCACAAAGTGCTTTAGAGCTTACGCTTAATCAATTTATCGAACACTTGGGGCGTGCAACACTCCAAGTGTGAATTTCTAATTAATGTGAATGTAGAGCTAATGCCAAATGCAATCCAAGGGATTGTATTATTTTTACAAGTTTATTTTCAGCTCTACATTACACTATATCCGAAAATTTTGATCAATTGATATTTCACAAGTTTGATTAATATCAAAACGTAAAAGAGTAGGGAAAAAGAGAACAAACACGATTTGTTTAGGCGGTTCCCCTACCGTCCTCGCTAAGGGTACCTCTGCCCCCAATTCCGAACAAGGGATTGAGATATATATATATATATATATATTCTGTTTGCAAATTTTTGTACAAGAGAAAACTGAACAATCAAACCCTCAAACGTCTTTGATGTCGATGCAAAGTCTTCTCTCCCCTTGATTCAAGATGAATCAAGTGCTTCGAATTTGGTCGAACAAATCACCGTCTCACGCTACTAGATTGAAAGAACCCATTCTTCAATCACCTTCACTCGGTCAATTTCGATCTTCCATAATTCGAACCCAAATCTTTCTTGTACGAACCTCCGACTGTAGCTACTAAACTGAACGAACACTCCGTTCTTTAGTTACCTTCGCACGGCTGAATCCTTGTAGAGAAACCGATTTGTGCAAAACCCCCAGAATCACCCGGTTTCTTGGAGGACAAAACCAGAGGTTTTATTCAAGAAACACCTACTGATTCTCAACCCAGAACAAAGGATACAACACACCTAAGTCTCAATGTTATCACTTCACACAATGCACGACACTAACAAAAATGATTATGTGTAGTTGTTAGAGGACACAAGGTTGAAGATGAAGATGAAGAGAAAGATCAGTATATATTTTCACGTTTCTTGTTGTGTTGAAAAAATTAGGAACCAATTATTTATATGATGCAAAATAACCAACTAAATGAAAATGACAACATAATATAAACAACAGAATGCAGAAAAATGCCTCAGACCAGCGAAGAGTCGACCGCTCGCTGGATGAGGGTCGGCGGGCGCTTACCCGGTGAAGTATCTGCACAAAATAACGAAGCATGCGTCGACCGTTCATGACCATGCGTCGACGCAGGAACGCTGAAACTGCATAATAACAAAACCAAGAAGCATGCGTCGACCGCATGCATGGAAAGGGTCAGCGCGCGCCTTCCCGGTGGTTTCACAAAAACTGTCAAGACAGCATGAGTCGACTCATGCATAGTTTAGGTCGACTCAAGACCTGTAAAAACTTAGAAAATGATTTTTCTGAATGTTTTAACCAACTGAGACACAAGGCATGCACACCAAACACTAGTACCATGATTATGAACATGTAGAAATTATATAAAACCATTCCTATATGTTTAGACACATAATTATCAATGGTTGTATGCAATGCGACCGACAATGAAGTGATACCGTCCAAATTACAAACTAAAGGCTATCCTATTTGTTGACATCATTAAAACAGAAACTAGATGAGAAGCACCTTGCCCTCACATATTCCCCCTTTTTGATGATGGCAACATTTTCTGTCTTTATCTTGATTTGTAATTTGAAGACTCCCCCTATCTTTGTGAGGTCTTTAAAAATTCAATTTCTGGTGCTAGTGTAGATCAATTTCTGCTGCTAGTATAGATGTATCCTTCTCCCTCTTTGACAACATCAAAAAGAGAAATAGAAGGAGGTCAAAGATAAAGCATCATGATATTTAATAATTCACTCAACAATTTGCAAAACAGATACATTAACATTCATCCACATATAATGAAGTTAATGTGAGAATAAAAAAACGGATAAATACGACACACTAGATGCAAACAGAATACATTCCATAGTAGTAGAAAGAGTAACATAGTCAAAAATGAAAGCAAAAGCAAAACATCATGCAAGAAAAGAACGAGTAATACAATCAAAACACAAAATATAACATGCACTAAAAATATGATCCTAAGTCTCATTGTCTCCTCCCCCTAAATGGATGGCCTCTTCCTCTAAAGTGTTGTCCTTGTGGTGGAAGGAGTGGTTGTTCCTCTATGTACTGATTCAGTTCGATCACAGCCTTATTCAGAACGCCCAAACCGTTGGTTAGATTCCGAGTCTGAAGTTCCAGTGCATTATCCAAAGCTGTAAACCTGTTCATTGAAGAATCAGCAAACCGGTTGAAATTCTGAGTGTGGTTGTCCAACTGATTTGAAAGAGAAGTGAACCTCTCCTCCTGAGCTGTATACCGTTCCTCTTGTCAGTTCATGAATTCCTATTGTTCCAGCTGCATCTGATTCAACATGGCCAGGATTTCTTCAGTGTCCTGTTGTTGTGGCTGTGGAGTTGTACGAATCGAATACTCAGGCTGTTTCCAGTCGTATTCATCAGCTTGTTGTTGCCAGCCATAGGTGGGAGAAATATATGCAGCACCAAGAGACGTCCAACTGGTCTGTTGCCATTCTCCCCAGCCTTGATTTTCATAAGGATCACGCTGTGGAGAGAAACCCATCCATTCCATATTGTCTTCATCCATCATATTTACGTCAGTTGGTATGTTATTTCCAGCTTGATCGTCCTGTACATTTTCTTCCGCGACCGCCTGGTCATCCGAAAAATCATGATGAGGGTGAGTTCCTCTAGGTCTGAATTTGAACTCCTTAGCGACAGGATCCCAAAAGTAACCCATCATAGTCAGGGTCTTTTCTTGGAATTCATGATCAGATGAAACAGAGATATAACGAATACCCAAAACCTTTATCCCAGCCTTATTTAAAACGCACTGAATACACGACGCATAACACAACGAAGTACCTCTTGTAGAATCTCGTAGTGCAAACATACGATATGTAAAGTAGTATGGCCAGTTGATGCAGATTTTGGTCTTCAACAGATAGATTAAATGAACCTCTGCTTGATCGACCCTAGAAAATCCTCCTTTCTTCGGTAGCAAGATGTGAGCGATAATCCATTGCAAGATACGATCAACAGGTTTTAGATGACCTGTTGTGACAGTTTTTGGAAGCAGATCGTTGTTCACAATGCTGTCCGAATAAGGTTCACACAGTATTGAGTTCAATGCACATTTAAATTCATAGTTGTTGACAAACTTAGTATCAGTTACTTTTGGAAGATCGTTAGTTTCCAACTTAAACAAACTATTCCATACAACAGCATCCATAGAATAAGTCTTATTATCCATAAGATACTTAAAATCCGTACCTGTGAATTTATCCAGAATTCCAGTATAGAACAGTCGCACCAAATTTCCATTATACTTATCATCAAATTCCATAAATTTATCAAATTTCTGAGCGCTCAACATTTCAATGACTTCTGTAAGATGATAATCTGGCCCTCTAAGAGGATATTATACATACTGTCTAATAACGGAGCAGTTTCGGAAGTCGTCGTTGAAGGTCTCAGATAATGCATCAGAGAGTAAGGATATATCAGTTATCGGTGTTGAAGAGGGTCCAACCCTTGATGTTGAAGCTCAGGTAGACCTTTTTCCATTGTTGATTAACTTGATGAGAACAGATGAACAGTGACGAACTGATGAACAATGCGCAGATGATGAAGAGAGGATTAAGAGAGAATCTTGATTCTAATGTATAGTGAGAACCCCCTTTTAAAGATTTTGTTGAATGCAATTTTGTGGCAATAATGGAGTTTTATGGAGGAAGTTTGAAGGAGAGGAGACGAGAAGACAATAAAATCAGAGTTTATGACATGCAAATGAAAAGAATAAAGGTATTGATTTCATGCAGTTACTTTTCAAGACATTTAAGCGGCGCGCGCCTTCCCAAGAAAGTGAAAAATCAGGGTTCGTCAACGATGCGTCGACCGAAGTGTGTCATGCGTCGGCGCACGTTGGACGAAATTTAAAAAAATTTGAAAAATTAGGGATGCGTCGACCTTAGGTAGGCGCGCGCAGACCCGTGCCTTCTCTTGAAAAATTGGACCATTCTTGAGTCGACCCATGACACTCTTTGGTCGACTCAACCCAGTACAAAATGGAAAAATTCAAAATTTTATCTACTTATGCACTAACAAATGATAAATAAACATGCCAACACACAAATCAAACATTCAAATGAATAAGATATGCTTAAATGTGTAGTAAACATCATTTTTAACACTTAACATGGTACATATATTAAGAGAAACTTATGAAGAGGAACGATATTACCGTAATCATGATTGACGATGTGAGCCCTCACATATAGCTCAATAATTCTTTGCATTGTTAGTCAAAAACATAAACAAGCATATATATATATATATGTGAAGAACTAGAATATTGAAGAACTAGTAAACATCATTTTTAACACTTAACATGGTACATATATTAAGAGAAACTTATGAAGAGGAACGATATTACCGTAATCATGATTGACGATGAGAGCCCTCACATATAGCTCAATAATTCTTTGCATTGTTAGTCAAAAACATAAACAAGCATATATATATATATATATATATATGTGTGTGTGAAGAACTAGTATATTGAAGAAATATCAAGCACGGTCCGAGATGTCGAGAACGCATAGTTCCCTATGGATGTGAAAGAAAGGCTCTGTAGCTAGTGGTTTTGTAAAGATGTCAGCAAGTTGATTTTTAGTATCAACATGCTCAAAGACCACATCACCTTTCTCTACATGATCCCTAAGGAAGTGATGACGTATTTCAATATGCTTGGTGCGTGAATGCAATACGGGGTTCTTAGTTAGGTTAATAGCATTAGCGTTGTCGCATAGAATAGGAATACGCTCAAGTTTTAAATTGAAATCGAGCAATTGTTGCTTAAGCCATAGGACTTAAGCACAACAACTGCCAGCGGCAACGTATTCCGCCTCGGCTGTCGACAAGGCAATGAAAACCTGTTTCTTGCTATGCGAACTCACCAAGGAATTTGGGAAAAAGTGACACGTGCCATTAGTGCTTTTCCTATCCGATTTGAACTCGACAAAGTCAGAATCGGAATAGCCAACTAAGGAACAAACACTACCCTTGGAATACCAAAGCCCATACTTTGGAGTACCGGAGAGGTATCGAAGTATGCGCTTAACAACTTTTAAGTGAGATTCCTTAGAATGTGCTTGATACCTTGCACACATGCATACACTGAACATAATGTCGGGTCGTGATGCGGTAAGATAAAGAAGAGATCTAATCATACCTCTATACTTCTTTACCTCTACATCCTTACCATTTTCGTCACAATCAAGATTAGCACAAATAGGCATCGGAGTATCAATTGCCTTGCAGTTTACCATGTCAAAACTTTTGAGAAGCTCGAGACAATATTTTGTTTGACTTACAAATGTGCCCCCTTCGAGTTGTTTGATTTGCAATCTGAGGAAATAGTTAAGCTCTCCCATCATGCTCATTTCAAACTCCCCCTGCATCAAACTAGAAAACTCCTTGACCAAGGTCATGTTAGTAGACCCGAAGATGATATCGTCAACATAAATTTGTACCAAAATTAAGTATTTTCCTTGACGTTTAATAAAGAGGGTTGTGTCAACCTTGCCTCTTGAATACCCTTGATCAAGTAAAAATTTGCTTAGACGTACATACCAAGCCCTAGGGGCTTGTTTAAGTCCGTACAAAGCACATTTAAGTTTGTAGACATGATCGAGATATTCATGGGATTCAAACCCGGAGGTTGGGCTACATAAACTTCTTCATTTATATATCCATTAAGGAAAGCACTTTTAACATCCATCTGAAACAATTTGAAATTTTTAGTGCAAGCATAAGCAAGTAAAAGGCGTATAGCCTCGAGTCGGGCAACCTGCGCATAAGTTTCCTCATAGTCGATTCCTTCCTCTTGGTTATACCCTTGCGCTACAAGCCACGCTTTGTTTCGATTTATAACTCCATTTTCATCAAGTTTATTCCTAAACACCCATCGGGTGCCGATTACTCGATGACCTCGCGGATGGGGGACAAGGTCCCAAACCTCATTTGTCCTGAATTGATTTAGTTTATCTTGCATTGATAAAAACCAATGCTCATCGAGTAACACCTCCTTTGCATTTTTAGGTACAACTTGTGACACAAAAGCGGAGTAATAACAGAAGTTACTAAGTTTAGAGCGGGTGGTTACTCCCTTAGAGATGTCACCGATGATGTTGTCGATGGGATGGTCTTTGGAAGACTTCCATGCTGGAGGAAGGTCATCTTCATTAGTTGGATGATCCTCCTCACTCTTCATAGGTTGGTGATCCTTTTCCTCCTCAATACGCACTGCTTCAGGCTGATCAATTCCTTTATCAGTGTCCTTGAGTATGTCTTCTGAAGATACACCTGAACCATGAAAAAAACTACCTTCTCTGACATTTTTCGGATAAGACTCATCAAAAGTAACCTGTACCGACTCTTCAACAATATGTAACCTCTTATTATAAATCCTATATGCTATACTTGACTGAGAGTATCCAAGAAAAATACCCTCGTCAGCCTTGGCATCAAACTTACCAAGTGTCTCTTTACCATTGTTCAACACGAAACATTTGACCCAAAAAATGTGAAGGTGAAAGATATTAGGCTTTCGCCCTCTTAAAAGCTCATACGGTGTCTTGTTTAGAATAGGCCGGATGAACACCCTATTCAAAACATAACAAGCCGTACTTATGGCGTCGGCCCAAAAGTATTTTGGAAGTCCACTTTCATTGATCATAGTCCTTCCTAATTCATCCAAAATTCATATTTTACATTCCACAACCCCATTTTGTTGAGGGGTACGTGGTGCGGAAAAATTATGATCAATTCCATGGGATTCACAAAATGCTTCAAACAAATGATTTTCAAACTCACCCCCATGATCACTTCTAATTGACACAATATTCGTGTTTAACTTGTTTTGAGATAACTTAGCAAATCTTTCAAAGGCCGAAAATGTATTACTCTTGTTTGCTAAGAAAATAGTCCAGCAAAATCGAGAAAAGTCATCGACTATTACAAAACCATAATAGTTACCACCTAGGCTTTTGATCTTAGATGGTCCAAAGAGGTACATATGGAGGAGCTCAAGGGGTCTTATAGTTGAAAATATGTTTTTAGATTTGAATGAGATCCTTGTTTGCTTCCCCATTTGACAAGCATCACAAAGGTGATCCTTTGTGATTTTGATTTTGGGCAAACCGATGACTAGGTCTTTAGAGAATATTTTGTTAAGCAAATCAAAATCGATATGAGCCATCTGTCTATGCCATAACCATGAATCTTCATTCATAGTGACTAGACACTTGTCTCCATTCAACGATACCTCATTTAATTCTAGCATATAGTCATTATTCACCCTCAAGCCCTTAAACACATCCTTTTTGTCACTATCTTCAACTATACAATAATCCTTTGAAAAAGATACTTTATAATTCTTGTCACATAGTTGACTAATGCTTAAAAGGTTATGTTTAAGGCCTTCCACAAGAAGCACATCAGAGATAGTAGTAGATGAGGGGTTACCTACACTACCTTTGTCGAGAATCTGTCCCTTGTTATTGTGTCCGTAGGTAACACACCTCTTTTTAATTGCCACAAAGTCGATGAAAAGAGATATGTCTCCTGTCATATGTCTTGAGCAACCACTATCCAGAACCCGTCTTCTTTCGGTGGTCTCAAGACTTTCTACCTACAAAGTCAACCAAGGGAAAGTAGGTACCCAATTCTTATTGGGCCCTTTATGGTGAGTGAAACCAGGGTTGCATTTGGGAAGCCATTGATAAATGCCTTTTAGAACAAGAAATCTTCTAAAATGACATTTAGCAATAGTATGACCAGGTTTGCAACAATATAAGCAATTACGGTTCATTTGAGGTTTACCTTTTCTATCTCTATCTCGAATCACATACGTATACTTTTGATACGGATTATTCATACTTTCTCGATAATGTGATCGATCAATAGCAAACGTAACTTTAGGCTTTAGAGCCTTGTCTAATTTGGCCTTAAGGGTTCTCAACTCATTTTGCCAAATATGACAAGTATCACAACCCCAATTGAACCATGGAGACTTGTTCTCATCAATCTTAGCTTTTGATGTATCATCCATGGAGTTTTTAAGAGCTTCCAATTCCTGTTTGGAATCGGAAACCTTTTTCTCCAAGTATGAAAAAATCTTTTTGTTCGAGGCTAAGCGTTGAAAAGCTTCCTTAGCCTCATGGTGCAACATATCAAAAGCTTTTTGTAATTCTAAATGAGACATATTATTGGAGTGGTCGTATTTAGAGTGTTTTACCTCTTTCTTCTTGTTTCAATGTGCCATAAGAGCTGTCGTCTTTTTCCGACTCGCTATCACTCTCCCAAGCGAAGTATGCTCGTCTAGATTTGTTTGACTTCTTGTGTTAATGACTTTTATCCTTATCCTCGTCTTTGTCTTTCTTAAGTGATGGACAATCCGGCTTGTAGTGCCTGGATTTTCCACAGTTGCAACAAGATCCTTTCAACTTGCCACTCTTGTTGCCTTCATTAGATTGCCTTCCAAATTTGACGAGATTTTTATCTGAGTGCTGAATTTCATTCTTTCGAACATACCTATTGTATCTCTTCACAAATAGCCCCATGTCATCACTCGAATCATCATCTTCATCATTGTTGGTTTCATTGTCACTTTGCCCTTGAGATGTGGACTTTGAACAAGAAGTCTTAAGAGCAATCAACTTCTTTTCTGTTTCCTTTGTTTTCTCCTTCTTTACACTCTTCTCATGTTTTTCCAAGCTGATGAGCACTTGCTCATGTTCATCGAGTTTGCTAAATAATGTCGTGAGGTCTAGAGTAGCTAGATTATTGGCCTCCTTGATCGCGGTGACCTTCGGCTGCCATTCCCTGTTAAGACAACTCAAAATCTTATTAGTTGCAAGTACATGCAATTTGTTGATTATATGAGTGAATCATTTTTGCATATCCGCAATGGTTTCCCCTTGCTTCATGTAAAAAAGATTGAACTCTTGCGTTAATGTGTTGATTCGGGCCATTTTCACATCATTAGTGCCTTCGTGAGCTACTTGTAAAGCATCGCACATGGCTTTGGCTGTTTCACAATGAGAGACTCAATAATATTCGTCAACTCCCAAAGAGGAGATCAAAACATTCCGAGGCTTCCAGTCATAGCTATACTTTTTCTCGTCCTCCTCATTCCATTGAGCTTCGGGTTTGGGAACAACAACACCATTTTCACCGGTCATGGTTATTTCCATAGGACCGTTTAAAATGACATTCCAAATCTTTCGATCAATGGAATTTATATGCACGCGCATACAATCTTTCCAGTAGCTATAATTCTCACCTGTAAAAATTGGAGCTCTATTATAAGCCCCTCTAGGTTCGTTCGCCATTTTCCAAGAAGTTTTATTGAAGCACCTGATAAACCGGAGCTCGTGATACCACTTGTTAGACGATGGCTAGGATCTAGAAGGGGGGTTGAATAGATCCCACAAGTTTTTACACGCTAATGATGTTCCAAAACTGGTTTTAAAAATTATTACAGAAGCAACCATTGAATCGCCCGTCTACAACGAACCACTACCGAAAAGATTGGATATGCGAAATATCGCTAGGAATGATGCGACGGAAGAGAAAAATATATGAATCAACCAAAAACACAATGCAATCAACCAAATTTTATTTACTTGAAATGTATCAAATTACCAACGAGATAGGATGACAAAATTTAATCACAAAGTGCTTTAGAGCTTGCGCTTAATCAATTTATCGAACACTTGGGGCGTGCAACACTCCAAGTGTGAATTTCTAATTAATGTGAATGTAGAGCTAATGCTAAATGTAATCCAAGGGATTGTATTATTTTTACAAGTTTATTTTAAGCTCTATATTACATAATATCAAAAATTTTGTTCAATTGATATTTCACAAGTTCGATTAATATCAAAACGTAAAAGAGTAGGGAAAGAGAGAATAAACACGATTTTTTTAGGCAGTTCCCCTACCGTCCTCACTAAGGGTACCTCTGCCCCTAATTCCAAATATGGAATTGATATATATATATATATATATATATATATATATATATATATATATATATATATATATTTCTGTTTACAAATTTTTGTACAAGAGAAAACTGAACAATCAAACCCTCAAACGTCTTTGATGTCGATGCAAAGTCTTCTCTCCCCTTGATTCAAGATGAATCAAGTGCTTCGGATTTGGCCGAACAAATCACCGTCTCACGCTACTAGATTGAAAGAACCCACTGCTCTTCAATCACCTTCACTCGGTCGATTTCAAATTTCCATAATTCCAACCTAAATCTTTCTTGTACGATCTTCCGACTGTAGCTACTAAACTGAACGAACACTCCGTTCTTCAGTTACCTTCGCACGGCTGAATCCTTGTAGAGAAACCGATTTGTGCAAAAACCCCCAAAATCACCCGGATTCTTGGAGGACAAAACCAGAGGTTTTATTCAAAAAACACCTACTGATTCTCAACCCAGAACAAAAGATACTACACACCTAAGTCTGAACGTAACACGCCACACAATACAAGACACTAACAAAAATGATTATGTGTAGTTGTTAGAGGACACAAGGTTGAAAATGAAGATGAAGAGAAAGATCAATATATATTTTCACGTTTCTTGTTGTGTTGAAAAAATGAGGAACCAATTATTTATATGATGCAAAATAACCAACTAAATGAAAATGACAGCATAACAGAAATAACAGAATGTAGAAAAATGCCTCAGACCAGTGAAGAGTCGACCGCTCGCTGGATGAGGGTCAGCGGGCGCTTACCCGGTGAAGTATCTGCGCAAAATAACCAAGCATGCGTCTACCGCTCATGACCATGCGTCGACGCAGGAACGCTGAAACTGCATAATAACAAAACCAAGAAGCATGCGTCGACCACATGCATGGAAAGGGTCAGCGTGCGCCTTCTCGGCGGTTTCACAAAAACTGTCAAGACAGCATGAGTCGACTCATGCATAGTTTAGGTCGACTCAAGACCTGTAAAATCTTAGAAAATGATTTTTCTGCATGTTTTAACCAACTGAGACACAAGGCATGCACACCAAACACTAGTACCATGATTATGCACATGTAGAAATTATATAGAACCCTTCCTATATGTTTAGACACATGATTATCAATGGTTGTATGCAATGCGACCGACAATGAAGTGATACCGTCCAAATTACAAACTAAAGGCTATCCTATTTGTTGACATCATTAAAACAGAAACTAGATGAGAAGCACCTTGCCCTCACATACTCCCCCTTTTTGATGATGGCATCATTTTCTGTCTTTATCTTGATTTGTAATTTGAAGACTCCCTCTATCTTTGTGATGTCTTTAAAAATTCAATTTCTGGTGCTAGTGTAGATCAATTTCTGCTGCTAGTATAGATGTATCCTTCTCCCTCTTTGACAACATCAAAAAGAGAAATAGAAGGAGGTCAAAGATAAAGCATCATGATATTTAACAATTCACTCAACAATTAGCAAAACAGATACATTAACATTCATCCACATATAATGAAGTTAATGCGAGAATAAAAAAAAACGGATAAATACAGCACACTAGATGCAAACAGAATACATTCCATAGTAGTAGAAATAGTAACATAGTCCAAAATGAAAGCAAAACCAAAACATCATGCAAGAAAAGAACGAGTCATACAATCAAAACACAAAATATAACATGCACTAAAAATATGATCCTAAGTCTCATTGTCTCCTCCCCCTAAATGGATGGCCTCTTCCTCTGAAGTGTTATCCTTGTGGTGGAGGGAGTGGTTGTTCCTCTATGTATTGATTCAGTTCGACCACAACCTTATTCAGAACGCTCAAACTATTGGTTAGATTTTGAGTCTGAAGTTCCAGTGCATTATCCAAAGCTGTAAACCTGTTCATTGAAGAATAAGTAAACCGGTTGAAATTCTGAGTGTGGTTGTCCAACTGATTTGAAAGAGAAGTGAACCTCTCCTCCTGAGCTGTATACCGTTCTGCTTGTAAGTTAATGAATTCCTCTTGTTCCAGCTACATCTGATTCAACATGGCCAGGATTTCTTCAGTATCCTGTTGCTGTGGCTGTGGAGTTGTACGAATCGAATACTCAGGCTATTGCCAGTCATATTCATCAGCTTGTTGTTGCCAGCTATAAGTGGGAGAAACATATGCAGCACCAAGAGACGTCCAACCGATGTGTTGCCATTCTCCCCAGCGTTGATTTTCATAAGGATCATGCTGTGGAGAGGAACCCATCCATTCCATATTATCTTCATCCATCATATTTACGTCAGTTGGTATGTTATTTCCAGCTTGATCGTCCTGCACATTTTCTTCCGCGATCGCCTGGTCATCCGGAACATCATGATGAGGGTGAGTTCCTCTGGGTCTGAATTTGAACTCCTTAGCGACAGGATCCCAAAAGTAACCCATCATAGTCAGGGTCTTTTGTTGGAATTCATGATCAGATGAAACAGAGATATAGCAAATACCCGGAACCTTTATCCCAACCTTATTTAAATTGTACTAAAAACACGACGCATAACACAACGAAGTACCTCTTGTAGAATATCGTAGTGCAAACATACGATATGTAAAGTAGTATGTCCAGTTGATGCAGATTTTGTTCTTCAATAGATAGATTAAATGAACCTCTGCTTGATCGACCCTAGAAAATCCTCCTTTCTTCGGTCGCAAGATGTTAGCGACAATCCATTGCAAGATACGATCAACAGGTTTTAAATGACCTGTTGTGACAGTTTTGGGAAACAGATCGTTGTTCACAATGCTGTCCGAATAAGGTTCACGCAGCATTGAGTTCAATGCACGTTTAAACTCATAGTTGTTGACAAACTTAGTATCAGTTACTTCTGAAAGATCATTAGTTTCTAACTTAAACAAGCTATTCCATACAGCAGCATCCATAGAATAGATCTTATTATCCATAAGATACTTAAAATCCGTACCTGTGAATTTATCTAGAATTCCAGTATAGAACAATCGCACCAAATATCCATTATACTTATCACCACATTCCAGAAATTCATCAAATTTATGAACGTTCAACATTTCAATGACTTCTGTGAGATGATAATCTGGCGCTCTCAGAGGATAGTATACATACTGTCTAATAACGGAGCAGTTTTGGAAGTCGACGTTGAAGGTCTCAGATAATGCATCAGAGAGTAAGGATAGAGCAGTTATCGGTGTTGAAGAGGGTCCAACCCTTGATGTTGAAGCTCTGGTAGACCTTTTTCCAGTTACTCTTTGGGAAGCCATTGTTGAGCAACTTGATGAGAACAAATGAACAGTGACGAACTGATGAACAATGCGCAGAAGATGAATAGTGTGCAGATGATGAAGAGAGGATTAAGAGAGAATCTTGATTTTAATGTATAGTGAGAACCCCCTTTTAAAGATTTTGTTGAATGGAATTTTGTGGCAATAATGGAGTTTTATGGAGGAAGTTTGAAGGAGAGGAGATGAGAAGACAATAAAATCAGAGTTTATGACATGTAAATGAAAAGAATAAAGGTATTGATTTCATGCAGTTACATTTCAAGACATTGAAGCGGCGCGTGCCTTCCCAAGAAAGTGAAAAATCAGGGTTCGTCAACGATGCGTCGACCGAAGCGTGTCATGCGTCGGCGCACGCTGGACGAAATTTAAAAAAATTTGAAAAATTAGGGATGCGTCGACCTAAGGTAGGCGCGCGCTGACCCGTGCCTTCTCTTGAAAAATTGGACCATTCTTGAGTCGACCCATGACACGCTTTGGTCGACTCAACGAAGTACAAAATGGAAAAATTCAAATTTTTATCTACTTATGCACTAACAAATTATAAATAAACATGCCAACACACAAATCAAACATTCAAATGAATAAGATATGCTTAAATGTGTAGTAAACATCATTTTTAACACTTAACATGGTACATATATTAAGAGAAACTTATGAAGAGGAACGATATTATCTTAATCATGATTGACGATGAGAGCCCTCACATATAGCTCAATAATTCTTTGCATTGTTAGTCAAAAACATAAACCAGCATATATATATATATATATATATATATATATATGTGTGTGTGTGTGTGTGTGTGTGTGTGTGTGTGTGTGTGTGTGTGTGTGTGAAGAACTAGTATATTGAAGAAATATCAAGCACGGTCCGAGATGTCGAGAACGCCTAGTTCCCTACGGATGTGAAAGAAAGGCTTTGTAGCTAGTAGTTTTGTAAAGATGTCAGCAAGTTGATTTTTAGTATCAACATGCTCAAAGACCACATCACCTTTCTCTACATGATCCCTAAGGAAGTGATGACGTTATTCGATATGCTTGGTGTGTGATTGCAATACGGGGTTCTTAGTTAGGTTAATAGCACTAGTGTTGTCGCATAGAATAGGAATATGCTCAAGTTTTAAATTGAAATCGAGCAATTGTTGCTTAAGCCATAGGACTTGAGCACAACAACTGCCAGCGGCAACGTATTCCGCCTCGGCTGTCGACAAGGCAACAAAAACCTGTTTCTTGCTATGCCAACTCACCAAGGAATTTGCGAAAAAGTGACACGTGCCACTAGTGCTTTTCCTATCCGATTTGCACCCGGCAAAGTCGAAATCGGAATAGCCAACTAAGGAACAAACACTACCCTTGGAATACCAAAGCCCATACTTTGGAGTACCGAAGAGGTATCGAAGTATGCGCTTAACAGCTTTTAAGTGAGATTCCTTGGGATGTGCTTGATACCTCGCACACATGCATACACTGAACATAATGTCGGGTCGTGATGCGGTAAGATAAAGAAGAGATCCAATCACACCTCTATACTTCTTTACCTCTACATCCTTACCATTTTCGTCACGATCAATATTAGCACAAGTAGGCATCAGAGTATCAATTGCCTTGTAGTTTACCATGCCAAAACTTTTGAGAAGCTCAAGACAATATTTTGTTTGACTCACAAACGTGCCCCCTTCGAGTTGTTTGATTTGCAATCCGAGGAAATAGTTGAGCTCCCCCATCATCCTCATTTCAAACTCCCCCTGCATCAAACTAGAAAACTCCTTGACTAAGGTCATGTTAGTAGACCCGAAGATGATATCGTAAACTTAAATTTGTACCAAAATTAAGTGTTTTTCTTGAAGTTTAATAAAGAGGGTTGTGTCAACCTTGCCTCTTGAATACCCTTGATCAAGTAAAAATTTGCTTAGACGTTCATACCAAGCCCTAGGGGTTTGTTTAAGTCCGTACAAAGCACAGTTAAGTTTGTAGACATGATTGAGATATTCATGGGATTCAAACCCGGAGGTTGGGCTACATAAATTTCTTCATTGATATATCCATTAAGGAAAGCACTTTTAACATCCATCTGAAACAATTTGAAATTTTTAGTGCAAGCATAAGCAAGTAAAAGGCGTATAGCCTCGAGTCGGGCAACCTGCGCATAAGTTTCCTCATAGTTGATTCCTTCCTCTTGGTTATACCCTTGCGCTACAAGCCGCGCTTTGTTTCGAGTTATAACTCCATTTTCATCAAGTTTATTCCTAAACACCCATCGGGTGCCGATTACTCGATGACCTCGCGGAGGGGGGACAAGGTCCCAAACCTCATTTCTCCTGAATTGATTTAGTTCATCTTGCATTGCTAAAAACCATGATCATCAAGTAACACCTCCTTTTTAGGTTCAACTTGTGACACAAAAGCGGAGTAATAACAGAAGTTACTAAGTTTAGAGCGGGTGGTTACTCCCTTAGAGATGTCACCGATGATGTTATCGATGGGATGGTCTTTGGAAGACTTCCATGCTGGAGGAAGGTCATCTTCATTAGTTGGATGATCCTTCTCACTCTTCATAGGTTGGTGATCCTTTTCCTCCTCAATACGCACTGCTTCAGGCTGATCAATTCCTTTATCAGTGTCCTTGAGTATGTCTTCTGAAGATACACATGCACCATGAAAAGAACTACCTTCTTCGACATTTTTCGGATAAGACTCATCAAAAGTAACATGTACCGACTCTTCAACATTACGTAACCTCTTATTATAAATCCTATATGCTTTACTTGACTGAGAGTATCCAAGAAAAATACCCTCGTCGGCCTTGGCATCAAACTTACCAAGTGTCTCTTTACCATTGTTCAACGCAAAACATTTGCAACAAAAAACGTGAAGGTGAGAGATATTAGGCTTTCGCCCTCTTAAAAGCTCATACGGTGTCTTGTTTAGAATAGGCCGGATGAGCAACCTATTCAAAACGTAACAAGCCGTACTTATGGCGTCGGCCCAAAAGTATTTTGGAAGTCCACTTTCATTGATCATAGTCCTTCCTAATTCTTCCAAAAATCTATTTTTACGTTCCACTACCCCGTTTTGTTGAGGGGAACGTGGTGCGGAAACATTATGATCAATTCCATGGGATTCACAAAATGCTTCAAACAAATGATTTTCAAACTCACCCCCATGATCACTTCTAATTTACACAATGTTTGTATTTAACTTGTTTTGAGATAACTTAGCAAATCTTTCAAAGGCCGAAAAGGTATCACTCTTATTTGCTAAGAAAATAGTCCAGCAAAACCGAGAAAAGTCATCGACTATTACAAAACCATAATAGTTACCACCTAGGCCTTTGATCCTAGACGGTCCAAAGAGGTCCATATGGAGGAGCTCAAGGGGTCTCATAGTTGAAATGATGTTTTTAGATTTGAATGAGATCCTTGTTTGCTTCCCCATTTTACAAGCATCACAAAGGTGATCCTTTGTGAATTTGATTTTGGGCAAACCGATGACTAGGTCTTTAGAGACTATTTTGTTAAGCAAATCCAAATTGATATAAGCCAACCGTCTATGCCATAACCATGAATCTTCATTCATAGTGACTAGATACTTGTCTCCATTCAACGATACCTCATTTAAGTCTAGCATATAAACATTATTCACCCTCAAGCCCTTTAACACATCCTTTTTGTCACTATCTTCAACTATGCAATAATCCTTTGAAAAAGATACTTTATAATTCTTGTCACATAGTTGACTAATGCTTAAAAGGTTATGTTTAAGGCCTTCCACAAGAAGCACATCAGAGATAGTAGTAGATGAGGGGTTACCTACACTACCTTTGCCAAGAATCTGTCCCTTGTTGTTGTCTCCGTAGGTAACAAACCCCTTTTTCTTTGCCACAAAGTCGATGAAAATATATATGTCTCCTGTCATATGTCTTGAGCAGCCACTATCCAGAACCCATCTTCTTTCGGTGGTCTCAAGACTTTGTACCTACAAAGTCAATCAAGGGAAAGTAGGTACCCAATTCTTATTGGGCCCTTTATGGTGAGTGAAACCAGGGTTGCATTTGGGCAGCCATTGATAAATGCCTTTTGGAACAAGAAATCTTCTAAAACGACATTTAGCAATGGTATGACCAGGTTTGCAACAATATAGGCAATTACGGTTCATTTGAGGTTTACCTTTACTATCTCTATCTCGAATCACATACGTATACTTTTGATACGGATTATTCATACTTTCTTGATAATGTGATCGATCAATAGCAAACGTAACTTTAGGCTTTAGAGCTTTGTCTAATTTGGCCTTAAGGGTTCTCACCTCTTTTTGCCAAATATGACAAGTATCACAACCCCAATTGAACCATGGAGACTTGTTCTCATCAATCTTAGCTTTTGATGTATCCACCGTGGAGTTTTTAAGTGCTTCCAATTCCTTTTCGGAATCGGAAACCTTTTTCTCCAAGTATGAAAAAAATCTTTTTGTTCGAGGCTAAGCGTTGAAAAGTTTCCTTAGCCTCATGGTGCAACATATCAAAAGCTTTTTGTAATTCTAAATGAGACATACTATTGGAGTGGTCGTATTTAGAGTGTTTTACCTCTTTATTCTTGTTTCGATGTGCCATAAGAGCTGTCATCTTTTTCCGACTCGCTATCGCTCTCCCAAGCGATGTATGCTCGTCTAGATTTGTTTGACTTCTTGTGTTGACGACTTTTATCCTTATCCTTGTCTTTGTCTTTCTTAAGTGATGGACAATCTGGCTTGTAGTGCCCAGATTTTCTACAGTTGTAACAAGATCCTTTCAACTTGCCACTCTTGTTGCCTTAATTTCTAGATTGCCTTCTAAATTTGACGAGATTTTTATCCGAGTGCTGAATTTCATTCTTTCGAACATACCTATTGTATGTCTTCACAAATAGCCCCATGTCATCACTCGAATCATCATCTTCATCATTGTTGGTTTCATTATCACTTTGCTCTTGAGATGTGGACTTTGAACAAGAAGTCTTAAGAGCAATCGACTTCTTTTCCGTTTCCTTTGTTTTCTCCTTCTTTACACTTTTCTCATGTTTTTCCAAGCTGATTAGCACTTGCTCATGTTCATCGAGTTTTCCAAATAATGTCGTGAGGTCTAGAGTAGCTAGATAATTGGCCTCCTTGATCGCTGTGACCTTCGGCTGCCATTCCCTGTTAAGACACCTCAAAATCTTATTAGTAGCAACCTCGTTGGGAACCGGTTTACCAAGTACATGCAATTTGTTGATTATATGAGTGAATCGTTTTTGCATATCCGCAATGGTTTTCCCTTGCTTCATGTAAAAAAATCTAACTCTCGCGTTAATATGTTGATTCGGGCCATTTTCACATAATTAGTGCTTTCGTGAGCTACTTGTAAAGCATCCCACATGGCTTTGGCCGCTTCACAATGAGAGACTCGATAATATTCGTCAACTCCCAAAGAGGAGATCAAAATATTCCGAGCCTTCCAGTCATAGCTATACTTTTTCTCGTCCTCCTCATTCCATTGAGCTTCGGGTTTGGGAACAACAACACCATTTTCACCGGTCATGGTTATTTCCATAGGACCATTTAAAATGACATTCCAAATCTTTCGATCAATGGAATTTATATGCTCGCGCATACAATCTTTCCAGTAGCTATAATTCTCGCCTGTAAAAATTGGAGCTCTATTATAAGCCCCTTTAGGTTCGTTCACCATTTTCCAAGAAGTTTTACTGAAGCACCTGATAAAGCGGAGCTCATGATACCACTTGTTAGACGATGGCTAGGATCTAGAAGGGGGGGGGGGGGTTGAATAGATTCCACAAGTTTTTACATGCTAATGGTGTTCCAAAATTGGTTTTAAAAATTATTACAGAAGCAAACACTGAATCACTCGTCTACAACGAACCACTACCGAAAAGATCGGATATGCGAAATATCGCTAGGAATGATGTGACAAAAGAGAAAAATATATGAATCAACCAAAAACACAATGCAATCAACCAAATTTTATTTACTTGAAATTTATCCAATTACCAACGAGATAGGATGACAAAATTTAATCACAAAGTGCTTTAGAGCTTACGCTTAATCAATTTATCGAACACTTGGGGCGTGCAACACTCCAAGTGTGAATTTCTAATTAATGTGAATGTAGAGCTAATGCCAAATGCAATCCAAGGGATTGTATTATTTTTACAAGTTTATTTTCAGCTCTACATTACACTATATCCGAAAATTTTGATCAATTGATATTTCACAAGTTTGATTAATATCAAAACGTAAAAGAGTAGGGAAAAAGAGAACAAACACGATTTGTTTAGGCGGTTCCCCTACCGTCCTCGCTAAGGGTACCTCTGCCCCCAATTCCGAACAAGGGATTGAGATATATATATATATATATATATATATATATATATATATATATATATATATATATATATATATATATATATATATATATATTCTGTTTGCAAATTTTTGTACAAGAGAAAACTGAACAATCAAACCCTCAAACGTCTTTGATGTTGATGCAAAGTCTTCTCTCCCCTTGATTCAAGATGAATCAAGTGCTTCAAATTTGGTTGAACAAATCACCGTCTCACGCTACTAGATTGAAAGAACCCACCGCTCTTCAATCACCTTCACTCGGTCGATTTCGATCTTCCACAATTCGAACCCAAATCTTTCTCGTACGATCCTCCGACTGTAGCTACTAAAATGAACGAACACTGTATTCTTCAGTTACCTTCGCACGGCTGAATCCTTGTAGAGAAACTGATTTGTACAAAAACCCCCAAAATCACCCGGATTCTTGGAGGACAAAACCAGAGGTTTTATTTAAGAAACACCTACTGATTCTCAACCCCGAACAAAGGATACAACACACCTAAGTCTAAACGTTATCACTTCACACAATGCACGACACTAACAAAAATGATTATGTGTAGTTGTTAGAGGACACAAGGTTGAAGATGAAGATGAAGAGAAAGATCAGTATATATTTTCACGTTTCTTGTTGTGTTGAAAAAATGAGGAACCAATTATTTATATGATGCAAAATAACCAACTAAATGAAAATGACAGAATAACAAAAATAACAGAATGCAGAAAAATGCCTCAGACCAGCGAAGAGTCGACCGCTCGATGGATGAGGGTCGGCGAGCGCTTACCCGGTGAAGTATCTGTGCAAAATAACCAAGCATGCATCAACCGCTCATGACTATGCGTCGATGCAGGAACACTGAAACTGCATATTAACAAAACCAAGAAGCATGTGTCGACCGCATGCATGGAAAGGGTCAGCGTGCGCCTTCCCGGTGGTTTCACAAAAACTGTCAAGACAACATGAGTCGACTCATGCATAGTTTCGACTCAAGACCTGTAAAAACTTAGAAAATGATTTTTCTGCATGTTTTAACCAACTGAGACACAAGGCATGCACACCAAACACTAGTACCATGATTATGCACATGTAGAAATTATATAGAACCCTTCCTATATGTTTAGACACATGATTATCAATGGTTGTATGCAATGCGACCGATAATGAAGTGATACCGTCCAAATTACAAACTAAAGGCTATCCTATTTGTTGACATCATTAAAACAGAAACTAGATGAGAAGCACCTTGCCCTCACATTAGCTACTTCTGTCGGGGAGACATTCATTCTCATATTTGAACCATACCATCAGTGTTGTGAGAGGAAAATGGTCTTTGACTTGCACACTGACCATTGAGTACGGATACTTGTGCCTGCAAACATAAAAAGATACACACATGTGCCCCGGGGTATTATATGGTATGAATTTACCACCCAAGGACACTCAACATTCAAATAAATTTTAAATGTTTTCAGGCATGTTCTTGCAGAGCTATATTGTTTTCAAATGCAATGTTTATAAAAAATTCGGACGTTTTTGCAAACAAAACAGTAAAATGAAAACAAAAGAGGAAGTTATTTGAATGAAAATGAATTTATTGATTGAATTGGCCTATAAATAGGCGTTTACATCAGGAAGCAATTCCTAAAAAGAGGCAATTGCATAAAAAGAAAAGAAACTACACTAGTGGCAATGTAAAAATGGATTCACATTGAGTTTCAATTCTGCTATAACTTGTATGTCTTCAAAACGCTCCGACTAATCTGCTTTATGAGGAAGGTGATTGGACTGATTCCTATCCTTTGAGATTCCCAGATGTTGAAAAGAGATGAGGTACAGACTACTTAGATCGCTGCCTTTCGCTTTAAATCCCTAACTTTTGCCTGGATTGCCCTTTACGGGTTTTCAATCCACTGGGATACCCATTTTTGCCTAAGTTGCCTTTGCAGGTTTTCAACTTAGCGGGTTTACTCATTTTTCATTTATATATCCCTAATTTTTATGGTTCGTCGAGATGCCCTTTTTTGCCTGGACTTATTCTTTTTGTTGTCCAGCGGGTCTCTTTTATGCGAAGTATTTTTTAACTGCGTCTGAGTTCACAGGGGATGTAAAATCTTCACCGTCCATAGTGTAGCGAGTGATTTTTGTCGGTGATGCGACCACCTTATCACTGGTTTTTGGGTTTCTCCCCAATATGAGGATGGGGTGCTACTTTTTTATTTCTTATTTATCCCATGAAGCTGGAAGGGAAAGGGAAGCTATCTAAAACTAACCTTGCACGTGATTGTTTAACTGAACAAACGCTTAAAGAGATTGGGGGGTTATACAACGGGGAGTTGTCAATTACCCATCCTATATGTGGTTATCCACGGTTGTTAGCTTTAGGTTTCGCTTTGTACTTGATGGTGTTTATCCGTTAATGGGTTGGGAAAGCTTCTTGGGAAGTATGAGAGAGTGAGTGAGTTTTTTTGTTGATGTTCGGGTGTTTTTGGTAAGGTACAGAACTTAAGTTTTGATTGGTATGAAGGTACTGGACCTAGAGTTTTTAATTAATATGCTCGCTAAGATTTCGCAATCTTATGCCTACGTATTCTCGTTTAAACGAAACAGGGAAATCAGAGCAATCGTAGTTCCTCCTATTCTAAGGGAGGAAAAAGATATTTGGTGTCTTGTTCAAAGCCCAAGATTGAAGCTAAAGAAGTTTGACTGAGAGAGAACTTGTCATCTCTAAAGAGGGCTTGGACTTCCTCTGAGGGGATTGTTGATTTTTGTGTGCCTTGATCAAAGCCCAAGGTTGAAGCTAAGAGGTTGATTGACTCTTCTAGGGAAGATTTTATACAAAGCCTAAGAGTAGGCTGAAAGAGATTCGGCTCTTTGGGGATGTCATTATTCAAAGCCTAAGAGGAGGCTGGAAGTTTTACTTTTCTGGGGAAAGCGTTCTATCTGTCTTGTACAAAGCCCAAGATTGAGGCTAAAAGAGATTTTGACTCCGCCGGGGAAGTTTGTATGTGTCTTGTACGAAGCCCAAGATGGAGGCTGAAATGGGAAATTTAACTGACTCAGACGAGGATATTTTTATGTGTCTTGTACAAAGCCCAAGATTGAGGCCGAAATGAGTTTGACTCTGCGGGAGAGCATTATCTGTCTTGTACAAAGCCCAAGATTGAGGCTGAAAAGTGTTTGACTCAGCTTAGGGAATTTATTTCTCGAAACATAAAGAAGGCTAAGAGGAATTGACTCCACTAGGGAAGATACTTGTCCCAAGCTTGAGAGAAGGTTATGAAGATTTATGTCTTGTACAAAGCCCAAGATTGAGGCTAAACGGGTTTGACTCAACAAGAGAGTGCTTTTATTTGTCCTGTACAAAGCCAAGGATTGTGGCTGAACCAGCAGGAGAAATCATTCTTCCTAAGAGGAGACTGACTTCTGCAAGGGGAAATCTTTATGCCAAGCCTAGGAGGAGGCTGGAAAAGATTGACTCAACAAGAGAGTGTTTTTATCTGCCTCGTACAAAGCCCGAGATTGAGGCTAAAAGGTTGACTCAACAAGAGAGTACTGAAAGGTGATTGACTCAACAAGAGAGTCCGCAGAGGTGATTGACTCAATAAGAGAGTCTAAAAATGATTGACTCAACAAGAGAGTCTGAAAAGGTGATTGACTCAACAAGAGAGTCCGCAAAGGTGATTGACTCAACCAGAGAGTCTGAAAATGATTAACTCAACAAGAGAGTCTGAAAGGGTGATTGACTCAATAAGAGAGTCTGAAAGTGATTGACTCAACAAGAGAGTCTGAAAAAGGTTAGCTCCGCTGGGGAGAATCATTTTACAAAGCCCAAGAGAAGGATAAATGTGCTGAGGAAAGGTCCTTATACAAAGCCTAAGCGGAGGCTAGCTTCTGCTGGGAATTATTGAGATCCCGAGGCAGGTCCAAATGGGGAATCTACTCTTACTGAGGGTTATAGAAGGGTTGAGGTATCAGATGCCTTGAGGTTCTGATAGTGTTATACTGATGATAAACTGACCCTGGTTGGGGGATTTTTAGGAGAGAGACTGGGTTTTAGAACCCATGGGTTTTAACTCTACAGGAGATTTATCCAGAGTGACCGGGGTTTCTTCCTATGTTTGTGAGGAACTTGAGAATGTCTTTGAGACTCAAGGTTAGATTGTCCAAGTCTACTGGTGTGGAAAAGTTTTATCTTTTGCATGATGCCCAAGAGGAGGCAGGTGTTTTAAGGGATGAGAATCAACCCTAAATTGGTCTGAGATTTGACACTGGAAAGACCGCTCTAGCAAAGGATGACTAAGTTCTGTCTTATACCTTTAGGAGGTCTTTAGGGTCCTTGTATTAAGCCCAAGAGAAGGCATGATAACTTCTAAGAAGCCGAAAGGTCCTTGTACAAAGCCCAGAGGAGGAGGGGATGCTTTTAGGAAGCCTGTGGGTCCCAAACCAAGAAAAGTTCAAGAAATGCTATTCACCGAGAATAGATCATTTAGTGAAAGTTCTGAGGTTTGAAGAAATTCAAGAGATGTTTTTCACCGAGAATAGATCAACTCTGGAGAGTAGAATTTCTTTGACAATTTCTAATAGTGACAACCTGAGAAAAGGTTCACCGAGAATACTGCCTTTCTCTTTGTTCCATATTGTTTAAGCCCAAGAGAAGGAAAGACTGTATCTGGAAATCATATGGGGATCTAGTTTTAACTTTATTTAAAGAGTGACCAAACTGGCTTTACCTAGTTCTAGACCTAGTTGCCGGGGAAAACTCTAAATAACTATACTAGTATATATACAGTTGATATATGACAAGTATTTTAAAAGGATATGAAAGAAGACTTACAGTGTGCAGCTTCCCACAATACAGTTATATATATGAAAGCATGTAAAAAGAAAGCCGATAAAAACTTACAGGTGAGCAAGCTTTCATGCTGTATGGTTAGTTGTTCAAAGAAATTAAAGAAAGTTTTGATAACAACATGTATATTTGAATCTAAATCAAAAGAGAAGTTGTTTTTGGAAAGATTGTTGGGGTTTATACTCAAGGAGAGGCCCAAGTTTTAACAGTGATCACACCGTTGTTTTGAATGTCGTATCGGGACTTATACAACGACTGAGGCCCAAAGCGGTTTTATGTACAAAGGGATGGGTCTTAAAACTCAAGGAGAGGCCCAAAGAGGTTTTGAAAAAGAAAGATGGGACGTACAATACGAGGGGAGGCCCAATGAAAGACAGTGATGGCACCATCGTTTTGAGAATCGCAGAGGGACTTATACAATGACTGAGGCCCAAAAAGCTTCATTTACAAAAGGGTTGGGTCTTACACTCTATCAGAGGCCCAAAGAGTTTGAAAATGAATAAATATGGGTCTTATAGATCAAGGAGAAGCCCATTTGATTTTGTTACAAAGGCGACGATCGCGCCGAATTTTTGAAAATATACAGAGGGACTTATACAATGACTGAGGCCCAAAAAGGTTTATTTACAAAGGGATTGGGTCTTACACTCTATTAGAGGCCCAAAAGTGTTTTTTTAAGAAAATAGGTGGGACTTATAGCTCGAGGAGAGGCCCGGGTGATTTGATTTTGAATCGGCGATCGCGCCGAGATTTTTAAAAATGTAGCGGGACTTATACAATGTCTGAGGCCCATAAAGGTTTTGGTTAAGAAAATGATTGGGTCTTACACTCTATTAGAGGCCCAAAGAGGTTTTAAAATTTAAAATCAAGAGGAAACCTTAATTTTAAATAAGAATGTTATTTTTCAGAGGAAATTAAATGAAAAAATGATATAAAATACCAAATATATTAAAAAATAATTTGTACACCTTGAAAAATATTTTGAAAAGTCATGTTTAGTTGCATGAGAGTTTGAAATTCAATTGGTTTTGCAAGATCAAAGTGGGAATTTCATTTAAAAATGTTTAAAAACAACAACAATGAAATTAATTACAAAAGTTCTAACTATATTAAATAAATAATATAAATTGGATTTTTTTGTAAAATAAAATATTTAAATATTTTAGTGAATTTTGAGTAAAAGAATCAATTCAAAAACATAAATATTCAGAGAGAAATTACTTTTTGAATCAATTAACAAAAATAACAAAATATTCAAATATTCAAAAATTTGAAAAAGGGCGCTAAGAGCACCAAGTTCTTGCCCGCGCCCTCTGTTTTTCCAGATTTGCATTTTATCACTTTTCTCCATGATTTCTCAATGGTTTTGCACGATTCAAGTACCAATCTTGCTCGTTTTTGAACAAGGATCACAACCATATAGATTAATTGCATTTATTTTGAGTATTGAGTGAGAAATCAAAAGAAAATTTCAAGAACCCTAATTTCAGCATGAACACCATGAAATTCCATACACGACTAATTCATGGCAATTGATTGAGGGTTATCACTCCATACATGATTAGGAACATATGTCAAAATTATTGTGCAGTAAAATATGCATGCATCATGGAGTTTGAAGAGTTCATGCTTACCTCTTGCAACTGGTGATCGAGTTTTGAGTTAGAGGTGTTACAACTTGGTTCCAATGATCTGGACAGCTTCCCTAGGTGTTAAGAATTGTGTTTGGATGCTTAGAATGAATGGAAATGATCTGGAACTTGAGATGGTACCCCAACTGCAAATTTGTCAAGAACTTGAGCAATTGGCTGGTGATTTTGAGAATCTGATGTCCAGATGTGATTTTGTGTTATGGATCACTTCTATATGTTATATGTGAGGTGTGTGTGTGTGATTGGTTTGGTTGGAATTGCTCTCAAACTCAAAACCCGATAGTGACTTGAGTTAGAAGGCAAAATTGGAGTGAAAATGGTGATTTTGAGGAAATCATCAGTTTGGGTGCTTTGGTGTACTCAAATTGATCACAATTGATGTCTATTTATAGTGCAACAAGTTTGTTTTGGCATCAATAGTGAATGGCAACTGGTACAGGCCTGTGGCCAACTGTGATCAAATGGAATCTCAAGTCTCCTCTAGCCATTGACTTGAGATTAGAGCACAAACTTTGTAGCTTTGGTTCAGAGATAATCCTTGACTGAATTCAGTTGGAATAGGCTCAGTTCATGCCACCTTGGTGCATCCATTAAAGGTTTGGAAACAAAATTGGAGTCTTGGCACCTTTTTAGCCTTTTTAGGTTTGGCATGGCTATTGTAGATTCTTGGACTTTGGAGGCTTGGAGATCAGATCACCCCCCTTAGATTTGATCCTCACATGTGTCCAAATTGATGACAAGGCTTGGATTTATTAGATTTGGACAAATCGTGCAAAATGCACAAATTATGCCTTGTAAAAACCAGTTCATGATGCCATGTTCCAAGGGTTGTATCTCCTTGCTCAAATGGAATTTGGAGATGATCTGGTACTTGTTGGAAAGCCCTTATGGCATACTTTAACTTTGATGTCCACACCCAGACCTGGTTTGACTTAGATCAAGGTGAAAACTGCCCCTACATTTTGGAAAAAGTAAGGCAGATTTTGACTTAGTGAAAATTTCACTAAGTGTTGGAAAAGTACTAATTTCATGTTTTCAGCCATTTTGATCACTCCATAACTAAAAATCCATGAGGAATTGGAATGAGCTGTAGTTGACGCTTTTGTAGAGTGTAGCAATACCTACAAATCCAGTTTTGGACCATCCAAAATGGTTGCTTGGATCTCAAGTTATGGTCCTTGGAAGTTGGTACCCTAGCCACTTTGTTCCATAACTTAGAAAAATTCTAAGTTTTTTATGGTTACCCCTTTTACAAGTTAACTCACTTTCTTTGATTTTTCTTGATGAATGATGATTCAAATCACATATTAACATTGTTTTAGGGTTAAAGAACCTTGGTTGACCAAAAATTCAAAAAGTCAAACTTTGGATTTTTGTATAGTTGATTTTTTATCGGATGAAATCCAAACTGTGCGATCCTTTGTGAAATCAAGCCCTTGACCTAAATCAAACCTAATGGATATATTCCATAGGTGTTATAGGGTGTATTGAATCATGTCCCAAGGTTTGGGAGCATGTCTTGGTCAAAAGTCAAAGGCATAGTTGACTTTTTCCTCGAAACCCTAACTGTGGTCCTGATGAAATTGAAACTTATAGATCAAGCTTCTTGGATCAATCTATAACACCCCCAATCTATTCCCCCAAGCTATTAAAGCGATAAATAAAATTCAAAATTTCATCAGAGTATATTTAAAACATTCACGACATAGACTGAGGGGTCACATCAATTTGGAACAAAATACACATAACCTGCCCATAAAGATATGCAACAATCAGGTAGCAATTAACAGAGGAACTTAGTCCTATTACCCACAATTCAGGTACAGAATAAAAGCGGAAAATCTGTACTGAAATCTCATATATATATACATCATGAAAAGCTTGTCTGTCAAATACAATCATACATGTACAATCTCAAAAGAAACATATACACACAAATCACCAACGGTCTCCCTAACTACCCGGTGCCACATATCAGAGCCGACCGACAAAAGAATGAAGACCTAAGCTTCACAAAAAGACCTCCAGCAATCTAATCTACAATGCCTCATAGAGCATTATAAAACAACAGAAGGGTGAGAAACACAATCATAATATAATTGCATATAATTATATAATAACACAACATTACACACATAAAGTATTCTCACCACAACGTACAACAGAATCCAAATACAACACAACACAATACACATCTCAACTCATCAATTCCAATCACAATTCCAAACGAAATCAATCCATTCATGAATTATGCAAATGCACAGAGACCGACACCACGACTCCATGCAATGCATATGCGGTACCATCCATCCATCAATCTCATCACTAGTTCACTCAGGAACTCTGCTGGAATCATCGCTCGTTACTTAGTGTAACTCCCCGTCGGGCATACGATGTTCCCCGTCGCTCACACCCCACACGGGCACACGACGTTTATGGATCACTCACACCCCACACGGGCACACGACCCGATCGCTCACACCCCACACGGGCACACGATCGTCTATAATCATCGCTCACACCGCACACGGGCACACGACGTTATAGTGGATTCCCTCTGGAACCAAACCGTCGCTCACACCCCATATGGGCACACGACATTACGAGAATGCATATCATGATGCTTGGCATACAATGACTCATGACATTCAAATGCACACATATATGCAATCATCTCACTCAACATAAATCATGCTTTGCAATTCAAGCCCAAAACAATGCATTTAATTGCCATACGACCACACACCATCATCACACCATCTAAACACATGCATTTACACCATACCACAACACACAATTCATACCATCTCCATATCAACAGCACATTGCATGATACACATCAATTACACACAATTATAACGAAAAAAGTCGACAAAACGACACTATTCCAAATTCCCGACATAATTAAATCAGCCAACGATCTCCAAACCATTTTAATAAGAAAGAACAACTCACAGGCTTTCTAACGCACCCAACCGCACCCCAATCGGAATTACGGATCAAAAGTTATGAAGAAAACAAAATTACACAAACAGCCATGTTCGCTAGGCGAACCCTCTAGCGAGCATTCGCTACCACCTTCGCTAGGCGAATGTCCAGCGAACCCATTATTAGATACAAATAGACACAAAGTTCGCTAGGCGAACCCCTTGGCGAACCAAGGCAGCAACAACCAGAACCAAAAAGATACAAAGTTCGCTAGGCGAACAACGTTAGCGAACATTACTGCTTCGCCCCAGGTTCTCTAGGCGAACCAAGGAAAACCCAGAAATTCTGCAGCGCTGTTTCACAACCCAAAATCATATTTTCTCCACCAAAACATTTCCAAACCAACACATAGCAATCAAAAGCTATGGAAAGACAAGAAAATATACAAACATACACATACATAATCATACACAAGCATAAGATAATCGAGTTTCACACCCTTACCCTATTTAATTGTGTTTAGAAAGTCGGTTGTATAGTTTTCTTCTTTCCCAAGTTTCTCTCTTTTTCTTCTTTTCTTCTTTCTCTCTACTTTTCTTCTTCTCTTTTTCTTTCCTTTCTATTTTTCTCTCTTTCTATTTCTATTTATGTTTCTAACTTAACCAAAATAAATGAAAAGACCAAAATGCCCCTACACTCAAATATCTCGCCAACGTTCCCAAAACGCGATAAAATATCACAACACTGAAAAATAACATATTTCCAAATAAAAGTAAAAAATAAAATAATATAATAATAAAATAATCAAAACGAGTCGATTAAATAAAACGACAAAACTGGGGCGTTACAACTCTCCCCCACTTAGAAATTTTCGTCCTCGAAAATATACCTGAGACGAACAACTCTGGATATGACTCCCGCATCCGAATTTCCAACTCCCAAGTCAAATTGCCCTCAGCAACGCCTCCCCACGCTACCTTCACCAGTGCATATCCTTGCCCCTCAACTGTTTCACCTCGCGATCCAAAATCCTCACTGGTAATGCCTCCACCGTAAGGTTCTCCCTTACCTCAACCTCATCCATCGGAATCACAAGTGACGGATCCGGAACATACTTCCGAAGCTGTGAAACATGGAACACATCATGCAAATTCGACAGACTCGGAGGCAACGCCACCCTATAAGCCACAACACCCACTCTCGCAGATATCTGGTAAGGACCAATAAACCGAGAAGTAAGTTTCTTCGACTTCAATGCACGACCCACACCCGTTACCGGTGTAACTCTCAAAAATACATGATCGCCCTCTTGAAACTCTAGATCCTTCCTTCTACGGTCATGATAACTCTTTTGTCTACTCTGAGAAGCCTTCATTTTCTCACGAATAAGTTTCACCTTGTTCGTAGTCTGTTGAATCAATTCGGGTCCAACCACCGAACTCTCACCAGATTCGTGCCAACACAACGGTGTTCGACATCTTCGTCCATACAGTGCTTCAAAAGGTGCCATTCCAATACTAGAATGGAAACTGTTATTATACGTGAATTCCACCAATGCAAGATAACTATCCCACGCACCACCTTGTTCAAGAACACAAGCTCTCAACAAGTCCTCCAATGACTGAATCGTTCTCTCGGTCTGTCCATCCGTTTGAGGATGATAAGCAGAGCTCAACCTCAATTTAGATCCTAAAGCCTTTTGCAAACTTTCCCAAAATCTGGAGGTAAACCTAGGATCTCGATCAGAAACAATGCTCAACGGAACACCATGCAATTTCACAATCACACTGATATAAATCTCAGACAACCTCTCCAAAGAAAAACTGATGTCAATCGGAATGAAATGAGCCGATTTAGTCAGCCTATCCACCACCACCCAAATAGCATTATGCCCTCGCTGAGTATTCGGCAACCCTGTCACAAAATCCATAGAAATGCTATCCCATTTCCACTCAGGAATATCCAACGGTTGTAACAAACCACTAGGCCTTAGATGTTCTACCTTTGATTTCTGACAAGTCAAACATGCATAAACAAACTGAGCCACATCTCTTTTCAATCCAGACCACCAGAAAATCTTCTTCAAATCTTGGTACATTTTATTCGCTCCCGGATGTATACTCAAATTACTCCGGTGTCCTTCCTCTAAAATCATCCTTTTCAACTCCGCATCATCAGGAATACAAATTCGACCTCTGAATCTCAAAACACCATTAACATCCACTTTAAAATCACTATTCGCATCTTTTTCTCCAACCAACATCAAATCCACAAATTTCACATCTAGCTTCTGTTTCTCACTAACCGTCATCAGAAAATCATTAGTAACCTTTAACATTCCAAGCCTCACGCTATCGGACGTCACCTCACACACCAAACTCAAGTCCCTAAAAGCTTCCAAAAGCTCCCACTCCTTAACCATTAAAGCAGACATATGTAACGATTTTTGACTCAACGCATCGGCTACCACATTCGCTTTACCAGGATGGTAATTCAAGCCAAAGTCGTAGTCCTTCAAAAATTCCAACCATCTCCGCTGCCTCATATTTAACTCTTTCTGATCAAAAGACTATTTCAAACTTTTGTGATCACTAACGACTTCGAATCTTGCATCGTAGAGATAATGCCTCCAAATCTTTAACACAAAAACCACAGCCGCTAATTCAAGATCATGAGTAGGGTAATTTTTCTCATGCACTCTCAACTTCCTCAAAGCATAAGCCACGACCTTACCCTCTTGCATTAGCACCCCACCTAGACCAATCAAAGACGCATCACAATACACCACAAATGGTTCAGTAGGATTCGGCAAAATCAAAATCGGAGCTGTCGTCAATCTTCTCTTTAGCTCATTAAAACTTTCCTCGCACCGAATATCCCAAATGAACGCTTGCCCTTTACAAGTCAACTGGGTCAAAGGAAGTGCTAGCTTAGAAAAACCTTCAATGAACCTTCGATAATATCCGGCCAAACCCAAAAATCTTCGGATTTCAGTAACAGATCTCAGAGCCTCCCATTGTAGAACTGCTTCTACTTTAGATGGATCCACAGAAATACCATTGCCTGAAATCACGTGCCCAAGAAAACTCACCTCCGACAACTAGAACTCACACTTGGACAATTTGGCAAAAAGCTTTCTTTCTTTCAAAACCTGCAAAACAATACGCAAATGCTCCGCGTGCTCCTCCCGAGACTTAGAATAAATTAAGATATCATCAATAAACACAACCACAAAACGATCCAAATGCTCGTGGAAAATACGATTCATGTACTCCATAAACACACCCGGCGCATTAGAAACCCCGAACGGCATCACAGAATATTCATAATGACCGTAACGTGTCCTAAAATCCATCTTCTGAATATCTTCCTCTTTCACCCTAATATGATGATACCCGGATCTTAAATCAATCTTACTAAACACACAAGCACCAACCAACTGATCCATCAGATCATCAATTCTCGGAAGAGGATACTTATTCTTAACCGTCACCTTATTCAACTGGCGATAATCAATACACAATCGCATACTTCCATCTTTCTTTTTCACCAATAAAACTGGAGCACCCCAAGGAGAAACGCTTGGTCTCACAAACCTCTTTTCTAGCAATTCATTCAACTGCTTCTTTAATTCAACCAACTCAGACGCCGACATACGATAAGGTGCCATAGAAACAGGTCTAGTACTAGGAACTAGATCTATAGAAAACTCCACCTCTCCCTCTGGCGGCAAGTCTGATATATCCTCAGGAAACATTTCTGGAAATTCACACACAACCGGAAACACATCAAGTGAAACTTGACTATCCACAGTCAATGATGCAAACAACCCAAACAACTGAGCTTCATCCGCCAAAAGTTTCTTCAACTCTTTGGTAGATAAGAAACTCGAGTCTTCGTCTTCCTCAAGAGAAGGAAATCTTACCAGCTTATGATAATAATCAATATGGACCCTGTTGAACTTCAACCAATTCATTCCTAGAACCACATCTAAACCCTCCAACGGTAAACACACTAAGTCCATCTCAAAGTCTTTACCATAAACGGTCAAAGGACAACTTAAACAAACCAAAGAAGTAGTTATTGACCCCATTGCTGGAGTATCAATAACCATCTCACCACCCATCAAAGACAACACAAGATTCAAACGCTTCGCGCACTCAGACGAAATAAACGAATGAGTCGCTCCAGTATCAATAATAGCAACTAAAGGAGTACTATTAATAAAACAAGTACCTCGGATCAGACGATCTGCACTTGAAGTCTGAGTTCCTGCCAATACGAACACCTTCCCACCAGCTGGAGCTTGCTTCGGTTTCGGACACTTTGTACTAATATGACCAGGTTCACCACAGTTGAAACACTTCACCACATTCTTCCTCGTACAATCAGCCGCACTATGTCCTAAACCTCCATAATTGGTACACTTCCTCATATCTTTCCTGCATTCAAACTGACGATGTCCTAGGTCACCACACCTATAACATCTCGGAGGATTAGACATTCCTCCCCCACTTGGCCTTTTCTCAAAATTCCCCCTTTGCCTACCCTTATCAGCTGGTGTTACATAAGGACCACCACGAAACGGTTGCTTCCCTTTCCTCTCGTTCACACTCTTATAGTGAGTAGAACGAGCTTTGCTATCTTCTTCAAAAATCCTACAACAATCTACCAAATCAGAAAACCTTCTAATCCTTTGGTAACTGATTGCCTGCTTTATCTCAGGACCAATCCATTCTCAAACTTTACACACTTAGAAAATTCCGCAATCGTTTCGGCATAATGTGGATAAAACTGCACAAGCTCCACAAACTTAGCAGTATAATCAACAACAGACATATTACCTTGTTTTAATTCCAAGAACTCAATTTCCTTCTTTCCTCTTACATCTTTGGGAAAATACTTCCTCAGAAACTCAATGCTAAACACAGCCCAAGTGATCTCTTCCTCTGCAGCTTCCAACACATGACGTGTACTAACTCATCAATCATCAGCTTCTTCCAGTAACATGTGAGTACCCAACCTCACCTTCTGATCCTCAGCACAATCCATCACTCAGAAGATTCTTTCAATCTCTTTAAGCCATATCTGAGCACCATCAGGATCATATCTTCCTTTGAAGACAGGCGGTTTGTTCTTCCTGAACTCATCATTACCTGCAGCATTAGGTGCACCCTGCACAGCCCGAGCCATAGCTTGCATAGCAGCAGCCAAAGCAGCGTCATTCCTACCAGCCATATTCTGTTCATTTCCAATAACAGCAACTATGGTTAAACAAACAGCTCAACCCTACACCAAGACCGACAAGGACTGACACAAACTGACACAGACTGGCTCTAATACCACTTAATGTAACACCCCCAATCTATTCCCCCAAGCTATTAAAGCGATAAATAAAATTCAAAATTTCATCAGAGAATATTTAAAACATTCATGGCATAGACCAAGGGGTCACATCAATTTGGAACAAAATACACATAACTTGCCCATAAAGATATGCAACAATCAGGTAGCAATTAACAGAGGAACTTAGTCCTATTACCCACAATTCAGGTACAGAATAAAAGCGGAAAATCTGTACTGAAATCTCATATATATATATACATCATGAAAAGTTTGTATGTCAAAGACAATCATACATGTACAATCTCAAAAGAAACATATACACATAAATCACCAACGGTCTCCCTAACTACCCGGTGCCACATATCAGAGCCGACCGACAAAAGAATGAAGACCTAAGCTTCACAAAAAGACCTCCAGCAATCTAATCTGCAATACCTCATAGAGCATTATAAAACAACAGAAGGGTGAGAAACACAATCATAATATAATTTCATATAATTATATAATAACACAACATTACACACATAAAATATTCTCACCACAACGTACAACAGAATCCAAATACAACACAACACAATACACATCTCAACTCATCAATTCCAATCACAATTCCACACGAAATCAATCCATCAATGAATTATGCAAATGCACAGAGATCGACACCACGACTCCATGCAATGCATATGCGGTACCATCCATCCATCCATCTCATCACTAGTTCACTCAGGAACTCTGCTGGAATCATCGCTCGTTACTTAGTGTAACTCCCCGTCGGGCATACGGTGTTCCCCGTCGCTCACACCCCACACAGGCACACGAAGTTTATGGATCGCTCACACCCCACACGGGCACACGACCCGATCGCTCACACCCCACACGGGCACACGATCGTCTATAATCATCGCTCACACCGCACACGGGCACACAACGTTATAGAGGATTCCCTCTGGAACCAAACCGTCGCTCACACCCCACATGGGCACACGACATTACAAGAATGCATATCATGATGCTTGGCATACAATGACTCATGACATTCAAATGCACACATATATGCAATCATCTCACTCAACATAAATCATGCTTTGCAATTCAAGCCCAAAACAATGCATTTAATTGCCATACGGCCACACACCATCATCACACCATCTAAATACATGCATTTACACCATACCACAGCACACAATTCATACCATCTCCATATCAACAACACATTGCATGATACACATCAATTACACACAATTATAACGACAAAAGTCGACAAAACGACACTATTCCAAATTCCCGACATAATTAAATCGGCCAACGATCTCCAAACCATTTTAATAAGAAAGAACAACTCACAGGCTTTCTAACGCACCCAACCGCACCCCAATCGGAATTACGGATCAAAAGTTATTAAGAATACAAAATTACACAAACAACCATGTTCGTTAGGCGAACCCTCTAGCGAGCAGTCGGTACCACCTTCGCTAGGCGAATGTCCAGCGAACCCACTATCAGATAAAAACAGACACAAAGTTCGCTAGGCAAACCCCTTGGCGAACCAAGGCAGCAACAACCAGAACCAAAAAGATACAAAGTTCGCTAGGCGAACAACGTTAGCGAACATTCGCTGACCTTCGCTAACTGGTTCGCTAGGCGAACCCGCGAAAACTCATTCGCTACTGCTTCGCCCCAAGTTCGCTAGGCGAACCAAGGAAAACCCAGAAATTCTGCAGCGCTGTTTCACAACCCAAAATCATATTTTCTCCACTAAAACATTTCCAAACCAACACATAGCAATCAAAACATAACCCAAGCATGGTAACAAGTATTCTACAGCATTTACATCACATTTCAACCGTGAAAACATCGATTTCTCATCATTTTTCCCATTTCCAACCTAGAATTAAAAGCTATGGAAAGACAAGAAAATTTACAAACATACACATACATAATCATACACAAGCATAAGTTAATCGAGTTTCACACCCTTACCCGATTTAATCGTGTTTAGAAAGTCAGTTGTATAGTTTTCTTCTTTCCCAAGTTTCTCTCTTTTTCTTCTCTTCTTCTTTCTCTCTACTTTTCTTCTTCTCTTTTTCTTTCCTTTCTATTTTTCTCTCTTTCTATTTCTATTTATGTTTCTAACTTAACCAAAATAAATGAAAAGACCAAAATTCCCCTACACTCAAATATCTCGCCAATATTCCCAAAACGCGATAAAATATCACAACACTGAAAAATAACATATTTCCAAATAAAAATCGAAAAATAAAATAATATAATAATAAAATAATCAAAACGACTCGATTAAATAAAACGACAAAACTGGGGCGTTACACAATCCGTTGTTGAAAATGGATCAATGTAGTGTATTGGAGACCCTCAAATCATGTCTTGAGGTCTTGGCTCATGCTTTGTCCCAAAAGTCAACTTAGGGGTGAATTAGGTCAAGAAACCCTAATTCCTGATTTTTTGGTAAATGCATCCCCTGAGGTTAAATTGACTTGATGATTGGGTCCATGAGGTCCCTTGGAGTATCTTAGGTTGTGCTTTGAAGCATTGGCTCATGCCCAGATGAAAATTTCCATCTGGAGGCCCTGGTCGACCAAAACCCTAATTTGGTGACACTGTCGATCTTGAGGCTTTGATCCACTTGGAATGTTGCAACCTTGTGCTTGATTCTTGATGTGGGAGTCCTCTTGATCCTTTATGGGTGTTTGATAGTTTAGACAAGTTGAAGATTATGTCATTCCTTGATTGGTCTTTTGTCTGAATGCTCTGAGAGGGCTTGAAACCCAAATTCTTGATTGTGGTGAATGCTTAAACATCTATGAGGAGATTGATGAGGCATGATGGTTCATCCATATTGTGATGATGATTTGCACAATGATGGGAAATCTTGGTGGTCAAAATTTGGGGTATAACAGATGCCCCTATTTAATCTTCTTGGACCCGAAGGTGTGAATGGCGAAGGTATTCGGGCATTCAGGGTGCAAGAGGATTAAATATCGGAATACCCAAAATTTTGATGGTGGTTATGAATGGCAGCTTACTCATCCATCTTCTTTTGCTAAGCAATGATGCTTAGAAAAGGGTAAACTTCCCCTCGATCCTGGTTTTCACCCACGGAACTGGTCTAAGTTTTCTTTTGTCTATAAACTTCCCATCGATCCTGGTTTTTAGCCACGGAGCAGGTCTCAGTTTCTGAAATAAACTTCCCTTTAATCCTGGTCTTCAGCCAAGGAACTGGTCTTAGTTTCTGATATAAACTTCCCCTCGATCCTGGTCTTCAGCCAAGGAACTGGTCTCAGTTTCTTTTGTCAATAAACTTTCTTGACAAGGGACGCTATTTGTATCGGTTTTCATCAAACTTCTCGCCGGATTTTCCTGGGGAGATGCCATTTGATGGGAAAAAGTTTCGGTGTCAGACTTGCTGGGGAAACCCATTCATCTGAGTTGTAGAGGTGTACAAATTTCTCTGTTGGAGACGCCATTTGTTGGCTCTACTGGTGAAAACGAGTCTCTTGAGAGACTGCTCTCTGCTTGGGGATATTACATCATACTTTTCTTCAAGATCTTTTTTGAAGAAATTCCATGTGATGCAATTCAACTTGGAGGTGCTGATGACCTTTTCGTCAGCAAATTTTCCGGAGAAAAACTGATGTATTGCCGAATCTTTGATTAAGAGGCTTTCTCTGGGGATTTTCCTTAAATCCGGGAAAGCAAACATATCATCTTCAATGGTGAAGAGTGACGTTCGTCGAAAGTTTTCTTGTTTTTCAGAGGTTCAAGTTATCAAAGTGGTCGAGGACCGTCTCCAATCCAAAAATAAACTGGGGGAGAGATTGTTCAGACAAAACATTTCCTGACGAGGAAAGAACTGACTACTCGAGTGGGAGGACCTTTATCGCTAGGGGATAAGACCTACTAGAGTGATAGTGATGCAATATGAATATGAATGTAAATCAATAATGCATGATGTATGTATGTATATGCTGACAAAACTGACACAACATACATACTAGTGGATGAACATGACTGGATACTCGGCCACTGCAGGGGACGAAGAAGTATCTTCGGTTCAAGATAGCAATTCTGCCTTGCTTAGGAGAAAAAGGTTCCCGCGGAGAAAACGTTGGTCGGGCTTAGGAGGTAAGAACTCTGCTGGAGATGTCGGACGGCGTATTTGCATCTGACACAGCTGATCCTTCATTCAGGCATACTGGTTTGAGAAGGAGTACTTTGATTCTGCACTTTAAAGCTTAATCGCTTTTGGAGTAGCGATCGATGTTCTTTCGATGTTCAACAATCAAAAGAATTGCCATCTTTATTTTAAAAGCAGAAAAATTTGACAAGTAAATTCATTTTTGTTTTATTTCAAGAATCGTTGATCATATTAAAATTTTGTTCTGTAAAGCTAAAACAAATAAGAATTATAAACAAAAGCATTAAGGCTCAAATTTTATTGATAGGATCGAAATCAGCCAAACGCGTGATTCCATGGAGCATTTACAAAGTTAGAAAATTGTAATTTAAGGGAAAAGGGCTACATTGAAACATAACGACCGCTATCCTTCTACCAACTTTGAATTCTAGACATCCTGAGCTTCTGTTAAAGATGACCTTGACTGGGGTTTTCCTGATGGATGGCATGATTGCTGCTGGCGGATTTGCCCCTTTGTTAGACGTAGTTACTTGTCATGAATCCCTAACTTTTACCTAGATTGTACTTTGAGATTTCTAATCCATCGGGATAATTTTTGATTATGTCTCTAATATTTGCATGGACCGCCCTTTCGGGTTTTCAATCCATCGAGACGTTTTTTTTTAAATTTTTTTTTATTTAGGCGAAGTATTTCTTGACTACGTCAACATTTGTGGGGTAGGAAAATTCCTCTCCATCCATGGTTGCGAGTCTCAAGGCGCCGCCTGAGAAAGCTTTCTTGACCACATAGGGGCCGTCATAATTCGAAGTCCACTTGCCCCGGGAATCAGTGAGAAAAGATTGTATCTTCTTGAACACAAGGTATCCTTTTCTGAAGACACGGGGTCGGACCTTTTTGTTAAACGCTTTCTTTATTCTCTGATGATACAACTGACCATGGAATAGTGCCGTTATTCATTTTTCTTCGATCAGATTCAGTTCGTCGTGTCGACTTTGACACTATTCAGCCTCTGTTAGCTTAGCTTCCATCAATACCCTGATCGATGGGATCTCTACTTCTATGGGAAGCACTGCCTCCATGCCATATACTAGAGAGAAAGGGGTTGCCCCTGTTGAAGTGCGGACAGATGTGCGATAACTGTGAAGAGCAAAGGGTAGCATCTCGTGCCAGTCTTTATAGGTTACAACCATCTTTTGAACAATCTTCTTGATGTTCTTGTTAGCTGCTTCTACCGCTCCGTTCATCTTGGGTCGGTAGGGAGATAAGTTATAGTGTTCAATCTTGGACTCAGCGCACAACTCTTTCATCATCTTGTTATTCAAGTTAGATCCATTATCAGTAATGATCTGGCTTGGAACACCATAATGGCAGATGAGATTGTTTTTGATAAATCGGACTACCACTTGTCGGGTTACATTAGCGTATGATGTTGCTTCGACCCACTTGGTGAAGTAGTCAATGGCTACCAGAATGAACCGATGTCCGTTAGAAGCCTTGGGTTCGATCATCCAATCATGTCAATTCCCCATATGGAAAAAGGCCACGGGGAAGAGAGAACTTTGAGGTGCGTTGGCGGTACATGGATTTTGTCTGAGTATATCTGACACTTGTGACATCTCCTTATGTACTTGTAGTAGTCGGATTCCATGGTCAACCAATAGTATCTGGCTCTTAGAATTTTTCTTGCTATTGCGTGTCCGTTGGCATGAGTGCCAAAGGATCCTTCGTGAATTTCTTTTATCAGTATGTTTGCTTCTGGTCTGTCTACACATCGGAGCAAGACCATGTCAAAGTTTCTCTTATAGTGTGTGTCACCGCTCAGGAAGAAACTGCCTGCTAGACTTCTGAGGGTCTTTCTGTCTTTTCTGGATGCCCCGGGTGGGTACTCTTGTTTCTGAAGGAAGCATTTGATATCATGATACCAACGTTTGTTGTCTATGACTGCTTCAATCGCGAAGATGTAAGCGGGCCTGTCTAGGCGCATTATGTCAATCTTAGGTACATCGTTCCATTGACCTACACTAATCATGGAAGAGAGAGTGGCTAATGCATCAGCCATGTGATTCTCTTCACGAGGGATGTGATGAAACTCGATTTTCTATTGAAGAATGGTAACAACCTTCCTGCGTAGTCTTTGTAAGGAACCAGTCCTGATTGGTATGTGTTCCAATCTCCTTTGATCTAATTGATAACCAGGGCTGAGTTGCCATACACGTCTATGTTCTTAATCCTCAAATCGGTAGCTTCTTCGAGATCCATGATACAAGCTTCGTATTCGGCCTTGTTGTTTGTGCATTTGAAAGTTAGTTTGGCAGTGAAAGGAATATGGGTACCCTGAGGTGTTATGATGATTGCCCCAATTCCGTTTCCATAATTGTTGACAGCTCCGTAAAAAATTAGTCCCCATTGGGAACCTGGTTCTGGCCCTTCATTGAGTAGTGGTTCATTGCAATCTTTCATTTTCAAGTACATGACATATGTCTGGGAAGTCAAATCCAATTGATTCTTGATCGTCAATTAGTTAATGAGTCAAATGACCGGCTAAAACACTTCCTTTGACGGCTTTCTGAGCATGGTACTCGATGTCGTATTCTGATAACAACATCTGCCAACGAGCAATCCTTCTCATGAGAGCAGGCTTTTCAAAGACGTACTTAATCGGATCCATTTCGGAGATTAACCAAGTAGTGTGACGAATCATTTACCGGCGAAGACGTTTGGCTGCCCAAGCCAGAGCACAACAAGTTTTCTCAAGCATAGTGTACCGAGTCTCGCAGTCAGTGAATTTCTTGCTCAGATAGTAAATGGCAGACTCTTTCCTTTTGGTTTCGTCTTATTGGCCAAGTACACAGCCCATTGAGTCTTCCAAGACTGTTAGGTAGATGATAAGTGGTCTTCCCTCCAGTGGAGGAGGCAGGATCGGTGGATTCAACAGGTATTCTTTGATACCGTCGAAGGCGATTTGGCAGTCTTCTGTCCAAACGCAGTCCTGATCCTTTTTGAGTAATTTGAAAATTGGCGCACATGTCGCGATCATGAGGAATATAAATCTAGAAATGTAATTCAAACATCCCAGTAATCCCCTGACTTATTTTTCTGTCTTTGGAGAAGGCATTTCTTGAATGGCCTTGACTTTGTCAAGATCAACCTCAATTCCTTTCTGGCTGACGATGAACCCTAACAGTTTTCCTGAACGGACACCGAATGTACATTTATTGGGATTCAAGCGGAGTTTGTACTTTCTCAGATGCTCGAATAGTTTTGACAGGTGGGTCACATGTTCCTCTTCTGTCCTAGATTTTGCAATCATATCATCGACATACACTTCTATTTCTTTGTGTATCATGTCGTGAAACAGAGTAGTCATGGCCCTTTGATAAGTTGTGTCATACCCCAAATTTTTACCACTAAGATTCCCCATCATTGTGCAAATCATCATCACAATATGGATGGACCCTCATACCTCATTAGTCTCCCCAAAGATGGGTGAGCATCCACTACAATCAAACTTAGGGTTTCAAACCCTCTCAGAGCTCTTAGACAAATGATCAATCAAGGAATGACATGATCTTCAACTTGTCTAACCTCTCAAACATCCAAAATGGATCAATAGGACTCCCACATCAAGAATCAAGCACAAGGCTGCAATATTCTGAGTGGATCAAGCCTCAAGATCGCAAGTGTCACCAAATTAGGGTTTTGGTCGACCAGGGCCTCCAGATGGAAATTTTCCTCTGGGCATGAGACAAAACTTCAAATCACAACTTAAGATGCTCCAAGGGACATCATAAACCCCATCATCAAGTCAATTTAGCCTCAGGGGAAGCATTCATAAAAAATCAGGAATTAGGGTTTCTTGACCTAATTCACCCCTAAATTGACTTTTGGGACAAAACATGAGCCAAGACCTCAAGATATGATTTCAGGGTCTCCAATAAACCAAATTGATCCATTTATAACAATGGATTGATCCAAGAAGCTTGATTCACAAGTTTCAAGTTCATCAGAGCCACAGTTAGGGTTTCGCGGAAAAAGTCAACTGTGCCTTTGACTTTTGACTCAGACATTCTCCCGAAGCTTGGGACATGATTCAATACACCCTATAACACCTATGAAATCAATACATCAAGTTTGATTTAGGTCAAGGACTTGATTTCATATAGGATCGCACAGTTTGGAATTCATCTGATAAAAAGTCAACTGTGCCCAAAAGTTAAAGTTTGACTTTTTGATTTTTTGATCAATTATGATCCCCTAACCCTAAAATGATGTTAATGTGTGATTGGAATCATCATTCATCAAGAGAAATCAAGAAAGGTGGGATAACTTGTAAAAGGGGTAACCATAAAAAACTTAGAAAATTTCTAAGTTATGGAACAAAGTGGCTAGGGTACCAACTTCCAAGGACCATAACTTGAGATCCAAGCAACCATTTGGGCTGATCCAAAGATGGTCTTGTAGCTCTCATGGCATACTTTAAAAGTGTCAACTACACCTCATTCCAATTCATCATGGATTTTGAGTTATGGTTGGATCAAAATGACTGAAAACATGAAATGTCACTTTTTCCAACACTTAGTGAAATTTTCACCAAGTCAGAATCTGTTTCACTTTTTCCAAAATGTAAGGGCATTTTTCACTTGGATCCAAAAAGTATCAAGACAAACTATGATCACACATGTGTTGTATCATATAAGAGCTTTCCAAAATGGCCAAGAACTCCATCAAACTCCACTTGAGCCATAAGATACGACAATGGCAATCTGCCTTGCTGCAAACTGTCATGGCAAGACAGATTTGTGCATTTTGCTCGATTTGAGCAAATTTTGCAAATGACAAACAAGTTTATCCATCTGAACACCTCAAGGGGAGACCAAGGAGGGACTAACACTAATCCATAAGCCTCCCAAGTCTTTGGAACTAAAAATAACATGCCAAACCTAAAAAACCCTAAAGAGAGGACAAGACTCCAATTTTGTTTTGGAGCATTCAATGGATGCACCAAGGTGGCATGAACTGAACCATTTTCAACTGAATGAGTCAAAGATGATCTCTGAACTAGGGAACCAGCAACCTGTGCTCTAACCTCTAGTCAATGGCTAGAGGAGACTTGGATTCATATTGATCAACATTTGCCAAACCTCTGCTGCAGTTGCCATTCCCCATTCCTTGCAAAACAAACTTGCTCTACTATAAATAGAGCTTATTTGTGCTCAGTTTAAGTACACCAAAGCCATCAAATATATGCTTTCCTCAAAATCACCTTCTCACTTCCAATTTTGCCTTCTAAGGCAAGTCACTATCGGGTTTTGAGTTTGAAAGCTATTCCAACCAAACCAATCACACACACACACACACCTCATAAACATCATATAGAAGTGATCTAAACACTTAAACAACAACTGTAACACTGATTTCTCAGAATCGCCAGCCAGTTGCTCAAGGTTTTAACCAAGTTGCAGCTGAGATGCCATGAAGTGATCCAGCCATTTCCAATCAAGTCCAAGCATTCAAACACACTCCATATGGTGTAGGGAAGCTGTTCAGATCATCACAACTCATCTGTAACACCTCCAACTCAAAAATCACATTGCCCTTGCTGCCACGACCTTCAAGTAAGCCTAAACTTGGTCATCTCTTAATCTATGCATATTTCCTCGCACAATACTTTTGCCAAATGTTCATAATCATGCATAGAATGTTTCCCCTTAATTAATTGCTTTGTTTGAATCGTGTATCAAAATTCTCAACCTTCATGCAAATTTTAGGGTTCTTGGGGTTTTGTCTTAATTTCTTATTCCATGTTTAAAATAAATGAAATTAAAGACCATAGACATGATCGTGAGGTGAAAACGAGCAGATTGATATGTGGATTGTGTGATTTCATCAAGTATTCAGTGAGATTGGATAGAAAATGCAAATCAGGCCAAACTCAGAACACGCGCGTGTTCTTGCCATGTTCTTGGCGCCTTTTTTGAAAATTCAAATATTTGAATTTTGTGATTTTATTTAATGGGTTAATAGTCATTTACCCCTCTGCAATATAGGCAAGTTTTGATTTAGCCCCCTTTAAAAAAATAATTTTGGATTACCCCCCTGAAATTTTGGGGTACCCCCCTAAGCGTGTAAAAACCAGGGGGGTAAATAAAAGAAATATTTTACAGGGGGGTAATTTTTCTACCTAGGGGGCAAAAGACTTAGAAATTTAAAATTTTAGGGGGGTAATCCAAAAAACATTTTTTAAAGAGGGGTAAATCAAAACTCGCCTATATTGCAGGGGGTAAATGACTATTAACCCTTATTTAATTGATTCAAAAATTAATTTCTCTCTGAATTTTAATGATTTTGAGTTGATTCTTTTTTTAATAATTCACAAAAATGTTAAAATATTTTATTTTGCCAAAAATTCCCAAAAATGTTATTTATTTCATATATTTGATATTTTTGCAAAAGAATTAATGTTTTATTTATTTTTAACATTTGAAATATTTGTTCCTTCTTGATTTCCCAAACTTAATTGATTTTCAATCATTTTGTGGATATAAACATGATTTTTGAAGCATTGATCCTAGATCACCACTCATTTTTCACATGTTCTCATCAATTTTTATTAATTTTTTATCAAAATTAATGCCTTTTTAAACAAAATTAGGGTTTTGATTAATTCAACCCTCATCAATCATTTTAAAACTCTTTGGGCCTCTTGGTAGAGTGTAAGACCCAATCCTTTTGTAAATAAAACCTTTTTGGGCCTCACACATTGTATAAGTCCCTCTGTATATTTTCAAAAGTACGGCGCGGTCGTCGCCTTTTTAACAAAACCAATTGGGCCTCTCCTCGAGCTATAAGTCCCATTCCGTTTCGAAAACAAAAACTTTGGGCCTCTAATAGAGTGTAAGACCCAATCCCCTTTTAACCAAAACTTTTTGGGCCTCAGATGTTGTATAAGTCCCTCTGCGTTAAAGGAAAAATCTCAGCGCAATCGCCAATTCAAAAATCAAATCATCTGGGCCTACCCTAGTGTTATAAGCCCCGTTTCTTTTCTTTAAAACCTTTTGGGCCTCTAATAGAGTGTAAGACCCATCCCCTTGTACATAAAAACTTTTTGGGCCTCACATATTGTATAAGTCCCTCTGTACAAACAACGGTGCGATCATCGTTAAAACTTGGGCCTCTCCTTGAGCTGTAAGCCCCAATAATCTTTTCAAAGCACTTTCTCATTTGATTTTGAATTCAAATATATGTTGTTATCAAAACTTTCTTTGTTGAACAACTAACAAAACAACATGGAAGCTCTACAACGGGTAAGTGTTTATCCGCTTTCATTTACTGCTTTCATATGTATATAACTGTATTGTGGGGTTATTTCACTGTAAGTCTTCTTTCACATCCTTTTATATACTTGTCACATATCCACTGTGTAATACAAGTATAGTTATTTAGAGTTTTCCCCGGCAACTACGTCTAGCACTAGGTAAAGCCTGTTGGTCACTCTTAAATACGAACACAACTAGATCCCCTGTAGGATTCCAGATACAGTCTTCCCTTCTCTTGGGGTTAAACAATATGGAACAAAGAGAAAGGCAGTATTCTTGGTGAACCTTTTCTCAGACTGTCACCCTTAGAAATTGTCAAAGAAAATCTAACTCCCCAGAAATGATCTTTTCTCCGTGAATGGCATCTCTTGAGTTTCTTCCAAATTCTTGAACTTTCCTGGAACGATCTCTTCTCTGTGAATTGCATTTCTTGAATTCCTCTTGGTTTGGGGACCCACAGGCTTCCTAAAAGCATCCCCGCCTCCTCTTGGGCATTGTACAAGGACCCTTCAGCTTCTTAGAAGTTCTCATGCCTTCACTTGGGCTTAATACAAGGACCCTGACGACCTCTTAAAGGTATAAGACAAAACTTAGTCATCCTTTGCTAGAGCGGCATTTCCTACGTTAAAAATCCGGCCATTGTAGGGTTGATACTCCTCCCTTAATGCCGGGCCTCCTCTTGTGCCTTGTACAAAAGATAAAACTCTAGACTTGGACAGTCTAAGCCTCTTGAGTCTCAAAGACATTCTCAAGTTCCTTTAATACATAGGAAGAAACACCGATCACTCTGGATCAATCTCTAGCAGAAACCCGGTCTCTCTCATGAGAGTTACCCACACTTGGACCCGCTTCAAGATCTCAATAATCCTCAGCAGTAAGACAACCTCCTTTTGGGCTTTGTACAAATGATTCTCCCTAGCAGAGCTAACCTTTTCAGACTCTCTTGTTGAGTCAATCTCCCTTTAGCCTCTATCTTGGGCTTTGTACAAGACACATATAAAGCACTCTCTTGTTGAGTATAAAAGACTCTCTTGTTGAGTCAATCTCTTTTTAGCCTCAATCTCGGGCTTTGTACAAAATAGGAAAAAACCACTCTCTTGTTGAGTATAAAAGACTCTTGTTGAGTTAATCTCCTTTTAGCCTCTATCTCGGGCTTCATACGAGACACCAAAACACTATCTTGTTGAGTATAAAAGACTCTCTTGTTGAGTCAACCTCCTTTTAGCCTCAATCTCGGGCTTCGCACGAGACAACAAATCACTCTCTTGTTGAGTATAAAAGACTCTCTTGTTGAGTCAAACAACCTTCAGACTCTCTTGTTGAGTCAATCACCTGTTCGAGACTCTCTTGTTGAGTCAACCTTTTTAGCCTCCATCTCGGGCTTTATACAGGACAGATAAAAATACTCTCTTGTTGAGTCAAACCCTTTCAGCCTCCATCTTGGGCTTTATACAAGATACATTCTCCTCAACGGAGTCAAAATCCTTTTTAGCCTCAATCTTGGGCTTTGTACAAGACAGAAAGAACTTTTTCCTCAGAAAATTCAAACTTCTAGCCTCCTCTTAGGCTTTGTATAAAGAAACCCCGGTTGAGTCAATCAACCTTTTAGCATCAAATTTATGCCTTGCTCACAACATACAAACATCAACAACTCCTCTTTAGAGATAACAAATTCTCTTTCAGTCAAACCTTTAGCTTCATATCTTGGGCTTTGAACAAGATACAAACCACCTTTAGATTCATGTCTTGGATTTTGAACAAGACACCAAAACAACCTTTTTCCTCCCATAGAATAGGAGGAACTACGATTGCTCTGATTCACCGACTGCAAAACTCGGTACACTATGCTTGAGAAAACTTGTTGTGCTTTGGCTTGGACAGCCAAACGTCTTCGCCAATATATGATTCGCCACACTACTTGGTTAATCTCAGAAATGGATCCGATCAAGTACCTCTTTGAAAAACCTGCTCTCACGGGAAGGATTTCCCGTTGGCAGATGTTGTTATCAGAATACGACATCGAGTACCACGCTCAAAAATCCGTCAAAGGAAGTATTTTAGCCGATCATTTGGCTCATCAACCGATTGACGATCAGGAATCAGTCGGGTTTGACTTCCCATACGAAGATGTCATGTATTTGAAATGAAAGATTGCGATGAACCGCTACCCAGTGAAGGGCCCGAACCAGGTTCCCAATGGGGATTAGTCTTTGATGGAGCTGTCAATCATTATGGAAACGGAATTGGGGCAATCATCATAACCCCTCAGGGTACCCACATTCCTTTCACCGCCCGACTTACATTCAAGTGCACAAACAACGAGGCTGAATACAAAGCTTGTATCATGGGTCTCGAGGAAGCGATCGACTTAACAATCAAGAACTTGGATGTATATGGCGACTTAGCCCTGGTTATCAATCAGATCAAAGAATATTGGAACACATACCAATCCGGACTGATTCCTTACAAAGATTACGCGAGAAGGTTGTTACCATTTTTCAACAGAATCGAGTTTCATCACATCCCTCGTGAGGAGAATCACATGGCTGATGCCTTAGCCACTCTTTCCTCCATGGTTAGTGTAGGTCAATGGAATGACCTACCTAAGATCGACATAATTTGCCTTGAATGACCCACTTACATCTTCGCAATCGAAGTAGTCATAGACGACAAACCTTGGTATCACGATATCAAATGATTACTTCAGAAACAAGAATACCCACCTAGGGCATCTAGAAAGGACAGAAAGACCCTCAGAAGGCTCGCAGGCAGTTAGTTTCTTTCTGAGCGGTGATACCCTCTATAAGAGAAACTTTGACATGGTCTTGCTCTGATGTGTAGACAGACCAGAAGCAAACATACTGATAAAAGAAATTCACTAAGGATCCTTTGGCACTCATGCTAACGGACACACGATGGCCAGAAAAATTCTGAGAGCAGGGTACTATTGGCTGACAATGGAATCTGATTGCTACAAGTACATGAGGAAGTGTCACAAGTGTCAAATATACTCAGACAAAATCCATGTACCGCCAACGCATCTCAAAGTTCTTTCTTCCCCTTGGCCTTTTTCCATATGGGGAATCGACATGATTGGCATGATCGAACCCAAGGCTTCAAAAGGACATCGGTTCATCCTGGTAGCCATTGATTACTTCACCAAGTGGGTCGAAGCAGTATCATACGCTAATGTAACCCGACAAATGGTGGTCCGATTTATCAAAAACAATTTCATCTGCCGTTATGGTGTTCCGATCCAGATCATTACTGATAATGGATCTAACTTGAACAATAAGATGATGAAAGAGTTGTGCGCTGAGTTCAAAATCAAACACCATAACTCATATCCCTACCGACCCAAGATGAACGGGGCGGTAGAAGCAGCTAACAAGAACATCAAGAAGATCGTTCAAAAGATGGTTATGACCTATAGAGTCTGGCATGAGATGCAACCCTTTGCTCTTCACGGTTATCGAACATTTGTCCCCACTTCAACAGGGGCAACCCCTTTCTCTCTAGTATATGGCATGGAAGCAGTGCTCCCCATAGAGGTAGAGATCTCATCAATCCAGGTATTGATCGAAGCTAAGCTAACAGAGGCTGAATGGTGTCAAAGTCGACACGATGAACTGAATCTGATCGAAGAAAAACGAATGACGGCACTATGCCATGGTCAGTTGTATCAACAAAGGATGAAAAAGGCGTTTGACAAAAAGGTTCGACCTCGCGTCTTCAGGAAAGGAGACCTCGTGCTTAAAAAGATACAATCATTCCTCACTGATGCCCGGGGCAAATGGACTCCGAATTATGACGGCCTCTATGTGGTCAAGAAAGCTTTCTCAGGCGGTGCCTTGAGACTGGAAGCCATGGACGGAGAGGAATTTGCCTACCCAAAATATGTATACGTAGTCAAGAAATACTTCGCCTAAATAAAAAAAATAAAAAAAATTGTCTCGGTGGTTTGAAAACCCGAAAGGGCGGTCCGGGCAAAAATTAGAGACATAAGCAAAATCATCCCGGTGGATTGGAAACATCACAGTACAATCCAGGCAAAAATTAAGGATAATGGCAAGTAACTATGTTCAACAAAGGGGCAAATCCCTCAACAGCAGTAATGCCATCGGTCAGAAAAACTCCAGTCAAGGTCATCTTCGACAGAAGCTCAGGATGTCCAGAATTCAAAGTTGGTAGAAAGATAGTGGTCGTTATGTTTTAATGTAGCCCTTTTCCCTTAAATTACCATTTTCTAGACTTTGTAAATACTCTATGGAATCACGCACTTGGCTGATTTCCACCCTATCAATAAAATTTGAGCCCTTGTGCTTTTGTTTGCAATTCTCATTTGTTTTAGCGTTACAGAACGACACTTTAATATGATTAACGATTTTTGAAATAAAACAAAAATGAATTTACTTGTAAAAAAATTTCTGCTTTTAAACTAAAGATGGCAATTCTTTTGACTGTTGAACATCGAAAGAACATCGATCGCTTCTCCAGAAGTAGTCGAACTTCAAAGTGCAGAATCAAAGTACTCCTTCTAAACCAGTACGCCTGAATGAAGGATCAATTGTGTCAGAGACCGTGTTTCATCTGACACACCCCCCGACAGAGTTCTTACCTCCTAAGCCCGACCAACAATTGTTCCCCACGGGGACTATCTCTCCTAAACAAGGCAGAATTGCTATCAGGAACCAGTGATACTTTTCATCTACCACTGTGACCGAGTATCCCGTCGTGTTCATCCATTAGTCTATAAGTCACATCAGTTTTGTTAGCATAAACATATATACATCATGCATTATTGATTTACATTCATATTCATATTGCATCATTATCACTCTAGTCGGTCTTGTTCCCAAGTGATAAAAGTCCTCTCAATCGAGTTGTCAGTTATTTCCTCGTCAGGAAACGAACCGTCTAAACGATCTCCCCTCCAGTTTATTTCTGGATTGAAAGTGGTTTCTCTGACCACTTTGATAACTTGAACCTCTGAAAAGCAAGAGAGTTCCCGACAAACGTCATTCTTCGCCATTAAAGATGATATCTTCGCTTTCCCGGATTAAGGAAAATCCCCAGAGAAAGCCTCTTAATCAAAGATTCGGCAATACAGCAGTTCTCCTTTAGAAAATTCGCTGATAAAAAAGGTCATCAGCACCTCAGGAGTGGATTGAATCACATGGCATTCCTCCGAGAAGACCTCGAGGAAAAGTATGATGTAATATCCCTAAGCGATAGCAGTCTCTCAAGAGACCTGCTTTCCCCAGTAGATTCGACAAATGGCATCTCCAACAGAGAAGTTTGTACACCTCTATAACTCAGACGACTGGGTTCCCCAGCAACTCTGACATCAAAATTTTTTCTATCAAATGGCATCTCCCCAGGAAAATTCGGTGAGAAGTTTGAGGAAAACCGCTACGAATAGCGTCCCTTGTCAAGAAAGTTTATTGACAAAAGAAACTGAGACCAGATCCTTGGTAGGAAACCAGGATCGAGGGGAAGTTTATTTTAGAAAATTAGACCAGTTCCTTGGTAGGAAACCAGGATCGAGGGGAAGTTTATATCAGAAACTGAGACCAGTTCCTTGGTAGGAAACCAGGATCAAGGGGAAGTTTACATCAGAAACTTAGACCAGTTCCTTGGTAGGAAACCAGGATCGGGGGGAAGTTTATTTCAGAAACTGAGACCAGTTCCTTGGTAGGAAACCAGGATCAAGGGGAAGTTAACCTTTTCTAAGCATCATTGCTTAGCAAAAGAAGAAGGATGCGTGAATTACCATTCCTAACCACCATCAAAATTTTGGGTATTCCGATATTTAATCATCTTGCACCCCGAATGCCCGAATACCTTCGTCATTCACACCTTCGGGTCCAAGAATATTAAATAGGGGCATCTGTCATACCCCAAATTTTGACCACTAAGATTCCCCATCATTATGCAAATCATCATCATAATATGGATAGACCCTCATACCTCATTAGTCTCCCCAAAGATGGGTGAGCATCCACTACAATCAAACTTAGGGTTTTAAACCCTCTCAGAGCTCTTAGACAAATGATCAATCAAGGAATGACATGATCTTCAACTTGTCTAACCTCTCAAACATTCATAATTGATCAAGAGGACTCCCACATCAAGAATCAAGCACAAGGCTGCAACATTCTGAGTGGATGAAGCCTCAAGATCGCCAGTGTCACCAAATTAGGGTTTTGGTCGACCAGGGCCTCCAGATGGAAATTTTCCTCTGGGCATGAGCCAACACTTCAAATCACAACTTAAGATGCTCCAAGGGACATCATAAACCCCATCATCAAGTCAATTTAGCCTCAAGGGAAGCATTCATCAAAAATCAAGAAGTGATTTCTCATAATCGCCAGCCAGTTGCTCAAGGTTTTAACCGAGTTGCAGCTGAGATGCCATGAAGTGATCCAGCCATTTCCAATCAAGTCCAAGCATTCAAACACACTCCATATGGTGTAGGGAAGCTGTTCAGATCATCACAACTCATCCGTAACACCTCCAACTCAAAAATCACATTGCCCTTGCTGTCACGACCTTCAAGTAAGCCTAAACTTGGTCATCTCTTAATCTATGCATATTTCCTCGCACAATACTTTTGCCAAATGTTCATAATCATGCATAGAATGTTTCCCCTCAATTAATTGCTTTGTTTGAATCGTGTATCAAAATTCTCAGCCTTCATGCAAATTTTAGGGTTCTTGGGGTTTTGTCTTAATTTCTTATTCCATGTTTAAAATAAATGAAATTAAAGACCATATCCATGACAGTGAGGTGAAAACGAGTAGATTGATATGTGGATTGTGTGATTTCATCAAGTATTCAGTGATATTGGATAGAAAATGCAAATCAGGCCAAACTCAGAACACGCGCGTGTTTTTGCCATGTTCTTGGCGCCTTTTTTGAAAATTCAAATATTTGAATTTTGTGATTTTATTTAATTGATTCAAAAATTAATTTCTCTCTGAATTTTAATGATTTTGAGTTGATTCTTTTTTTAATAATTCACAAAAATGTTAAAATATTTTATTTTGCCAAAAATTTCCAAAAATGTTATTTATTTCATATATTTGATATTTTTGCAAAAGAATTAATGTTTTATTTGTTTTTAACATTTGAAATATTTGTTCCTTCTTGATTTCCCAAACTTAATTGATTTTTAATCATTTTATGGATATAAACATGATTTTTGAAGCATTAATCCTAGGTCACCACTCATTTTTCACATGTTCTCATCAATTTTTATTAATTTTTTAACAAAATTAATGCCTTTTTAAACAAAATTAGGGTTTTGATTAATTCAACCCTCATCAATCATTTTAAAACTCTTTGGGCCTCTTGGTAGAGTGTAAGACCCAATCCTTTTGTAAATAAAACCTTTTTGGGCCTCACACATTGTATAAGTCCCTCTGTATATTTTCAAAAGTACGGCGCAGTCGTCGCCTTTTTAACAAAACCAATTGGGTCTCTCCTTGAGCTATAAGTCCCATTACTTTTCAAAAACAAAAACTTTGGGCCTCTAATAGAGTGTAAGACCCAATCCCCTTTTAACCAAAACTTTTTGGGCCTCAGTTGTTGTATAAGTCCCTCTGCGTTAAAGGAAAAATCTCGGCGCAATCGCCAATTCAAAAATCAAATCATCTGGGCCTACCCTCGTGTTATAAGCCCCATTTCTTTTCTTTAAAACCTTTTGGGCCTCTAATAGAGTGTAAGACCCATCCCCTTGTACATAAAAATTTTTTGGGCCTCACATATTGTATAAGTCCCTCTGTACAAACAACGGTGCGATCATCGTTAAAACTTGGGCCTCTCCTTGAGCTGTAAGCCCCAACAATCTTTTCAAAGCACTTTCTCCTTTAATTTTGAATTCAAATATATGTTGTTATCAAAACTTTCTTTGTTGAACAACTAACGAAACAACATGGAAGCTCTACAACGGGTAAGTGTTTATCCGCTTTCATTTACCGCTTTCATATGTATATAACTGTATTGTGGGGCTGTTTCACTGTAAGTCTTCTTTCACATCCTTTTATATACTTGTCACATATCCACTATGTAATACTAGTATAGTTATTTAGAGTTTTCCCTGGCAACTACGTCTAGTACTAGGTAAAGCCTGTTGGTCACCCTTAAATACGAACATAACTAGATCCCCCGTAGGATTCGAGATACAGTCTTCCCTTATCTTGGGGTTAAACAATATGGAACAAAGAGAAAGGCAGTATTCTCGGTGAACCTTTTCTTAGACTGTCACCCTTAGAAATTGTCAAAGAAACTCTAACTCCCCAGAGATGATCTTTTCTCCGTGAATGGCATCTCTTGAGTTTCTTCCAAATTCTTGAACTTTCCTTGAATGATCTCTTCTCGGTGAATTGCATTTCTTGAATTTCTCTTGGTTTGGGGACCCACAGGCTTCCTAAATGCATCCCCGCCTCCTCTTGGGCGTTGTACACGGACCCTTCGGCTTCTTAGAAGTTCTCATGCCTTCTCTTGGGCTTAATATAAGGACCCTGACGACCTCTTAAAGGTAATAGACAGAACTTAGTCATCCTTTGCTAGAGCAGTCTTTCCCGCGTCAAAACTCCGGCCGTTGTAGGGTTGATACTCATCCCTTAATGCCCGGGCCTCCTCTTGGGCATTGTACAAAAGATAAAACTCTAGACTTGGATAGTCTAAGCCTCTTAAGTTTCAAAGACATTCTCAAGTTCCTTTCAAACATAGGAAGAAACACCGATCACTCTGGATCAATCTCCAGCAGAAACCCAGTCCCTCTTATGAGAGTTCCCCACACTTGGACCCGCTTCAGGATCTCAATAATCCTCAGCAGTAAGACAACCTCCTCTTGGGCTTTGTACAAATGATTCTCCCTAGCGGAGCTAACCTTTTCAAACTCTCTTATTGAGTCAATCTCCCTTTAGCCTCCGTCTTGGGCTTTGTACAAGACACATATAAAGCACTCTCTTATTGAGTATAAAAGACTCTCTTGTTGAGTCAATCTCTTTTTAGCCTCAATCTCGGGCTTTGTACGAAATAGGAAAAAACCACTCTCTTGTTGAGTATAAAAGACTCTCTTGTTGAGTCAATCTCCTTTTAGCCTCTATCTCGGGCTTCGTACGAGACAACAAAACACTCTCTTGTTGAGTATAAAAGACTATCTTGTTTAGTCAACCTCCTTTTAGCCTCAATCTCAGGCTTCGTGCGAGACAGCAAATCACTCTCTTGTTGAGTATAAAAGACTCTCTTGTTGAGTCAAACAACCTTCAGACTCTCTTGTTGAGTCAATCACCTGTTCGAGACTCTCTTGTTGAGTCAACCTTTTTAGCCTCCGTCTTAGGCTTTATACAGGACAGATACAAATACTCTCCTGTTGAGTCAAACCCTTTCAGCCTCCATCTTGGGCTTTATACAAGATACATTCTCCTCAACGGAGTCAAAATCCCTTTTAGCCTTAATCTTGGGCTTTGTACAAGACAGAAAGAACTTTTTCCTCGAAAAAGTCAAACTTCTAGCCTCCTCTTAGGCTTTGTATAAAGAAACCCCGGTTGAGTCAATCAACCTTTTAGCATCAAATTTGTGCCTTGCTCACAGCATACAAACATCAACAACTCCTCTTTAGAGATAACAAATTCTCTTGCAATCAAACCTTTAGCTTCATATCTTGGGCTTTGAAAAAATTACAAACCACCTTTAGCTTCATGTCTTGGGCTTTGAACAAGACACCAAAACAACATTTTTCCTCCCATAGAATAGGAGGAACTACGATCGCTCTAATTTCCCTGTTTCGTCAGACGGGAATACGTAGGCATAAGATTGCAAAAATCTTAGCGAGCATACTAATAAAAAAAACTCAAAATCCAGTACCTTCATATATCCATAAAAAACATTAGACCTAAAACCTCACAAATAGTCTAGATCCTGTTTTTAAGCAAATAACCCTAAAAGACGAACCCCCTATTTTGATAGCATCTGTAAACCAACAGTTTTGACTGTTTAAACTCAGTTTGCAAGCAGGGTTAATTGGAGACATCTATTTCCCTTGCTTAACTAGCTCAATAGGATAAAACATGAATCGAACTGTAGTACCAAAGCGATAGTGATTCGAAACCACAAAAATCGCACTACAAGTTGCCCCGGCGTTCTTCAGGCCGAACGACATTACCTTGTAACAAAAAGTGCCCCATGGGGTGATGAATGAAGTTTTCTCCTTATCTTTCGGCACCATTTTGATTTGATTATAGCCCGAGAATCCATCCATAAAGGAGAATACTTTGAACTTTGCTGTACTGTCTACCAGCATGTCAATGTGTGGTAAGGGAAAGTCATCCTTTGGACTTGCTTTGTTCAGATCCCTGTAGTCTACACACATTCTAACTTTTCCGTCCTTTTTCGGAACTGGCACTATGTTGGCTAGCCATTGAGGATATTCTGATGTGGCGAGGAAACTTGCGGCAATCTGTTTCCGTACTTCCTCTTTGATTTTGATGGCCATGTCTGGATGAGTCCATCCCAACCTTTGTTTTACTGGCGGACATTCTGATCTTAACGGTAGATGATGTTCCACGATGCTGGTATCCAACCCTGGCATATCCTGATAAGACCAAGCGAATACATTGGGAAATTCTTTGAGAAGCTTTATCAAACTTTCTTTGACAGTCGGACTGAGCAGTGCCCCAATCTTGACTTCTTTTCTCTCTTCTTCTGAACCTAAGTTGACCGCTTCCAACGGCTCTTTGTGAGGTTTAATGGATCTTTCCTCTTGTCTGAGTAATCGGGAGATCTCTTCTGGAATTTCTTCATCATTTTCTTCTTCAGCCTCAAATACCGGGAATTCAAATTTGGGAGAAGGCATTGGATCGTATGTTTCAATGGGGTTTAAAACAAGCAATCTGCATGACATGATGATTGTTTTTTTGAAGAGATAGAGAGAATGCAAGAGTGTTGTGTAGTGTAATTTTTGAAAAATGCTTGTTTTTATTATTTGAGTTGCTTTTTAGGATTACCATTTTCTAAAAAAGACAAAAGAGAAAACATCAATAAATGCGGAAATTACAGAATGGCGTTATTTTATTTATGATCTGGTCGATTCTTGAAACTACAGCCCTATAAAACAAAACTCTCTCGCTTTGGGCAAAACGAAGAGATACATTTACAGAAAGTGAGCCCTATCAAAAAATTCGTTTCACTTGGGCAGGGTGAAAGTTTAAGATAAAGATAGCAATTACTTAGACTTATGAACGACTTTCGGAACGTTGACAATAACCCATTGGCGGCGAACTCCTCGGTGAATCACAAAGTCTGGTACTTTCCTTCTTAATTTGTCTTCAGAAATAACGCTAATTTCTGGTGGAGCAAGATCGTTGGAATCTGTCTCCCAGGCAGAGTTGTCGTAGGAGGATTCTACAGCTGTATCTTGCATAGTGCTTGCACTCTCAGGCGGATCTCCCCATATAGTTGGCTGGATGTCTTTGAGCCTGATACTAGAGCTTTCAGAGCGGTGTACTTGACCTTGAAGTCGTATTTGCCACTCGGTTGTCCTAAGGTGTCCCACACTTCTTTGGAACTGGAGGACTCATCCCTTTCGATGATGTTGACCTCAGGAAAAGGGTAGTTAAGGAACTCTTATCCTGCGATCTTTGCAAATTCATCGTTATACTGGATATATTTTGAATGACCTGAGTAATGATCCCATGATTTGGTGGGAACGCAGGTATTCTTTTCAATGATGCTCAGCTGATATGTATCGTTGGGCTGACTCTTTTGCCCCGAGTCTCCTGGGTATGACTGCCAGATAGGAAGGCCATCCATTGGGCCATAATAGTCATGGTCAACGTTGTTTTTCATCAGAGTGTCCTCCTCTAATGAGTTTGGTGGAGGACGACATCCTTCTGGATCACAATCTCCGTATATCATTTTGACGTCTGATCTTGGTATATATTTTGGACTCTGTGCGGGATAGCAAAATGGCGTAGGCACCTCTCCTGAGACATATAACCGTCCTCATTAAGATAGGACTTCCACTCTTTATCCGTATCGGAGGAATCTCCCTCGTTGATGGTATGTACTTCTTGAGACACTAGGTGAAGGAAACCTCCACTATGGAAGAAGTTCTGAATGGGATGAAGATTTTCATCGTTAATAGCAGTCTGGGTACAGTTTGAGGGAAAACCAAGACCTTTCTTTGTCTTGTTATCAGTAGGAATGACAAGCTGTCCCCATCCTTTTGCATTGTTATTTTTAATTACTTCGAGAGCATCTTTGTACGAGGAAATCGACGTTCCTCTTTCTGATTGGTTGTCATGGCTTACTGAAAGTGCCTGGAACTGGGTTCCTACAACCTTCTCCGGTTCTACACAAGTAGACGATGATAAGTTGCTCACGATCAAGGCTTGTTCTTTGTAGACTGTGACTAGTTGGTCATTCTTGACGAACTTCAGCTTCTGGTGAAGTGTCGAAGTGACTGCCCCAGCCCCGTGTATCCAAGGTCTTCCTAACAAACAACTGTATGCTGCCCGGATGTCCATGACCTGGAAAGTGTGAGGACCGATAGTTATGGGAAGGTCGACTTCACCGATAATAGTTTTTCGAGATCCGTCAAATGCTTTGACGATGACCTCACTGCCTCTCATCGGAGATCCTTTAAATGATAGTCACATTAGAGTGGGCTTCGACATAACATTCAGAGCCGATCAGGTGTCTACCAGTACGCTGGCTAAAGCATCGTCCTGGCAGTTAACTGTAATATTGAGTGCCATGTTATGATTTTAGCCCTCTTCCGGCAGTTCCTCATCACTAAACCCCAAGTTGTTGCAAGAAGTGATGTTGGAGTTGATGATGTCGAATTGTCTTATTGTTACATCTTGTTCCATAAAGGCTTGCTCTAAGACTTTCTGTAGAGCCTCCCTGTGAGCTTCGAAACTGAGTAAAAGAGATAGCACAAAGATCTTTGAAGGAGTTTGCAACAGTTGATCAACAATGTTGTACTCACTCTTCTGGATGAGCTTTAGCATCTCATCGTTGTTCTTTGAAAGGTCGGGATTACTGGATTGACCGACTGGTTAATTAGGAACTTCTGTTTGAGGTTCCTTTTCTTTGCTGGGTTCTCCAACTCCTCGGTTGAAGATTCGACCGCTCCGTGTTACTCGAATGATGTCTGCAATATTCACGACGGAGGGTAATGGAATTTCCTTTCCATTCTCAATTATTGTTGCACCGTATTTGTAAGGGATAGCCTTATCGGATTTGTACGGTACTGGTCTCGGCAGATAAATAACTACAGGAGCCTTCTGATTTTTCTGACCATCGTAGCCGGCCTCAATTGGTTCAAGGTTGAGAATCTTTCCACTATCAAGAGGAACTCTCGATTCATGAAGCAAAGGGATTATGGCGTATACATCTTTGGCCACTTCTCGTTTAGGGATCAAGACAACATCTTTGCCTTGATTAGGGTGATAGTCTGACATTGAACCAGAGCTTGACCATGGTTGAATCTCCTTATGGTATAACTGACTTTGAAGGGCTGCTCGCACGAGGTAGCATCCTTGGTTATTCTCTGAGCAAACTCTACAGCGTTCATAGTTGTGTGGTGGCACCCGGCCACGCCCGCTTTGTATGCAGTGTAACCTTACTAGATCTGTTTCCATTGATTGAACATCCAGACTTTGATGCCTAGTAGGGTTCCCGTCAGTTATACTGACTTGTTGTGTTCTTCATCTAGATAGATCGGAAGCCACCAGTGGTTTAACAAATGTTACAGTGTTCTTTGAACGAGTGCACATCCTTGGTCACTCTCACAACATACTTTACAATTCTGATAATCATGCGAAGTCAGAAAACCGAGCTGAACTTTCTTAGCATGTAATTCCACCAAGCTGGTATTCATCAAACGAATATCAAAGATTTGAATCATATTAACTTGATACTGACTTCTATCGCGGTAATCCTGAATCCACCCAAGATCCATCTGACGCTGGAGGGCCTCTTGTACAAAAGAGCACCCCTGATTGTTTACCGAGCAAATCAGACAGGAATCATAATTGTGCCGTGGCAAATCATGATGTTGGCTTTGCCTTGAGTGCATTGCCACCAAGTTGACATTCATTGCACGGATGTCGTGGTTTTGAATGAAGTTGGAATTTGTATCTGTCATGTTGACTTCACGAATTCGATGATCTTGGGTCCATCCGAGATCCATCTGTTCCTGTAGAGCTGATCGCACCACATAACATCCTTGATTGTTTTTAGAGCAGATATCACACTGGTGATAGTTATGAGATGGTACGTGATCGTATCCACTATGTCTGCAATGCATCTGGACCATGTTGGTTCCCAATAAGAGTACATCATGAATTTGATAGCTGTGCTTAGACTCTTCCTCTATTAAATTAACTGTAGCTTTCTCGTGTTGAGGCAACGAGTTCTTCTGAACATTTGGATTTGTATCCTTGAATGATAGGATCACGCTCCTGACAAGCTTCTGCACATCAAATTTTAACTTGAGACAATTTTCTATATTATGCCCTGGTCCTCCTTGATGGTAGGGGCAAGTCTGATCCGCTTTGAACCAAAAAGGAGGATTTTCTGGAACTGTAAGAGGAGACATGGTTTGGACGCGCCTCTTGACCAGTAGTAGTGGAAATAGTTATGCGTACAACATCGGTATAGGGTCGAACCCCGGTGGCCGTGTTGTACGATTGTTGTTGTACTGAGGACGAGCCTGCTGAAGAGGCTGTTGTGTCCTTTGCTAATATTGTTGTTGATTCGGTTGGCTTTGAGCAACCTGAGGTTGATACATAGGAACAGGCGCAGGATTAATAGCAGGAGTTATAGCTGCTACTGGTTGGTACCGTCGCCTTTGCTTTCCGAGAGATATATTACCAATATCTTGCTCTTTTTTCTTAGGGAGAGCACTACCGTATCTTTTGGTACTGCTTGATGGTCCAACATCTTTGACCAGACATCCTTCTCGGACTGCTTCTTCAAGATGAACTCCCATGCCCGCCATCTCAGTAAAGTCGCTAGGCGCACTGGCGACCATTCAGTCGTAGTAAAATGAGCTCAAGGTTTTCAAGAAGATTTTTGTCATCTCCTTTTCCTCAAGAGGTGGACAAATCTGGGCGGAAATTTCATGCCATCTCTAAGCATATTCCTTGAAGGTTTCCTTGTCTTTCTGCGACATGGCTCTGAGTTGATCTCGGTCCGGTGCCATGTCTAGGTTATACTTATACTACTGAACGAAGGCAGCGCCAAGATCTCTGAAAGTGGCGATCTTAGTGCGGTTCAAACCCATGTACCATTTGAGTGCGGCACCGGTTAAACTATCTTGAAAGTAGTGGATCAGTAGCTGTTGGTTCTCTGTCTGAGTTGACATCCCCCGAGCATACATCACCAAATGACTTTGAGGGCAAGAGTTACCCTTGTATTTTTCAAATTCGGGCACCTTGAATTTGTGCGGAATTTTCACATTGGGGACCAAACAAAGGTCAGCAGCATCCTTTTCGAATAGATTCTGACCGCGAATGGCATGCAGTTCCTTCTGCATCTCCAGAAATTGTTCCTGGAACTCATTCAATCTATCGTACATACTTTCATTTCCACCAGAAAGTATCTGTGGAATCTGTCCAGTGTGTACCACGGGTGGTTGTATAGTCATTACGTCAGTGACTCTTGGTGCTTCTCTCTCCCGAAGTTTGTAACCTTCAGGAGTTGCTGTCATGCCCCTTGCATCTTCGCTTTCCCAAAGTTTGTGTCCTTCAGGCCCAGCGGCTCCTACTGTAGTTTCCGGATCTTCCGTGATCGGTGGAATATATCCTTCCGGGATATAGTTGAGTGGCATGCCCCAGGGACGATCTTTAGGCATGTTATACCAAGGATCATACTTTTCCACTATGGGTGTCGATGTGATCTCTAAGATCACAGTCCTTTGTATCTGAGCTGCTGCCAGAGCTTGCATATCATTGTGAAGTTTCCTCCGATCTTCTTTCAGAGAGTCGATTTCTTCTCTTAACTCTCTGTTCTCTTCCTCGAGATCATCCATTTTCTTTTTTCGATTGGCCCGAGTATTGTACGAATGAGATAGTTTGACTCTAGAATCAAGACACAAACGTGAGATTCGTAGGGAAGAAGAATGCGTTATGTGAGAATGATGAATGATATGCAATGATTATATATTAATAACTTTTTTTTAATCAAAAGAAACTTCAACAATTGGATTGCAAATATCATACAGTGGGGAAACCCCGTTTTATTGAATTCAAAGATTGCAGAAATGGAAATACAGTAATTTAAAAAGTGCGGTAAAAGGAAATGTCTAAGCTTATGGATCCTGAGTCCTCTCTGAGGAGAGCTCAGGTGCTGGTTCTGGTACTTTCCTTTTCTTTGACCGGGGCTCTTTAGCCGTTTTCGGGTTGTCATTCCTTTGCCAAGTGAAAGGAGCGAGCAAATTCCTTTAGTCTTCTTGATTCTCTACAGCATGTTGCTCTAAAATCTCGATCAGAGCATCCTTTTATTTTAACAGTTGCTGTATTTTGGTACACTCCACATTGAGAATGCGGTACTTGTTTTTCCAAGACTTCTTCTCCTGTTGAACTTTGTTGAGGGTGACCTGGAGTTTTTCCGTATCAGACAAAAATAAAGGGCAAATTCCTTTAACGGAAGAACTTCTTGATGAGGGTAAGGCATCCACAGTTTGAGAGCTCTAGTTTGTACCTAGTGGAGATAAGGTTCCACAGAGACACAATCTGGTTTTCCTAGAGACTCTCTTCCTTTCCTGTGAACACGTTTCCAGGCATGCACTATTTCTGTCTTTAGTGCCCTGTCATTTTCTCCTTCCTTGAAGAAATGACCTTCCAAATGAACACTACGCGGGACATGTCTCATCGGGTATCCAAATTGACGACGAACTAAAACTGGATGATAGTTGATTCCTCCTTTAATTCCTATGAGGGGTACATTAGGGAAGTTTCAACAATGGTCAATGATTCTTATCCCGTCATAGATTCGATTGTACTAATCTATGTCAGAGTTGGTAAGAGACATGATTCTCTGTGACCAACGTAAAGCACTCTTATGATCCCAAAAAGAAGCAGACTTGGGCAAGTGAGAAGTGAACCATTTGTATAGCAGGGGTACACAACATGTGATCATTCCTCCGCTGTACAAATTCCTTAAGTGTACAAAATGATAAGCATCTGCGAGCAGGGTTGGTACAGGGTTTCCAATTAGAAAAATCTTAATGGCATTGATATCAACGAAGTCATCAATGTTGGGAAACAGAAATAACCCGTAGGTGAGCAGAACAAAGACGTTCTCGAAAGCAGTCACGTTCCCTATACTAGCAAAGTACATGGCTTTCTTTATCAAAAACTTGGCTGGTAAACCTTGGATTCCCCCCTTAATGGTCATGTGAGTCCCAACTTCTAACTCGTCCAAATAGATTGCTCTTGCAATGGTTTGATCTTTTGGAATTTCTTCCAGTCCAGAAAAGGGAGCTTGGTCAGTAATGGGTAAATCAGTCAGGTGAGAGTACTCCTCCAGTGTTGGTGCTAGTTAATAATCCGGGAATGTGAAACAGTGATAGACCGGATCATAAAACTGAATCAGCGTAGCCAATATTCCTTTAATTACATGGACCCTTAACTGAGACAGCAGTCCTCCGTACTTAGCTCTGAAAGCATCAGGGTTGGTGATCATCCTTGCTAACCCTCTAAAATCCACTAATTTTGGAATCTTGAAGGTGTACTTGTGAGTCTTCCTTCTATCGAAATCCATAACGCAATCTTTTTCTCTGATATTTGCAATCATTGTCTTAGTTTAATTTGAAAAGAGAGAGACTAGAAAAGAAGATTTTCTTTGTTTAAAGTTTTTTAATGAAATGAATGCATGAATGCAGCACACAAAAACATAGAAAAAACATGGGGTCAAAGGTTCAGTGTCATGAAGTCATGGCTCTACCCATCCCCAAAGGTTGTACTGGTGATTTTTTGTACCTGACCTCAAAATCATTTACCCCTCTTGGGATAACAACAGCAGGCTGGTTCACCCGAGCGAGCTGTAGTATCTTGGAGTAATCTCAAATGAGGGTAGTATCGCGTGACAACTATTTTCGATAGCTTCCACACTACAAAATAGTAACATGGTCTCAGCCTACTAAATCCTCAGTTTCATGGATACCACAATCAAACAATCTGCTTTCAACAACCAAAGTCGTTTAGACATTGAATCCGCAAAGGGTATCTCCACTGATTCGATGGTCTACTGGGGTCTCTTATTTGGGAGTCACTCCATGTAAGATTACCCGTCTAATGCCATCACTTATCTTAGGTGTCACTCAAACTTTCTAGATGCGACATCACCCGCAGTCCCATTAGCAGAAAAGTAAACACAGATATCAATTAGGAAAAGCATTATATATATATATATATTCATTCCTAAAACTAACATCCTAGACCTCTTAAGATCTATAATTCTAGTCCTATACAGACAATGACTCCCCAGCAGAGTCACCATTTTACTGTGGAAAATGGGGACGATGATGACTAAGGTAAGACAGATCATACAGTGACTCCCCAGCAGAGTCGCCATTTTACTGTAGTGAGCGATTTTTGTCGGTGATGCGACCACCTTATCACTGGTTTTTGGGTTTCTCCCCACAATGAGGAGGGGGTTCTACTTTCTGATTTCTTATTTATCCCATGAAGCTGGAAGGGAAAGGGAAGCTATCTAAAACTAACCTTGCACGCGATTGTTTAACTGAACAAATGCTTAAAGAGATTGGGGGGTCCGGGGTCAGGTTATACAATGGGGAGTTGTCAATTACCCATCCTATATGTGGTTATCCACAGGTTGTTAGCTTTAGGTTTTTTCTCTTTGTACTTGATGGTGTTTCTCCATTAATGGGTTGGGAAAGTTTCTTGGGAAGTATGAGAGAGTGAGTGAGTTTTTTTGTTGATGTTCGGGTGTTTTTGGTAAGGTACTGGACCTAAGTTTTGATTGGTATAAAGGTACTGGACCTAAAGTTTTTGATTAGTATGCTCGCTAATATTTCACAATCTTATGCCTACGTATTCCCGTTTAAATGAAACAGGGAAATCAGAGCAATCGTAGTTCCTCCTATTCTAAGGGAGGAAAAAGATATTTGGTGTCTTATTCAAAGCCCAAGATTGAAGCTAAAAGGTTATTTATTTGTGTCTTGTTCAAAGCCCAAGATTGAAGCTAAAGAAGTTTGCCTGAGAGAGAACTTGTCATTTCTAAAGAGGGATTGGACTTCCTCTGAGGGGATTGTTGATTTTTGTGTGCCTTGATCAAAGCCCAAGGTTGAAGCTAAGAGGTTGATTGACTCTTCTAGGGAAGTTTTTATACAATGCCTAAGAGTAGCCTGAAAGAGATTCGGCTCTTTGGGGATGTCATTATACAAAGCCTAAGAGGAGGCTGGAAGTCTTACTTTTCCATGGAAAGTGTTCTATCTATCTTGTACAAAGCCCAAGATTGAGGCTAAAAGAGATTTTGACTCCGCCGGGGAAGTTTGTATGTGTCTTGTACGAAGCCCAAGATGGAGGCTGAAATGAGAAATTTAACTGACTCGGACGAGGATATTTTTATGTGTCTTGCACAAAGCCCAAGATTGAGGCTGAAATGAGTTTGACTCTGTGGGAGAGTATTATCTGTCTTGTACAAAGCCCAAGATTGAGGCTGAAAAGAGTTTGACTCACCTTAGGGAATTTATTTCTCGAAGCCTAAAGAAGGCTAGGAGGAATTGACTCCACTAGGGAAGATACTTGTCCCAAGCTTGAGAGAAGGTTATGAAGATTTATGTCTTGTACAAAGCCCAAGATTGAGGCTAAACGGGTTTGACTCAACAAGAGAGTGCTTTTATTTGTCCTGTACGAAGCCCAGGATTGTGGCTGAACAAGCTGGAGAAATCATTCTTCCTAAGAGGAGGCTGACTTCTGCTAGGGGAAATCTTTATGCCAAGCCTAGGAGGAGGCTGGAAAATATTGACTCAACAAGAGAGTGTTTTTATGTGTCTCGTACAAAGCCCGAGATTGAGGCTAAAAGGTTGACTCAACAAGAGAGTACTGAAAGGTGATTGACTCAACAAGAGCGTCCTCAAAGGTGATTGACTCAACAAGAGAGTCTGAAAATGATTGACTCAACAAGAGAGTCTGAAAAGGTGATTGACTCAACAAGAGAGTCCGCAAAGGTGATTGACTCAACAAGAGAGTCTGAAAATGATTGACTCAACAAGAGAGTCTGAAAATGTGATTGACTCAACAAGAGAGTCCGCAAAGGTGATTGACTCAACAAGAGAGTCTGAAAATGATTGACTCAACAAGAGAGTCTGAAAGGGTGATTGACTTAACAAGAGAGTCTGAAAGTGATTGACTCAACAAGAGAGCCTGAAAAGGTTAGCTTCGCTAGGGAGAATCATTGTATAAAGCCCAAGAGAAGGCTAAGTGTGCTGAGGAAAGGTCCTTATACAAAGCCTAAGAGGAGGCTAGCTTCAGCTGGGAATTATTGAGATCCCGAGGCAGGTCCAAATGGGGAATTAACTCTTGCTGAGGGTTACAGAAGCGTTGAGGTATCAGATGCCTTGAGGTTCTGATAGTGTTATACTGATGATAAATTGACCCTAGTTGGGAGATTTTTAGGAGAGAGACTCGGTTTTAGAACCCATGGGTTTTAACTCTATAGGAGATTTATCTAGAGTGACCAGGGTTTCTTCCTATGTTTGTGAGGAACTTGAGAATGTCTTTGAGACTCAAGGTTAGACTGTCCAAGTTTACTGGTGTGGAAGAGTTTTATCTTTTGTATGATGCCCAAGAGGGGGCGGGTGTTTTAAGGGATGAGAATCAACCCTAAATTGGTCTGAGATGTGACACTGGAAAGACCGCTCTAGTAAAGGATGACTAAGTTCTGTCTTATACCTTTAGGAGGTCTTTAGGGTCCTTGTATTAAGCCCAAGAGAAGGCATGAGAACTTCTAAGAAGCCGGAAGGTCCTTGTACAAAGCCCAAGAGGAGGTGGGGATGCTTTTAGGAAGCTTGTGGTTCCCAAACCAAGAAAAGTTCAAGAAATGCTATTCACTGAGAATAGATCATTTAGTGAAAGTTCTGAGGTTTGAAGAAATTCAAGAGATGCTATTCACCGAGAATAGATCAACTATGGGGAGTAGAATTTCTTTGACAATTTCTAATAGTGACAGCCTGAGAAAAGGTTCACCGAGAATACTGCCTTTCTCTTTGTTCCATATTGTTTAAGTCCAAGAGAAGGCAAGACTGTATCTGGAAATCCTATGGGGATCTAGTTTTAACTGTATTTAAAGACCAAACTGGCTTTACCTAGTTCTAGACCTAGTTGCCGGGGAAAACTTTAAATAACTATACTAGTGTATATACAGTTGATATATGACAAGTATTTTAAAAGGATATGAAATAAGACTTACAGTGCGCAGCTTCCCACAATACAGTTATATATATGAAAGCATGTAAAAAGAAAGCCGATAAAAACTTACAAGTGAGCAAGCTTCCATGCTGTATGGTTAGTTATTAAAAGAAATTAAAGAAAGTTTTGATAACAATATGTATATTTGAATCTAAATCAAAAGAGAAGTTGTTTTTGGAAATATTGTTGGGGCTTATACTCAAGGAGAAGCCCAAGTTTTAACAATGATCGCACCGTTGTTTTGAATGTCGTATCGGGACTTATACAACGACTGAGGCCCAAAGCGGTTTTCTGTACAAAGGGATGGGTCTTACAACTCAAAGAGAGGCCCAAAGAGGTTTTGAAAAAGAAATATGGGACTTACAACACGAGGGGAGGCCCAATGAAAGACAGTGATCGCACCGTCGTTTTGAGAATCGCAGAGGGACTTATACAATGACTGAGGCCCAAAAAGGTTCATTTACAAAAGGGTTGGGTCTTACACTCTATCAGAGGCTCAAAGAGTTTGAAAATGAATAAAGATGGGTCTTATAGCTCAAGGAGAAGCCCATTTTATTTTGTTACAAAGGCGACGATCGCGCCGAACTTTTGAAAATATATAGAGGGACTTATACAATGACTGAGGCCCAAAAAGGTTTATTTACAAAGGGATTGGGTCATACACTCTATTATAGGCCCAAAAGTGTTTTTTTTTTAAGAAAAGAGGTGGGACTTATAGCTCGAGGAGAGGCCCGGGTGATTTGATTTTGAATCGGCGATCGCGCCGAGATTTTTAAAAATGTAGCGGGACTTATACAATGTCTGAGGCCCAAAAAGGTTTTAGTTAAGAAAAGGATTGGGTCTTACACTCTATTAGAGGGCCAAAGAGGTTTTAAAATTTAAAATCAAGAGGAAACCTTAATTTTAAATAAGAATTTTTTTTTTCAAAGGAAATTAAATGAAAAAATGATATAAAATACCAAATATATTCAAAAATAAGTTGTACACCTTGAAAAATATTTTGAAAAGTCATGTTTAATTACATGAGAGTTTGAAATTCAATTGGTTTTGAAAGATCAAAGTGGGAATTTCATTTAAAAATGTTTAAAAACAACAACAATGAAATTAATTACAAAAATTCTAACTATATTAAATAAATAATATAAATTGGATCTTTTTGTAAAATAAAATATTTAAATATTTTAGTGAGTTTCAAGAAAAAGAATCAATTCAAAAACATAAATATTCAGAGAGAAATTAATTTTTGAATCAATTAACAAAAATAACAAAATATTCAAATATTCAAAAATTTGAAAAAGGGCGCCAAGAACACTAATTTCTTGCCCGCGCCCCCTGTTTTTCCAGATTTGCATTTTCTCACTTTTCTCCATGATTTCTCAATGGTTTTGCACGATTCAAGTACCAATCTTGCTCGTTTTTTAACAAGGATCACAACCATATTGATTAATTGCATTTATTTTGAGTATTGAGTGAGAAATCAGAAGAAAATATCAAAAACCCTAATTGCAGCATGAACACCATGAAATTCCATACACGACTGATTCATGGCAATTAATTGAGGGTTATCACTCCATACATGATTAGGAACATATGTCAAAATTATTGTGCAGTAAAATATGCATGCATCATGGAGTTTGAAGAGTTCATGCTTACCTCTTGCAGCTGGTGATCGAGTTCTGAGTTAGAGGTGTTACAACTTGGTTCCAATGATCTGGACAGCTTCCCTAGGTGCCAAGGATTGTGTTTGAATGCTTGGAATGAATGGAAATGATCTGGAACTTGAGATGGTACCCCAACTGCAAATCTGTCAAGAACTTGAGCAATTGGCTGGTGATTTTGAGAATTTGATGTTCCAGATGTGATTTTGTGTTACGGATCACTTCTATATGTTATATGTGAGGTGTGTGTGTGATTGGTTTGGTTGGAATTGCTCTCAAACTCAAAACCCGATAGACTTGAGTTAGAAGGTAAAATTGGAGTGAAAGTGGTGATTTTGAGGAAAGCATCAGTTTGGGTGCTTTGGTGTACTCAAACTGATCACAAGTGATGTCAATTTACAGTGCAACAAGTTTGTTTTGGCATCAATAGTGAATGGCAACTGGTACAGGCATGTGGCCAATTGTGATCAAATGGAATCTCAAGTCTCCTTTAGCCATTGACTTGAGATTAGAGCACAGGCTTTGTAGCTTTGGTTCAGAGATAATCCTTGACTGAATTCAGTTGGAATAGGCTCAGTTCATGCCACCTTGGTGCATCCATTAAAGGCTTGGAAACAAAATTGGAGTCTTGGCACCTTTTTAGCATTTTTAGGTTTGACATGGCTATTGTAGATTCTTGGACTTTGGAGGCTTGGAGATCAGATCATCCCCCTTGGATTTGATCCTCAGATGTGTCCAAATTGATGACAAGGCTTGGATTTATCAGATTTGGACAAATTGAACAAAATGCACAAATTCTGCCTTGTAAAAACCAGTTCATGAAGCCATGTTCCAAGGGTTGTATCTCCTTGCTCAAATGGAATTTGGAGATGATCTGTTACTTGTTGGAAAGCCCTTATGGCATACTTTAACTTTGATGTCCACCCCCAGACCTGGTTTGACTTAGATCAAGGTGAAAACTGCCCCTACATTTTGGAAAAAGTAAGGCAGATTTTAACAGTGAAAATTTCACTAAGTGTTGGAAAAGTACCAATTTCATGTTTTCAGCCATTTCGATCACTCCATAACTAAAAATCCATGAGGAATTGCAATGAGCTGTAGTTGAAGCTTTTGTAGAGTGTAGCAAGACCTATAAATCCAGCTTTGGACCATCTAAAATGGTTGCTTGGATCTCAAGTTATGGTCCTTGGAAGTTGGTACCCTAGCCACTTTGTTCCATAACTTAGAAAAATTCTAAGTTTTTTATGGTTACCCCTTTTACAAGTTAACTCACTTTCTTTGATTTTTCTTGATGAATGATGATTCAAATCACATATTAACATTGTTTTAGGGTTAAAGAACCTTGGTTGACCAAAAATTCAAATAGTCAAACTTTGGATTTTTGTATAGTTGACTTTTTATCGGATGAAATCCAAACTGTGCGATCCTTTATGAAATCAAGCCCTTGACCTAAATCAAACCTAATGGATATATTCCATAGGTGTTATAGGGTGTATTGAATCATGTCCCAAGGTTTAGGAGCATGTCTTGGTCAAAAGTCAAAGGCATAGTTGACTTTTTCCTCGAAACCCTAACTGTGGTCCTGATGAAATTGAAACTTGTAGATCAAGCTTCTTGGTTCAATCCATTGTTACAAATGGATCAATGTAGTATATTGGAGACCCTCAAATCATGTCTTGAGGTCTTGGCTCATGCTTTGTCCCAAAGGTCAACTTAGGGGTGAATTAGGTCAAGAAACCCTAATTCTTGATTTTTTGGTAAATGCATCCCCTGAGGTTAAATTGACTTAATGATTGGGTCCATGAGGTCCCTTGGAGTATCTTGGGTTGTGCTTTGAAGCATTGGCTCATGCCCAGATGAAATTTTCCATCTGGAGGCCCTGGTCGACCAAAACCCTAATTTGGTGACACTGTAGATCTTGAGGCTTTGATTCACTTGGAATGTTGCAACCTTGTGCTTGATTCTTGACGTGGGAGTCCACTTGATCCTTTATGGGTGTTTAAGAGTTTAGACAAGTTGAAGATCATGTCATTCCTTGATTGATCTTTTGTCTGAATGCTCTGAGAGGGTTTGAAACCCTAATTCTTGATTGTGGTGAATGCTCAAACATTTTTGAGGAGATTGATGAGGCATGATGGTTCATCCATATTATGATGATGATTTTCACAATGATGGGAAATCTTGGTGGTCAAAATTTGGGGTATGACACATAGTTGAAAGCATCAAGGCTCCGCCACAGAAAGCCTTCTTAACAACGTACGAGCCTTCATAATTCGGGGTCCATTTGCCCATGTGATCTGTTTGTGGAGGAAGAATCCATTTCAACACCAAATCACCAGCCTGGAAACAAAGAGGACGCATTTTCTGATCAAATGCCTTCTTCATCCTCCTTTGATACAACTGCCCATGGCACACAGCCACCATTCTTCCTTCTTCAATGAGGCTCAGCTTGTTGAATCTTGTTCGGACCCATTCAACTTCGTCTAGCTTCACATCCATCATAACCCTCAGAGAAGGGATCTCAACCTCAACTGGAAGGCCTTTTTCCATACCATACACAAGTGAAAACAGGGTTGCACCGGTTGACGTACGCACTGAAGTACAGTACCCATGTAAAGCGAAAGGCAACATCTCATGCCAATCCTTGTATGTCACAACCATCTTTTGCACAATCTTCTTAATGTTCTTGTTGGCTGCTTCAACATCACCGTTCATCTTTGACGGTACGGAGAAGAATTATGATGTTCGATCTTAAAGCTCTGGCACAACTCTTGCATCATCTTGTTATTGAGATTGGAACCATTATTAGTGATGATTCTTTCAGGAACCCCATAACTACAAATGATCTCCTTCTTAATAAACCGGGCAATTAAAAATCTTGTGAATAATATTGATGGTCCATATTCCAATCCTAGACACTTGAGAACACATAGAGGGCGCTGGAATTAAGTCTTGCCCAAAGAATCAGAAATAAACTGATTTTAGGCAAAACCCTAGTTTTGGCACTGAATGATAGGAGATGTTGACTGATGATCAAAACCCAAACTCCTTTGGAGATAATGGAGATCCACTTAAAGCAAGATGTTTCATGTAATAAGATGATATCAAAGCTCCAAGATACTTGCTCAGTGGAATTGTTAGATGTTCAGATGCACAATACCCTAGTTAGAGGATCAAGGGATATGATGAGGTGATTCTCTTCAAGTTTCTTGCCAATCTCAATCTCTTGATGAAATGGTGAACCAAATGAGATGTCTTGAGTCTTAAGGAGCCTTTGTGGCTTGAGTGCTTGAATATATCCCATTATCCTTACTTTGCACCATCAATGATGAAGGGACCCTTGATAACATGCCTTGGGAAGACCAATGATGCATGTGTGATGTTTGGGACCTAAATGCATATGAAATGTGAAGCATAAGCCACTTTTATTGAGGTATAAATAGGAGGGAAAATTTTGGGGTGTTACAAATAGTAAGCAAACGATATCAAAGACTGTCATTCACCAAAAGGATGATACATAAACCAAAGGTTCACGGATCGCCGACACCAAGAGGATGTCGATAAGGTCAACACAAGTTACTACCACCAAAAGGATGATAGGAACCTCCTAATTTTGAAAACGACCAACACCAAAAGGATGAAGGTTAAATTGAAATAACATGAACGGCTACCACCAAAAGGATGATAGTAAGGAAATTGACAAAATGTAAAGTTTGCTGGAGATATGATGAGTAGGACTTATTTGGAGACATCAACAAAAGGTTGAAGCAAATAAGTCACTGAGGAATACCATCCTTATTAAGAAAAGGTTGACAAGGATCCAACTCACTAGGGAATGACCAAGAGGAAGGTTGAATTTCGTTCGGAGGAAAAACCGTGACTGGTATGAGGATTGCAACTCTATCAACAAAAGCTTGAGGAGAATAATTCAATGAGGAATGCCCACTGACTCGGAGAAATGCTTATGGTTGAGTTGGGATGACAACTTCATCAACAAAAGGTTTAGGAACACAACTCAATGAGGAACGTCCACTGATTTGCTTGGATATCACAACTTCATCAACAAAAGGTTGAAATAACTCCATCAGGAACACCCATGAACTTGAAGAAGATGCCTCTGGCTGGGCTGAAGATTGCCTTAAGCTTACCAATAAAAGGTCAAAACAACTTCGTGAGGAACGCCCACGGATTTGAAGAAGATGCCCCTGCCTGGACTGAAGATTGTCTTGGAATCTCGAGATTGATCCTGGACCTTGACTATGCATGTATGAATGCTTGATTTTGTAATGATGTTCCATGTTGAATGGAGATGCAAATGCAAATGCTGACGCGCAAAGATGTAAGTGCTGGGGAAGTATGATTTGGTTTTTGTATGCACATGATGCTTATGATGCTCATGATGTCGAATGCGATGCATATGATGCATATGATTGCAGACGGGTGATTGGGTATATTTTGTGACAGTGCCAGCATGGTGGTCTTTTGGTAGTTGCCAATACGGATTGGACTTTGGGTGGTGGGAGGTTTTGATTTCCTCGACACTCAGTTCGTTGAAGATGCCATGATTGAAGCAGACGATGATCCTCTGGGTGCCTTGAGTTTGATCACTCGAAGATAAGTCATGAATCCATTTTTGAGAGAATCACAACTTTGTGCTTGAGGGTCAGGTTGACTTGAACATGAGCGTAGTGACATGATCGACTCATGAAGATCGTGCTCTTGCTCTGAATTTGATGATTGCAAGTGTTTGGAAAGATATGCTTGTCCAAGTTAAAGGTACAGAGAGGATCTGCCTTCTGCAACAGGGCTTGCCCCAGTTTGAACATGGTAATGGTCTGCCCCTGATTAACCAGTTCTGAAGTGGTATGATCTTTGGATGCTGATCTTTGATGTGCTTTGAGATGACTTGCCCCTGATTGAGATTTTGAAGGATTTGCCCCTGATTGAGCTGTTGAATGATTTTCCCCAGATTGAGCTGTTGAATGATTTGCGCCAACCTGTGGATTTTGAGGTAATCTTGATTCGGGTCAACACCACTTGAGAGTTCAATTCCTCCTTGATTTCCCCTATGTTGGAGTTTCTTTGATGTCTAGAACTGATTTGCAATTAAAATTGCTCATTTACAAATGGTAATCCTAATGCAATGCTCATGCAAGTTTTGAAAAATAGTCGTTTATTAGAGTGTCGTGATAGTGTGAGATGAATCGACCTTTAGTCCAGATTATGTGCTGATTTTGCTAGTGTGTGAAAGATATAGTAAGGAGAATGACACCAATGTTGAAGATTAGCAAATATGTGAGGAGTCAGTTTACGCAACCTTGCAATAATATGCTTTCAAAAGAAACCTCGCCTCAATTAGGCCTTTCGAAGTTTACAACATGGTCTGGTTCACGGTTATCGAAACAAAGGATATAAGGCCAAAGCTTGGTTTGTACCCACCCTTTCTTCGTGATGAACTCCAGTCCTATATTCAGTTAATTCTACACACGTTTGTCTTCCAAAAGGGTTGACGGTGTAAGCGATGAATGATTCAAGGTATGCTCGAAATGGCAGTAACCTTATTTTATTTTGATGGATGTCAGTGACCCCTTGAATTTGACATGGTGATCACTGGATCTAATTTTGTTTTTGTTGAGGATTCGAGGGCCTCTTTTGATTTTTCTTTTGATCCCTATCTTTTGCATGGACTAATTTTGTTTTTCGAGTCCATCGAGATTGCCTTGATTCCTATGTCTCCTTTTGAGGTGTTCGACTTAGCAGGCTTTTGATTTTTTTTTTAATTTTGTTTTTTGATTTTGCTGGAGGATTGTGACAGCCAAGTCATGGGTATTGATGAACAACCGTCATGGATTTTGGATTTTTCTTTGTGATTTGAGTGCATTATCGGGTTAACTGAACACTACCCTGCCCCAGGTTGAGTGTAAGGAGTTGAGTATCCGAAGAAAACTGCTACTTCTTGGCTCGAAGTGGTTTACTAGGGATTAACTCCTTGTATCTCCAGTGTTTGGGGAATTGAAACAATGCCTGTACATCATCGACAGGATTTTGTCTGAAAGTATACAATTTACAATTATGGGTATTTTGTTTTCATCATCCTCCATCCAATCATTGCTAAAATAACAGTTGATAAAGAGAGTGAAGAGAAGAAATGTGTCGATGATTTGCAGTAAAAGGAAGAAATGAGTGAATATGACATAACTAATTCAAAACATGCATAATCACTACATTAATAAAACCAAATACAAACGATAATGTTTAAAGTAAACAATACTTAAACAAACAAAGACAGAAAAACAAGAATGCAAATGATGGAATGGCATGATGACTGCCTTCTTCGGGGAAACTTGAACTTGACTTGACTTGATTTGATACTGGCACTAGTTTGGCGGTGGTAGAGGATTGTTGATGACATTTGGAGACTTCCCATTGAATGTGAGAGCCTTCAAATCGATCAAGTCTTGAACTTTGTGTTTGAATGCTTTGCAATCCTCGATCTTGTGTCCTGGAGCGCCCTTATGATACTCTCAGTGAGCATTAGCATCATAATCTGGGGGAATGACAATTGGAGGAGCTAGGTCTCTCAGAGTAATAACCCTCTTTTCTAACAATCCATCAAAGATCTGTGCATATGTCATAGGCAGACGATCAAAGTTCCTTTCTGGCCTTCTTGTCCTTTGTTGATTGGGCTGATGCTGCTGTTGAGCCGCTCGTTGTTGTTGATTCTGAGGAGGATACTAATACCCTTGCTGCTTGTACGACTGTTGCTGAGGAGCCTATTGTTGAGGCATTGGAGCTTGAACAGCTGGCTGATAAGGCATTGGAGCATATTGCGCAGCAGCAATATACGGATACTAGAAGAATGGGATTTGAAAAGGCATAGGAGGAGGAGCTTGTTGTTGAGCTTTCCCTTTCTGAGTAGAGATGGAATTTGTTTAGCCCTCCTTCTTCTTGTATCTGTTGAAAGGCTTTTTGGCTCCTGTCTGACTACTAGAACCTCTTGGGATCTTTCCGCTTTTCAGTCCTTCTTCGATCCTCTCACCAATGATCACCAAGTCAGAGAATCCAGCAGAAACACTACCAATCAGCTTCTCGTAGTATTGGCCTTGCAATGTACTCATGAAAACATCAATCAGTTCACGATCAACAAGAGGTGGATGCACTCTTGCAGCTAGCTCTCTCCAGCAATGCGCGTACTCCTTAAAGGATTCGTTGTCCTTTTGAGCCATACTTTGAAGTTGAGTACGATTCGGAGCAAGGTCAGTGTTGTATTTGTATTGCTTGACAAACGCATCAGCTAGCTCAGCCCAAGTGCGCACACTGCTACGCTCTAGTTACATATACTATTCGAGTGATGCTCCAGACAAGCTGTCTTGGAAGCAATGGATCACCAGCTTTTCGTCTCTGGCGTAAACAGCCATCTTGCGATAGTACATCTTAGATGAATGTTGGGACAACTAAGACCTTTTTACTTCGAGAATTCTGGCACCTTAAACTTGGGAGGAATGACGACATCTGGAACTAAGCACATTTCCAGAGCATTCAAGGAAGTTGAGTTGTGTCCCTCAATGACTTGGAGTTTCTCAACTAGATCACGACACATTTTGAGGGCTTCAGAATCCTGAGCAGCGGTAGGATTGATAATTGGGATAGCAGCATGATAGTTTTGAACCTCATCATACTGATCTTGCAGATTTTCTTCAGCATGAGGGACATGAATCTGAGTAACAACATGTTGGGCTTGCAGGATAGCTCCAACAGTAACTCCAGATGTTGGAAGTGGTTGATAAGTAGCTCTTTCAGCTGTGATAGTGAAGTTCATCGGTATTCTATAGGTGATAGGATTGGGAACAGGAAATGAAAGCCTTGAGGTAGACCCTTGCACGAGAACATTGTTGTTTGCGGCAGCGGCTTCACGTAGTTCTTCCTCCTTTCAAGCCATGACGATGGCTTCGAGAATCTGGTCGATTTTGCCTTTGAGGGAGTCCAACTCTTCTCTGAAGGCGACTTGCTCTTGTTGAATCTGCTCCATCATACGTCTAGTATTGGCTCGAGTTGCGTACTGGTGTCAAGGAATCAGCTTGATTTACTGGAGATGAAGGATGGCGAAATGAGATTCTGGAGTTGAAATGCAATGCAAGATGCATAACTGATGCAATGCAATGCAATGACATGACATGATGCAATGCAAGATGCAATATCCAGGATCGCATGTTCAATCAATTTTGAGGTTGGTCGGAGGTACGGGTCAACATCCAAAGTCTCTGATCAAAGAAAACCCACGGGTAGGTTTCTAAGACCGGTAGGTTCCTAGAGTCACAAATATATTTCAAAGACATTATAGCCATGACAAAGCCTTGTCCGACTATAATATCCTCAAAATGATCTCGTCTAGGTGAGGTTTTGTATGTTCCACACGAGAAAGACTCCTCGGAGGCGTCCACTACACAACCATCATCGACACACGGGTTCTAAGTAAGGTTCTCAGAGTCATAGATCAAGGTTTAAAATATTACTGTTAGGAAGTAATACATTCAAGGGATCTCATCTGATTGGGGCATTCATATTAACCCAAAAGAAGTTAACACTACCAACCACCATGGATAAATCGGGTTAATCGTCCTTGGGATCAACGATTCAGGCTCGAAAACATTACTTCCATGGCAAATACTCACCACAACAATAAAATCTCTAAGGGAATCTACTCCGGGCGGGGTTTTCTCTTCGGCTCACGCGGAAGAAACCACGCAAGTCTCCACTACACAACCACCATCCTAATCCTAGGGGTTAACTCAAACTCGGGTGTAGAGCCATCTCACAAAGTGCCCATAAGCAGAGCAGCCCAACAATGTCACAAAAGGTAACACATATAAGGAATAGGAAAGCAAATAAATAAATAAATAAACGAGAAGAAAACAAACAAGCGAAGCTAATGAGCTCATAATTCGAACTAAGATAGGCTCGACTCTTTCTTGCATGGAGCATCAAATCCCCAGCAGAGTCACCAGCTGTCGCACCTCAAAAAATCATAATAAAAAATATGACCCTCGCGCAAAAGGCGCAGAATAAATTGCGGTTCGACAGAGTCGCCACCGAAATTTATTTATCCCAAAAGAGGGAAAGGAAAATATTGAGAAAACCTTTAAGTAGATAAGAACATGGTCGTCGCAACTACATTCTGGGTTCGGGAGTCGGTTACGTGAGAGGAAGGTATGCGCACCCCCTCACGTCCGTTGTACTCAACGAGAACCTCTTAGTTCAATTTGTGATGAACGTTAACTAAGCTTATTTGTTTTCTTCTCAATGATAAAACGCAAAACGATAAGATGAAAGGAAAAGATACAAAGGGGAAAATGGGTGGTTTTAGGATAGTGTGCTCGCCAAGGATTTGGGCTCTTGTGCCTACGTATGCTCATTTGGACGAGAATGAGAAATCAAAGCAATCGTAGTTCGACTACGGGGGAAGGATAGGGGAAAACGGAAGATGGATAGAAGGTAGAAATAGTGGAAAAATAAAAAGTGTGCTCTCCAAGATCATCGCAATCTTGTGCCTACGTATCTTACATTCCAATGAATGAAGAATTAGAGCGTCCGTAGTTCGTGGATACAACCACGAAAAGAGGGAGTGTTTGGTGTTTTGAAGTTTGGTTTGGATGACGATTACTCGAAGCTTAAGAAAGGCTCATCAGGCCCAAGTAATCGGGAGAGTGATTCAAAGGCTTGGCTCTCTCTCTTTTCCATCTAAAGTTTGATTGGAAAGAGGTTTGAAAGGTGTCTGAAGGTTAGACGAATGATTTGGAAGAATGATTTGAATGATGTCGAGTTGGAAGTATTTTAGAGGCGTCAATTGCTCACACATGAGTAAAAGAACCCACACCTAAACAACTGAAGAGAGGTCAAAGGCTCAACCCCCCATTTTTCACCTTGAAAATAGTTTCGATAGTTGTTAATCGTTTTCGAAGTTTAATTGTGAAAATATGCTTGATGTTGGATCAAGGGTTTTATTGTATGCGAAGGGGTTGATTGCGAGGCAAAAAGCACTCGGCTTAAAAGGTTTATTTTGAAAATGGCTCGACGACGAATCGAGAGTTTGGTTGAAAAAGGTGTGAATCGATCCTAGTCCCTAGGGGTGCTCCTAGTAACGAAACCACGATGAGATATGAGAGTGTGTGTGTTAGGTTGATGGCGAATGTTAATAAGCAATCGACTTACGAGTTTTTTTTTAAATGGCTTGACGACGAATCGAGAATTAGTTTGAAAATGGTTTTGTCTATGCTAGTCCTTAGGGGTGCTCCTAGTAAACAAACCATAATCAAAAGTGAGTAAAGTGCGTACATCGGAATGAGAGCGGGGTACATGTAAGTTACACAGGATTGCACGAAATAAAAGGTCTCATTGTAAGGTAGCCCAAGAGAAATCCGTGTGTGTGCGAGGTGTCCTAAACTAAGCCTTGAGCAAGAGTCGGACAAAATCTCCCTTGTTAGGGTTTCTGTACATAGTCAAAGTTCCGTTGCTCGAAAAAGTAACCAACAATCCACCAATTGATTCTTTTATTATTTAGACCGTTATTAGTGTGTTTTAAATAGTACGAACAAAGGAAAGGTTAGATGAACAAGATATGAATAAGATGAATATGATATGAACAATATGATAAGAATATGAACAAGAATATCGACAAAAAATAAAGCAAGAGTATATTGACGAAAATTAAAGTTAGTTGTTAGTGATTAGTGGTTAGAACAAATGATCAACGATGGTTAATAATGAACTTAGGCCAAAGTTAATGAAGACTCATTAGAGGATTGATAAAATCAAAGCCTCCTAACAACGAGTTTCATAAGTAATGGACCCAAGACAAGTAATCAACCATACTTGGACTTTCAAACATAAGTTTGGGCCACGAATGATCATTTTCTGATACGGGACATATGTAGCGCTAAACCATCGTAGCACGATCTATGACGAAGATCATACTATAGGAGGCCGTGCAATGGATATTTGTGCTAAAACACGATAGAGAAATGATATTGAGGATCATTCTCTAAGGAAATCGTGCCACACGAAAAGAAAAGCGGATGATCTCGTCTTAATCACAAACTTTTGTCGATTAATTGAAGGTAACCTGTCACGATCCCAAAGTATAGAAAATGATCCCAACGATCATTTTCTACAGATTTGAAACCATGAAGGTTAAACAACCTCAATTAACCAACATTCGCAATATTAAAGACTTCATCGATCGATCTAGAAAAAGAAAATAAAAAATAAATAAAATCAAAATGGAAATCAAAATGGAAATAAAATTGGTCTTGTCTTAATCAAGATTTTAAATCGATAAATCGACAATCTATGATATTAGACTTTCATTGACCAAGATAAAATCGAAATAAAATCGAAATGAAAATGAAAACCAAACGGTAATCAAAATAGAAATAATAAAGACATGAAAATAGTAAATCATAAACCAATCAAAATATTATAAAATAAGTGTTTTAAAAAAATTAGAGAAAATAAAAAAGAAAAGAAATAAGGAAAATAGAAAAAGAAAAAGAAATAAGAAAGAAATGAGGGGTAGCGTGAGGAACAAGAGGGTTTACAAAAATTATAAAAAGTGAGAATTATATGGGTCAGCTGAAGCCCATCATCTCCTTAAAATAAAATAAAAGCTATGATAAAAAAAATCACGTTCAAGGAGATCAGGAAAAAAATCCTTAACCTAACATTTATCACATTCAAACAAACGACAAAGGAAATAGGGCATGGCTTGAACAAGTGCAATAACACAAAATCTCACTCTTATCAAATCCCACATCATTCTTCAAAGCAAAAAACAATTTTAAAAGAAAGAAAACATGAACAGAGTAACAATCAACAACACATTGCTTCGGATTCCAACCTGCTTCGCTAACTCGTTCGTCTTGCTCGGTCCCAATCTCAATCTCAGTTTGTCCTTTTCCCCAGGTTCGTTCGTTTTTGTTTTTAATTAATTACACCCTTCTCCTTCTATTTCTCTTCCGTCTCAAATTCTTTCTGCTTTGGGTTTATGATTTGATTGCGAAGGGATTTGGGATTTTCATGTTATGGGTTGTTGTTTGCTGTTTGTTAGGTTTGAAGGGTATGGTTGAATAATGTAATGTTTGTGTTCATTGCAGTGATGAAAAGGGGATTCGAAGGTTGTATTGATTGCTTCAGGTTTAAAATTTTGAAGGGTGTGTAAAATGGTTGAAGAAATTGAGGTTGAAGGTTAAAATGAATGGGGATTAGAGAGCGTTGGGTGAAAGTTGGGTGAGGGCTGAAGGAAGAAGGTGCGATTTTTCTCTGTTTGCAGGTGATGAATTTGTGAGGTATAGTTATTTGTTTGGAGAAAAAAGGGTAGAGTGATTGTAGCTTTTCTTGAAGCTTTCTCCTTTAATGAAGATAATGAAGGCCTACTTATAAGAGAGTTTGCTGAAGGTTTTAGTCCGCATTTTTTGTATACGCAGTGGTTTAATTTTTTTCCTTTATTCTTGTGCGTATTACATGAAGAGATTTTGTGTGGCGTGGATGTATGGATTCGCATTTGTGAGTAACGACTTTTTGATTCAGGGCTGCAGCGTGTTGTTTGGCAGGTGCATATGGAATTGTGGGGCTGGGCTGAAAGTTTTCATGTGCGTAGAAATCATGGTTGTGAATTACTTGGCTTGTTGTTGTGAAAGTTTAGAAGGCTGATATCAAGCCTTGTGTGTTTCGTGCTTGGGATGTGATGGCTTGGAAATATCTTGGTACGAGTTATGAAAAATGTGGCTTGGCAGTCTTGTGGCTTTGTTGTGATGCCACTCGATTTTGGTGGGGCAAGGTGACAGCTTGTATTGATACTGTTGGAAGGTGGGCCAAGGAGAAGTGTGTGGTAGCAATTCATGAGGCTCGTCCGTGTAGGCTTCATAGTGCTTTTCACTTTTATTATTTTTTTTGCAATTTTTATTATAAATGGACCTTGAGTTTTTTTGGACAATATTTGCGTAATGGTGAAATTTTCATGAATAATACATGGGCTTTTGGTAAGAAAAGTTTGACTCAAGTGGTGTATTGTATGTTGATAATATTCATTTGAATGATGGGCTTTTAGCTTTGTATTTTTTTGTTGTGATTTTTCTTTGAATGGCTTCGAAAACAAAAGGTTTATGAACACTTTCTTGAATTATAATCATAACGAATTTGAACTTGAAATAAATCAAAATGGTGGTCATAAATTTGCAACATTGAAATGGGCTTGATCTTGAATATGAACTAAAATGAGGCTGACAAAAATGGATTAAAATGGCTATGGATCAAAATGGTTATGAACATGGATTTTGGAAATAGTATTAGACAAGGTGGAAATGGATATGAAAACTAAAATGGGGAATGGACAGTGGAATTGAGCCATGAAAATGAATTCCCGACTTAGATCCACAAATGCACACCTAATCCAACGCCACACTTGAATTGAATTCACAATTGCAATAAGGACCAAATCTTAACAAGCTTTGAGTGAACCCACTGATAATCCTTAATCATGAAGTACTGAAAATCTTGACATAGCCTGACAACTTGGTCCATTCACAACTGTCTTAACTTAACACACAAACCCTAATTGACTTCACACACATCACCTGAATCGATCTTGAAACAAAATCATGTTTGACCAGGATTAGGTCAAAACAATTGATCCTCAACACATACTGCACTCACTCCTGGCTTGATAAACCTCAAATGAAACTTGATGCAATTCAATTCAACCTTATGATAGAAGCAACATATTTTTGGATTTTCGGAATGATGATTAGTGGATGGATAGTACAGATGAAGGTAATGCACAGGTAGGATAAATTTGGGGTATGACAGTTGACTCAACCTAATCTCTCGCCTACCATTCTTCATCAACAATATTACTTAATATCAATTCATATCCATAACTTAACACAATCATAAATAAGCTTATACTCATATCCCAAATTTATAAAATTGAAAGGATTAACAATGGAGAAAGGATTAACAATCAATAATTCAACAGAGAACTCTATAAACATCAACGATGGAATTTTAATACATATCTATATAATCATCAGGGTTTTTCTCAATCCCTAAATGATTCATATATTTCAATCAATCACATAAGCAAAAAGGGATTAAGGGAATCCCCACTATCTCGAGGCTTAAACACCAAATATAGAACAATCTCCTACCTCAATTAAGACGAAAAACTTGAGTTCTTCGTGATTGGAGATCCGACTCTTGAAATTCTCTCTGCTATGGTTTGCCTCTTTTTCTTCTCATTTTTCCTAAAACTGATTTTTCTCTAAATCCTATGCTTATATAGAGAAAAAAACGTATTTTATTTTCACTAAATCTCTTAAGTTTTAGTTAGTTCTATCTATCTCCCTGTATATTATTAAAAATCTCAATGTTAACCCAAAACTTCTAAATAATTGTAATTATTAGAAATGCCTACAATTTTTTAAATAAATAAGGTCTTAATTATCATTATTATTACTACTCTAAAAATAATCAATAAATATTTAAGAAATAAACTAACAATTAAACAAAATTCTAAATAAAATTTTGGGGTGTTAGAAGATACAACATGTGTTTATGCTTATACAAGACAAAAACTATGTTTACTGGAGTAGAAGAAGAGATGGCTTGGAAGTTTTGAGAATATTTTTGGGCCCACCCAAATCCAATTAAGCTGTTGAATATTTTTCTATTGTTTTAGTTATAGACATCACTTAAAAGACAAAAAAATATAGACAACCACTATTTGAAATAGTTGGCATGTCGTCAACCAAGTTGACATTTGGTGTTGCATTTGCCTATATGGAATTTGAGAAGACAGAGAACTTTTTTTGGGTGTTGGATAAGATGAAACAATTGTTTATCAAAACATATTTGTGTCCACAAGTGATTTTGACTGATAGTGGTCTTACTTTGATGAAATCATTTGAAGTTGTATTTTCAAGGAAGATTAATTTGCTTTGTTGATTTCACATCAACAAAAATGTTGGTTCGAAATGAAAGCAATATTTGGTGAATCACATGCAATAGGAAATAGACACATTATGGATGGAAGTTGTGTCGTAGTAACTAGGAGTGGCAAACTGGGCAGCCCGCCCCGTTTAGGCCCTCCCTATTTAAGCCCGTCCAAAAGCGGGGCGGGGCGGGCCAACTTAGGTGTCCGAGCTTAAAAGTCAAGTCCGCCACGTTTACTAACGAGTTGGCAGGTTGACGAGCCGGCCCGCCAATTTTTATTTTACAATTTTATTTACTACATAATTATTAATCATTACCAAAGAGACCGACAAATTATAACAACACATAGTAAAACTTTGACAAGTCTTAACATAAATGTCATATTTTTCAACATAAACAAAAAAAAAACGTAACTATAATACCAAAAACTTAAAACAAACACACTAAAATCCTAAAATAAACCTTTAGGTTCAAAAAATCAACAAGCGCAACCTAGTTAAGGACATCCACAAATCCAGAAAACAAACTAGCACAAGCTAAACAAAGACAACTAAGTAGATTTATTAATATTTAATAATGGAAGCATCTAAAAAATAAAACAGTCCAAGAAAAATCAAAGCTTCATTATTTAAAAATTATCAATACAAATAATAATCACTTAGTTGAGCATTTTAGTGTCAAAAAATAAATAAAATGAGAACTCAAATAGAATAAAATACAAATCAAAACTATTATCATAATGAGAAACAAACCCCTCTATGCAAAATTTATCTTATAGCTTTAGAACCCGGCTCCAATGACAATGAGTAATAGAAAATAGAAAAGAATGTACTCCCTACATTTTGCAATAAAAACTTTTCATACTATGAGTGAAAATAAAGAAAGAAGTAGAGACCAGCTAATGTCTTCAAAATGCGGTGTTATGTGAAAAATGAACATTAGGGTTTGAAGAAATGAGGGTTGTTTTAAAAGTATGTCTACAATAGACCACGTTAATATTGTTTTAATTCCAAGTAAACAAATATTGTTCTTTAAAAAAAAAGTCCGTGGGCAAAACCAGCCCAAGCCCCGCCCTTGGCCCGTTTTAAAAGTGGGTTAGGCGAGGTGGGGCAACTTAAGACACCGAGCCAAGAACCTCACCTCGGCCCGCCAAAAATGGTGGGTTAAATGGGCGGGCCCGACGGGCCTAACCCGTTTTTCCACCCCTAGTAGTGATGAGGTTGAGTACATCAACGATTGTAGCTACTTGACTAGGCATGTGTAGATTGTAGTGAATTTATTGATTATGTGAAAGACACATGGTTGACTCCTTATAGACATAAATTTGTTGGAGCATTGATTAATCGAGTGCTGCATTTGGGTAACACCACGACTAATAGGTATATACCATTGATTAATGAGGCAACAACACATGTCTATTACTGCAGAGGTGCTTATTATAAGTTAGATTGGATGCATGAGTTGTATACACGTCATCGATCGTCTTCTAGATGGACTTATGCTACCAAATGGAACTTCCAAGTAATCAACAACAAAACTAACATCATCTTCTTAAAGGTAAATCGCGATCTAAAACAAAGCAGAAAATAAAAAAATTCCCTTTAGTGTTCCTTATGAATGATCGTGATCAATGATAGAACGGTTACCTCTTGTGGCGATGAAACCTTTGATTATGAATTGAATGAGTGATCACGAGAGATGTATGATGAACGTCGCCTCTACTCAGTCCACACGAACAGATTCCTTCATTCTCAGTGCTAGCTGCTATGATTGAAGGCTTTAAGTGAGAGAGAGAGAAGGAAAAATACGGGTAGGGTTTCACTATGTGAATTTTCATCAAGAGTGTATACTTTTGCACATGGGTTCTATTTATAGAACCACTTGTGTGGGCTACAAGCTAAAAAGCCCACTTAAGTGTATGCGCACCATATCTTATGGTGTACCGTATATCACCTAAGCGCATGGTACCTTACCAGATTCCATATTCTACTAAGTGCACTGTACCTTACGGTGTTCTACATTTACTTAAGTGCATCGTACCTTGCGGTGTTCCTTATTTAGTCTACCTCTTATCAATCTGTCGTTATGTGTGTGACCCTGTATGTTTTTGCGACATTGGAAATTATATTAAATCACACATTTAACATAATAAACAGTGAACGGTATCTAGCAACACATCACTGCTACCCAAGTCACAAAAACTTCATGTGATCTGTGATGCGTGTTATCCGTAAGTATAAGAATTACGTCAGAGTAATATAAAAGGTTTATCGATCCCACAGAGACCAATGTCAATCTATCGATTACTATTGTTACGTTGTTTATCTAAGGCTAATAAAAAATCAGAGTAATAGTTTTCCACATAACGAAAATAGAAATAAATCAGATAAAGACTATACTAGAATGTAATTCACATCAATCAAACGATACTCCTATCGTCTAAATAGTAACAATTACGGGGCAATGTTTTCTTCTTTGAAAAATAGTTAATTAAAAAGGATCCACCGCGTTAGCATGATCGGAAACAGACCTAACCTTTAATCTATACAGCCGCTCACGCTGCACTGGTCGCTCTTTGCGTTAAAGTGATAAAGTCCTTTCTTATGTAACTACCTCCAAGACTTAGTTAAAAAGTGTTTTCGATTGGAAATATTTAATACCAAAGGGTTTCTGGCATATGCTCGGTCAACCGGATCCTAAATCTATAAACGCGCCCGAGAATAGTTTAAAATCTCTTTCTAATAATATAAAACTTTCCTAATTAATTAATAAAGTGCTCCCGCTGTATTTATCAATTAAAATCTAACAAACTCTTTTCTAAAATGTCGGACGTCTTTCGATCTTACCTGATCTAGTCACAGTCATTACGCAAACAAAAACACAATCTCATTTACGTAATGACCAATCAATTGAAGTTCAGAAGAGTTTTATTAAAACCAAAAATAGCCCCTAAAGTATTTTTAAAAAGATAACAAGTGGAGTATCGTCGGAACGACGATCCTCACATCCCAGCACAAGGGATTTAGCTGGACATGGTAATTGAAAACATAACGGTAAATTGGTTTTGCGAAGTAAGACATTTTTAGAATAAAAACGTGGGAAGTGTGAGGGTGTATTTCAAAGGAGTGAACACAAGTGTCACGCTTAAGTTCAGTTTTGAAAGACAAACGGATCACACAAACAAATAAATAACCAGCACACGCTAATCGTGCAAATCTAACTTAAGCAGTAATAAAGTAATGGCAGAGACAGAAAATAAATGAATATAAGGCAGTGCAATAATGTAAATGAATGTAAAGGCAATGCTGATAATAGTAAATTGCAAATTATATAAAAACCTGCTCCAAATCGGAGACTGAATCTGGTATAGAGCTGGAAAGTAAATTCTGGAAATGTAAATCTGACTTGAACGTAAATAACTTCGAATGTAAAGCTCCTAACTACAATGCTCCAATCTAACTAACAAAAATAGTGCAATAACCCCCCGATATGACGGATTATTTCTTTACAAAGTGAACTTTATGCCTAAGGTTGGAAACTAGAATAGGATCATCAAAAAGTGAAAATACAAGGCCTATTTATAGTGCTAGTGAGGCTGTAACGGGCGCATAACGTTATAGAAAATGGTTGAGGTAAAATCTCCAATCGTGGGTGAATGCTTCTAACGCCCTGACCATTCTCCCATTACAACAGTCGGCGTCCACCTAGTGTGCAAGTGGGAGAAAATGTGTCTCGCGACCGTTGGAACGTGGGTGAAACCCACTACTCAAACGGCGTCCTCTATGGCATTCGCTGAGTGAAATGGCTAGTGTACAATTTGCACAGGAAATCTCCGTTTTAGCCCTGTTTTGCGTCGTTTCTTCACTGCAGGCTCAAATCAGGCAATGTATCTGAAAGTAAGACAAAATACCATCATAGCATGGGAAAATAACAAATAAACAACTAAAAACATGTGCAATCGAAGTCAAATATACAGTGTATTTTAGTGTTATCAAATTCTCCCACACTTAAACTTTTGCTTGTCCTCAAGCAAACTCTCATAAGCAGAAAAAGAAAAACAGCAAACACACAAGTATCTTATCTTAGCTAAAGACTTAAGTTTGATCAATAATGCATCAGTAGGTACTAACTTATGAACCAAGGTTATCGTAATGACACTTTCCGTGATTTGCGGGCATAAGTTTCTCTCCTATACAAACCAATCCAAACCAAGGTGTTATACTTTGGCTAGCTTACTCATTCCTTTCTTACCCCTTTTCATTCAGGCGCAGTCACATTAAGCCCGTTATCTTGCACTCGCATGGTGAACATAACCCGTGGTAATCCTAATCCTGTTATTATATCAAAAATTTGATACTTTTTGCAAAATATTTTTTTCTTTTTTTTTCTTCTTTTGATAAATAATTTTTCTTGCAATTTTTCCAAAGATACTTTAGCATCTTTTTGGATTTCTCTTTCTCTTTTCTTTTTTTTTTCTTTTGCAGGATCTTACCTATTTGCATCGGTTTGTCACTTAGCGGTGGTTAAGATGGTGCTGACTGCTAGAATAAACTACTTAAGGGTAAGTGATAAAGGGTGAGATTTTAAGGCCACCGTATAATATAAACCTGGATAGGTTCCTATAATTGAGAAACTTACGGTGTAAAAACGACATCGATTTTTCAAGAGTTTTCCCAAGCCTTTGCAAATGATACTTACTTGTCCTAATAGCCCAAATTTTCAAAATAAATGCTGTTTTTTTTAAGGCTCAAGAATTGGGGAAATAGACAAACTACACGAAGTGACTCGTCAAGCACATGTGAAAATTTTTAAAACAAACTAAACTACACTAGAAAACAATAATAAAATAGAAATAGTAAAGACAACTAAAAATAGTAAATATCTCCTCCTGCACTTAAACTGAACATTGTCCTCAATGTGTCGATAAAAAGTGAGAAAGGGATAGGTGAAACCTGGAAATCACTCATGTCGGCCACTGGGGCCATCTCCACCATGCTCTGAACGTCTGGGACGACGACTCCTACTGCGATGTCGGGTGGTATGTGACAACTCCATCTGCTCAATCCTCTCTATTAGAGAGGCATTTTGATCTCTAAGTGCTTAGAAGTTCTCGAGAGTGGATTGCTGTGACTCCCATATAAGATCCATCATCTCCTGCTGGTTCTGGTACATGGCATAGAACATGCCATCACGCTCTTCTTCTCTGGCTTGCTGTGCTTGCCACATTTCTTCAGTGATATAAAATCCAGAAGAAGTACCTGCAGAACGGTTAGTAACAAATGGGGTGTGTGCAGGTGATACATGAATAGGAGACTGGTCCATATGGTTAAACTCATCCTCCGTCTCGTTTCCTTCGTTCTCAGGGACGTTTGGTAGTAACGGACCTAAAATAGGAGAAACCTTCAAATCATAGAGCCAGTTTCCTTTTTGGCGCACATCAGTACGACTTGAGCAAGGTAAAGCGACACTCGAGACGACAGTATTGCGAACCATGAGGATATAGCCTCCTTCCGGCCTCATTTTACACAAACGCATATCTCTCAGAAACCTTAAATCAATGGTGCGAGGCGGGAGTGGTTCCAATGTGGCCAACTCGGTGTCCAGGTGGAGGGCTCGTGAAATGAAGGTAATCAATCCTCCAAATGACACGGTGCTGCCCATTTTTTCAATAGCCCGCATATGTGCTATCATAAATGGCACATGATTTAATATTTTTCTAAGTAAAGCAGCCAGTAAAATATAAATTCTTTGGAGTTCAACTTGTTAGAATTTTCACAAGCCAAAATAGTATCAGCTAATAAAAGGCGGAACACTCGCATGGCTGGGTTATGGATGTCGGAGGCCAAATTTCCATCAAAAGAGTAGGTGGTCCGACCTGTGATGTCTCTCCACAGTTGGAAAGCCTCAGTTGACCAATTTGTGTCTATGGGTGCCTCACAAACGGCACCATCCCCGTAATGGAATCCTAATAACTCAGCAAGTGCATCAGTGGTATAAATGTATTCAGCATTGAACATCCTAAACCTCACTGTGCCTACAGTGCTAGCAGTGTTATCTCTGATAGTGTACTCCAAAGAACTCAAAAACTCGCGGGTTAGCCTTTCATAGGTAGGCTCCTTGCGAATAAAGATTCTCTCTAATTCTAAATTCTCTAATAGATAAAATACGCTATACCATATACCAAGGTTATACAGACAGATATCATCAATGTACCTCGTCGCAAGAATATTGCGTGTCTGCAGTTTGTCCCATTTTTCCCATTGCTTGACTCCATCATCTCCATCTCAAAAAGTAATGTTTACTTGTTCCTCCGCTGCCATTGTTGACGTGAAATGAAGGTTTAGTGATGGAAATGGATAAATTTGGGTTTTTGTAGATTTGGGGTTTTTGGGTGAAATCTTTGGTTTTTATAGAGATAATGTGAAATGGAAGTGGTAATGGTAGTGGGGTAGTTATGAAATAAGGGATGGAAGTGGTTTAATGGTGGTCAAAAGTGGAGTTATTGGAGGTGGGAGGTGAAGAGAGTGGCCAAAAATGGAGGGTTTTCCATTCTGGTTTGTTAATATCCCAGGACGCCTCCGCGTCCGCCGAGCAGGTTCCGCGTTCGCGAACTATGGAAATCGGGCTGGCACGGGATTGTACTTTGGTTGGTCCATGTATCCTTCCTTGGGGTGTTTATAGCATATTTGGGGCTGTTTCTTCATAGATGTACATGTAAGAAACATAGAGAACATTTTTTTGCATGATAGAAGTGAATGTAGAAATTAAATAACAATAATATTAGTAACTCTAAATACTTTAAAATATGAGAATGAATCAAATGGTTCTTTAAATATTACCGATAAATTTGCAATAATGTAAGAATTTACTATAACTTGAAATAATATGACACTCGCATATAGCAGATGGATGCAGTGTACCATAAAATTCAAAATATTAGTAACAATGAATCTAATAATAACGATGGAAAATTAAATCTACTAATAGTCTGATAACAATGATAATAGCGGTAAAAATAAATGATAATAATAAGAATGTGGTAACGGTAAAAATAAATGATAATAACAAGAATGTGGTAAGTCTCCCCCACACATAGTGTGAGCTATGACCCAGAGCTCCTGAATATCTTCTAGAACGACTGTCGGCGGACACCCTGATTCATGTGAGGACAAGATGCCCGTGCATCTGCAAGCTGGCGTCTGAGATCACAAATCTCCTGATATAAGAGATTATATGATGAAGCATTTGTTGCGTATGAGACCTCCATCTGTAAGGTAAGCTGGGCGCATTCGTCGCGAAGAGAAATAATCTCCTTGCGCATAGCGTCAAACTCTGAATATATGTTCCTGCATTGCAGATTAATGTTAGAAGAATAGATAGTAGTCTTTTCAGGATAGGGTGTAGGATGGTACTCAGGCACAGGTGGGGTCCTAGGTCAGATGAGTGTCTCGTCTTGGCCTTCCAAAGCATATGACCAGTTAGCTTTGTCATGGACACTTGTCCGGGTGTGGTTTGGCAAACCAAAGTAGTGAACAACTTCGTCGTCTATCAGGAGCTTATAGTTATCAGCACTGAAAAATGCTCTCCTGATAAGGCCACGGTCAAGGCAATGATTAATGTCAATTAAGGTACAACCACAATGGGGGGTAAGATGAGTTAGCTTGCTGGCTAGACCTAGGGCATAAGCTATATGTGTAATAGTGCCACCTACATGGATGGGTCCTTCGGATGATTCGGCAGTTAAGTATAGGTTATACATCAGAAAATTACCACTGGTTAAAGGACGTGACTCAGTAGTACAAAAGAGCATCTGAATCTCTTCTGCAGTAACCTGGTTCTCGGTTTCACTTATACCAAAGAAAGTCTCGGCTAGGATCATTTGGAAGTAACAGAAGGCTGTGTTGTGGATTTTGTTTGCTAATTGGGTGGAAGGATCAGGTCCTCCTCCACCGGTGATTTTGCTCCAGAATCCGTTAAGCTCATCCTGCATAACATTGACCTCATGCATAAAATGGATGGCATCTAAGCCAAACTGAAAACCAAGTAATCTAGCAAAATCCCTGTGGTTAAGGGTGTACTCGTTTCCAAATAGTCTGAATTTTATGCTTCCATTCTTGTAACCTCTTCCACTGTAGGGATCATACATGGGCGAACTGAGGAACTCTAAGGTTAGATGCTTATAGGTTACATTCATTGCATCAGAATACTCATCCCACTGAAGCTGGTGACAAAGGTACCTCACACTGGCCTCAATACCTAAGGCTTCTAAACAGCTGGGGTCAGGGTACCTAGTGGGTAGCATCGGTCTCTCAGAAAGGACTACATATCTTTTCCTCCGTGCGTTATCTCTAAACACGATGTGCATGTCATCATAGCTCTGCATCCTGAAAAGAAAGTTAGTGTAGAATATATGGGGTGATGTGATCTGTAACCTGTAAACATAGACATTTCATAAGTCAGTCCAGTTAGTCAAATAATATAAATAATAAATCTTTTTCTTTTTCTGAAATCAAGTAAATAATAAGCATAAGAAAGATAATGAAAAGAAAGCCGTGGGTTGCCTACCACGCAACGCTTGTTTAACGTCGTTAGCTAGACGAATGTAAAACTTACGTAGTGGATGTTGCTATAGGTGGGTCTATCAGAGTGTGACCAGAGTAGTAGGTGGGGATGTGACCTCCATAGTAGAGTTTCAATCTTTGTCCATTCACTATAAAGGGACTACATGAATGATTTGTAATTTCAAATGCTCCAAATTTCAGGACTTTGGTGACCTCATAGGGGCCAGTCCACCTCGAGCGTAACTTAGCGGGAAACAATCGTAACCTAGAATTGAAAAGAAGTACAGAATCATCTACGTTGAATTCCTTTTTGGCAATCCTTTTGTCGTGCCATGCTTTGGTTCTCTCTTTATATATTATGGCATTTTCATAAGCATTTGGCGTAACTCTTCTAATTTGTGGATATCTAGAATGCGTTTATCTCCTGCCGTTAAGTAATCCATATTAAGAGCCTTTATGGCCCAGTAGGCCTTATGTTCAAGCTCGAAGGGTAAATGGCAAGATTTTCCGTAAACTAATTGATATGGGGTTGTTCCTATAGGGGTTTTAAAAGCTGTTCTATAAGCCCACAAGGCTTCTTGTAGTCTTAAGGACCAATCTTTTCTAGACATCGATACAGTTTTCTCTAAGATTTGTTTTATTTCCCTATTTGATACTTCTACTTGTCCACTGGTCTGCGGATGGTATGGTGTGGCTACTCGGTGTTTAACTCTGTATTTCTTTAAAAGGTTTTCGAATATCCTAGATATGAAATGCGATCCTCCATCGCTTATAACTAATCGAGGTACTCCAAACCTACGGAATATATAGTTTTTAAACAGTTTAATGACTACACGAGTATCGTTGATGGGTGAAGCTACAGCTTCAATCCATTTGGATACGTAGTCAACAGCTACTAAGATATATTTGTTTCCCATCGAAGATGGAAAAGGTCCCATAAAATCTATACCCCAAACATCGAAGAGTTCTACCTCCTGAATGTTCCTCAGAGGCATTTCATCTCTTCTTGAGACGTCCCTAGTGCGTTGGAATCTGTCACATCTTATAATGTAGGCATGAACATCGCGCCATAAAGTTGGCCAGAAAAGGCCTGCTTGAAGTATCTTAGCGCATGTTTTGGACGAGCCTAAATGTCCACCGTATGATGAAGAGTGACAATGCTTAATTATAGTTTCTACTTTTTCTTCAGGGACACAGCGACGGAAAATGCCGTCTGCGCCTCTCTTGAACAGAAGGGGTTCGTCCCAATAGAAGTGTTTCACGTCATGATAGAACTTCTTCTTCTGTTGGTAATTTAGATCAGGGGGTATGATATCAGCTGCTATATAATTAACAAAATCTGCGTACCAAGGTACGGTTGTCACTACGAAAGCTTTTTCAATATCTAATTCTAAATAGGGGTCAGGATTATCATGATGGAAGGTTCTAACTGCTCCTACTAATCTATCGTAAATGAAATCATCATTGATAGGAACATGATCTGGCTTTAGATATTTAAGCCTTGAAAGGTGGTCAGCAACCACGTTTTCGGTGCCTTTCTTATCTCAGATTTCCAAATCAAATTCTTGAATCCAGCGTAGTAATCTAGGCTTAGCATTTTTTTTACTTAATAGATATCTGATCGCAGCATGATCAGTGTAGACTATGATTTTTGCTCCTACTAAATAGGATCGGAATTTGTCGATTGCAAAGACTACTGCCAGGAGTTGCTTCTCGGTTGTGGCATAATTTAGCTGAGCCGCATCTAAAGTCCTACTGGCATAGTAAATCACATGGAGTTTCTTATCCTTTTTTGTCCTAAAACAGCGCCAACATCGTAATCGCTAGCATCACACGTAATTTCGAAAGGTTGATTCCAGTTTGGAGGATGAATGATAGGTGCGGAATTCAGTGCTTGTTTTAGGTATTTAAAGGCTTCAAGACATTTATCATCGAATTTGAATTCGGCGTCTTTCATAAGTAAGTTGGTTAATAGTTTAGTTATTTTGGAGAAGTCTTTAATGAAGCGTCGGTAGAAACTGGCGTGTCCAAGAAAGCTTCGGATTTCTCTAATGGTTTTGGGTGGTTGGAGGTTTTCTATTACTTCTATTTTGGATTTATCAACCTCAATGTCTCTTTCGGATACTATGTGTCCTAGTACTATGCCTTCAGTCACCATAAAATGGCACTTTTCCCAATTTAGAACAAGGTTGACTTCTACGCATCTTTCTAGGATTTTCTCGAGGTTTGTTAAACAGTTTTTAAAACTAGATCCACATACCGAGAAATCTTCCATAAATACTTCCATGATCTCATCAAGGAAATCTGCGAAGATTGACATCATACAGCGTTGGAAAGTAGCTGGGGCATTGCATAGTCCAAATGGCATGCTTCTGTAAGCAAATATTCCATAGGGACATGTAAAGGTTATTTTCTCCTGATCATCAGGGTGAATGGGTATTTGGAAGAATCCTGAGTATCCATCTAAATAGAAAAAGTAAGAATGTCTAGCTAAACGTTCGAGCATTTGGTCTATGAATGGAAGTGGGAAGTGATCTTTCCTAGTTACCTTATTGAGCTTTCTGTAATCGATACACATCCGCCAACCATTTTCTATACGTTTGGGTATTTGTTCTCCTTTTTCGTTTTGTACAGCGGTGACACCTCCCTTCTTAGGTACCACGTGTACAGGGCTTACCCATTTGCTATAGGATATTTGGTATATTATTCCAGCCTCTAACAACTTTAACACTTCCCTTTTCACTACGTCACTCATTATAGGATTTATCCTTCGTTGATGTTCTCTATAGGGTTTTGAGTCTTCCTCCAGCATAATTCGGTGCACACACACAGAAGGACTTATTCCTTTGAGATCAGAGATATTATAACCTAGAGCTGAGGGATATTTTCTTAAAACATCTAAGAGTTGATTAGTTTCAGGACCATCTGACGTGGCACTGACTATGACTAGGCGGTTTAATTCTATGTCTAAGAACTCGTATCTTAAATTCTTAGGTAGCTCCTTAATCTCTATTGATGGTTTTTCGGGACATGGCATATGATCTGGGGTAAGTGCCAAGCATTCGTAAAGACTGTTATCTATGTAAGGTTCAGATAAGCGTTCAAATCCGTCGTCCTCCAGTATGGGGATCGAAGGTAGTTTGCTGGTTTCTACTGGATCTTCTTTATCCAACTCTCTTATGCATTCATCAATGATATCGATGGCATAACATGAGTCATCTATGGCTGGTGCATTTAAGAATTGGGATAGTATAAATTCTACTTTTTCATTACCTACCTCGAATGTCATTTTTCCTTTCTTGACATCTATTATGGCTCCAGCTGTCGATAAAAAGGGTCTACCTAAAAGGATTGGGATATCATCGTCTTCCTTAATGTCCATTACGACGAAATCTGTTGGAATATAGAGTTGACCAAGCTAATTGGGACGTCTTCCAAAATGCCAATTGGATATTTAACTGATCGATCGGCTAATTGGAGAGACATCCTAGTTGGTTGCATTTCTCCTAGGTTTAACCTCTTACAAACGGCTAAAGGCATTAAGCTTACACTTGCTCCTAAGTCCAGAAGTGCTTTATCGATAACTTGGTTTCCCAAAACACAAGGTATAGAAAAACTTCCTGGGTCTTTCTTTTTCTTAGCAAGCTTATTCTCAGCAATTGAATTACATTCTAAAGGTTTAGGATCATCTAATCTTCGTTTGTTGGTTAGAATATCTTTAAGGAATTTGGCATAAGATGGTATTTGGGTAATAGCTTCGGTGAATGGAATCTCTACATGGAGTTTCTCAATCACTTTTATGAATTTCTTATATTGATTATATAATTTGGTTTGTTTAAGTCTTTGTGGGTATGGAATCAGAGGTTTGTAAGGAGGAGGTGGTACATAAACTTTTTCATTCCCTTCTCTTTCCTTCTCCTTAACTTCCGTATCCTTAGATTTCTCAGATTCCACTGATTTCTCAACTTCTTCCTCAGGTGTGGTCATAACCTCTTTCCTATGAGGTTCTGGATTATTCAACCTAGGGTTTGCAGGTCCATTGTAAGTGGTCCCACTCCTTAGAGCGATAGCATTTGCTTGCCCTTTAGGGTTAGGTTGAGGTTGTCCAGGGAATTGTCCTCCTGGTGTAGCATGAGTGGATTGTTGTTGTGATACTTGAGAGATTTAGGTTTCAAGCATTTTGTTATGGGTAATTACAGAATCGAGTTTAGTACCCAACTGAGTAATTAGTCCATTCATATGAATGTTTTGGTTCATGAAATCCTTGTTCTGTTGTAATTGAGCTGAGATGAATTCGTCCATCTTTTTCTCAAAATTTGACTTCTGAGGGGCATATGATGCAGATTGGTTGGGTCTTTGAGTTTGGAAACCGGGTGGTTTTTGAGGTGTTGAATTTTGAGCAGGGTAATTATTCTTATAGGAAAAGTTTGGGTGATTCCTCCATCTAGGGTTGTATGTGTTTAAATAAGGGTTTCCTTGGGCGTAATTGACCTGATCTGTGGGACTGTCGGCTAAAAGGTTGCATTTAGCTATGGTATGTCCTGGGGTTCCACAGATTTCGCATCCGGGTTGTATTGCTGCTACGGTTGATGTGGGGTTGATAGTCAGGTTCTCTACCTTTTGGGCTATAGCGTCCATCTTTGCGTTCATATGGTCAAAACAACTAACTTCATACACGCCTCCTTTGGTCTCTTTCTTTTCTACGTGTGCTCGTTCGGTCCCCCATTGGTAATGGTTTTGTGCCATATCCTCAATGAGAGCGCAAGCCTCGGGGTAGGGTTTGTTCATTAGAGCGCCATCAGCGACAGCGTCTATGGTCATCTTGGTGTTGTACATGAGTCCATTATAGAAGGTATGTATTATGAGCCATTGTTCTAAGCCATGGTGTGGACATGCTCTTAATAGTTCCTTGTATCTCTCCCAAGCGTTGAAAAGTGATTCTCCCTTGCTTTGGGTAAATTGGGTTATTTGGTTTTGTAGGACAGCAGTTTTACTCGGTGGAAAGTATCTAGTAAGGAATACTTTCTTTAGGTCATTCCAAGTGGTTATAGAGTTGGCTGGAAGGGAATCTAACCACGATCGGGCTCTATCTCTGAGGGAAAAAGGGAATAGTCTTAGACGTATTGCCTCAGGAGGAGCTTCGTTCGCTTTTAAGGTATCGGCTAGTTGAATAAAGACTTTAAGATGTTGGTTTGGGTTTTCTGTAGGAAGACCCGCGAACTGGTTCTGTTGCACTAATTGTAACAGAGATGGTTTTAATTCGAAGTTATGGGCTGGTATAGTTGGGTTAACTATACTAGAATGAGGTTCTTCATTAGAGGGTAGGGCGAAATCCTTAAGAGGTTTAGTGTTTTGATCTTCTGCCATTGCTCTTTTGAGTCTTCGAAGTAAAAGACGAGCTCGGGCGTATCGTTCAGGTTCTTTTATTGGATCAACTAAGTTTCCAGTACTGCGAGTTCTTCGCATTGACCGGCTAAAGGATGCCTTAGTCTAGGCGGTGTAACAATAGGGTACGGAATTTTGACGTAATTGATCCCCGGCAACGGTGCCAAAAACTTGATGTGTGCTATCCGCAAGTATACGGATTACGTCAGAGTAATATAAAAGATTTATTGATCCCACAGAGACCAATGTCAATCTATCGATTACTATTGTTACGTTGTTTATCTAAGGCTAATAAAAAATTAGAGTAATGGTTTTCCACATAACAAAAATAGAAATAAATCAGATAAAGATTATACTGGAATGTAATTCACATCAATCAAACGGTACTCCTATCGTCTAAATAGTAACACTTACGGGGCAATGTTTTCTTCTTTGAAAAAGAGATAATTAAAAAGGATCCGCCGCGTTAGCATGATCGGAAACAGACCTAACCTTTAATCTATACTAGCCGCTCACGCTGCACCGGTCGCTCCTTGCGTTAAAGTGATAAAGTCCTTTTTTATGTAACTACCTCTAATACTTAGTTAAAAAGTGCTTTCGATTGGAAATATTTAAAACCAAAGGGTTTCCGACATATGCTCGACCAACCGGATCCTAAATCTATAAACGCGTCCAAAAATAGTTTAAAATCTCTTTCTAATAATATAAAACTTTCCTAATTAATTAATAAAGTGCTTCTGCTGTATTTATCAATTAAAAACTAACAAACTCTTTTCTAAAATGACGGACGGCTTTCGATCTTACCCGATCTAGTCACAGTCATTACGCAAATAAAAACACGGTCTCATTTACGTAATGACGGATCAATTGAAGTTCAGAAGAGTTAAATTAAAACAAAAAACATCCCCTGAAGTATTTCTAAAAAGATAACATGTGGAGTATCTTCGGAACGACGATCCTCACATCCCAGCACAAGGGATTTAGCTGGACATGGTAATTGAAAACATAACGGTAAACTGGTTTGCGAAGTAAGACATTTTTAGAATAAAAACGTGCGAAGAGTGAGAGTGTATTTCAAAGGAGTGAACATAAGTGTCACGCTTAAGTTCAATTTCGAAAGACAAATGGATCACATAAACAAATAAATAACCAGCACACGGTAATCGTGCAAATCTAACTTAAGCAGTAATAAAGTAATGGCAGAGACAGAAAATAAATGAATATAAGGCTGTGCAATAATGTAAATGAATGTAAAGGTAATGCGGATAATAGTAAATTGCAAATTATATAAAAACCTGCTCCAAATCGGAGACTGAATCTGGTACAGAGCTGGAAAGTAAATTGCGGGAAATGTAAATATGACTTGAACGTAAATAACTTCGAATGTAAAGCTCCTAACTACAATGCTCCAATCTAACTAACAACAATAGTGCAATAACCCCCCGATGTGACGGATTATTGCTTTACAAAGTGAACTTTATGCCTAAGGTTGGAAACTAGAATTGGATCATCAAAAAGTGAAAATACAAGGCCTATTTATAGTGGTAGTGAGGCTGTAACGGGCGCATAACGTTATAGAAAATGGTTAAGGTAAAATCTCCAATCGTGGGTGAATGCTTCTAACGCCCTTGAACACTCTCCCATTACAACAGTCGGCGTCCGCCGAGACCCCCTCCATGTCTGCCGAGTGTGCAAGTAGGAGAAAATGTGTCTCGCGACCGTTGGAACCTGGGTGAAACCCACTACTCAAACGGTGTCCTCTATGGCGTTCGCTGAGTGAAACGGCTAGTGTACAATTTGCACAGGAAATCTCCGTTTTAGCCCCGTTTTGTGTCGTTTCTTCACTGCAGGCTCAAATCAGGCAATGTATCTGAAAGTAAGACAAAATACCATCATAACATAGGAAAATAACAAATAAATAACTAAAAACCTGTGCAATCGGAGTCAAATATACAGTGTATTTTAGTGTTATCAATCTGATACAACCTTTTGTAATAATACTTATGTGTACAATTACCCTTTTTCCCTTATGTCTATATTGAATACAAGGCGTATATCGTGTCATCCTTGTCCAGTTCAATATTGGGCCCTTAGACATTTATCCTGTTATGCAGGATGGGAAAATTCCATCTAGGTCACTCATGTCCCTCAACATGCTTTGTGTAATGCCAAACCACCAGTCTTTGATGGTGAAAAGTTTGACTACTGGAAAGATAGAATTGAAAGTTTCTTTCTTGGTTACAACGTAGATCTCTGGGATCTTGTTGTGATGGCTACATTCACCTAGTTGATGCTGCAGGAGTAAAAGTGTCAAGAAGTGCTATGACCAATCAAAAAAAGAAAGAATATAAAAATCATCACAAGGCAAGAACTATACTGCTAAATGTTATCTCTTATACTTAGTATGAGAAGATAACAAACAGAGATACTGCCAAATCCATTTTTGATTCTCTAAGAATGACTCATGAAGGAAATGCACAAATTAAGGAGACAAAGGTACTTGCCCTAATCCTAAAATATGAGGCATTCATAATGGAGGATGATGAAACAGCTGAGACTATGTTTTCAAGGTTTCAAATGCTAGTCGCGGGATTCAAAGTTCTAGACAAAGGATACTCAATTGCTGATCATGTCAAAAATATCATCAAAAGCCTTCCCAAGAAATGGAGACCTATTGTAAATACTCAAAAGCTATCCAAGGATCTGAACAATATAAGTCTTGAAGAACTTGTTAGTTCTTTAAGAAGTCATGAAATAGAGCTGGAGGAAGATGAACCTCAGAAGAAGAGTAAATTTGTTGCTCTTAAGTCTAAACCAAAAAAGGCAAAGGCTTATCAAGCTGAGGAAGAATCAGAAGATTGTGATAAAGACTCAGAAGATGACCTATCACTTATCTCCAGAAGAATCAACAAACTCTGGAAATATATGCAAGGAAAGTTCAAAGGATAAAAAAGGAACAAAGGTCGTGCTGACTCAACATCTAGACAATAGAAGCAGAGTTTTGGAAAAGAAGTCATCTGCTATGAGTTTAATGAACCAGGTCATTACAAGAACGAGTGTCCAAAGCTTAAGAAAGATAAGAAGCCTAAGAAGAACTTCTCCAAATCCAAGAAGGGGCTCATGGCAACTTGGGATGACTCTGATTTTGAAGAAGAAGGTTCTGATGAAGAACAAGAAAATGTTGCACTAGGGCAACAACAATTAACGCTGAATTCTATGGAGAACCAGAAGACAAAATTCCATCAGAACCAGAATTAGAATCAGACTCTGACTCAGAGGTATTATCTAAACTCTCTCGTTGTGATTTAGAGTCATGTCTTTCAGAAATGTTGGAAAGATATCAAACTCTTCAAAGTAAATACAAGGATCTTAAAAAATCCCATGTAATTACTTATGAAGCTAGAGATAAGCTTGAGCAGAATAATTCTTCTCTGAATGAAAATATTTTTTCTTTAAAAAATAGTAATTATGCTTTGAAAAGCAAAATTTCCAAACAAGAAGAAGAATTAGTCTCCAATGTCTTTGACACTAGTTCTGTCAACAAGTATGATAAATCATTTCAGTACTTTCTAGATAAAAGCATAGATAGAAGAAAAATAGATTCCATGATCTATGAGTTAGCAGAAATGGTAAGAAAGGTTTCGGGTGTACAGAAAGATTTAAAATTGACAAAAGTCAGCCTATAAAACCAAAACCTCTCTATGATCATTTCGTTCCTTCTGGTACTAAGCTTGATTGTTCTGAGCTTGTGCAAGCCCCTTCACAGACACAGAAATATGATCCTAAACCTAAGTATCATGCATAAATTCCACTCGATTATTCCGTTGCACAAAAACCCAAAGTTGTGAAAAACTCGGGGAAAACTAACAAAAGAGGACCTAGAAAGTGGGTACCTAAGATAAGATAATATATGTTGCAGATATCCTTAGCAGCTCAGTTGAAACACCAATCATGGTACATGGACAGTGGTTGCTCACGACACATGACGGAAAGAAGGCATATGTTCCAAAGTTTGGAACTTAAGTCTGGAGGCTTCGTTGGTTTCGGAGGAAACCAGAAGGGTAAAATCACTGGCTCTGGAATAGTTGGTAATGGTAAACTTCCTTCTATTGCTAATGTTCTTCTGGTCGATGGTTTAATGCATAACTTATTGTCAATTAGTCAACTTAGTGACAATGGTTATGATATCATTTTTAATCAAAAGTCCTGTAAGGTTGTCAGCCAGAAAGATGGCTCAATCCATTTTATCAGAAAGAGGAAAAACAATGAAAGCTCTAAGGATTTGACTAAATTTTGGTAAAATATAATGTTGTGAAAGATGTTCCAACATGAAGATTTCTGCCCCAGACCAAGGATGTCGAATGAAATGTCCCAGCATGAAGACTCGACATCATGACTGTCACAACAGGTTTTGTATTTAAATTTGTTCCAAGATTCAAGGCACGATTAGCAGTGGATCAAGGAAAGAAGATTTGAAGCCCAAGACAGAAGGCTATAAAAGAAGACCTTGTCCTAGGTCAGAAAGAGAGAGAGAGAGAGAGAGAGAGAGAGAGAGAGAGAGAGAGAGAGAGAGAGAGAGAGAGAGAGAGAGAGAAAACGACATAGACTTGGGAATCCTATTTTGTAAACTTTTGTAAAGTAGGGTTTAGGGTTTTGAGAGTCGTTGGCTCATTTGTTTTGTAAGTCTCCCTCTGTATCGATTTGATACATTGTGGAAGACATAGTTGTCATACAGATTTAGAAACATTTAGGTAATGAATCGTGTATTATTCTTGGATGAAGCTTTTAAGCAAATCTGAGTTAGCTTGTTAGTCAAGAATGCTTGGCTAAACTTTGTATTGAAAAGGGTGTCTTTCAAGTAGGATGATACAGTTATTGTGACTATAACTGTTAGATAATCACAGGTTGTGATTTAGGGAGTGAGATGGGTTTCTCTTATCAATTAGATGTGACTTCTAATGATAAAGTCTCCATTGGGTAGTGATAGGTAAACCAGAGGTTATTTACTGTAAACCAGCGATTGTTTACATAAAACTATACTAATGATAGTGGATTCTTTTTCCTGGCTTCGTAAGCTCCCAGATGTAGGTGATTTGCACCGAAATAGGTCATCATATTCTGTGTTGTTTATCATTCTGCAATTTATAGTTTAGTTTTTATTAACATTTTGTAACAGATGTCGAAACATCTGTCTTGTTGTTGTTGCTGATATTTTGAATATCAGTTTGTTTATTCTACTATTGGTTTAAAGTTTTGCAGAGAACAATGTCGTAACATGTGTTAGGAAATCTGCTATCTGCTATGCCAGAATTTCAATTGGTATCAGAGCAGGAATCCTGTATGTTTCTGGATGAGATCTTAGGAGATACTTTCTGGCTTTAAACAAGGAGGAGTTTGGGAGTTCAGATCATTCACTCAGACATACTCAAGGGTAGTAATGGATGGGATGGATGTTTTGGATCAAAGGTAACAACTACTGTTGGTTGTTCAAGTTTTCTGAGGAGTTTCTACAACAACTGCAAGAGGAGTGACTAGTTCTCCTATATGGTGTTTTATAAGATGTTCTGACGTCTTATTTGGGTATGTTGAAGATGTTCCTTGGTGGTTCCGTTGCATATGTTTTTGATGGAAGAACTCTGGTATTTATGAGATTCTGGGGTTGTGATAGAAGAAAGATGGTGGAAGATCTTGATTGTTGGCCTCTTTTCGTGAAGATATCAGCATCTGTGAAAGCTCAAGTCATTCTAAAGTCGGGAGCAATGGAATGGTGAGAGTTGTTGGTATATTTCTGTCATATTGACTTGATACTTGGAAGTTTGGTTCCAGCTTGTACCTTGAAGTCAGTTTGAAGAGAAGGTGAGTTGAGATCGTGTTTATCAAATTCATGATCAATGAATTTGGTAAATGTTATTTTCGACAAAGTTGCCAAAGATAATTGAGTTTTCACTCATGTCCACTCATAAAGGCATCTCTGGTCGTGTTTGAGAGCTCTTTCAGAAGGATAATTTGTTCTCATGTTGAAGATGGATTTCTGAAGATCTCTGGTACTGATGGATGTTATTCAACTTGAAGATAATTGGAGGTGATTTATTTTCACCATTCTCGATTTACAAGGATTCTATTAGCTAAACAAAGTCAAAGGCAGATTGAGTCAAGGGTGGCAGACTTGATGTCTCAACATGTTGTTTGACTAGAAAGATGTTGATACAGTTGTGTTGATATCTAGTAGATCATATATCCTACAAGATGTATGGTTTTGAGGACAAAGATTTAAGATCAATTGCTATTTATGGAATTCACAAATATTTAATTGATTATCCTTGTATTTTGGAGCACAAGATTACTGGTGACAAGTTGGTACATCAGGAAGTGCAACATCTATTATTGCATCTGCTCAAGGATGTGTTCTTTGGAGAATGGGTACAGTCAAGATAAGGAACTGGTGTTCTATCAGATGTTGAAATATCTTGACAGTAGAGTATGTGCAGAATCATGTTGATTTAAGGAGTGAATCTTTGGAGCAAAGGAGTTGTAGCTGATGATCTTGGTACCATACACGTGTGTGTGGTATGATTTGTCTTTATTTTGGTATTACAAGGCATGTAATCAGACTAGGAAGTTTCATGGCAGAAAGCTTGACTAGAATGCAGTGCTGATGGAAGTGAAGATGAAGACAATTTTCTTGGATCAGTTTATTTCTGACCTAGGAGTATTGGAGTGCAGCAGGTGTGTTCCAGTTTCTACTAGAAGCATATGATCTTTGTCTAGAAATTTTCCTGGCAAGAAACTTGTCTAGAATATGGTGTTGGTGATAATACTACTTGGGTCAGTTTATTTTTTATCTAGGTGCATATGAGCATGTAATCTTGCTCATCTTGGAGGTGAATGATAAGTGGCAGTTATCTCTGACTTCCTGATGAAGTCTCTACTTAAGGAAAGTGGGATTCATTTTGTAAAGATCTTGTGTGACTGATCTCTTCTGGAGAATCAAGCTTTGGCATGTTTGGTTTTCTGAAGACGAATGGTAATTGTAGTGCAGTAAATCATGATGGAAGTTATCAACTCTAACTTGATATCATTGATCAAGTCTATGAGAACATGGAACTCTTGTGCTGTTATAAGGAGGAGGTTCTTCTAAGTGGCAGGATGAAAAACTGAATTCTTCAGCTGGATGTCTGATCAGATTATCTGACATCAAGCAGAAACTTCAGGGTCTAAGTTGATGTTGTGGCGCATCATCGTAATATAAGTTGATCTTCTCAAAAATAAATTTAATTAATTCTTCAAAAAGGTCTATCTCATGCAGTTTGCGGGAGCTGCAAGAAGGAGTAGATGTTACATGTCTAAGTCTTGGTGTATCTAAGATGGCTTGCTATGGAGTAAGTGGATTATGTAACTTGAAGATTAGGTTTCATTGGTGGCTCAAAATATTTTTTGGAACTCTGAAGAAAGCTTAGATTAACCAAACAGTGGCATTTGGTTGATCTTTATTGAGAATTCAAGCAGTGTGCTTGGAACTAATTACTCTTGTACAGAAGGGTAGTTGGGTGAAAGTTAAATGAGGTTCTGGTTCTGTTCATATCTTGGAGCTTGTGATAGAAGCTCTAAGTTGCTTATGGAATATTACCTTCTTTTGGGAGTTGAATGAGAGTTTATTTCTCTCTTTGGTTGTCTGGAGTTCTTATTGATCATGTTGGATGAGCTGTGTTCTCTGAAGATTTTCATTTGGATTACTATGAAGATAGTAAGTCCAGTGAAAATTGTATCAAGAACCATTGTGTATGGTGTCTGTGATATGATCAGGATGTCCTAACTAATGTTAAAACATCATCATGGTTTCTGAACTTGGAGTTCAGATTGTGGAAGGTGATATTCACCAGTTGAATCAGAAGTATTCTATCTTATCAAATGGGAGAATGATAAATTGAAGACTGTCTTGGATCATGGGATGTTTATCTGGAAAACTGACTCTTACTGAGGTCAGATGCTTGTGGATAGGTGGTTTCTTCTGCTACAAGTCATGCTAGAGAGAAGTGGATCAGTTTGGTGCTTGTGGAGCAAGTAAGTTGAGGATTTTTGGAGCATGTATTTGATGTCCTTCAAGTGTGAAGAACATCTGGGCGAGCTAACAAGCTAAGGGACTTTGTATGTCTATTTTGAGGAATGTGAAGCATTCCACATTCAATTGGATTGTATCTCAAGGAACAAGGATATCTATGGCTGTAAAATTCAAGGTGGATTTGTACAGGGTATGAATGGTTTCTGGATGAGAGGGATCAATGGTGATTTTGGTCTCAATCCAAGAGTTTGTTGGTTGTGGTACAAGGATGTGATTCTGGTACTTTCTCACTATATGATCATGAAGTTTTCATGGGATATCATGTGGTGATTTTGGGGTGTTTCTTGTTGAAGGAGCATCATTTGTGAAAGATAGGGGGAGAACTTATGTCTGTTAAATGTACTAGTGTGGTACATGGATTGCTTGAGGATCAAGCATTAAGTGAATGTTTTCAACAAGTGTGTTGAACAAGGGGTGCGCTCTTGAAGACATGAAGATGAGAATTATGTTTTCCATTCATTTAAGGTGTTCTTCTTGCAAAGGAACACTGGTTATCTATGACAGGGGGAGTTGAAATTCTGTTTTGGATCTGTTGTTGCAGTAGTGCAATTGTTTATCAAGATTGTTTGTGGTTTCAAGCAGTCTGTGATAGAATACCTCTGGTGAGGGTGTAATGTCAGACAAGATGTCGTGACATTGTGTCACTGGTATAGTTCTGGGTGGACTTAACTGATTGATGTTGATTCGGTCATTGTGTGTCAATGGATTGGATTAGAGTTGTACAAGCGTCTTGAAAAGACTTTGTTGATGTCTGGGAGAATTTATTTTTCTCTGCAGATTGGAAGGTCAATGGAAGCATTATGTTGATATGTTAAAAATGTCGCGATCAAGCCTACTAATTCTAAATTAAAGAATTGATTTAGAATAAAGAGAATAAGGTTGTAATTATCTTTGTAAAACGTGTTATGTCTGTGCTAAATGAAACAATGCTATGGGGTCTATAAATCTTTCATGAGAAAACTGACAAAGTCAGATTAGGTATCAGGACATTGCTCAGAATCTGTTTCAGATAAAGACAATCAAATGGACTGTGGTTTCAAGGGCAAGTCAGAAAAAGTGGAAACTTTCGAAACTAACTTGGCCAGTGGTTACTTCTTCATTGACTAGTCTTGTGTTTCTTCCAAATGAATTGTCACCGCCTTTGTAGCTCTTCAATATTTAGGGAGGTGTGTACTGCTCGAGTTGCAAAACATCCTTCTTTTTAAGTTGAGAGGAAATGGGTTTTATCCATGTTTGGGTGATCACAGTCTGGGTATAGGTCTGTATTGGCCATTTTGCCAACTTTTGGCTAAAAAGAGGGAGAATAGCTTCTCGATTACTGTTGTGAGTTGTATGTGTGCATTTGTGTTGTTCTGCTGGTCTGTAAAAATGTCTCAAAGGATGTTCTAACGTTCTGGATTCTAACATCTTGGAAAGCTTGTGTTTTGTGATCAGAGTTAGGAAGCAAGTTGTGTCTTGTGATCTGAGTTAAATTCTCTATGTACTAAGTATCACAAGGTGAATAAGGAGGGTAACTTGAAATTGTCTTCTCTCTCTCGTGAATGAGGAGAGGGTCTAGAAATTATCTTCTCCCTCTTCCTTGACACTTGCTTCAGGTTTTCCCACTGAATGCACCATCAAACTGAAGAATGTTTTAGCCAAAATTTGTCAAAAGGGGGAGATTGAAAGCTCCAAGGATTTGACTAAATTTTGGTAAAACGTAATGTTGTGAAAGATGTTCCAACATGAAGATTTCCGCCCCAGACCAAGGATGTCAAATGAAATGTCCCAGCATGAAGACTTGACATCATGACTGTCACAGTAGGTTTTGTTTTTAAATCTATTCCAAGATTCAAGGTGCGATTAGCAGTGGATCAAGGAAATAAGATTTGAAGCCCAAGACAAAAGGCTATAAAAGAAGACCTAGTCCTAGGCCAGAAAAAAAGAGAGAGAGAACGACATAGACTTAGGAATCCTATTTTGTAAGCTTTTGTAAAGTAGGGTTTAGGGTTTTGAGAGTCGTTGGCTTCTTTGTGTTGTAAGTCTCCCACTGTATCGATTTGATACATTGTGGAAGACATAGTTGTTATACAGAGTCAGAAACCTTTAGGTAATGAATCGTGTATTGTTATTGGATGAAGCTTTTAAGGAAATTCGAGTTAGCTTGTTAGTCAAGAATGCTTGGCTAAACTTTGTATTGAAAAGGGTGTTTTTCAAGTAGGATGATACAATTATTGTGACTATAACTGTTAGATAATCACATGTTGTGATTTAGGGAGTGACATGGGTTCCTCTTATCAATTAGATGTGACTTCTAATGATAAAGTCTCCATTGGGTAGTGATAGGTAAACCAGAGGTTGTTTATTGTAAACCAGGGGTTGTTTACGTAAAACTATACTACTGATAGTGGATTCTTCTTCCTGGCTTGGTATGCCCCTAGATGTAGGTGATTTGTGACGCCCCCAATCTATACCCCCAATTAACACGCAATTAAAGCGGCAAAAAGAAAATTCGAAAATTGATCAGAGTATATTTGAAACATCATGGCATAGAAAGGGAGAATCACATCAAAGTAACCAAACACATAACATGCAACACCTGCTCATTTAGATATGCAACGTGGGGTAACAATCATACAGAGGAAACTTCGTTCCTTACACACACTTTTCAGAAATTAGAATTAAAGCGGAAAGATCTAAAATCTGAATAACACATATACATATATACATATAAACTTGGCTGTCATACATCAAGTTATAACTGTACAACCAAAATATATCATCAGATATACAAAACAATCACAAACGGCCACCCTATGCTACCCGAAGTCACATATCAGAGCCGACCGACCAAAATAATGAAGACACAACGCTTCACAAAAGAATACCTCCAGCAACTCTAATCTGCAACGCCTCATAGAGCGTTATAAAACAGCAGAAGGGTGAGAAAAACAACCATAATATAATTGCATAAAATTATGTATTAACACAAAATGCACAAATAACATATTCTCACCACCAAAGCACACAGATAAATTGTAACAACACACAGTACAATTCACACGTATCAATTACCACTGCACATCAATCATTCACAATACAATCACACATATTCCATTTCATTAATCACATTCACAATTCCATGCACAAATGACTCATGATGAATGCAAATGCACAAAGATCGACACCACGACTCTATGCACATGCCATGCGGTACCGACTTCCAATGTCTCATGTCTCATCAGTTCACTCAGGAACTATTGGAACCATCGCTCATTACTGAGAATCTCAAGTAACTCCCCGTCGGGCCTACGATGTTCACCCGTCGCTTTAGGTCCTCTGGCATTGCCTCATATTTTTGAGGCACACGACGTTAAGGATTGCTTTAAGTCTCCAAAGGAGCCCACAATCGTCTATACCCATCGCTTTAAGTCCTCAGGCATCGCCTTATATTTTCGAGGCACACGATGTTATAGCATATTCCCCTCGGGAATCAAACCGTCACTCAGGACGTTCAACAATGCACATCATGATGCTTGGCATACAATGACTCATGACATTCTCATTGCATACATACACACATTCACAATTATGCATATATCATCAAACACCACACTTAGCATTTTCTTGCCTTACGACCACAAATCATCATCACAACAGCACATAAGTCATACCACATCCGAAGCAACACCATAAAGCATAACACAAGTCAAATACGCACCATTAAAATGACAAAAGTCGACCATTGACACTATTCACATTTACCGACAAAATAAAATCGGCCAACAAATTCTAAACCATCATAATAAGAAAGTACAGCTCAATGGCTTTCCAATGCATCAAACCACGCCTCAAACCGAATCACAGATCAAAAGTTATGCAGAAAACAAAATTACACGAACAACACTGTTCGCTGGGCGAATCTCCCTCGCGAGCATTCGCTAGCTCCTTCGCTAGGCGAATGTTCCAGCGAACCAACTGTTAGATAAAAACAGACACTAAGTTCGCTAGGCGAACCCCCTGGCGAACCAAGGCAGCAACTACCAACATTTAAAACTCCCAAACTTCGCTAGGCGAACACTCTAGCGAACCTTCGCTCACGCCTTCGCTAGGCGAATACCCATAGCGAACCTTCGCTACCCTTCGCTGAATGGTTCGCTAGGCGAACCTGCGAAAACTCAGAATCCTTCAGCGCTGTTGAAAACCCAAAAATGATATTTTCCAACCCAAACCATTTCCAAATCAACATATTTCAATCAGAACCTATTCTAATCATGTCAACAAGCAAACTACCACCTTTACATCGATTTCCAACCGTTAAACCATCGATTCTACTCATTTTATCGTTTTCGACCTAAAAGTGAAAAACATGGAAAGCAAGAGAATCATCCAAACCCATTCATACATAATCATATACAAGCATAGTATAATCGAGTTTCGTACCCTTACCCGATTAAATCGACTCTAGAACTTGATCTTGATGATTTTTCCACACTATCCCAATTTTCTCTCTTCTCCTCTTTTCTTCTCTTTTTCCTTCTTTCTTCTTTCTTTCTATTTTTTTTTCTTTCTTTCCCTTTTCTATTCTATTTTCTTTTCTAGTCTAACTTAGTAAAAATATCTATGAAATGTCCAAAATACCCCCACACTCAAATATCCCGCAAATGTTCCCGAAACGCGATAAAATATAATCAGGACGAAAAATAACATATTTTCACATAAAAGTCGAAAATAAAATAAAATAATAATAAAATAATCAAAAGACTCAATAAAATAAAATTGGCAAAACTGGGGCGTTACATGATTTGCACCGAACTGGGTCATAATATTCTATGTTGTTTATCATTATGCAATTTACAATTTAGTTTTGATTAACATGTTGTAACTGATGTCGAAACATCTGTCTTGCTGCTGTTGCTGATATTCTGAATATCAGTTTGTTTGTTCTGCTCTTGCTTTAAAGTTCTGCAGAGAACAATGTCGTAACACGTGTTAGGACATCTGCTATCTGCTATGCCAGAATTTCAAACAACATTTACAAGATTAGAATTTCTAATCTCTGTGAACAGAATGTCAAATGCTTAATGTCTGTTAATGAGGAGCAATGGGTATGGCATAGACGTTTGGGCCATGTTAGCATGAGGAGGATTTCTCAGCTAAATGAGCTTGAACTTGTCAAAGGATTAACAAACCTGAAGTATTATCCAGATGCTCTTTGTGAAGCATGTCAGAAAGGAAAGTTCTCTAAAACTTCCTTGAAAGAAAAAAAATGATGTGTCTACCTCTAGACCGTTAGAACTTCTACACATTGATTTGTTTGGACCAGTGAAAACTGCTTCAATAAGTGGAAATAAGTATGGATTAGTTATCTTTGATGACTATAGTCGTTGGACATGGGTAAAATTCTTGAAACACAAGGATGAGTCACATTTTGTGTTCTCTATCTTTTGCTCACAAGTGCAAATAGAGAAGGATTGCAAAATAGTCAGAGTCAGAAGTGATCATGGTGGAGAATTCGAGAACATATACTTTGAGAATCTTTTTGATTCCCATGGCATTTCCCATGATTTCTCCTGTCCCAGAACTCCACAACAGAATGGAGTAATGAAAAGGAAGAATAGGACATTGCAAGAAATGACTTGTACCATGATCCAAGAAACTGACATGGCTAAGCACTTCTGGGCAGAGGCAGTAAATACAACATGTTATATTCTGAACAGGATTTCTATCAGACCTATTCTGGATAAGACTCCCTATGAATTATGGAAGAATAGAAAACCCAACATCTCGTATTTTCATCCTTTTGGCTGTATTTATTTTATGTTGAACACTAAAGAGAATCTTGGCAAGTTTGACTCCAAAGCTCAAAAGTGTTTATTGTTAGGATACTCTGAACGCTCTAAAGGCTATAAAATCTATAACACAGAAACACTGATTGTTGAGGAATCAATTCATGTCAGATTCGATGATAAGTTTGACCCTGAAAAGTCAAAGGTAGGTGAAAAGTTTGCAGATTTGAAGATTACTTTATCAGAATCCAAGGAGGAAGATTCTAAAGAAGGAGACAAAGATGCAGAAACTACATAATCAGATACAACCTTACCAAAAACAACAAATAGTCCATCTCATCAGAAGAAGAGTAGACTAAAGACTTCTCATTCTAAAGAATATATTCTGGGAGACAAAGCTGATCCAATTAGAACTCGCTCATCATTCAAACCTTCTAAAGAAACTCTTATGGGTTTGGAGTCTCTGATAGAGCCAACATCAGTTGATGAAGCTCTTATGGAGAATGAGTTGATTCTGGCCATGCAAGAAGAACTGAATCAATTCACCAGAAATGATGTTTGGGATCTTGTTCAGAAACCAAAAGGCGTCCACATCATTGGAACAAAGTGGGTATTCAGAAACAAGTTAAATGAAAAAGGTAAGGTCAAGAGAAACAAAGCACGACTGGTAGCACATGGTTATAGTTAGCAAGAAGGAATAGACTATACAGAAACCTTTGCACCAGTTACCAGGTTAGAATCGATTCGTCTTTTAATTTCCTTTGCTGTAAATCATGACATCACTTTATATAAAATGGATGTAAAGAGTGCATTCTTAAAGGGGTATATTTTTGAAGAAGTGTATGTGCACCAACCTCCTGGTTTTGAAAGTTCTGAAAAATCAGGTTTCGTTTTCAAACTTAAAAAATTGTTATATGGTCTGAAACAGGCTCCCAGAGCTTGGTATGAAAGGCTAAGTAACTTTCTTTTGGAAAATAACTTTACCAGAGGAAAAGTGGATACAACACTCTTTTGCAAAACCTTTAAAAATGACATTTTGGTTGTGCAAATTTATATTGATGATATTATATTTGGTTCTGCTAATATTTCCTTGTGAAAGGAATTTTCTAAGTTAATGTAGGAATAATTTGAAATGAGTCTGATGGGAGAACTTAGATTCTTTCAGGGAATTCAAATTGATCAACATCCAGAAGGAACATACATTCATCAGAGCAGGTATGCAAGAGAACTTCTGAAGAAGTTTAAGATGTCAAAAAGTAAACCTGCCAAAACTTCCATGCATCCGACATACATTCTAGAAAAAGAAGAAGTAAGTAAAAAGGTTTGTCAGAAGCTCTATCGTGGTATGATAGGCTCTCATCTGTATTTGACTGCTTCTCGTCTAGATATTATGTTCAGTGTATGTCTTTGTGCTCGTTTCCAATCAGATCCAAGGGAAACTCACTTAACAGTTGTTAAGAGAATCCTAAGGTATCTAAAAGGAACAAATAACATTGGCTTGATGTATAAGAAAACATCAGAGTACAAGCTTTCTGGTTATTGTGATGCAGATTATGCTGGAGACAGATTAGAAAGGAAAAGTACTTCTGGAAACTGTCAGTTTTTGGGTAACAACCTTGTCTCTTGGGCAAGCAAAAGACAATCAACCATTGCACTATCAACTACAGAAGCAAAATATATCTCAGCGTCACTGTACAGTACTCAGATACTCTGGATGAAGAATCAGCTAGAAGATTTTTCAGATACACGAGAGTAACATTCCTATCTTCTGTGATAATACTTCTGCTATTTGTTTATTCAAGAATCCTATTTTGCATTCTAGGGCTAAACATATTGAAATAAAACATCACTTTTTACGTGACTATGTTCAGAAGGGCATTTTTCAGTTAAAATTTATGGATACAGATCACCAGTGGGCTGATACTTTCACAAAACCCCTTGCTGAGGATAGATTCGTATTCATTTTGGAAAATTTATTTATAAAACTGTGTCCAGAATGAGTAGATGAAATTTTGATGTGTCAAGTCACCAAATTTCTGAAATAAGATTCTGACGTTAAGCAATTATTTTTATTTATTTAATGTCTTTCGGATTAACGATACTTCTACATGTTAGATGATATCTTGATCAAAAACTTGTCTAGTCAGATATCTCTTGGTATTCTTGACTTTGGGAACATCAAATGTGTTCTCTTAAACATACGACTATGATTATCTTGTGACAGTTGTCCAATACCAAGTCATATCTTACTGTTGAAGAGTCACCTCGAGCATTGTGATTTCGTGAGACTAGGTTTCAAGTAATAACTCCCTATTATTCCATATTTTTGTTGTAATCATGATTTGACGCATTGGGTTTGGTAACCTAGTTGAGAATAGGTTAAATCTTTACGCCTTCCCCTATTATTGTTCATTCATTAAGACATATGCGAGTTAAAGATTTCTTGAAACTAAGCGCTGCTATTCTCAATCCTCATTCCTTGTCAGATTTTTCTTTCCAATTTCAAGTATACATTTATTTGGATTTATTGACTGATGTCAATATTTGAATAACGTATACCTATTCTGTGACCTTTTGGATATTCATTTCAATAAGAGACTGCTACACTCCTTTCCCATTCTTTGATATCTTTGTCTCTTACCCTTCTCTTGTCCTACGTCACTTGTCTGGGAATTGATGAATTTTCGTTTCAGTTCATCTAAACTTAATTGCCATTTAATGTTGATACATTTCTTCTCTATATATTAGACTCCTCCTCGTTTTTCTTCTCTCTCTCTCTCTCTCTCTCTCTCTCTCTCTCTCTATATATATATATATATATATATATATATATATATATATATATATATACGATCCCAATTTTCCTAATCTCATCAAGGAATTCTGGAGATTCGCTGATGTTGATGAACACTTCATCGTGTCACATGTTATGGGAAACAAGTTCATCATCAAGGAGAAATCCATTGACACATTACTTGGAATGGAAAAATCTGGTGGAAAGCGTATCTACAAGATGAGTTCTAAATCCAAATTTCTATCTGATGTGATAAACCCAACAATCTTCACGCAATCATCTGATGGTAAACCACCCTTCAAGAGTTGGGATTTATCTAAGGAGCTTCGAGTCTGGCTCAAAATTATTCTGGGATGTATCTATCACAGACCTGCTTCAAGCTCTTCTAATTTCCTCAATACTGATCAGAAATACGTGATGTATTATCTGATGAAAGGAGATAAGATCTGCCTCCCTTAAATTCTCTTTAGAGACTCTGTAAGTGAAACAAGAAATGATTCAAAGAAGATGAAGAACTACATTCTCTTGGTCGATTGATATCAGATATCTTCATTGAGAGTCGAATGATTGATCATCTGACAAAGTTGAATATCAAAGATGAATTGGCTATCATAACTGGAACTTTTTTGAATCGCAAAAATCTGAAGAGGATGCAGATTATAGATGAAATCAGAGTTAAACCCAACATAGCAACATATTGGAACAACTTGAAATCAAGAAGGATGATTATAAATGGATTTCCTCTGTTCACCAAGCATGACAATCTGGAAGTTATAGAGGCATACATACAACTTCGAGAAGCTGAAGGTTATGATCTGTCTGGATTCAAGATTGAAGATCTACTAGATAATCCTCCTGGTCTGATGAAGAAGAGACCCCACAACACGACTCCTCAGAAGAAGACTACAAAGAAGCAGAAGAAATGTCTAGGTGAAGCCAGCACAAGGAATATTTCACTAGCATCCTATCTAGAAAAGACTAGTAAGTCTTCTAATTCTTCTATAACTGCATCTGTTCTTTCTAACAGAAATGTATCTTCATCTCTTCCAACACCATCTCCACTATCTTCAACACCACCACCAATATCTTCATCTATCCCAACACCACCACCACTATTTTCAACCATTGTTACAACCTCAACCATACCAATTTCTGAACCACCATCTACACAACTTCCACCACAGATATTCCAAACTACTTCAAATGTACCAACTCCCACCATTTCCTTACCAATAACTTCCACCATATGTTTACAACCAACTCCCACCATCTCCCTACCATTAATCACTCAACCTATTTATGAAGAACCTTCTACAGAACCTATTCCTACAACAAATTCTAGAGAAACTACTAATTAACCTATTCAAACAACCAACCCTCAATCACCCACATCATCAACCTCTCCACAAATAAACGCGGAAACCATATCAGATAATTCTGAACCTTCTTCACCAAAAACAAATCCTGAAAAATGAAGAAACCCAACAACTCCCTGAAAATCAACCTTCTGATCTTCCGCCTCCTAACCTTGATGAAGTTATTTCTATTCTTAAAGACAATGTAGTTAGGAGATTCAAGACACTTTCTGATGAATCGAGTTCTAGCGAAGACCCTTCTGCTTTGGGTGCTCCCTGGAATCAATTCAATCAATGGATGTCAGTGGAATTTTAGAAGATCAAAAATCTCTCTGATCAGACAAAAGAATATTTTGTCCAGCAAGCTAAAAAGAAATTGGAAGAAAAACGGGAAGCTGGAGAAAAGCTAGCTGTTGAAAGGGAATTAGCTGAAAGGTTGGCTAAGGAAGCTCTTGATACAGAAGCTGAAAGGAAAACTAAGGAAGCTCAAGATTTAGATGTGAGAGAAGTTGAACTGAAGAATCAAGAAGATGCTCTGAGAGCTGCTGAAAACTCTACTTCTGATCCAGTGTTGAAGACTCTGGAATGCATTTAGAAGGAACAAGAGTCGTTCAGAACCAGAATGGATAAACAAGATGAAGTCACTTCCAACATTCAGAATGTTCTTTCTCAGATTCTTCAGAGGCTCCCTCCTCCTCCTCCTCAACCTTAGACACTCCTTAGGCTACCCCTTAGTTATTTTCTTTGTCTTCTTTTGTGTTTATCTTATTTTGATTACCTTTTTTATTATGACAAAAAAGGGGAGTATTAATGGAAAAATTATTTTGATAAAAATATCTTGTCTCTAAATCATAGTTCTGACATTCTAACATTTTAAATGCACACAATTTTTCTTACAATATTTTTCAGGAACAATATTGATATTTTGGCAATCAGGCTCTAATTTAACTAACCAGGCTCTGTTATATAATCAGACTCCATTACCATTATAATCAGGCTCTGTTATTCTGGATCTGATAAGATCTTTATAATCAGGCTCTGGTATCCCACATCTGATAAGATTTTTTTTAAGTTTTAAATTCGGGGGGAGCTTGATAAAGGGAAGTTATTTCTAAACTTATCTATGTCATTACCTATTGATTATATTTATACAAAATTGTTTCATCAAAATACATTGTTTTGTCATTATCAAAAAGGGGGAGATTGTTAGAACAAGATTTGGTTCTGCCAGATATCTCTAAGTTTTGATAATAACAAAGTAGTATTTGTGTGAGAACAATTTTGGTACTCTAACGTTTGTTTTTCTGAAGAAGTAACAAACAGGCTCTAACTTTGATAGAGACCATGTCGCTTCTACTCAGATTCAGAAAGATTCTATGAAGACAATATGTTGCTGCTGCAATGCTCTCTTAGATTCTTCCACTGAGCGTGACTCAGATGATTTACTTCTGAAGGCTTTCTAGTTTCTGAATTCATTATCTTCTGAAGACTAAGTGTTGAAGTCTCTGAAGACAAGGTTCTGCTGAACGAAGTTCTGAAGATTCTGAAGACTTGAGTTTCTGAAGACTAAGTGCTGAAGACTCTGAAGACAAGGTTTTGTTGAAAAAAGTTCTGAAGATTCTGAAGATTTGAGTTTCTGAAGACAAGGTTCTGCTGAACAACATTCTAAAGACTTTGAAGACTTAAGTTTCTAAAGACTAAGGGTTCTGAAGACTGAGTGCTAAAGACTCTGAAGACAAGGTTCTGGTGAACAAGTTCTGAAGACTCTAAAGACTCAAGACTCTGAAGATCTAGTGATCAATTCTTCTACTCATGCTTCAATCATCTCTATTTCAGAAGCCTCTGATGTACAAAAGATAAGATCAAAAGCTTACGAGGGAGAATAGTACATAGTACGTATCAAACACGTTCCTTTCCACTACCATTTCACTACCCTGATTTGGTGGTACAAAGGTCAACTTTTGTGTACGTTTTTCATCCCTGCGTAACGTCATTATTTTAAGTCGCTAGCTCTCTCAAGGATATTCCAGATCTGCCCTCCAATGAATCTTTCACTGGCTATATAAGGACTTGACTACTTGAAGAAAATAGAGAGACAATTGTCGCTCCCGAGGATTTGCATCCAAGGTACAAATGCGAGAGTGGCGCAGAAAACACAGAGTCGCCAGCAATGTATATTTATCCCGAGAGAGGGAAAGGAAACACTGCGTAAACCTGAAGAAAAAGGGGAAAGACATGGTCATCGCAACCATAGTCAGGGTTCGGGAGTCGGTTATGCGAGGGGAAGGTGTTAGCACCCCACGCATCCATCATACTCGATGGGATCCACGCTTATTGTCTAAACGGAGGGTGAGCTATCCTAATATCTATGGCTGAACAAAAGAAAACGGGGATGGGGGTGACTAAGACGGACTCGGTAGGACATATGCGATGCCCTAGGCCTACGTACTCCCTCAATGTAATGGGAAAGTCAGAGTCAACGTAGTTCGACCTAACGAGGTCGGAATGGGTGAAGGGTGCTCGTCAAGACATCGCTGTCTTGTGCCTACGTATCCTCAATCGGATGAGAGAGAGGACTCAGAGCTAACCTAGTTCGTGGGTACGACGACGGATGGGTGATTGCTTTTTACATGAGCGACGAGCTCTTTTCTGAAAATAAGTTTGAAACCCAACGATCCTGAAGGATAAAAAAGATTTGAATTGGTTTTGTGTTTTTTAGACAGAAGTGTCTTTTAAGTTGTTTCGTAACTTGCATTGAACCAAAGTCTTAAATATAGGAACGAATACTTCGCGCATCGTCCCCAACAGGACATACATTAGGTATCCTAGAAGAATAAGGGGAAGCCCCTCATTCCCCACTTCCCACATAGAAGGCTCAAGCGCAATACACATTAACTTTTATTACGTGTTTTGAAGAAGTTTTGAGATGAGAAGAGAGACGACCCGAAGGAAACTCTATCATGCAAAAGAGATCCTATGGTTAGTGAGGCTTAGGAGAGACGACTACCTAAAACCTAATGCTAATCCTACTCAAAGCTTAATCGGAAATTAAGTTGGACTAGGTAGCTCTGAGGGGAAAGGAATCCAAGACTTAAACAAGTCTTGAGATTCATGGGAAGAGAAAGAGTGAAAGAGATGGAGAAGAGATACAAACAAAGCATATCAAATTCTAAGGCAAACACATATGCAAAAGCATAAAAGAGAAAAGGAGAAGTTAGAATGTGTATGTTCATCCACATCCCATTCACTTACCATTAGCCCCTACATGGTTAGCAAAAACAAGCATAAGCAAAGGTAAGGTAAATAAGACTCAAGCAAATTACAACTCAAAGAGAAAAGGCTACAAACCAAACAAAGTCAACCAAGTCAAAATGAACACTTTAGAAGTGACCTATAATGTTTACCAAACAAACTCAAGCAAAAAGAATGCAAACAAATGGCAAAACAACCAAGAAGATCATCAAAGAAGGAGTAGAAGAAGAATGAATGGATATGCAAGGTGATCATGCAATAATGCTTCAAGTAATGTCAAAGTTAGAATGTGGATGACCTAAACATGTGCCTAAACATGATGTATAAATGTCATATGAGGTATACAATCAAGCATCCAAGCATTAAGAGTGATTAGGAGAAGAAGTGAAAAGATATGAACATGAATTTAACATGGAAAGAAGTTACTTAAGGCATAAGTCAAACCTAAAAAAAGTTCAAGATGAAACTCAAGTATCAAAGTCAGAAGTGATATGACATGTTAGGATGAAGATAATATGCACAAACCAATCACGTTCATGCAATTACCAGTCACTTGGATGAAACATGTTCAAGTATGCAAAGTAAGACATGGGTGGCATATGGGATGAATACAATGCTTTAAAGTCAGAGGCATACATCATATGAAATGAAAATGGATGGTATGGCATGGCATAAACAAACCAATTACAAGTCAAGTTGGGACTTAGATGAAAAAGGATGAGGAATTAGGTCAAAAGGAGACATGTGAAACAAGTATTGAACATGTACACAAAGAAAGCATCAACTTCAAACTAATGACCTATAACTTCACTCAAAAGACCTATAATGATCTAAACATGGCTCAAGAAGTCAAAGAAATGATCTCATACAATGGCACAAGTGCCTTCTCAAGCAAGTAAACAAAACATGATCAAAGAAGTTCACAAAAAGGGACCTCAAACAAGAGTCATATAACAAATACTAAACACGATTCAAAAATCATTAAATTAGGTCTCAAGAGACCTCAACCATAGGTAAATATCATACCAAAAGCTCATGCAAAGAATCACAAAGAAACTCAATCAAGCAAGCATGGCAAAGTAATTAGGGTTTCACATGATCATGCACAAACAAATGGCTCAAAGAGGATGCAAAGATGATCTTAAAAATATGACAAAAATGTTTTTAAATGCTTCAAAGTGTCCTTTGAAATATACAAAAAGAATGAGGATCAAACTATGTACCAATGATGAGAAATAAAATCAACAATACAAAGTGTTCACAAATGAAACATTTCAAAAAGAAATTTAAACAACAATTAATTCAGATGAAAAAAATAATAGAAAAAAGGAAAATAAAGTTAGTAAATTTTTTATAAAAGTATAAAAATGATTCATGATTTTTTTTATGATTTTTTGATGCATTAAACTAATTTTAAAAATTAAAAAAGAAAATGATATGCAAAAATAAAAAATAAAATGACATATCATGGGCCAGGGGGTGCAGACAAAGTAAAACCACGTTCAAAATCCACAATGGGCCCAAAAGGAGGGGTTTGGATAACAAGTCAAGGCCTGGTCCAGTCCAGTGCAAGTTAACACATTATCATGAACCTCAGTCAACAATAATTGACTCACATACGCCATCAGATCAATCAAACGTTCCATATTCAGTCAAACAAAGCCACAGGTATACATGATCAACGCTCAAGATTAGCAGGCACATGATAACAATGATGGAAGCACACGCAATCAGATGAAATAAAAAAATAGAAAACACGTGAGAGGTACCCTCCCATTTTAATGTGTTGGCACAATAATAGCCATCGGATCAAAAGATCCAAGGGCTTAGACATCATCTTCAACCTCCAGCTTCTGGTGACCTGAAAAATACACAGACGCCGGAGCCCTAGCTCCGGTCGTCTTCTCCGGTGGACCCAAACAGAGACCTTCCCAAAATTTTCCAGAAATTAAAACAAACACCACAGTTCCACTCCAAATTCATCACTGATCAAGAATACGCAACTCATTTCAACAGATCACGCATGTACACATCAAATCGAAGCAAACAAGTTTGAACATAAAAATTTCAGATCTAAAATTCAACCATGATACACGTCCAAAACACAGAAAAATTATATCAGAATGATCAGCATATCAAGAGGAACATAATGCACACCTTAGAAACAAGAAATAAGATGATGAATTTCAACTCACCTGAAACTTGCAACAAGCCAAAATACTCCTAGAAACCCAGTGTAAGAGTGCAGATCTTCCTCTTTTGAGCTCTATTTTCAAAATAAATGCAAATAGAAGCTTGAATCAGGCTAGATCTTGAGATTTGAAGATGAAGCTTCCAAAACTGAACCTAGTGAAAACCTTTGTATGAGCCTCAATCAATGGATGATTTGTGTTCTATGAAGTTCACTGATCAAGAAAATGTGAAGAGAACTCAATGAAACCCTAGGAGAGTGGAGTTTCGAAGAGAAGAATGTTGAGAGCAAAATTTTAAATCTGAGCAATTGAGAGTGCTTCTGAATGAAATGAATGCGTGAAGCCTCTTATATATCCTTGGTTATCATTCTGATCATGGTTAGGGTTTTGTTAAACCCTTGGTTAAAGCTCTTGGAGGTGTTTTGCAAATTGGCAAGTTGGTGTGTACACCCTCATCCACACGTGCATGGTCATGCCTATGATGATTGATCACTCTTATTTCATATACTGATCACCAATGAATTGAAATTGGGCCTTGTGGTTGATTGGTTTGTGAGTTTTGGATCATCTTGCACATTTGCATTTTGTGAAATAAGTGAGAAATACTTCATGTAATGACATGATTCCAAAGACCAATTCTGCACTAAATGAAGTGTACTTTGAGTTTATGAACTGAATTTGTCAACTTGAAACCAATACAAGTCATTTGGAAGCTTTTTGCACAAAGTGGAAAAATTGAACCATGTGAAAACCCTAAAAACCACCCTTGAGTCTTTTGATCATAACTTGAGAACCACAAATGGTATGGAGATGATCTAGTACTTTTTGGAAAGGGGAGAGAGAGATCTTCAACTTTCATGTTTGAGTAAAATTCATTTGAAGCTTCTTTGATGATGAAAAGTCAAGTTGAGGATGGTTTGAAAAGTTGCCAAAAATGGAAATTTCACATTATAGGTCATTTTCCAAAAATAGTAACTTTTTACAAACTCTTGATTCTTGATGAATGATGCCATCCATGCCATTCCTTGACCAAATAAAGGTACAGGGACTTGGGAAACATGATTTGAACCTTAGAGAACCCATGATTGACTTTCCTCCCCACTGTTGACTTTTGCTTATTTCACAAGTAACTGATCCATTGAAAACCTTCCCCAAAGAACCAATAGCCAAGATTCCATCCATGAACACTTGTGAGCATATGGAATACTATGAGAACATGTTTGAACAAACAAAGCTCAACAAGAAGCCCTTTGAAACCAAAACCCTAATTTGCACAATCAGTCTAGGAGAGTGTAGTTCACTTGAAATCTCTTGCCAATCTTGGTCTTATGATGATATGATGAACCCAACAAGACACCTTGAGGCCTAAGGCTCCTTTGTGTTGAACCAAGTACCTTGATCCCATGCTAAGAGCCAATGATATGCACAAATGCTAATGCAAGAATGAAAGGAAACATAAGCCAGTTAGCATCAAAACAAGAGGGCAAATTTTGGGGTGTTACAACAATGAACCAAGAACAGTAAAGCACTACAATATAACGCAAGAACATTATTCTACTGTGTAAATTTTCTTTGAGTTATTTTTGTTATTCATAGTGTTTATATCTACTTGTAAAGAAGCATCTCTTTGTAAACATCTATTTTCAAACAGTTGTTTGTAATTCCTTAAGGGACTAGTTAGGTCAGAATCCTTAAGAAGAGACAGCTGGTCTTTGTGGTTGTTAGTCACCAGCAGTTTCTAGTGCAAATTGTAATCAGTTGATTAAAGTGGATTAAGTCCTTGTGTATAAGACGAAATCACCTTGGCGAGTGGACAGTATTAGCTTGATAGTTTTCAAGTGAACCAGGATATATCGTGTGTCTTTCTCTCTTGTTAGTATCTTTGTGATCTTTGTTTGAGTTTCACAAAAAGATTTCATTTTTGAAAACCCAATTCAAACTCCCCTTTCTTGTGTTTTTTCACACCTTCACATTCATCTCACATCATATCCCCGGCAAAATAAAAAAAGTCCCTCACCTCATAGAATATCATGTCATTGCATATAGAGGCAAAATTGGGGTCTTCTGTATTAAAATACTTTTCACCTGGACTATATGAGGATTACCATCACTCATGCCATCCGAGAAAGATATTTAAATAGGGACGACTGTCATACCCTAAATTTTGCCCCTCTAAATTCATTCATTTGCATATTTTCATATGCATCTCATTGCTTGTATGGAGTTCTTATTACCTTTTCATCTTGTTATAGAATCTCATTTTCATGCATAGGTAAAATTAAGACTAAAGTCAATCTCTATGTTGAAATTCATTTTGAAAATAAAAAAAACATCCATATCACTTCATGCATTCATCATTACATTTCATGCACCATTGGAGTGTGGTTTTACCTATAAACATGACATTTGCCATTAAGATAAGCTTGTTGTGTTTTTCTTTGAATTGTTTTCAACTACAACACCTTGTTCATACACTTATTCAAGCATATCTTAGTTTTTAGTGTTTCAAATTATACATAGGCATCCTCATTTCTCAAATTATGTTCAAACATCCCTTTTGTTTTGTTTGAAGATGAGTTTGACCTAGGTATGTATTGTATTTTATCTTTTCCATTTTCATCCATTTAAATTTAAGTTAGTTTGAACTCACCATCCAAGATTAAATCTCATTCCACTAAGTCATAAAAATTTTGAATTGTTTTTAATTTTATTGTTGTGATCCAAATATTGAAGAGAGTAATAAGAGAAACTTGTAATTGCTTTGCATTTGTAAGCTACACAAGAATTTAGTTACAAAGGCCATCATGTCTTTTTGAGCTATTTTTACATCTTGAAACAAAATTACATAATGAATAAGTTTTTACAAGTTTCCTTAAATCCTAAGAAACTTCTAAGACCTAATTCCATTTCACTCCCATTGGATTTCCATGGTCCATCTATTTTTCTTCATCCTCAAGCCATGCTCATCACAACAAGAAAAGACCCAATTACTTGCCTTAGGAATTAGTCGCAAATATGCTGCACAATGATCTGTATTTGCATCCCATTCCCTTTTCCACCATTTAGCCATCTCGTTCCTTTTACAATCAAGCAGGAGGGAGGTTATGAAAGACTAAGAGTTGGGCATGTGAGTAGAAACCTTGGTAATCACTCCTTGTGTAACACCCTTTTAAACCCTCAAATATATCGTAAATAAAATTAAAAATTAATCCAACACATTGCACCAACCATGGTGTCACATGCATCATAAAAACATCTTAGTAAGCTTCCTGCACTGTAACACAGGTTTTCAAACATTTATGATAATCATTTATTTGGTATATCAACATATAAATTCAATGTCGCAGCGGAATCATAGTCACAAAATAAATTCATTGATTTCATCAAACATCAAGACCTTTTGGGTCATTGTCAAAAATCGTCACCAAATAATTCAAAATATTAGAAAAATCATAAAATAGACTTAACAAAAAGAACACAACTTTGACTCAAGCGTTCCCCACCCGATGTTACATATCAGAGCAAGACGCCTCTATTATTAACGGAAACACAATTAAATAACTCCAAAGCCATCACCGATGCTTTTCTGAGCTATTCCTGAGGATTTACACGTTACCCACGGGGAGGCAACATTCAAACAGGCAGGGTGAGTAATCACGAATCAATATAAAAGATATAAAGAAAAGATATATCAGTACAGCAGCATCAACAGTTCATTTACATCGTCATAGTATCGTCAAACCAAATAATCATCATAGTCATACATCGCTTAGAAAATCACTTCATCAATAACATCATTTACCAAGTATTATACTCACACCTTCCTATCGCAGTAACATATATACGTCTTCGTCATAAAATCATCAATATCAACATTCCTCAAGTCACAACGTCATCATACATCAATTTAACACCCAATTATACAATGCCACATAGTATGAAATGCAACAATAGAGACCGGTGCATGTGGTACCAAACTCATCATGTTTGATGGACACTAGGCCATCACCCTCCAAAGATCCCCACCAATAGGATCGATTCTACACAAGAATCGGAGCAACATCATACACCCCAATCCACACAATGGGATTGAAGCCACCACTAGACCGAAGTCCTAAATGTTATGAATGCATGATACAAACGTCATAATCGTCATCGTCACAAAATCGTCAAATTGCATCATCATTTATAAAATTCCATCAAAACATCATATCATCACATCATTCACATACGTCATGGTTTATCAATATACTTCACATTAGAATCGTCAAAATTACCTCATGATGCAGGAATATTCATCATAATATAGCATCAATTACACACATCACAATTCATCACAACACTTCACAATTCATCGTATTTATAATCATCACAATACAACACTTACAAATCACCATATTATAATCATCACAACTCAACACATCAATAACCCCATAACACCAAGTCAACAAGAAACAACAAAGAAAAATAAAACAACATGAAAAATAAAACAAAATAAGAATGTGCCCTGCTCGCCTGGTGCTCGCCCGGCGAAGCAGCTCGCTCTCCTGGGTTTTGCCCGGCGAAACAGGGGCGAAACTCCTCCCCCATACAAATTCCAGCAACACCTATTTTTCACCCTCCGCTCGCTTCTAGATTCGCCCGGCGACCTCTAAGCGAGATTGCTTCGCCCGACGGAACGGGTCCTTCGTCCAACGAGTTTCTGCGAACTGCAATTCTGCTATTGCATTTTCTGTATAACTCAGACCCTAAACCTCTTGTGATTTCAGTATCATATAGGCCCAAAATGCATATCAATCACAAGGAAATCATACTACAAGAACAATACATCATAGCAACAATACACACATAAATTTCCATCATTTTATACACCTCAAATCATCAATCGCATCATTATTCGTCATATTATTATCAAATTCCTCAAAGCCCTAAACTCCAACTGCCTACATACATCTAATTCTATATCAAATATAATGATAAGCGATATTCCCCATACCTTAGAAAATCGATTCTGATTTCTTCTCTTCGAGTTCTTCTGAAACCTCTCTGAGCCCTAGCTTTCTTCCTCTTTTTCCTCAAAGCTTTTCTCTCCAAAATTGATCGTACCACAAAAATGATTCTCCCTTCTCTCTAATTCTTTTTGTCAAACTTACTCCTAGGACCCTTAATATGCTTTCACAAATTTGTCCTCACTTAACTCATCCAATTTTACCATCTTGCCCTTAATGTTCCTCTTAATTATTTATAATAATAATAATAATACATTTCACATAATCCATATTATTATTATCAAAAATAATATTAACACATCACATACTTCTAAAATACTCCCAGCACCCCCTTTAACTTCATAATCCCCCACAACATCAATTATAGACATCAAAATAATTCACTAAAATTCAACGGAAATTACGAATATTTATAGTAAATCAATTAAATAAATATTCTACTCATTTTGGGGTGTTACACCTTGTCACATATAATGGGATCTATTTTCAATACACCCAATAGTAAAAATGCGAAGATATGATAACAAAGTTGATCACTGAGTATGAGGTTCAAATCTTTATCAATCTTAATAGATTCAAAGAAAACCTAAGTTATGAAACCTGCACCAATTCAAGCTTCATATATGGTGCAATTATAGCTACTTACATAGATTACTTGGTCATTGATGAGTTTTGTTCCACCCCTTAAGCATGCACACATTTACTCTAAGAAGATTATCCATCACATGCATTGCCACTTTGTAAACAAAACAAAAAAACAAACAAATTTAGAGACCACTAAATGACCATTCACAAGAACTATAAGATAGATACAAGGGTGCAGTAAAAGGAATACAATGCAGTAAAATTCCAAACAAGGACAAATGCATTCTCAATTCATTTTCAGTAGTAAAAATGTAGAAAATTTCATAATACTCAGCATGTGCCTAGTACATTTCAATCCTTCTTTCCACTTACATAAGAATCCCATATTTTGCGGGAGCACTCTACTAATTCAACAGCTCACCAACAGTGCAAACTTTCATTCCTATCCTAATTCCACATGTATACCCCATTCTATCTTTTCCATCAACTTCTTTCTATATTTTATTTTAGGCAAAATACCCTTTTTGGTCCTTTAACTTTACCTCAGGGTTCATTTTGGTCCCTTAACTTTAAAAAGTGTCATTTTGGTCCCTTAACTCTTCAAAGCATTCCATATTATTCCTTTTGTCTTATTAGCAACAAATTTAGCGACTGATTTTTGAACTTTTTCGTCGCTAATAAGAGGAAAAGGACTAATATGGAACGTTTTGAAGAGTTAAGGGACCAATCTGGCACTTTTTAAAGTTAAGGGACAAAAATGAACCCCCGAGGTAAAGTTAAAGGACCAAAAAGAGTATTTTGCCTTTATTTTACTTCAATTTTGTGCCAACTCAAATTATTACTTTAAATTCGTGTACTTACTCCATCTTGGAATATCCTAATCACAAGTTTCATAAAAAATAACAAAGTATGACAAAAATGGCCGAATATCAAATTGGTTAGTCATGACCAACCCATCAATTTTATAAACACTTTATAATAAAATATTCACAAATATTTAGATCCCCCAATTTATAAATATTTTATGATAAAATATTAAACTATTATTTTTAATCTGGTCTATTATTTTTTTATCGAATTATATATATTTATATTAAATATTTTTACTATTTTGAACCGATCAAAGGTCCAATTGACTAAGGGTCCAATCCATTTTCGGTCCACTCTACTCGATCCAGAATATAAAAACAGTTCACACAATATGAGAAGGTACACACTCTCTGATCTCCAATTTCACTTTACTCATCTTGAACCTTTAACTGACTTGAGCGTTGGAGTGCTAACCATGCAGGTCCACCCAGGTTGCCGTAAAGGAGATCATGACCACCGTTCAAAATCAACAATGATTCATCTCTCATCATATATGATTTCTTCCTGAAGCTGAAAAATCCATTTTTGGTTCACGAACGGAACAACGACATCGTTTGTTGGAATAACTTTTGATTCCTACATTTTCTGCGAAAATCACGTTCGTTTCGCAAATGCCATGAAACAAGTATAGAAGTTCTAGATCTTGAATTTTTCAATCCAAGTCTGAATATTCGATTTACTGAGTTCATAACCTTTTCAGTTCACTAAATAAAAGGTGAATCAGCCTCATATTCCGGCTTTTTCCATCTCCACGATGGCACCTCTCTCAGATCTTGGGATCAAGAAACGTTCGAAAATGAACACGAAGACCCATATCAGTCAATCTTGTCAACAATTTTTCCAGCTTGATTCTCCAAATTCTAGATCCATAATTTCTGCGAGAACTACATTAAACGGCAAAAGGAAGGTTCTTAGATCCATATCTAGAGTTGTGTCGGGGTCCAAAGGTGATTCCCATGAAGTTTGGGCTAGAGATTCCCAATTTAACCCCCGCCTAATATTTCCCTTACATTTCCTACTTTCGTCAGGGTACCTTTGTGGGAGACACTCAGAGATACGAGAAGTCAATAGTTAATGTCGAAAAAAGCATTTTTTTACCTCGGACGTGAAATGCATAATACCATGGCTAAAGAAGCGAGGTAACGAATGGTGACATGAAAACTCGCCACTTATCACCTCGGTGGAATTAAAACCCAGATGTAAAGTTAAATGCACATGGGTTTGAACCCCATCAACAACACGTTTATTATTTTCAAAACTAGCGAATCTAATATCTTGGTTTATCTTGAAAACCGAGGGGTAAGATTGTTTCATTTTTTAAAATTGTTACATTGTTTACCTAGAATATTACATTCTTTACATAGAATATTAAAATAAAAATCAAATTCCTTAGGGATCTTGATAAAAATCAAATTCCCAGTAGATCTAGATTTTAGATCTTCGAATTATTGAATCTTGGGGAAGATTAAATGTTGGGTGCAAGATTATTCTCTACGGATCTTGCATGCATTTGATTCTGAAGCAAAACAAAATAAGGGTTAGATAAAAAATCAATATTGAAATATATGATTTTGTGCTCATATAAATATTTAAGAAAATAAACCTTAAACCCAAGTAATTTTTTGCTCTTGCAATCCATCTTAGAGAACTTTTCCAAACGTCTTTGTGTTTCAAGCGCTTCATGTTCCATATAGGTCAGATTTTCAATATTCAACATGATTTTATAATGGATGTCCCTTATGTTTCGCGCGGATCACTAATGACAGATTCTTGAGCGTTGATAAACATTAAATGGATGGTAAAGATTTGTTTAAGGGTGTTGAATATAATAAAAAAACACTTAACTATCCCCTCGGTCATGTATAAAACCGAGGTGAATAGGCTTTTTTTTTTAAATATATTGTTTACACAAAATATTAAAAGTACATTGTTAAATCTGTTTCCCAATTGTAGCTTCAGTTTTTGTGACGCGACCACAACTGCTTTTGCTGCTACTTTCTGATTTATGTACTTATCATATGAAGCTAAAATGGAAGGGGAAGATATCTCAAACTAACCCTGCATGGAAATGTTTTCTTTAACAAATGCGATGAGATCGGGGATCGGGGGTTGGTTATACAAAGGGAAGCTATTAACACCCAGAGTATCTATAGTAATCTATAGGAACCATTATTTGCCTATGTTCTACTGTTGAATTTCTTGGTTGCTTAAATCGATTTACTGTTGAATAGGGAAAGTTTCTCCTTTGGGAAAGCTGAGGAAATGTTTTTGTTATTTTTGGATTTTCTATTGTTTTTTGGAAGGTACTGGACCTAAAGTTTTGATTAGTGCGCTCGCTAAAATTTCACAATCTTATGCCTACGTATTCCCGTAAAGAGATCTGGGGAAATCAGAGCGTTCGTAGTTCCTCCTATTCTAGGGGAGGAAAAAGTTTGGTGTCTTGTTCAAAGCCCAAGATTGAAGCTAAAAGAGTATTTGTGTCTTGTTCAAAGCCCAAGATTGAAGCTAAAGGTTTGTCTGAGAGAGAATTTGTCATCTCTAAAGGGAGATATCTCACCTATTCATCACAAATATTGAGGAATTGATTATAAAGGAAATTGCTTTAATAGGGATGTGTGGAATCCAACAATGCCACATCTTCCTTTTGTGATACTTTGCATGCTAAGAGAGGGACATTGACATGGATGTGTAGAATCCAGAGGCTTGCCACTTACATCACTTAGATAAAAGAGAAAGTTTAGCCATGATAATTGAGGGACTTCAGCATGGATTTTGAATCAACAAGTGTGCCACTTACAACAATTATCTGGAAAAAAAGGTTTTTGGTTGTTTGTTTTGAAATGTGATGTATAGAGGATATATCCTCCTATAGAGAGGACTCATGTTCTCATCTGTGGGGATGTTTGATTTTGTGCCTTGATCAATGCCCAAGGTTGAAGCTAAAAAAGGTTAAAAACTGACTCAACTGGAGAGTATTATATCTGTCTTGTACAAAGCCCAATATTGAGGCTGACTGGGAAAATCATTATATGAAGCCTAAGAGAAGGCTGACTCCTGCTGAGGATTATTTAAATCCAGAAGAAGGTCTAAACTGTTTTGAGGAATCCAAAGGGAAACTAACTCTTGCTGGGGATTGGAGAAGAGTTGAATTATCAAATGCCATGAGGCTCTGATACTTTTGGGGACTTGTTGGTGATAACCTAGCCCTGGATGGGGATTTTAAGGATGAAAACCAAGCTTTGTTAAGGATCAGGAGAGCCTTAGAGAATGATAGGCTTAAATTCTTTAGAGGTTTTGACTTTCCTAGGGACTAGTCTATTGATAAGGATGACTAGGATCTATCCTATACTTTTAGGAAGCCTGAGGGTCCTTGTATTAAGGCAAAGAGGAGGTTGTGGATGCTTCTAGGAAGCCCATGGGTCCTTGAATGAAGCCCAAGAGGAGGCTAGGGATTAGACTTTCCAAGTCTAGGAAGAGTTCAAGAAAGGTTTCACCAGGAAATAATCTTTTATTTATTGAACTATTCCAGGGTTAAAAGGGGTTATGGAAGAGGTTTCACCGGGAAATAATCCTCTCTTTATATTGAACTATTTCAAGGTTGATCAAATTGAACAAAGCCCAAGAGTAGGCTATCTTCTGGGGAGATTCATTGTATGATGCCCAATAGGAGGAAATGATGCTTGGATAAAGCCCAAGAGAAGGCTAACTATATTCCTTTGTACAGAGGGAACTAGTTATTTGAACTAAGTTATATAGACTAAAAGGAACCTATTGTTTGAACTAGTCTAAATTGAGGATGATTTAAATGCTAAGAGAGACTTAACAAGATATGTACATGTATATACAGACATATGAACAAGTGTATAAACAAGTATTGAATTGCAAAAGGTGTTGGGTCTTACACTCTAGATAGAAGCCCAAGTGTATTGTGATTGATCAGATGTTTTCTTCAATATTGAATTAGGGTTTTGAAGAAATTGAAGAAAGTTTTGAATTTGAAGATGTCTTGATCTCAAGTAGGAGAGAAGCAAAGGTATTGGGCCTTACACTCTAGATAGAGGCCCAGGTGATTATTTGTATCCTGTACAAAGCCCAGGATGAATGAGGCTAAAAGACTTTATATTTACAGAAGGGTGTTGGGTCTTACACTCTATCCGAGGCCCAAGTTGTTTTCAAGCAATTTAAAACAAACAGATGATTTTGAAAACAGAGGTATGGGGCTTACAACTCAAGGAGAGGCCCATGGAGGTTGTTTATGGTTTAAAACAATGTTTTTGTACAAAAGATTGGGGCTTATACTCAAGGAGAGACCCAGATGATTTATTTGAAAACAGTGATCGCACCGCGATACCAGAAGACGTTGTGGGACTTATACTATAGTAGAGGCCCAAAATTTATTTATGTACATAGGGGGTTGGGTCTTACACTCTAATAGAGCCCTAAGTGTATTTAAAATGAAGTTTTGAAAGATTGAATCAAAGAAACCCTAATTTCTATTTTTTAGGTATTTTTAAAAGGAAAAATCAATTAAAAATGATAATATATATCAAATAAATTCATTAAAGATGTTATGAATAATGATTAAGGTTTAGAAAATGAGGTTTTATTCACACGATGATTTAAAATTCATTTCGTTTTGAAAAATCAAGAAAAAGAAATTATTTAAAATGTTCAAAACAAATTAAAATAAAATTCTTTAAAATATTTAAAAATATATCAAATAAAAGTATTTTTTATTTTTTTGTGGAATTAATATGTTTAAATATATGAAGGATTTATGTTTAAAAAATCACTTGAAAATGATTAAAATTGAGAGAGAAATTAATTTTTGAAAATAATAAAAAAAATAAAAAATTTGAATTGAATTTGAAAAATGGCGCCAACGGTCATCTTCTTCCTCGCGTGTTTCCTCCATGGCCGTTTTGCAAAACCTCTGTTATCTCTCTCAATACGTAATGAAATCAAAAGATGTAAGCATGGATTTTGTTCGTTTTTTAACAAGGAACATGTTGGTGGTAATTAATTTCATTTCTTTTAAGTGTAGAGAGAGTTATCACGCATGAACATAGAAACCCTAGAATTTGCAAAAACTAATATGAAATTCCATACACGAATGATGAATGACAATTGATTGAGGGTTAATGATCTATAAGCACCCAGAAGCAAGTTGGTAACTTGAAACAACATTTATGATGCATGATTCATGGAGATTGAAAAGTTCAGGCTTACCTTGCAAGAGGAATTTGAATACTCAGTTGTAGATGTTACAGAAGTATTTTGATGATCTGGACAACTTCCTTAGACCTCGAGTAGTGTGTTGATATGCTTGGAATGGATTGAAGACCTATGGATTGGTGCTCCCTATTGCAAAATTCGATTCTCACACCTCATGAACTTGAAAATTTGGAATTATGAGTGAAATGGTGGAAAACAAGTGTTGTTATGTTTTGGTGTGTTTTGCTCAACCAGAAATGACCTCTATTTATAGTAGAGGAAGTTTGTTTTGCAAGGAATAGTGAATGGGGGCTGGATCACCCTTTTACCCAATGGATATGGCTAGGTGTTCAAAGTCTCCTCTAGCCATTGACTTGAGCTGAACTTGCAGGTTTTGGGTCTTCTGATTCTTGGATAAGGCTTGACTCATTTGGACTGATATCGACTGATTCACGCCACCTCAATGTATCCTTTCAATGCCAAATGACAAAATTGGATTTTGGATTTGCAACATTGATGATCACATGCCAAAGGAATAAGGTTCTTGACTCTTTGTCCTTAATGTTCAAATTCCTCATTATTTATGTTGACATTAGACAGAAATCCAATGATGCAAGTGTCCAAAATTGGCTCAAGAAATTGTGGGATGCAAGTTATGTGCCAATGTTGTCAAAAAATAGTTTGTATCAAGGCATGTTGTGAGGTTCATAACTTATTGCTCAAGTTGAATCAATGGATGTTCTTGTACTCTTTGGAAAGCTTGTATATCATACTTCAACTTTGATGTTTACATTTGGTCTTGATTCATCTTGGATCATAATGAAAAATACCTCCAAAGTTGGTCAAAACATGAGATAGATTCTGCCTAAAATTTTCTAAGTGTCAAAGTCAAAATCTCATGAAACCCTAACTTTATGGCCTTATAACTCAAAATCCATGCATTTTTTGACCATGGATCAGTAGGAAACTTTTGTAGTATGTGATGAGAGCTTTCATTTGAGCTTTGGATGGAATAAAATGGTTGCTTGGATCACAAGTTATGGTCTTGCAAAGTGTCATACCCTAAATTTTAACCACAAGATTTCCCATCATTGTGAAAAACATCACCACAATATGGATGTACCTTCATGCCTCATCAATCCTCTCAAAGATTGTTGAGCCTTCACCTTAACCAAGAATTTGGGTCTTAAGCCCTCTCAGAGCACTCAAGAAAGGGATCAATCAATAATGGACATGATCTTCAACTTGCCAAACCTCTCAAACATCCATGAAGGATCAAGAGGTTTCCCACATCAAAAACCAAGCATGAGAATGCAACACTTCAAGCTAATCAAGCCTCAAGAGCACCAATGTCACCAAATTAGGGTTTTGGTCGACCAAGGCCTCTAGAGGGAAAATTTTCATCTGGGCATAAGCCATTACTTCAAAACATGACCCAAGAGGCTCAAAGGGACCTCATGGATCCAATCATAAGTTCAAAATAGCCTCAGGGGATGCATTCATAAAAAATCAGGAATTAGGGTTTCTTGACCTAATTCACCCCTAAGTTGACTTTTGGAACAAGACAAGAGCCAAAACCTCAAGGAATGTTTTGAAGATATTAAATATCTCATATTGACCCTCTTACAAGTTCAAATAGACACAAATAACTTGGTTCATGAGCAATATGGAGATGCACATTCATCTGACCACAAACTAGGGTTTTTGAGAAAAAGTCAACCCTACCTTTGACTTTTGACCAAGACATGTTCTCAAACCTTGAGGCATGATTCAAGACACTCTAAAACACCTATGAATCCAACCATTAAGTTTGAATTAGGTCAAGAACTTGGTTTCATGAAGAATCACAAAGTTTGAAATTCATCTGACAAAAAGTCAACTGTGCCCAAAAACCAAGTTTGACTTTTGAGATTTTTTGACAAACATGGCTCCCCTAAGTCAAAAACAATGTTAAATCATGGTTTAGATCATCATCCATCAAGAAAAATCAAGAAAAGTGAGGTTACTTACAAAAGGGGTAATCTTAAGAAACTTAAAATTTCACTCAGTTATGAAAAAAAGGGTGATTTTTCCCAACTTTGCAAGATCATAACTTTCAAACCACAAAGCCATTTTCTTCCATCCAAAGCTCAAATGATAGCTCTCATTACACACTACAAAAGTGTCACAGTGCTCCATGAGCCAAAAAGCGTGGATTTTGAGTTATGGAGCCATGAAGTTAGGGTTTCAAAATTTTTGTACTTGGACACTTAGTGAAATTTTGAGACAGAATCTGTTTCATTTTTTTTCAACTTTGAGGCCATTTTTCATTATGATCCAAGATGAACCAAGACCAAAGTTAAACATCAAAGTTGAAGTATGATATAGGGGCTTTCTAAAAAATACCAGAACCTCCCATGATTCAACTTGAGCAAGAAGTTATAAGCTTCCCAAAATATCATTTTTCACCCTACCTACACAACAGCATTGGTACATGACTTGTATCCCAAGATTTCTTGAGCCAATTTTGGACACTTGCATCATTGTATTTCTATCCAATATCAACATGAATGATGAAGAATATGAGGTACCACAACAAATTCCAGGTGTTTCCAATCAATTCCAGGCATCTCAACACACTACTTGAGGTCCAAGGAAGCTGCCCAGATCATCAAAACACTTCTGTAACACCTACAACTGAGGATTCGATTTCCCCTTGCAGAGGTAAGCCTGACACTCTCAAAATCTACGATCCATGCATCATAAATGTGTTTTCAAGTTACAAACATGTTTCTGTACTTGTATAGAGTGTTTCCCCTCAATCAATTGCTTTGTAGCTATCGTGTATAGGATTTCATAGTGTTCTTGCAGAAATTAGGGTTCATGTGTTCATCACTTGATTTCTCACTCCACACTTAATATAAATGCAATTAATTGGTACAATTGGAATTCGTGTTAAAAACGAGCAACTTTCATGTTTACAAAGGTCAAAACCATTGAGTAATCAGAGAGATATGAGAGGTTTTGCAAATCTGGCCAAGGAGGTTCGCGCGAGGAAGAAGAGGGTTGCCTTGGCGCCTTTTTTGACTTTTTGAATATTTGAATTTTTCTTATTTTTTTTAATTGATTTCAAAAATTAATTTCTCTTTGATTTTTAATCATTTTTTATTGATCCCTTTTTCCAAAATTCACAAAAATGTTAAAATATTTTATTCTAAAAAAAACAAATTTATATTATTTATTTAATATATTTTGAATTTTTATAAAGAATTTCATTTTAATTGTTTCAAACATTTTTAATGAAAATTTTCTCTTAATTTATTAAATTCAAATGAATTTCACACTTTAATATAAATAAAACATGATTTTTTAAAACATTTTTCAAAGCTCACATTTTCTTTGATATTTTATAGTATTTTTTATTTAATTTTCTTTGAAAAATTATATTTTTTATTAAAATTAGGGTTTTCCCTTAATTTTAATTTTTCAAACTTCATTTGACACATTTTTGGGCCTCTTTGTAGAGTGTAAGACCCAACCCTTTTGTAAATAAATAATTGGGGCCTCAGTCATTGTATAAGTCCCTCTGCGATTTTCAAAATAACAGTGCGATCACTGTTTTTCAACTGGGCATCTCTTTGATTTGTATGCCCCATCTCTTGTATAAAAATAATCTTTGGGCCTCTAATAGAGTGTAAGACCCAACCCTCTTTTTACATAAATAATTTTTGGGCCTCTGCTGTAGTATAAGTCCCACAACATCTTTCGATATCGCAGTGTGACCCCTATTTTCAAAATAAGACATATGGGCCCCTCCTTGAGTATAAGCCCCAACCTTTTGTTCATAAACTTTGTTTTAAACAATAAACAACTTCCATGGGCCTCTCCTTGAGTTGTAAGCCCCATACTGCTGTTTTTCAAAATCATCTGTCTGTTTTAACTGGTACTAAGAGGAGCATTATTCCCGGTGAAACTGCTCTTAGACCACTTGGGCCTCTCTTTGAGTTATAAGCCCCAAACATTATTTTCTTTTCAAACAACTTTATTTTAATTCAAATTCAAATTCAAATTCAAAGTTTTCTTAAAACTTTATTCAATCTCTTAAAACCTAAATCATACAGTTTTAATCAACACAATCAATCACCATACACTTGGGCCTTGTAGCGAGCGATTTTGGATGCGGTTCTTAAGCGCTGGTCGCTCTCTACGGTTTGAGCTTTGACTACAGGTCGATTCATTTTTTATCCTATTGTGAGCTGAATAAGGAAGGGAAATAGATGTCTCCAATTAACCCTGCTTTGCATACTGAATTTAAACAGCGGTCTGTTAGGTTACGAATGCTATCAATGTGGGGGGCCTTTGTACTGGTTATTTGTATTTTCGCCAATACTGTTTTCTTTCTTTTTTACCTGGGCAGAAGGTTTCTGGCGGGGAACAAGGATTAGGATGTTAGGACTGATGCTTTTGAATTACTGCTTTTGATTGATGGAGATATGGGATTTGGGTTTTTTGTTGATTGCGCTCGCTAAGATCTTTTATTTCGATCTTATGCCTACGTATTCCCGTTTACCGAAACAGGGAAATCAGAGCGTTCGTAGTTCCTCCTATTCTATGGGAGGAAATTGGTGTTTTGGTGTCTTGTTCAAAGCCCAAGACGTGAAGCGAAAGGTGGTTTGTATCTTGTTCAAAGCCCAAGATGTGAAGCTGAAAGGTCTATTTGTGTCTTGTTCAAAGCCCAAGACGTGGAGCTGAAAGACCTCGGCATTAGAGAGAATTTGTCATCTCTAAAGAGGGGAGAAGGAGAATTACTTTAACTGGGATACGCGGATCCGAGCAATGCCATAATTTCCGAAGAAAGGGTTTTAACCTGAAGGAGAAGACTTTAACTCAGTGTAGAGTAATGCCATCTTTCCTTAGGGATTTCTCATTCTAAAAGAGGGACAGTGGCGTGGATATAGATGATCCAGAGGCTTGCCGCTTACAGCGATTAGATGAAGGAAAAGGAGTTGTTGATGTTTGTGTACTGTGAACGAGGCACAGCTTTGATGCTAAAAGGTTGATTGGATCAACCAGTGGTTTTCTTATACAAAGCCTAAGAGGAGGCTATTTTGTGTCCCGTACAAAGCCCGAGAGAGAGGCTAAAAGCTTTTGACCCGACGATAGAGTCTTTGTGTCTCGTACGAAGCCTGAGATGGAGGCTATTGTTTGTTTGACTCAACGAGGGAGTCTTTGTGTGTCTCATACAAAGCCCGAGAGAGAGGCTAAAAGGGTGTTTGACTCTGCTGGGGAGAATCATTGTACAAAGCCCAAGAGGAGGCTATGTCAGTTAAGTGACAGGTCCAGTATACTGATTTTGAAAGAGAAAATCAGTTCTTATATGAGCATCACTGTACTCGTGGGTTAGATTTGAGGATCGGGGTTGTTTCCATTTCTTTGAGGAAGCGGGAAATCCAAAGGGTGTTGAGACTGTCCGAGTCTGCGGGTTTCCTTCCTATTTAACGAAGGGGTCACTTGAGAATGCCTTTTGAGACTCGAGGAAGTTAGACTGTCCGTGTCTAGAGTTTTATGTTTTGTACTATGTTTTGAGAAACAGTAGTAGACTCTATGAAAGGACTGTTATATGAGGATGACTAGGTTCTGTTCCTATACCTCTAGGAGGTCGTTGGGACAATTTGTACGAAGCCCAAGAGGAGGCTGGAAACTTTTAAGAAGCCGATGGGTCCTTGTATGAAGCCCAAGAGGAGGCTATCATTCCCGGAGGAAGAGATCATTATACGAAGCCTAAGAGGAGGCTGTGAATACTTCTAAGAAGCCGTATGGTCCTTGTACTAAGCCCAACAGGATGCGGGGTTGCTTTTAGGAAGCCTGTGGGTCCTTGAACAATGCCCAAGAGGAGGCCGATGCTTTTAAGAAGCCCGTGGGTCTATCATCTCCTTTCCATTAGGAGAGATAACTCTTTTAAAGATAAAAACCACTGGTAAACGTGCGAGGTTTACTATCCAGCGACTTTTAGCTTTTAAAGAGGGTTCCTTAGTTAAGGTCCAAGATTATGACCGTAGTGGGTACCCAAACCCCGAGACATTCAAGGCAAGCTATCCACAAGGAATAGATCAAGTCAGGAAAGTTCGAGAAGTTGGAAGAAACTCAAAGATGCCATCCACGGAGAATACATTCATCTTGGGGAGTAGAGCTTCTTGACAATTCCTAAGGAGGACAGCCGAAGAGAAGACTGTATCTGGTGCTCCTATTGGGGATCTAGGCGTCTATTTCTACGAATAAATGAAACGACGTCACCTAGTTCTAGACGTAGTAGCCGGGGAAACTCGAAATATCTATACTATTATTACACAGTAGATATGAGTTTATGAAAGGAGACTTACAGTGAGCAGCCCCACAATACAGTTTATAATATGAAAGCAGTAAACAAAAGCGATAACCACTTACTCGGTTGTAGTGCTTCCATGTTGTTGGTTAGTTGTTCAACAAAGAAAGATTGAAAACAACAGTATATTCAAAATCAAAGGAGAAAGTGCTTTGAAAAAGAAAGATTTGGGGCTTACAGCTCAAGGAGAGGCCCAGGGTTTTATCAGTGAGCGCACTGTTTGACTTTGTACAGCGGGACTTATACAAGTGACTGGGGCCCAAAATGGTTTTCTGTACAAAGGGTTGGGTCTTACACTCTCTCAAGAGGCCCAAAAAGTTTTAAAGAAAAGAGTGGGGCTTATAACACGAGGGTAGGCCCAAATGATTTTTCGTTTAAAAATGGCGATTGCGCCGAGGTTTTCTTTTAACGCAGAGGGACTTATACAATAAGTGAGGCCCAAAATGTTTTGGTTAAAAGGGGAATTGGGTCTTACACTCTAATAGAGGCCCAAAGTGTTTTGAATGGGTCTTATAGCTCAAGGAGAGGCCCATATGATTTTTATTTTTAAACGGGCGACGATCGCGCCGTTTACTTGTACAGAGGGACTTATACAATGAGTGAGGCCTAAAAAGTTTTTGTACAAGGGGGGATGGGTCTTACACTCTCTCAAGAGGTCCAAAAAGTTTTTAAAGAAAAGAAATGGGTCTTACTACTCGAGGGCAGGCCCAAGATTTTTGAAAAGGCGACGATCGCGCCGTTTGTTTTTTGACGGTATCGGGACTTATACAATAAGTGAGGCCCAAAAATGAATTTGGTCAAAAAAAGGGATTGGGTCTTACACTCTATTAGAGGCCCAAAGTGTTTTGAAAATGATTTATGAGGGTTGAATTAATCCAAAACCCTAATTTGTTTTCAAAATGTATTTAATTGAATAAAAATTCAATTAAAATGATCAAAAATTGTTTAACACATGGAAAACAAATTGTGATCTTGGATTAATGCTTCCAAATTTAAGTATTGACCTACAAAATAATTAGAAAGCATTAAAAGTTGCAAAATCAATGTAGAAAAAATATTTAAAATGCCAAAAATAATAAAAATATTAATTCTTTACAAAAATATCAATTATATGAAATAAATAATATTTTTGGGATTTTTTGTGAAAATAAAATATTTTAACATTTTTGTGAATTATTAAAAAAAGAATCAACTCAAAATCATTAAAACTCAGAGAGAAATTAATTTTTGAATCAATTAAATAAAATCACAAAATTCAAATATTTGAATATATGAAAAATGGCGCCAAGAACAGCTGAAGAACACGCGCGTGTTCTTGGTTTCTCAGATTTGCATTTTCTGTCCAATCTTCATGAATACTTGATTATATCATGCAATCCACATATCATTATGCTCGTCTCAACCTCACGATCATGTCTATGTACTTTAATTTCATTTAAATTAAACATATAACAATAAATCACGAAGAAACCTCAAGAACCCTAATTTCTGCATGAAGGCTAGGATTTTTGATACACGATTCAAACAATGCAATTAATTGAGGGAAAACATTCCATGCATGATTATGAACATATGGCCAAATTATTGTGCGAGGAAATATGCATAGATTGAGAGATGACCAAGTATGTGCTTACCTCCAAGTCGTGACAGCAAGTTCAAAATGTTTTTTGATCTGGGGGTGTTACAGATGAGTTGTGATGATCTGAACAGCTTCCCTACACCCTATGGATTGTGTTTGGATGGTTGGACTTGATTGAAATTGGCTGGATCATTTTGTGGTACCTCAGCTGCACTTTGGTTAAAACCTTGAGCAACCAGCTTGTGATTTTGTGAAATTGATGTTTCAGAAGTAATCTAAGTGTTTGATAAGCTCATATGTGATGTATGTGAGGTGTGTGAGTGATTGGTTTGATTGGAATTGCTCTCAAACTCAAAACCCGATAGTGACTTGCCTTAGAAGGCAAAATGGGAGTGAAAGAAGAGATTTTGAGGAAAGCATCTGTTAGATGGCTTTGGTGTACTCAAACTGACCACAATTGAGCTCTATTTATAGTAGAGCAAGTTTGTTTTGCAAGGAATAGTGCATGGCAGCTGGTAAGTAGGTTTGGCCAATGTTGGCAAATGAAAATCCAAGTCTCCTCTAGCCATTGACTAGAGGTTAGGGCACAGAGCTTTGGTTCCCTTGGTCTTGGATAAGTCTTGACTGATTTCAGATGAGAATGGCTCAGTCCATGCCACCTTGATGGTTCCATTGAATGCCTCATTCCAAATTTGAAGTCTTGTCCCTATTTTAGCCATTCTAGGTTCAACATGCTATTTCTTGTTCCATGGACTTTGGAGGCTTGGCTCAGTGATTATCCCTTTTAGATTCAATCCTCTGAGGTGTCCAAGTGGATAGGAGCAATTGAATTTGGCTGATTTTGGGAAATCGACCAAAGTTGCAAATTCTGCCTTGCCTTGACAGATTTCAGCAAGGCAACTTGGCAATGTTGTATCTCATGGTGTAGGTTGAATTTGGCAATGTTCTTGGCCATTTTGGAAAGCTCTTACATGATACAACAAATGTTTGAACAAGTTTGGTTTTGATCTCTTTTGATTCCAAGTGAAAAATCCCCCTACATTTGGCAAAAAGTGAGGCAGAATCTGACTTAGTGAAAATTTCACTAAGTGTTGGAAAAAGTGACATTTTCACTTTTCAGCCACTTTAATCACTCCATAACTCAAAATCCTTAATGAATTGGAATGACTTGTAGTTGAAGTTTTTGTAGGTGATAATGAGGGCTACAAATCCATCTTTGGATGAGAAAAAATGGCCTTGTGGTTCAGGAGTTATGGTCCTTCAAAGTTGGTACCCTTGCCACTTTATTTTTAACTTAGAAAAATTTCTAAGTTTTATGGTTACCCCTTTTACAAGTTATCTCACTTTTCTTGATTTTTCTTGATGAATGATGATTCAAATCATACATTAACATCATTTTAGGGTTAAAAATCCATTTTGATGAAAAATCTCAAAAAGTCAAAGTTAACTTTTGTGCACAGTTGACTTTTTATCAGATGAATTCCAAACTGTGCAATTCTTCAGGAAATCATGTCCTTGACCTAAATCAAACTTGATGGTCATGTTCCATGGGTGTCATGGGGTATATTGAGGTATGTCCTAGGGCTTGGGAGCATGTCCTGGTCAAAAGTCAAAGTTACAGTTGACTTTTCCCTTAAAACCCTAATTGTGGTGCAGATGAAATTGAGACTTGTTGCTCAAGCTTCTTGGATTAATCCATTGTTCCAAATGGATCAATATAGTTCATTAGAGACCCTCAAACCCTCTCTTGAGGTCTTGGTTCATGGTTTGTCCCAAAAGTCAACTTAGGGGTGAATTAGGTCAAGAAACCCTAATTCCTGATTTTTGATGAATGCATCCCTTGAGGCAAAATTGACTTAATGCATGGGTTCATGAGGTTCCATGGAGTATATTAGGTTATGTTTTTGATCATTGGCTCATGCCCAGATGAAAATTTCCATTTGGAGGCCCTGGTCGACCAAAACCCTAATTTGGTGACACTGTCGATCTTGAGACTTGATCCACCTAGAAGGGAGCAGCCTTGTGCTTAATCCTTGAAGTGGGAGTCCTTTTGATCCTTTGAGGATGTTTGGGAGATTAGACAAGTTGAAGATCATGTCATTTCTTGATTGATCCTTTGTCTAAGCACTCAGAGAGGGCTTGAAACCCTAATTTTGATTGTATTGGATGCTCACCCATCTTTGGGGAGACTGATGAAGCATAAAGGTACATCCATATTGTGGCTCATGATTTTCACAATGATGGAAAATCTAAGTGGTCAAAATTTGGGGTATGACAGATGCCCCTATTTAATCTTCTTGGACCCGAAGGTGTGAATGACGAAGGGATTCGGGCATTCGGGGGGCAAGAGGATTAAATATCGGAATACCCAAAATTTTGATGGTGTCTATGAATGGCGGATCGCATTCGTCTTCTTTTGCTGAGCAATGATGCTTAGAAAAGGTAAACTTCCCCTCGATCCTGGTCTTCAACCAAGGAACTGGTCTTAGTTTCTTTTGAAATAAACTTCCCCTCGATCCTGGTTTCCTACCAAGGAACTGGTCTTAGTTTCTTTTGTCAATAAACTTTATTGACAAGGGACGCTATGTGTAGCGGTTTTCCCTCAAACTTCTCGCCGAATTTTCCTGGGGAGATGCCATTTGAGTAGAAAATGTTTTGCTGTCAGACTTGCTGGGGAACCCAGACGTCTGAGTTGTAGAGTTGTACAAACTTCTCCGTTGGAGATGCCATTTGTCTCTACTGGGGGAAAGCAGGTCTCTTGAGAGACTGCTGTCACTTGGGATCTTACATCATACTTTTCTCGGGACCTTCCCAGAGAAATGCCATATTATGGGGTCCAATTTTGAGGTGCCAATGACCTTTTCATCAGTGGTTTTTTTGGAGCAAAACTGGCATGCTGCCGAATCTCTGATCACGAGGCTTTCTCTGTGGATTTTCCTTAATCCGGGAAAGCAAGGATATCATCTTTGATGGCGAAGAGTGACATCTGTTGAAGGTTCTCTGATCTTTCAGAGGTTCAAATTATCAAAGTGGCCAAGTGCCGACTCTGATCTAAAGATACACTGGTGGCGAGATTGTGCAGACGCAACACGTCCTGACGAGGAAAGAACTGACAAACTCGATTGAGAAAACTGTTTATCACTAGGGGACAAGACCGGCTAGAGTGATAACGATGCAATATGAAATGTAAATGCAAATCAAAATGCATGAAGTACGCATGTATATGCTGACAAAACAGACGCGACGTACAGACTAATGGATGAACACAATTGGATACTCGGCCATCGAGGGGCGAAGAAGTACCATTGATTCCAAATAGCAATTCCACCTTGCTTAGGAGAGATAGTCCCGTTGGGAGCTATGTTGATCGGGCTTAGGAGATGAGAACTCGGCCGAGGATGTCAGACGAAACATGGTCTCTGACATTATTGATCCTTCATTCAGGAGTACTGGTCTAGAAGGAGTACTTTGATTCTGCACTTTGAGGTCCGCTTACTTCGGGAGAAGCGATCGATGTTCTTCTGATGTTCAACAGTCAAAAGAAATGCCATCTTTAATTTAAAAGCAGAAAAAGTTTAACAAGTAAATTTTTTTTTTTTTTTATTTCAAGAATCGCTGATTAAGTTTAAACAACGTCGTTCTGTAAAGCTAAAACAAGTAAAGAATTACAAACAAAAGCACAAGGGCTCAAATTTTATTGATAAGATGGAGATCAGGCAAACGCGTGATTCCAAAGAGTATATACAAAGTTAGAAAATGGTAATTTACAGGGAAAAGGGCTACGTTGAAACATAACGACCACTATCCTTCTACCAACTTTGAGTTCGGGACATCCTGAGCTTCCGTCGAAGATGACCTTTGACTGGAGATTTCCTCCGATAGATGATGCAACTGCTGTTGCTGCTGAGGGACTTGCCTCTGTTGAACATAGTTACTTGCCATTATCCCTAACTTTTGCCTGGATTGTACTATGAGATTTCCAATCCATCGGGATGATTTTTTTTCATGTCTCTAACTTTTGCCTGGACCGCCCTTTCGGGTTTTCAATCCACCGAGACGTTTTTTTTTAGGCGAACTATTTCTTGACTACATCAACATTCGTGGGGTAGGCAAATTCCTCTCCGTCCATGGTTGCAAGTCTCAAGGCGCCGCCTGAGAAAGCTTTCGTGACCACATAGGGGCCATCATAATTTGGGGTCCATTTTCCCCGAGAATCAGTGAGAAATGATTGTATCTTCTTGAGCACAAGGTCTCATTTTCTGAAGATACGCGGTCGGACCTTTTTGTCGAACGCCCTTTTCATTCTCTGTTGATACAACTGACCGTGGCATAGTGCCGTGATTCGCTTCTCTTCGATCAGGTTCAGTTCGTCGTGTCGACTTTGACACCATTCAGCTTCGGTGAGCTTAGCTTCCATCAATACCCGGATTGATGGGATCTCTACTTCTATGGGGAGCACTGCTTCCATGCCATATACTAGAGAGAAAGGGGTTGCCCCTATTGAAGTGCGGACAGATGTTCGATAACCGTGAAGAGTAAAGGGTAGCATTTCGTGCCAATCTTTATAGGTTACAACCATCTTTTGAATGATCTTCTTGATGTTCTTGTTAGCCGCTTCTACCGCTCCGTTCATCTTGGGTCGGTAGGGAGATGAGTTATGGTGTTTGATCTTGAACTCTGCACACAACTCTTTCATCATCTTATTGTTCAAGTTAGATCCATTATCAGTAATGATCTCGCTTGGAACTCCATAACGGCAGATGATATTGTTTTTGATAAATCGGACCACCACTTGTCGGGTTACATTGGCGAATGACACTGCTTCGACCCACTTGGTGAAATAGTCAATGGCTACCAGGATGAACCGATGTCCGTTTGAAGCCTTGGGCTCAATCATACCGATCATATCGATTCCCCATATGGAAATTGGCCACGGGGAAGAAAGAACTTTGAGATGTGATGGCGGTACATGAATTTTGTCGGAGTATATTTGACACTTGTGACACCTCCTCATGTACTTGTAGCAGTCGGATTCCATGGTCAACCAATAATACCCGGCCCTGAGAATTTTTCTTGCCATTGTGTGTTCGTTGGCATGAGTGCCAAAGGATCCTTCATGAATTTCTTTCATGAGCATGTCTGCTTCTGGTCTGTCGACGCATCGGAGCAAGACCATGTCAAAATTTCTCTTATAAAGAGTGTCACCGCTCAGGAAGAAGTTTCTAGCCAATCTTCTGAGGGTTTTCCTGTCTTTTCTGAGTGCCCCAGATGGGTACTCTTGTTTCTGAAGGAAGCATTTGATATCGTGATACCAAGGTCTGTCGTCTATGACTGCTTCAACCGCGAAGATGTAAGCGGGCCGTTCAAGGCACATGATGTCGATCTTAGGTATGTCGTTCCATTGACCTACACTAATCATGGAAGAGAGAGTGGCTAATGCATTAGCCATGTGATTCTCATCACGAGGAATGTGATGAAATTCGACTCTATTGAAGAAGGGTAACAGCCTCCTTGCATAGTCTTTGTAAGGAATCAATCCTGATTGGTATGTGTTCCAATCTCCTTTTATCTGGTTAATAACCAGGGCTGAATCGCCGTATACGTCCAAGTTTTTGATCCTTAAATTAATCGCTTCTTCGAGACCCATGATACATGCTTCGTATTCGGCCTCGTTGTTCGTACATTTGAACGTGAGTCTGGCAGTGAAAGGAATGTGGGAACCCTGAGGGGTAACAATGATTGCCCCAATTCCATTTCCATAATGATTGACTGCTCCGTCAAAGATAAGTCCCCACTGGGAACCTGGTTCTGGCCCTTCACTGGGTAGCGGTTCATCGCAATCTTTCATCTTTAGATACATGACATCTTCGTCTGGGAAGTCAAACCCGATTGATTCTTGATCGTCAATCGGTTGATGAGCCAAATGATAGGCTAAAATACTCCCTTTAACGACTTTCTGAGCATGGTACTCTATGTCATATTCTGATAGTAACATCTGCCAACGGGAAATCCTTCCCGTGAGAGCAGGTTTTTCGAAAACGTATTTGATTGGATCCATTTCGGAGACCAACCAAGTAGTATGACGAATCATGTACTTGCGAAGACGTTTGGCTGCCCAAGCCAAAGCGCAACAAGTTTTCTCAAGCATTGTGTACCGAGTCTCGCAGTCGGTGAATTTCTTGCTTAGATAGTAAATGGTAGACTCTTTCCGTTTAGTTTTGTCTTGTTGGCCAAGTATACATCCCATTGAGTCCTCTAGGACTGTGAGGTAAATGATCAGTGGTCTTCCTTCCACTGGAGGTGATAAAATCGGAGGATTCAACAGATATTCCTTGATACTGTCGAAGGCGGTTTGGCAATCTTCTGACCAAACGCAATCCTGGTTCTTTTTGAGTAATTTGAAAATCGGCGCACACGTCGCGGTCAAAAGGAATATGAATCTGGAGATGTAGTTCAAACGTCCCAAGAATCCTCTGACTTGTTTTTTAGTTTTCGGAGAAGGCATTTCTTGAATGGCCTTGACCTTGTCAGGATCAACTTCAATTCCTTTCTGGCTGACGATGAACCCTAGTAATTTCCCCGAACGGACACCGAAGGTTCACTTGTTGGGATTCAAGCGGAGCTTGAATTTTCTTAGACATTCGAACAATTTTGACAGATGTTCAACGTGCTCATCCTCTGTTCTTGATTTTGCAATCAAATCATCGACATATACCTCGATTTCTTTGTGTATCATGTCATGAAACAGAGTAGTCATGGCCCTTTGATAGGTTGCCCCGGCATTCTTCAAACCGAACGGCATTACCTTGTAACAAAAGGTACCCCATGGGGTAATGAACGAAGTTTTCTCCATGTCTTTCGGCGCCATTTTGATTTGGTTATAGCCCGAGAATCCATCCATGAAGGAGAATACTTTGAACTTTGCCGTGCTGTCAACCAACATGTCAATGTGTGGTAAAGGAAAGTCGTCCTTTGGACTTGCCTTATTCAGATCTCTGTAATCAACACACATTCTAACCTTTCCGTCCTTTTTGGGAACGGGTACGATGTTGGCTAACCATTGAGGATATTCAGCTGTAGCGAGGAAACCCGCGTCAATCTGCTTTTGAACCTCCTCTTTGATTTTGATGGCCATGTCCGGGTGAGTGCGTCTCAACCTTTGCTTTACTGGCGGACATTCTGATCTCAACGGTAAGTGATGTTCCACGATGCTAGTATCCAACCCTGGCATATCCTGATAGGACCAAGCAAATACATCGGGAAATTCTTTGAGAAGCTTTATCAGATCTTCTCTGGCAGTTGGACTGAGCAGTGCTCCGATCCTGATTTCTTTTCTCTCTTTTTTTGAACCCAAGTTTACCGTTTCCAACGGCTCTTTGTGAGGTTTAATGGACCTTTCCTCTTGTCTGAGTAGTCGGGAGATCTCTTCTAGAATTTCGTTGTCAACTTCTTCTTCAGCCTCGAATACCGGGAACTCAAAGTTGGGAGAAGGCATTGGATCGTATGTTTCAACGGGGTTTAAAATAAGCAATCTGCATGACGTAATGATTCGTGTTTAGAAGAGATAGAGAAAATGCAAGTGTGTGCAGTGTTTTGATTTTACTGCTTGTTTTTATTATTGAATGTTTTTTAGGATTACCATTTTCTGAAAAAGCAAAAATAGAAAACAGCAATAAATGCGGAAATTACAGAACGACGTTATTTTATTAATGAATAAGTCGAATCTTGAAACTACAGCCCTATAAAACAAAACTCTGTCGCTTTGGGCAAAGCGAAGAGGGAAATTTACAAAAAACGAGCCCTATCAAAATATCCGTTTCACCTGGGCAGGGTGAAAGGTTAAAGATGGAAATTACTTTGACTGGCGAACGACCTTCGGAACCTCGACAGCAACCCATTGGCGGCGAACTCCTCGGTGAATCACAAAGTCTGGCACCTTCCTTGATTTGTCTTCAGAAATGACGCTGATTTCTGGTGGAGCAGGATCATTGGAATCTGTTTCCCAAACAGAATTGTCGTAGGAGGATTCCTCTGTTGCATTTTGCATAGCATTGGTGCTCTCAGCTATATCTCCCCATCCAGTTGACTAGATATCTTCGAGCCTGATACGAGAGCTTTCGGGAGCAGTGTACTTGACCATAAAGTCGTATCTTCCACTTGGTTGTCCCAGAGTGTCCAACACTTCTTTGGAACTGGAGAAGTCATCCCTCTCGATGACGTTGACCTCGCGAATTCATCGTCATGTTGAGTAATTTCCAAATAACCTGAGTGTTGATCCCATGACATGGCGGGGACATAGGTATTCTGTTCAATGACGCTCAGCTGAGTTTCATTACTCGGCTGACTTTCTGGCCCTAAGTCTCCTGGGTAAGGTTGCCACATTGGCAGACCATCCATTGGGCCATAGTAGGTAGAGTCAAAGTTGTCTTTCATTAGAGTGTCTTCCTATAATGAGTTTGGCGGAGCACGACATCCTTCTGGATCACAACCTCTGTATATCAGTTCGACGTCTGACCTGGGTATAAATCTCGAACTTTTTGTAGGAAAGCAAAAAGGCATAGACACCTCTTCCTGAGACATATAGCCGTCCTTGTTAAGGTAGGACTTCCATTCTTCATCTTTGTCAGAGGGATCTTCCTCATTAATAGCATGTACAGCTTGAGACACTGGGTGAAGAAAACCTCCACTGTGGAAGAAGTTTTGAAGGGGATGAAAACTTTCATTGTTGGCGGCTGTCTGGGTGCAGGTTGTAGAAAAACCAAGACCCTTCTTTGTTTTATTGTCAATAGGAATGACAAGCCGTCCCCATCCTGTCGTATCGGTACTCTCGACCGATTTGATAGCATCTTTGTATGAAGAAATTGAAGTTCCTTCTTTGAACTAATTGTCCTGGCTCACCGACAGTGCTTGGAACTGCGTTCCAATAACCTCCTTGGGTTCCACACAAGTAGATGATGATAGGTTACTCACAAGCAAGGCTTGTTCCCCACAAACCGTGACAAGTTGATCGTTCTTGACGAACTTTAGTTTTTGGTGGAGGGTTGAAGTAACCGCTCCGGCCTGATGTATCCAAGGTCTTCCTAATAAACAACTATATGTTGCCCGGATGTCCATGACCTGGAAAGTGACTTGGAAAGTGTGAGGACCAATAGTTATGGGAAGATCAACTTCGCCGATAACTGTTTTTCTGGATCCGTCGAATGCTTTGACGACAACCTCGCTGACTCTCATCGGAGGGCCTTTGAATGATAATTGCATCAAAGTGGACTTCGGCATAACATTCAGGGCTGACCCTGTGTCTACCAGTACGTTGGCTAAAGCATCGCCCTGGCAGTTAACTGTAATGTTGAGCGCCATGTTAGGACGGCGACCCTCTTCGGGTAATTCTTCATCACTAAATCCCAAATTATTGCAGGAAGTGATGTTAGAGACAATGCTATCGAATTGTCTGATTGTTACATCCTGTTCCACAAAGGCTTGCTCCAAGACTTTCTGTAGAGCCTCCCTGTGGGCTTCTGAACTGAGTAACAGTGATAATACTGAGATCTTTGAAGGAGTCTGTAACAGTTGATCAACAATGTTATATTCACTCCTTTGGATGAGCTTTAGCATCTCATCTTTGTCTTTTGAAAAGTCGGGATTATCAGATTGACCGACTGGTGGATCAGGAATTTCTTCCTGAAGTTCCTTTTCTTTATTGGATTCTCCAACCCCTCGGTTGAAGATTCGACTGCTCCGTGTTACACGACTGATGTCTGCAATATTCACGACGGAGGGTAATGGAATTTCCTTTCAATTCTCGATTATTGTTGCACCGTATTTGTAAGGGATTGCCTTAGCTGATTCATACGGTAGTGGCCCCGGTAGATAGATGACTATGGGAACCTTCTGATTTTTCTGACCATCATAAGTAACCTTGATCCGTTCCCGGTTGGGAACTTTAGATTCGTCAAGTAGAGGGATGATGGCAAAAACATCCCTGGTATGGTGATGACCAGAGATCGTGACAACATCCTCAACTTGCTCGGCAAGGTAGTTCGGCGACCAAATGATGGGTCCTGAACCTGGATATGGACGAATTTCTCCATGATCGACCTGACCCTGAAGAGCTGCTCTCACAAGGTAACACCCTTGGTTACTTTCCGAACAGACGCTACAACGGTCATAATTGTGTGGTGGCACCTGGCCACGCCCACTTTGAATACAATGTAACCTCACTAGGTTAGCTTCCACTGATCGGACATCCTGACTTTGACGACGTGTAGGATTCCTGTTACTGATACTAATCTGCTGAGTATCTTCGTCCATATAGATTGGCATCCACCAGTGATTTAACAAGTGCTGAAGTGCCTCCTGGACAAGGGTACAACCTAGATCGTTTTCGCAACCTGCTTTACAGTTTTGATAATCATGTGATATTAAGAATCCGAGTCGGACCTGCTCAGCATGTAACTCTACCAGGTTGGTATTCATCACGCGAATGTCAAAGATCTGAACCATGTTGACTTGATAGGAGTTCCTATCATGGTAGTCTTGGATCCATCCAAGATCCATCTGACGCTGGAGAGCCTCTTGTATGAAAGAGCATCCTTGTTTGTTTACCGAGCAAGTCAGACAGGAACTGTAATCGTGCCGCGGCAGATTATGATACTGGCTTTGCCTTGAGTGCATCGCCACCAAGTTGACATTCATCGCACGGATGTCGTGGTTTTGAATGACGTTGGAATTCGTGTAAACCATGTTAACTCCACGAACTCGGTGCTCTTGGATCCATCCAAGATCCATTTGCTCCTGTAGAGCTGCTTGCACCACAGAACATCCCTGGTTGTCTTTAGAGCAGATATCACACTGGTGATAATTATGAGGTGGCACATGGCCATATCCATTCTGTCTACAATGCATCTTGACCAGATTGGTTTTCAACAAGAGTACATCGTGAATTTGATAGACATTGTTAGTCTCTTTCTCAATCAGATTGACTGCAGCTTTCTCATGTTGAGGCAGCGGGTTCGTAAGAACATTGGGATTCGTATCTTTGAAAGATAAGAGCCCGCTCCTAACAAGCTTTTGCACGTCGGATTTGAAATTGAGACAAGTCTCAATGTTATTCCCTGAACCTCCTTGATGATAAGGGCATGTTTGATCCGCTTTAAACCAAAAAGGCGGATTTTCCGGAACTGAAAGGGGAGACTTAGTCTGAATGTGCCCCTTAGCCAGAAGTAACAGAAACAACTCTGCGTACGTTACGAGTATAGGATCAAATCCTGGTGGCCGTGTTGTACGGTTGTTGTTATATGGAGGACGAGCCTGCTGAAGAGGCTGTTATGTCCTTTGTTGGTCAGGTTGGCTCTGCGCAACCTGAGGTTGATACGTAGGAATAGGCGCGGGGCCGATAATAGGAGTAACAGCTGCTACTGGCTGATAACGTCGCCTTTGCTTTCCGAGAGAGATATTCCCAATATCTTGCTCTTTTTTCTTAGGGAGAGCACTACCGTATTTTTTAGTACCGCTCGTTGATCCAGTGTCTTTTACCAAACGTCCTTCTCGGACGGCTTCCTCAAGACGTACGCCCATGCCGACCATTTCGGTGAAATCACTGGGCGCACTGGCAACCATTCGGTCATAGTAAAATGAGCTTAAGGTCTTTAAGAAAATTTTTGTCATCTCTTTTTCCTCAAGAGGTGGACAAATTTGAGCGGCAATTTCACGCCACCTTTGAGCATACTCCTTAAAGGTTTCCTTGTCCTTTTGTGACATTGATCTGAGTTGATCTCTGTCGGGGGCCATGTCCAAATTGTACTTGTATTGTTGGACGAAGGCAGTACCAAGATCTCTGAATGTACTGATCGTGGTACAGTTTAAACCCATGTACCATTTGAGTACGGCACCGGTTAAACTATCCTGGAAGTAGGGAATCAGCAGGTCCTGATTCTCCATCTGAGCTGACATCCGCCGAGCGTACATCACCAGATGGCTCTGAGGGCAAGAGTTACCCTTGTATTTTTCAAAGTCGGGCACTTGGAACTTGTGCGGGACTTTCACATTTGGGACCAAGCAGAGGTCTGCGGCGTCCTTTCCAAATAGATCCTGACTGCGAATGGCTTGCAGCTCTTTCTGCATTTCCAAGAACTGCTCCTGGAATTCATCCATTCTGTCAAACATAGTTTCCTTCTTACCAGAAGGTGTCTGTGGAATCTGTCCTTCCGGGACAGTGTGCACCACAGGGGGTGGTACCGTGACTACGGCAGTAAGTCTTGGCGCCTCCCGAAGTTTGTAACCTTCAGGAGTCTTGAGTATGCCCCTGGCATCTTCGCTTTCCCGAAGTTTGTAACCTTCAGGTCCAGCGGATTCTGTTGCGATTCCCTGATCTTCAGTGATCGACGGAACATATCCTTCCGGGATATAGTTAACAGGCATGCCCCAAGGACGATCTTTCGGCATCTGATACCTAGGATCATACTTTTCTATGATGGGCGTTGAGGTGATCTCTGAGATCAACAGTTCTTTGTAGCTGAGCTTCTGCCATGGCTTGCATGTCGTTACGAAGCTTTCTCATATCCTCTCTCAGAGCGTCGATCTCTTCTTTCAACTCTCTGTTTTCTTCCTCAAGATCATCCATCTTTTTCTGACGATTGGCCCGAGTATTGTACAAATGAGACAGTTTGACTCTAGAATCGAGACACAAACGTGAGATTCGTAGGTAAGGAGAATACGCGATGTGAGAATGATGAATGCAATGATTATATTAATTGTTGTTTTTTTGTTTAATCAAAATAAACTTCGACAATTAGATTGCAAATATCAAACAGTGGGGAAACCCCTTTTTATTGAATTCCAAAGGATTACAGAAATGGAAATACAGTAGATTACAAGATGCAGAAACAGAAACCTAAACTAATGGGTCCCGAGTCCTCTTCTTTGACCGGGGTGCTTGGGCCATTGTCGGGTTGTCATTCCTTTGCCAGGTGAAAGGAGCGAGCAAATTCCTTTGGTCATCTTGATTCTCCACAGCATGCTGCTCCAAAATTTCAATCAGAGCATCTTTCTCTTTTAGTAGTTGCTGTATTTGGATACACTCTACGTCGAGGGTGCGGTACTTGTTCTTCCAAGATCTTCTTTCCTTTTGAACTTTGTTGAGAGTAACTTGAAGCTTTTCAGTTTCCGTCATGAAGTACATGACAGTTTCCCTCGGTGGAAGAATTCCGTAACGAGGATAAGGCATCTTTAGCTTGAGAGCTCTAGTTTGTACCCAATGGAGATAAGGCTCCACCGAGACACAGTCCGGTTTTCCCAGAGACTCTCGTCCTTTCTTATGAACCTGTTTCCAAGCTTGCACTATTTCCATCTTTAGTGCTCTGTCATTTTCTCCTTCTTTGAAGAAAAGACCTTCCAGATGAACACCCAGTGGGATGTGTCTCATCGGGTATCCAAATTGACGAAGAACCAATATCGGATGGTAGTTGATTCCTCCTTTAGTTCCTATGAGGGGTACGCTGGGGAAGTTTCCACAACGGTCAATGATTCTTATTCCCTCATAAATCCTATTACACCAATCTATATCGGAATTGGTGAGAGACATGATCCTCTGCGACCAACGTAAGACACTCTTGCAATCCCAAAAAGCAGCAGACTTGGGCAAGTGAGATATAAACCATTTGTAGAGCAAAGGTACACAACATGTGATCTCCCCTCCGCTGTACAAATTTCCCAAGTGTACAGAATGATACGCATCTGCGAGCAAAGTCGGCACAGGGTTTCCAATGAGAAAAACCTTAATAGCGTTGATATCGACGAAGTTATTGATGTTGGGAAACAAAAATAACCCGTAGGTGAGCAAGACAAAGATGCTTTCAAAAGCAGTCCCGTTCCCTATACTAGCGAAGTATAGAGCCTTTTTTGTCAAGAACTGGGCTGGCAAACCTTGGATGCCACCCTTAGTGGTCATGTGAGTTCTGACCTCAGACTCGTCCAAATGAATTGCTATTGCAATAGTCTGATTCTTTGGAATTTCTTCCTGTCCAGAAAATGGAGCTCGATCAGTGATATGTAAATCAGTCAGATGAGAATACTCCTCCATCGTTGGTGATAGCTGGTAATCCGGGAATGTGAAACAGTGATAAACCGGATCGTAGAACTGAATGAGCGCATCCATGATCCCCTTAATCACATGGACTCTTAACAGTGGTAGCAAACCACCGTGCTTGGCTCTGAAAGCCTCTGGGTTAACGATCATTCTCGCTAACTTTCTCAAATCCTCTAGCTTTGGAACCTTGAAGGTATACTGGCGAGTTCTCCTTCTACCGAAATCCATTAATGCAATCTTTTTCTCTGATATTTGCAATCACAGTCTTAGTTTAATTTGAAAAACAGAGAGACTAGAAGAGAAGTTTTTTGAATGTTTTAATGTTTTATTAAATGGATGCATGAATGCAGCACACAAAAACATAGAAAAAATATGGGGTCAAAGGGTCGTTGTCATGAAGTCAAGGCTCTACCCCTCCCCAAAGGTTTATACTAGGGTGATTTTTGTACCTGTACTCATTATCATCAGCTCCTCCCAGGAAAGCAAGACAACAAGCGGATCGCCAGCGAGTTGTAAAGCAATCTTAGAGTAAGTGACATTCACCGAGAATAGATCACCAGCCTCAAATGAGGGTAGTATCGCGTAACAACTATTTCCGATAGTCTCCGCACTACAAAAGGGTTTGGCTCCACAGCTTCTCAGACTTAACAACCGGCCCATTGGCTAGAAGAGTGAATGGGTTGCGTTGGTCAGCCTCCACTGAGGTTGATGGTCGACCCCGTCGCCATCACTTATCTTAAGTGTATACTCATTCTCACCACATGCGGCATCACACGCATTCCCAGTAGCAGAAAAATAAACACGTATAGCAATTAGGAAAAGCAGTATATATATTTGTCCTAATCATCCTAGACTTATAAAGCTATGATTCCTAAGTTCCTGACAGAAATGGGTTCCCCGGCGGAAGCCCCAATCTGTGGTATTCACACAAGTGAAGAGAAAAAAGGTTTGTCCAAGGTTTTCACCTTAAACGTTTAAGAAAGAAGATTTGACCCACGGTGGGCGCCACTTTTCTGTAGCGAGCGATTTTGGACGCGGTTCTTAAGCGCTGGTCATTCTCTGCGGTTTGAGCTTTGACTACAGGTCGATTCATTTTTTATCCTATTGTGAGCTGAATAAGGAAGGGAAATAGATGTCTCCAATTAACCCTGCTTTGCATACTGAATTTAAACAGCGGTCTGTTAGGTTACGAATGCTATCAATGTGGGGGGCCTTTGTACTGGTTATTTGTATTTTCGCCAATACTGTTTTCTTTCTTTTTTACCTGGGCAGAAGGTTTCTGGCGGGGAACAAGGATTAGGTTGTTAGGACTGATGCTTTTGAATTACTGCTTTTGATTGATGGAGATATGGGATTTGGGTTTTTTGTTGATTGCGCTCGCTAAGATCTTTTCTTTCGATCTTATGCCTACGTATTCCCGTTTACCGAAACAGGGAAATCAGAGCGTTCGTAGTTCCTCCTATTCTATGGGAGGAAATTGGTGTTTTTGTGTCTTGTTCAAAGCCCAAGACGTGAAGCGAAATGTGCTTTGTATCTTGTTCAAAGCCCAAGATGTGAAGCTGAAAGGTCTATTTGTGTCTTGTTCAAAGCCCAAGACGTGGAGCTGAAAGACCTCGACTTTAGAGAGAATTTGTCATCTCTAAAGAGGGGAGAAGGAGAATTACTTTAACTGGGATACGCGGATCCGAGCAATGCCATAATTTCCGAAGAAAGGGTTTTAACCTGAAGGAGAAGACTTTAACTCAGTGTAGAGCAATGCCATCTTTCCTTAGGGATTTCTCATGTTAAAAGAGGGACAGTGGCGTGGATATAGATGATCCAAAGGCGTGCCGCTTACAGCGATTAGATGAAGGAAAAGGAGTTGTTGATGTTTGTGTACTGTGAACGAGGCACAACTTTGATGCTAAAAGGTTGATTGGATCAACCAGTGGTTTTCTTATACAAAGCCTAAGAGGAGGCTAATTTCCGCTAGGAAAATCATTATACACAGCCTAAGAGGAGGCTATTTTGTGTCCCGTACAAAGCCCGAGAGAGAGGCTAAAAGCTTTTGACCCGACGATAGAGTCTTTGTGTCTCGTACGAAGCCCGAGATGGAGGCTATTGTTTGTTTGACTCAACGAGGGAGTCTTTGTGTGTCTCGTACAAAGCCCGAGAGAGAGGCTAAAAGGGTGTTTGACTCCGCTGGGGAGAATCATTGTACAAAGCCCAAGAGGAGGCTATGTCAGTTAAGTGACAGGTCCAGTATACTGATTTTGAAAGAGAAAATCAGTTCTTATATGAGCATCACTGTACTCGTGGGTTAGATTTGAGGATCGGGGTTGTTTCCTTTTCTTTGAGGAAGCGGGAAATCCAAAGGGTGTTGAGACTGTCCGAGTCTGCGGGTTTCCTTCCTATTTAACGAAGGGGTCACTTGAGAATGCCTTTTGAGACTCAAGAAAGTTAGACTGTCCGTGTCTAGAGTTTTATCTTTTGTACTATGTTTTGAGAAACAATAGTAGACTCTATGAAAGGACTGTTCTATGAGGATGACTAGGTTCTGTTCCTATACCTCTAGGAGGTCGTCGGGACAATTTGTACGTAGCCCAAGAGGAGGCTGGAAACTTTTAAGAAGCCGACGGGTCCTTGTATGAAGCCCAAGAGGAGGCTATCATTCCCGGAGGAAGAGATCATTATACGAAGCCTAAGAGGAGGCTGTGAATACTTCTAAGAAGCCGTAGGGTCCTTGTACTAAGCCCAAGAGGAGGCGGGGTTGCTTTTAGGAAGCCTGTGGGTCCTTGAACAATGCCCAAGAGGAGGCCGATGCTTTTAATAAGCCCGTGGGTCTATCATCTCCTTTCCATTAGGAGAGATAACTCTTTTAAAGATAAAAACCATTGGTAAACGTGTGAGGTTTACTATCCAGCGACTTTTAGCTTTTGAAGAGGGTTCCTTAGTTAAGGTCCAAGATTATGACCGTAGTGGGTACCCAAACCCCGAAACATTCAAGGCAAGCTATCCACAAGGAATAGATCAAGTCAGGAAAGTTCGAGAAGTTAGAAGAAACTCAAAGATGCCATTCACGGAGAATACATTCATCTTGGGGAGTAGAGCTTCTTGACGATTCCTAAGGAGGACAGCCGAAGAGAATACTGTATTTGGTGCTCCTATTGGGGATCTAGGCGTCTATTTCTATGAATAAATGAAACGGCGTCACCTAGTTCTAGACGTAGTAGCCGGGGAAACTCGAAATATCTATACTATTATTACACAGTAGATATGAGTTTATGAAAGGAGACTTACAGTGAGCAGCCCCACAATACAATTTATAATATAAAAGCAGTAAACGAAAGCGATAACCACTTACTCGGTTGTAGTGCTTCCATGCTGTTGGTTAGTTGTTCAACAAAGAAAGATTGAAAACAACAGTATATTCAAAATCAAAGGAGAAAGTGCTTTGAAAAAGAAAGATTTGGGGCTTACAGCTCAAGGAGAGGCCCAGGGTTTTATCAATGAGCGTACTGTTTGACTTTGTACAGCGGGACTTATACAAGTGACTGGGGCCCAAAATGGTTTTCTGTACAAAGGGATAGGTCTTACACTCTCTCAAGGGGCCCAAAAAGTTTTAAAGAAAAGAGTGGGGCTTATAACACGAGGGTAGGCCCAAATGATTTTTCGTTTAAAAATGGAGATCGCGCCGAGGTTTTCTTTTAACGCAGAGGGACTTATACAATAAGTGAGGCCCAAAATGTTTTGGTTAAAAGGGGGATTGGGTCTTACACTCTAATAGAGGCCCAAAGTGTTTTGAATGGGTCTTATAGCTCAAGGAGAGACCCATATGATTTTTACTTTTAAACGGGCGACGATCGCGCCGTTTACTTGTACAGAGGGACTTATACAATGAGTGAGGCCCAAAAAGTTTTTGTACAAGGGGGGATGGGTCTTACACTCTCTCAAGAGGCCCAAAAAGTTTTTAAAGAAAAGAAATGGGTCTTACTACTCGAGGGTAGGCCCAAGATTTTTGAAAAGGCGACGATCGCGCCGTTTGTTTTTTGACGGTATCGGGACATATACAATAAGTGAGGCCCAAAAATGAATTTGGTCAAAAAAAGGGATTGGGTCTTACACTCTATTAGAGGCCCAAAGTGTTTTGAAAATGATTTATGAGGGTTGAATTAATCCAAAACCCTAATTTGTTTTCAAAATGTATTTAATTGAATAAAAATTCAATTAAAATGATCAAAAATTGTTTAACACATGGAAAACAAATTGTGATCTTGGATTAATGCTTCAAAAATTAAGTATTGACCTACAAAATAATTAGAAAGCATTAAAAGTTGCAAAATCAATGTAGAAAAAATATTTAAAATGCCAAAAACAATAAAAATATTAATTCTTTACAAAAATATCAATTATATGAAATAAATAATATTTTTGGGATTTTTTGTGAAAATAAAATATTTTAACATTTTTGTGAATTATTAAAAAAAGAATCAACTCAAAATCATTAAAACTCAGAGAGAAATTAATTTTTGAATCAATTAAATAAAATCACAAAATTCAAATATTTGAATATATGAAAAATGGCGCCAAGAACAGCTGAAGAACACGCGCGTGTTCTTGGTTTCTCAGATTTGCATTTTCTATCCAATCTTCATGAATACTTGATTATATCATGCAATCCACATATCATTATGCTCGTCTCAACCTCACGATCATGTCTATGTACTTTAATTTCATTTAAATTAAACATATAACAATAAATCACAAAGAAACCTCAAGAACCCTAATTTCTGCATGAAGGCTAGGATTTTTGATACACGATTCAAACAATGCAATTAATTGAGGGAAAACATTCCATGCATGATTATGAACATATGGCCAAATTATTGTGCGAGGAAATATGCATAGATTGAGAGATGACCAAGTATGTGCTTACCTCCAAGTCGTGACAGCAAGTTCAAAGTGATTTTTGATCTGGAGGTGTTACAGATGAGTTGTGATGATCTGAACAGCTTCCTTACACCCTATTGATTGTGTTTGATTGGTTGGACTTGATTGAAATTGGCTGGATCATTTTGTGGTACCTCAGCTGCACTTTGGTTAAAACCTTGAGCAACCAGCTGGTGATTTTGTGAAATTAATGTTTCAGAAGTAATCTAAGTGTTTGATCAGCTCATATGTGATGTATGTGAGGTGTGTGAGTGATTGGTTTGATTGGAATTGCTCTCAAACTCAAAACCCGATAGTGACTTGCCTTAGAAGGCAAAATGGGAGTGAAAGAAGAGATTTTGAGGAAAGCATCTGTTAGATGGCTTTGGTGTACTCAAACTGACCACAATTGAGCTCTATTTATAGTAGAGCAAGTTTGTTTTGCAAGGAATAGTGCATGGCAGCTGGTAAGTAGGTTTGGCCAATGTTGGCAAATGAAAATCCAAGTCTCCTCTAGCCATTGACTAGAGGTTAGGGCACAGAGCTTTGGTTTCCTTGGTCTTGGATAAGTCTTGACTAATTTCAGATGAGAATGGCTCAGTCCATGCCACCTTGATGGTTCCATTGAATGCCTCATTCCAAATTTGAAGTCTTGTCCCTATTTTGGCCATTCTAGGTTCAACATGCTATTTCTTGTTCCATGGACTTTGGAGGCTTGGCTCAGTGATTGTCCCCTTTAGATTCAATCCTCTGAGGTGTCCAAGTGGATAGGATCAATTGAATTTGGCTGATTTTGGCAAATCGACCAAAGTTGCAAATTCTGCCTTGCCTTGACAGATTTCAGCAAGGCAACTTGGCAATGTTGTATCTCATGGTGTAGGTTGAATTTGGCAATGTTCTTGGCCATTTTGGAAAGCTCTTACATGATACAACAACTGTTTGAACAAGTTTGGTTTTGATCTCTTTTGATTCCAAGTGAAAAATCCCCCTACATTTGGCAAAAAGTGAGGCAGAATCTGACTTAGTGAAAATTTCACTAAGTGTTGGAAAAAGTGACATTTTCACTTTTCAGCCACTTTAATCACTCCATAACTCAAAATCCTTAATGAATTGGAATGACTTGTAGTTGAAGTTTTTGTAGGTGATAATGAGGGCTACAAATCCATCTTTGGATGAGAAAAAATGGCCTTGTGGTTTAGGAGTTATGGTCCTTCAAAGTTGGTACCTTTGCCACTTTATTTTTAACTTAGAAAAATTTCCAAGTTTTATGGTTACCCCTTTTACAAGTTATCTCACTTTTCTTGATTTTTCTTGATGAATGATGATTCAAATCATACATTAACATCATTTTAGGGTTAAAAATCCATTTTGGTGAAAAATCTCAAAAAGTCAAAGTTGACTTTTGTGCACAATTGACTTTTTATCAGATGAATTCCAAACTGTGCAATTCTTCAGGAAATCATGTCCTTGACCTAAATCAAACTTGATGGTCATGTTCCATGGGTGTCATGGGGTATATTGAGGTATGTCCTAGGGCTTGGGAGCATGTCCTGGTCAAAAGTCAAAGTTACAGTTGACTTTTCCCTTAAAACCCTAATTGTGGTGCAGATGAAATTGAGACTTGTTGCTCAAGATTCTTGGATTAATCCATTGATCCAAATGGATCAATATAGTTCATTAGAGACCCTCAAACCCTCTATTGAGGTCTTGGTTCATGGTTTGTCCCAAAAGTCAACTTAGGGGTGAATTAGGTCAAGAAACCCTAATTCCTGATTTTTGATGAATGCATCCCTTGAGGCAAAATTGACTTGATGCATGGGTTCATGAGATTCCATGGAGTATATTAGGTTATGTTTTGGATCATTGGCTCATGCCCAAATGAAAATTTCCATCTGGAGGCCCTGGTCGACCAAAACCCTAAATTCGTGACACTGTCGATCTTGAGACTTGATCCACCTAGAAGGGAGCAGCCTTGTGCTTAATCCTTGAAGTGGGAGTCCTTTTGATCCTTTGAGGATGTTTGGGAGATTAGACAAGTTGAAGATCATGTCATTTCTTGATTGATCCTTTGTCTAAGCACTCAGAGAGGGCTTGAAACCCTAATTTTGATTGTATTGGATGCTCACCCATCTTTGGGGAGACTGATGAAGCATAAAGGTACATCCATATTGTGGCTCATGATTTTCACAATGATGGGAAATCTAAGTTGTCAAAATTTGGGGTATGACAGGCCTCTTCTCAGAGTATAAGTCCTAACATCTTTTCAATTTAATGCATATTTGTTATAAACCTGTCAATAAACTTATTGTATATACATGTGCATATTTGTTAAAGTTTCCCCCAGCAGTTAGGTCTACACTTAGGTCAAACAAGAGGTTACTTCTAACATTGTCAAAACTAGTTCCCTCATAGGAAATTCCCTCAATACAGTCTGCCTCCTCTTGGGCTTATTCAATATGGAACAGAGAAAGACATTATTCCCGGTGAAACTTTTCTCAAGACTGTCAAAACTTAGAAATATATATATATATACAAAAAATTCATTTCCCCTGAGAGGATTAATTCCATGTGAAACCTCTTTTGAATTTTTCAAACCTTAGAATTGTTCAACAAAGAAAGGATTAATTCCCGGTGAAACCTTCCTTGAACTTTTCTTAGGCTTGGACCCACAGGCTTCCTAGAAGTATCCCCAGCCTCCTCTTGGACTTAGTACAAGGACCAACAGGCTTCTTAGAAGTTCCCCAACCTCCTCTTGGGCTTAGTACAAGGACCCACAGGCTTCCTAAAAGCATAGGATACATTAGTCATCTCTACTAGTTCAATCCCCAGGAGAGTCAAATTCCCAGAACCTCCAGTCAGTCAGGAGTTGTTCTCCATCCCTTAAACCAACATCTTCCTCTTAGCCCTCATACAAATATCTCTTTCTAACCAGAGTCTATCTCTTTTTAATGAGACTTGGATAGTCTCAGCCTCCTCTTGGGCTTCACTCAAGTAGAGTTGGAAAGTCTTATAGTCTCCTCTTGGACTTAACACACAAAGACCCTCAAGTTTCCTAAAATCATAGGAAAAATCCTGATCACTCTACCACTACACCAGTCTCCAGAAGATTTAAAACCTGTAAGGTTTCCAAATTCACCTTTAAAACTTCCCTGACCCCCAACAAGGCGTAAACTTTCACCTTGAAAATCCTAGCCAGGATCAATTGACCTCAACAAATCCCCAATAAAATCAAAACCTCATGGCATCTGATACTTCAACTCTTCCCTGATTCCCATCAAGAGTAAATTCCTTTTGGATTCCCCAATACAATTTGGACCTACTCTTGGATTTCAATAAATCCTCAGCAAGAGATAGCCTCCTCTTAGGCTTCATATACGAATTTCCCCAGTTAGCCTCAATCTTGGGCTTTGTACAAGACAAATAAAACCCTCCCCAGTGGAGTCATTTTTCTTTAGCTTCAACCTTGGGCTTTGAACAAAGCACACAAAAATGAGACCATGAGTCCACACTGCAGGAAGATACATCTTCTATACATCACATATCAAAACAAACAATCAAAACCTTTGTCCAGATAATTGCTGTAAGTGGCACACTTGTTGCTTCAAAATCCAAGTTGGAGTCATTCCCTTATCTTGGATAAAATTTATCTTTCATCTGACTGTTGTAAGTAGCAAGTCTTTGGATTCTACACATCCAAGCCAATGTCCCTCTCTTAGCATGAAAGATTCATAAAGGAAAAAGTGGCATTGCTCTACACTGAGTTAAAGCTTCTTCCTTCATGACATCCCTCTTACAAAGGAAATTATGGCATTGTTGGGTTTCTCATATCCTAGTTAAAGTAATTTCCCTTATAATCAATTTCTCAATTTGTGATGGATAGGTAAGATATATCCCTTTAGAGATGACAAACTCTCTCTCTCAGTCACCCTTTAGCTTCAATCTTGGGCTTTGAACAAGACACAAATACTCCTTTAGCTTCAATCTTGGGCTTTGAACAAGACATAAATACTCCTTTAGCATCAATCTTGGGCTTTAAACAAGACACAAATCCTTTGCTAGCTTCAATCTTGGGCTTTGAACAAGACACACATATCTTTCCTCCCATAGAAATAGGAGGAACTACGATTGCTCTGATTTCCCAAATCTCTTTACAGGAATAAGTAGGCATAAGATTGCGAAATCTTAGCAAGCACACAAATAAAAAATACTTTAGGTTCAGTACCTTCCCAAAAATAACAGAAAACCCGAAAACAACAAAAACATTCTCTCAACATTCCCAAAGGTGAAACTTTCCCAATCCACAGCAGATAAATACAAGAAAGCATTTCAAGTTAACAAAAATACATGAAAAAGAAGGTTCCTATGGATTACCATAGATACACTGGGTGCTAATAGCTTCCCTTTGTATAACCAGACCCCGATCCCCGATCTCTTAGAATTTGTTAAAGAAAACATTTGCGTGCAGGGTTAGTTTAAGATATCTTCCCTTTCCTTTCTAGCCTTATAGGATAAATACAGAAATTAGAAAGTAGCACCTAAACCCACATTTGCGGTAAGGTGGTTGCGTCACCGGAATAAAACCGCACACTACACAAAGTTGGGTAAAAACCATTATTTTTCATAAATGAGTGAAATTTCAAGTTTCTCAAGGTTTCCCTTTTTGCAAGTAACTTCATTTTTCTTGATTTTTCTTGATTCATGATGATCCAAATCATAAGTTAACATTGTTTTTTACTTGAAGAGGCTGTGTTTGTCAAAAAATTCAAAAAGTCAAACTTGGTTTTGATTACAATCGACTTTTTATATCAGATGAATCTTGAACTTTGTAATCCTTTATGAAATCAAGTCATTGGGCTAAATTGAATCTAATGGATGGATTTCAAAGTTGTTTTTTAGTGTCTGAATCATGTCCTAAGGTTTGAGGTCATGCTTTGCTCAAAAGTCAAAGGTAGGGTTAACTTTTTCTCAGAAACCCTAGTTTGTGGTCCAGATGAATTTGAATCCTTATATTGCTTATGAACCAAGTTAGTTGAATTAATTCAATCTTGTGAATGGATCAATATGATGTATTTGAGGTCTTTAAAGATTATCTTGAGGTCTTGGCTCATGCCTCGCTCCAAAAGTCAACTTAGGGACTGGATTAGGTCAAAACCCTAATTCCTGATTTTTGATAGATGCATCCCTTGAGGCTATTTTGAACTTATGAATGGACTCATGAGGTTCATTTGAGCTTCTTGAATCATATTTTGAAGTATTGGCTCATGCCCGGATGAAAATTTCTCTCTGGAGGCCTTGGTCGACAAAAACCCTAATTTGGTGACACTGGTGATCTTGAGATTTGATCAACTTGAAATGTTGCATTCTTGTGTTAGATTCTTGAATTGGGAGACCTCTTAATCCTTCATGGATGTTTGAGAGGTTTGACAAGTTGAATATCATGTTAATTCTTGATTGATCATTTGCTTGAATGCTCTGCGAGGGCTTGAAATCCTAATTCTTGGCTAGAGTGAACACTCAACAATCTTTGAGAGGATTGAGGAGGTATGAAAGTACATCCATATTGTGGTGATGACTTGCATAATAATGTGAAGCCTTATGGTCAAAATTTAGGGTATGACAGATGCCCTATTTAATCTTCTTGGACCTGAAGGTGTGAATGACGAAGATATTCATACGCTCACGGTAAAAGAGGATTAAATATCAGAATGCCCGAAATTTTGATTGTGGATGAGAATGGTAGCTGATTTTTGCTTATCCATCTTCTTTTACTAAGTAATGTTACTTAGAAAAAGGTGTAACTTCCCCCTCGATCCTAGTGTTCAGCCATGGAACTGGTCTTAGTTTCTTTTGAAATAAACCTCCCTCGATCCTGGTCTTCTGCCATGGAACTGGTCTCAGTTTCTTTTGAAATAAACCTCCCCTCAATCCTGGTCTTCAGCCATGGAAATGGTCTCACTTTCTTTTGAAATAAACCTCCCCTCGACCCTGGTCTTCAGCTATGAAACTGGTCTCAGTTTCTTCTCATTAAGTTCTTCTCTTGACAAGGAATGCTATCTGTGGGGGTCTTCACAAAGCTTCTCTATGAGGTTTATCGGGGAGAAGCCACTTGATGGAATTCAATTTTGAGGTGCTGATGACTTCCTTGAAAGTAAGACAAACTTCTTAGGGAGAGACTGTCATTTGTCGACTTTATTCAGAAATTCATGAGGCAAAGACAAGCTTCTTTGTTTGCCATTTGGTAGAGATTTCTTGGAGGATTTGATGTCCGTATTGCCAAAAGTCTTTTGTTGAGAAGCTTCCGCGGGGGATTTTCTTCGATCCAGGAAAGAAAAATATCATCTTCAGTGGCGAAGAGTGAGGTTCCAAAGGTGTATAACCAAATATCTTCTTGTCTTTCAGAGGTTCAAGTTATCAAAGTGGTTGAGGACCGATTTCAATCCAAGAATACACTGGAGAGAGATTGTTTAGATTACACATTTCCTAATGAGGAAAGAACTCAAACCAGGACTTTATCCTATCAAGTATGGAAAGGACAACTAACAACTCTAATGGAGAGGAGACATTTATCACTTAGGGATGGATATGACCAATGTGATTGAAATGCAATATGAATATGAATATGAATCAATTATGCATGATGGATGTATGAAATGCTTATGCTGACAAAACAGACATGACATACAGACTGGTGATGAACATAACTAGATACTCGACCACTCTGGGAGATGAGGGTATCACTGGAGATTTTGAAGGTAGTACTTTTGTTTGGGAACAAGGATTCCTGTGTTTTTTTCTGATTTCCGGAGGTACAAACCTGCTAGGGATAGAAACCTGTTCTTGCATTTCAAGGGTAGACTCTACTGGGGAGAAAAATCAAACATTGGTTCTCAGAGGTAAAAACTCTACCAGGGATGATGGGTGAAACGTCCATATCTGTCTTGCTGAAAAGATCTGTCTTTTGGAGAAATACGAGTCTGTATTTCGAAGTTTGATTGCTCTTAGAGCAGCTGTTGGCATCCTTTTCTTACGTTCATAAATAAGAGGAAATTGTCCTCTTTATTTTAAAAGTAAATTCATTTTCTTTGTTCAAGGATGATTATCAAAGAATAAAAATGTCATTTTGCAAAGTAGAATAAGAGTAAGAATTGTAACCCAATAAGCACAGGATCAAATTTTCATTGATAGGATGGTAATCAGCCAAATGCGTGATTCCATAGAGCATTAAAAAGTTAGAAAATGGTAATTTAAAGGAAAAGGGCTACATTGAAACATAACTACCACTATCCTTCTACCAACTTTTAATTCTGGGCATTCTTGAGCTTCTGTTGAAGGTGACTTCTGATTGAGGATTTCTTGACAGATGACGTTATTTCTGATGACCCAGTCTTAGTTGGATGCCGTTACTTGCCATAAATCCCTAACTTTTACCTAGATTGCCCTTTCAGATTTTCAATCTATCAGGATGATTATTGTTTATGCCTCTAATTTTTGCCTGGACCTCCCTTTCGGGTTTTCAGTCCACCGAGACGTTTTTTTATTTAGGCAAAGTATTTCTTGACTACATCAACATTTGTGGGGTAAGTAAACTCTTCTCTATCCATGGTTGCGAGTCTCAAGGCACCGCCTTAAAAGGCTTTCTTAACAACATAGGGGCCATCGTAATTTGGAGTCAACTTGCCCCTGGGATCAGTGAGAAATGATTGGATATTTTTGAGCACGAGGTCACCTTCTCTGAATACATGAGGCTGGACCTTTTTGCCGAATGCTTTTTTCATTCTCTATTGATATAACTGACCATGGCATAAAGTTGTCATTCTTTTTTATTTGATCATGTTCAGTTCATCGTGTCGGCTTTGACACCATTCAGCTTCTGTTAACTTGGCTTCCATCAAGACTCTTATTGATGGTATCTCTACTTCTATGGGGAGCACTACTTCCATGCCATATACTAGAGAGAAAGGGGTTGCCCTTATTGAAGTGCGGACAGATGTGCGACAACCGTGAAGGGCAAATGGTAACATCTCATGCCAATCTTTGTAGGTTACAACCATCTTTTGAATGATCTTCTTGATATTTTTGTTAGCTGCTTCTACCACTCCATTCATTTTAGGCCGGTAAGAAGATGAGTTATGGTGTTCAATTTTGAACTCAACACATAATTCTTTCATCGTCTTGTTGTTCAGGTTCGATCCATTATCAATAATGATCTGGCTTGGAACACCATAAAGGTAGATGAGATTATTCTTGATGAATTGGACCACTACTTGTCTGGTCACATTGGTGTATGATACTGCTTCGACCCATTTGGTGAAGTAATCAACGGCTACCAGGATGAACTGATATCCGTTTGAGGCTTTGGGTTCGATCATGCCAATCATGTCAATTCCCCATATAGGAAAAAGCCATGGAGAAGAAAGAACTTAGAGATGCATTGGCGGTCCACGAATTTTGTCGGCGTATATTTGACACTTGTGACACTTCCTCGTGTACTTGTAGCAATCAGATTCCATTGCCAGCCAATAATATCCTGCTTTTAGAATTTTTCTTGCCATTGTATGTCCATTGGCATGAGTGCCAAAAGAGCCTTCATGAATCTCTTTCATTAACAAGTTTGCTTCGTGTTTGTCCACGCATCTGAGAAAAACCATGTCGAAGTTTCTCTTGTAGAGCACATCATTGTTCAGGAAGAATTTGTCAACTATTCTTCTGAGAGCCTTCCTATCTTTTCTTGATGCCCCAGGCGGGTATTCCTGTCTGTGAAGGAAGCATTTGATATCATGATTCCATGGTTTGTCATCAATGATTGCTTTACCTAAAAATATGTAAGCAGGCCTATCGAGACACATTATGTCGATCTTGGGTACGTCGTTCCATCGACTCACCCTAATCATGGAGGATAAGGTAGCTAGTGCATCAGCCATGTTGTTTTCTTCACGAGGAATGTGATGAAAATCAATCTTATTGAAGAAGGGTAACAACCTTCTTGTGTAGTCTTTGTAAGGAATCAATCCCAATTGATATGTGTTCCACTCTCCTTTGATTTGATTTATTACCAGGGCTGAGTCTCCATACACATCCAAGTTCTTTATCCTTAAGTCGATAGCTTCTTTAAGGCCCATGATGCAAGCTTCATATTCGGCCTCGTTGTTTGTACACTTGAATGCCAATCTGGCGGTGAAAGGAATATGGGTACCCTATGGTGTAACGATGATTGCCCCAATTCTATTTCCATAAGCATTGGTACCTCCATCGAATATTAGTGCCCATTGGGATCCTGGTTCTGGCCCTTTGTTTGGTAGCGGTTCATCGCAATATTTCATTTTTAGGTATATGACATCCTTGTCAGGGAAGTCAAATTTGATTGATTCCTGATCGTCAATCGGTTGATGAACCAGATGATCGGCTAAAACACTTCCTTTGACGACTTTCTGAGCATGGTACTCGATGTCGTATTTTGATAGCAACATCTTCCAACGGGAAATCCTCCCTGTTAAAGCAGGCTTTTCAAAAACGTACTTGATCGGATCCATTTCGGAGATTAACCAAGTAGTTTGACAAATCATACACTAGTGAAGACGTTTAGCTGCCCTAGTTAGAGCACAACAACTTTTCTTGAGCATATTGTATCAAGTTTCACAGTTCGTGAACTTCTTGCTTAAGTAATAAATGGCAGACTCTTTTCTTTTTGTTTCGTCTTGTTGGCCAAGCACATAACCCGTGGAATCTTCCGAGATGGTTAAGTAGATGATTAGTGGTCTTCCTTCCACTAGAGGAGTCGGAATAGGTGGATTCAGCATATATTCTTTGATGTTATCAAAAGCCTTTTGGCAATCCTCTGTCCATATACAGCTTTGGTTCTTTCTGAGTAGGTTGAAAATTGGCGCGCATGTCGCGGTCATGAGGAATATGAATCTTGAGATGTAATTCAGACGTCCCAAAAATCCTCTTACTTGTTTTTCAGTCTTTGGAGAAGGAATTTCTTGAATGGCCTTGACCTTGTCGGGATCAACCTCAATTCCCTTTTGGCTGACGATGAATCCCAAGAGCTTTCCTGAACGAACATCGAATGCACACTTGTTGGGATTCAAGCGGAGTTTGTATTTTCTCAGACGCTGGAATAACTTTGATAAGTGTTCCACGTGTTTTTCTTCTGTTTTAGATTTGGCAATCATGTCATCGCGTACACTTCAATTTCTTTGTGCATCATGTCGTGAAACAGAGTTGTCATAGCCCTTTGATAAGTTGCTCATGCATTCTTCAGACCGAACGACATTAATTTGCAGCAAAAAGTGTCCCATGGGGTGATGAATGAAGTTTTCTCCATGTCTCATAGCGCCATTCTGATTTGATTATAGCCCGAGAATCCATCCATGAAGGAGAATACTTTGAATTTTGTTGTGCTGTCAACTCGCATGTCAATGTGTGGTAGGGGAAAATCATCCTTTGGACTTGCTTTGTTTAAATCCCTATAGTCTACACACATTCTGACTTTTTCATCTTTCTTGGGAACTGTCACTATGTTGGCTAGCCATTGAGGATATTCTGAGGTGGCAAGGAAACCTGCATCGATCTGTTTCTACACTTCTTCCTTAATTTTGATGTCCATATCTGGGTGAGTCCTTCTCAATTAGTGTTTGACCGGAGGACATTCTGGTTTCAGTGGTAAGTGATGTTCCACGATGTTGGTATCCAACCCTGGCATGTCTTGGTAGGACCAAGCAAACACATCTGAAAATTCTTTGAGCAGTGAAATTCTGGCATAGCAGATAGCAGATGTCCTAACACATGTTATGACATTGTTCTCTGCATAACTTTAAAACAAGAGCAGAACAAACAAACTGATATTCAAAATATCAGCAGCAACAGCAAGACAAATTTTTCGACATCTGTTACAACATGTTAATCAAAACTGAACTGTAAATTGCAGAATGATAAACAACACAAAATATGATAACACAGTTCGGTGCCAATCACCTACATCTGGGGGCATACCAAGCCAGGAAGAAGAATCCACTATCAGTAGTATAGTTTTATGTAAACAACCTCTGGTTTACAGTAAATAACCTCTGGTTTACCTATCACTACCCAATGGAGACTTTATCATTAGAAGTCATATCTAATTGATAAGAGAAACCCATTTCACTCCCTAAATCACAACCTGTGATCATCTAACAGTTACAATCGACAGCAACTGTATCATCCTGCTTGAAAAAATCCTCTTTCAATGCAAAGTTCAGTCGAACATTCTCGACTAACAACACAACTTGGATTTGCTTCAAAGCTTCATCCAAGAACAATACACGATTCATTACCTACAATTTTCTGAATCTGTACAAGCATCTATGTCTTCCACAATGTATCAAACCGATACAAAGGGAGACTTACAACACAAGAAAGCCTATGACTCTCAAAATCCTAAACCCTATTTTCTACTTTACAAATATGTTATAATAGGTTCGGTTGTTCAGTCCTAGGACTTGGTCTTATTTTATAATCTTCTGCTTCCTTGGGCTTCAAATCTTCTTTCCTTGATCCACTACCAATCGCGCCTTGAATCTTAGAGCAGATTTAAAAACAAAACCTATTGTGATAGTAATGATGTCAAGTCTTCATGCTGGGACATTTCATTTGACATCTTTGGTTTGGGGAAGAAACCTTCATGTTGGAACATCTTTCACAACATTATGTTTTACCAAAATTTATTCAAATCCTTGGAGCTTTTAATCTCCCCCTTTTGACAAATTTTGGCTAAAATATTCCTCAGTTTGATGGTGCATGTGTCATACCCTAAATTTTGACCACAAGACTTTACATCATTGTGCAAAACATCCTCACGATATGAATGTACTTTCATACCCCATCAATCCTCTCAAATATTGTTAAGTATTCACCTCAACCAAGGATTAGGGTTTTTGAGTCCTCTCAGAACATTCAGGCAAAATATCAACCAAGAATTGACATGATCTTCAACTTGCCAAGCCTCTTAAACAACTATGAAGGATCAAGAGGTCCCCCACATCTAGAATCAAGCACAAGAATGCAACATTCCAAGTTGATCAAGCCTCGAGATCACCAGTGTCACCAAATTAGGGTTTTGGTCAACCAAGGCCTCCAGAGAGAAATTTTCATCTGGGCATGAGCCAATACTTCAATATATGATTCAAAAAGCACAAAAGAAGCTTATTAGTCCATTCATAAGTTCAAAATAACCCTAGGGGATGCATTCATAAAAAATCAGGAATTAGAGTTTTGACCTAATTCAACCCTGAGTTGACTTTTGGATCAAACCATGAACCAAGACCTCAAGACATGCTTTAAGGACTTGGTTCACAATCAATGCAAGGATTCAATTTCATCTGGACCACAAACTAGGGTTTCTGAGAAAAAGTCAATCATGCCTTTGACTTTTGACCAATACATGATCTCAAACCTTGGGAAATGATTCAAGACACTCTAAAACACCTATGGAATCCATCCATTAGGTTTAATTTAGCCCAAGGACTTGATTTTATAAAGGATCACAAAGTTCAAAATTCATCTGGTACAAAAAGTCAACTGTGATCAAAACCAAGTTTGACTTTTGGAAATTTTTGACAAACATGGCCTCTTTAGGTCAAGAACAATGTTAACTTATGATTTGGATCATCATCCATCAAGAAAAATAAAGAAAAATGAGGTTACTTGCAAAAGGGGCAACCTGAAGAAACTTAAAATTTCACTAAGTTATGGAAAAAAGTGATTTTTACTAAAACTTTGCAAGACCATAACTTGTGATCCAAGTAACCATTTTCTCTCATCCAAAGCTCAAACCAAAGCACTCTCTACATACTACAAGATTGTCAACTACACCACATTCTAAATCTTCATGGATTTTAAGTTATGGATTGATCAAAATCACAAAAATTAAGAAATGAACTTTTTCTTGACACTTAGAAAAATTTTAGGCAGAATCTGTCTCATGTTTTGCCCAACTTTGGAGGGATTTTTCATTATGATCCAAGATGAATCAAGAACAGATGCAAACATCAAAGTTGAAGTATGATATGTGGGCTTTTTAAAAATTACAAGAGCCTCCCATGATTCAATTTGAGCAAGAAGTTATAAGCCTTGCAAAATGGCAATTTTCATCCTGGTTTTCCAAGGCAGATTTAGCAACAACACTTGATTTTGTCATTTTTATGACTTGGCAAGCCTTGTCACCATGCAAGACAAGTTTCTAAGATGCAATGCACCCGTTATCTACAGATCTACAACATCATAGAGCTTTGCAAGTCAAGGCACTATCCCTTTAGCATGTGGCATTCAAGTTTCAAAACCAAAAACTTCAATTTTGTCATGAAGCATTGAAAGGATGCATAGAGGTGGCATGTATCAGTCCATGACAGTCCATTTGAGTCAAGATTGGTTCAAAAATCAGAAGACCAAAAGCTACAAAGATCAGCTCAAGTCAATGGCTAGAGGAGACTTGGTACCTTAGCATTCAAGGCATGATACATGGGCATATCCATTGGATAATAGAGCGATCCCTCATTCATTCACTATTCCTTCCAAAACAAACTTCCTCTACTATAAATAGAGGTCATTATTGACTGATTTCAACACACCAAAACAATACCAAAGCCTTGTTTTCTCACTTTCTTTCTCTTGCTCCAAATTTCAAGTTTCAAGGATCAAACTTGGAATTCTCAAAACCAGAGCTTGAACCACTCAAGAAACCAACAAAACACTTCACAAATCATCCCTTGGAGGTGTTCAAACCTTCATCTTCAACTTACAACACCAAAATAAAAAAGTCAACCATCAAAACCTCAAAATTTGACTTTTATGCATTTTTCAAGCCATGTCTTGATCCAATCACTTTCAAAGCCAAATAAAACCTCAAACACTCTCCAAATATCACCCCTAAGTTGTTCCAATAAGTTTCCCTCAATTGTAACACCAATTGAGGAAGTTGCAATTTTGGTCACTTTTGCCACTTTTGCAAGAAAGAGCCAATTTCTGTTCCAGAGCTTTCCAGTTAATTTTGATCATCCTAAAAGCTTCTAAGGGGTCTATCAAGAGTGTTCAAAGCATTGGATTACTTCTGGCACAAGCATCTTGAAAGATAGCAAGTGGAGCTTCAAGAGGTAAGTGCATAACAACTTTAACTTTGTGAAATATGCATTGCTTTGATGTCCATTGATCATGAACATGTCATACATATCATATTTGTTGTGCTTGAACCAATTTACCATGCTATTATTGCTTGTATGAAGTTGGAGCATAGAACTTGCAAATTTTGACCTATTTTGAAACCACTATCGGGTTTTAAAATGTAGGCATTTTTAGAAAAATCTAAGACCACCATTGGATTCCTCATGAAATTCTAGGTAGAATCCATCTTTGTTTCATCCATTTTCATGGAGAAATGAAAAAGTTAGAGCCTTCTTGCAAAACCTCCAAAACCTGGTCAACCATGGCCATGACGCCTTGGCCTGGCCTAGAAACCTTGCTACCCATATATATTCATGGGGTGGTTTTGATACACGGATGTATCACCACCCCAGTTGTAGCAGCGTGTGTTTTCAAGTGTGTTTAGCTGGAGGGCGTGGGTTCAACACCCACCCATGCCATTTTTCCCAATTTCCACTATTTTTCATAATTTTTTTATTTTTTGTTATTATTTCTTAATTAATTTCAAAATTTCATATCTCTCTCATTTTTAATCTTTTTCAAATGATTTTTTAAACATAAATCCTTCACATATTTAAATATTTTATTCCACAAAAAAATCAAAAAAATATTTTATATTTGATATATTTTTGAATTTTATGAAGAATTTCCTTTTAATTGTTTTTAAACATTTTAAATAAATTCTTTCTCTTGATTTTTCAAAACCAATTGAATTTCAAACCTTCTTGTGAATAAAAAATCTATTTTCAAACATTAATCAAAGTTCATAACATGTTTATTAAATATATTTGATATTTTATATCATTTTTATTTAATTTTTCTTTGAAAAATGTATTTTAAGATGAAATTAGGGTTTCTTCCTTGATTTTAAATCTTCAAACTTTCAACAAACATTTTGGGCCTCTAATAGAGTGTAAGACCCAACCCCTTTGTAAATAAATAATCTTGGGCTCTGTCATAGTATAAGTCCCAATACGATTTTAAAAAATAACGGTGCGTCGACTGTTTTTTCATCTGGGCTTCTCCTTGAGTATAAGCCCCGCTTTTCTTTCTTTCAATAAACATTTTGGGCCTCTAATTGAGTATAAGCCTCAAACTCTATGTACATAAACAAATTTTGGGCCTCTGCTATAGTTTAAGTCCCACAACGTCTTTCGATATCGCAATGCGATCATTGTTTTCAAAATAAGTCATCTGGGCCTCTCCTTGAGTATAAGCCCCAATCTTTTGTACATAAACTTTTTTTTAAACAATAAAAAACTTCCATGGGCCTCTCCTTGAGTTTTAAGCAACATATCTCCGTTTTCAAAATCATCTGTCTTTTAAACTGGTACTAAAAGGAGCATTATTCCCGGTGAAACTGCTCTTAGACCACTTGGGCCTCTCTTTGAGTTATAAGCCCCAAACTTTCTTTTATTTTAAAATAACAACAACTTTATTTTTAATTCAAAAATCAAAATCAAAGTTTCCTCAAAACTTTCTTCAATTTCTCAAAACCCTAATCATACAGTTGTAGTCAATACAACCAATCACAATACACTTGGGTCTCTTTTCAGAGTGTAAGACCCAACATCTTTTCAAATCAATTCATACCTGTATATATGTCTGTTAATTCACTTATTTGTATATGTTTGTGCACACTTATCTAGAGTTTCCCCAGTAGTTAGATCATCCTCTGTTTACCCTTTTAGGTCAAACAGTAGGATACTCATAACTTAGTTCAATAACTAGTTCCCTCATAGGAAACTTCCCCAATACAGTCTGCCTCCTCTTGGGCTTTATTCAATATGAAACAAAGAAAGGAATTATTCCCGGTGAAACTTTTCTCAAGACTGTTAGAACTTAGAAACATATAAAAGAAATTCATTTCCCCAGAGAGGATTAATTCCCAATGAAACCTCTTTTGAATTTCTTCAAACCTTGGAACTGTTCAACAAAGAAAGGATTATTCCCGGTGAAGCCTTTCTTGAACTTTTCTTAGGCTTGGACCAACATGCTTCTTAGAAGTTCCCTCAAGCCTCCTCTTAGGCTTAGTACAAGGACCCACAGGCTTCCTAGAAGCATCACAGCCTCCTCTTGGGCTTAGTATAATGACCCCAAAGGCTTCCTAAAAAGCATAGGATAGAATTCAATCATCTCTACTAGTTCAATCCTCAGGACAGTCAAAACTCTAGAACATCCAATCAGTCAATAATTAATCTTCATCTCTAGAATCCTCAGCCTCCTCTTGGGCATCATACGAAGATTTTTCTCCAACCCAGAATCTACCTTTTCTCAAGAGACTTGGGTAGTCTCAGCCTTCTCTTGGGCTTCATACAAGTTAGACTTGGAAAGTCTCACCCTCATAGTCTCCTCTTGGGCTTGACACAAGGAACCTTAGGATGCCTAAAAACATATGATATATCCTAATCATATTTACTAATACATCAATTTCCAGAAGAGTTAAAACCTCTGAGGCATTCAAACTCATCTTAAAATCCCTCCTGATCCCCCAACAAGGCTTTACTTTCACCTAAAAAATCCCAAGTCAGGGTCAGGTTACCATCAACAAATCATCAAAAGAATCAGAGCCTCATGGCATCTGATAAATCAACTCTGCTCCAAGCTCTACCAAGAGTCAGTTTCCCATTGGATTCCCAACACAGTTTAGACCTTCTCTTGGATTTCAATAAATCCTCAGCAAGACTCAGCCTCCTCTTAGGCTTTATATAATTATTTAACCAGTCAGCCTCAATCTCGGGCTTTGTACAAGACAAACATCATACTCCCCAATTGAGTCAGTCTTCTTTAAATCTATACTCAAACTCTTCAGCTTCATCATCTTGGGCTTCAAATAAGATACTCAACTAAAACCCTCCTCAGTGGGGTCAGTTTCTTTTAGCTTCAACCTTGGGCTTTGATCAAGACACACAAAAATCAACATCCCCACAGATGAGACCTTGAGTCCTCTCTGTAAGAGGACATTTCCTTTATACATCACATATGAAAACAAATAATCAAAACCTTTTTCCAGATAATTGATGTAAGTGGCACACGTGTTGATTCAAAATCCAAGCTGGAGTCCCTCCTTTATCATGGTTAAAATTTCTCTTTCATCTAACAGCTGTAAGTGGCAAGCCTTTGGATTCTACACATCCAAGCCAATGTCCCTCTCTTAGCATGAAATATTCATAAAGGAAAAAGTGGCATTGCTCTAGACTGAGTTAAAGCTTCTTCCTTCATGACATCTCTCTTATAAAGGAAATTATGGCATTGATGGATTCCACACATCCCAGTTAAAGTAATTTCCCTCATAACCAATTACCCAACATTTTGTGATGAATATGTGAGATATCTCCCTTTAAAGATGACAAATTCTCTCTCTCAACCAAACTTTAGCTTCAATCGTGGGCTTTGAACAAGACACAAATATTCAGATAGCTTCAATCTTGAGCTTTGAACAAGATACCAAATTTTCCTCCCATAGAATAGGAGGAACTACGATTGCTCTGATTTCCCATTTCTCTTTACGGGAATACGTATGCATAAGATTGCGAAATCTTAGCGAGCACACAAATCAAAAATCTTATGTCCAGTACCTTCCCAAAAATAATAGAAAACCCAGAAACAACAAAAATATTCCCTCAGTCCTCCCAAAGGAGAAACTTTCCCAATCAACAGCAGATAGACTTAAGAAAGCATTTCAAATAGCAGAAAGTATATGCAAATAAAGGTTCCTATGGATAACTAGAGATGCTCTAGGTATTAATAACTTCCCTTTGTGCAACCCAAACCCCGATCCCTGATCTTTTAGCATTTGTTAAAGAAAACACTTGCGTGCAGGGTTAGTTTAAGATATCTTCCCATTCCTTTTAAGCTTCATAGGATAAATACAGAAATCTGAAAGTATCACCAAATAGCGGTAGGTGGTCGCGTCGCCAAAAAATCGAAGCTACAGAAAAATGGCAACTCTGCTAGGGAAATTTAGGATTTCCTAAGAGGTTTAGGCTTTTTCTTTGCATTTATTTTTTTCTATTTTTATTTTCTTTCTCATATCATTTGTTGTTATATTATCTGTCTATTTGCTATACTTGTTTAAATTACCGTTATATGGGAATGCGATTAATACGCACGTGGTGAGTCCGAGAGCACGTTAAGATAAGTGGTGGCATACTCATGAAGTCTTATAGGGAGTGAGCCCCGACCAAGCTAACTTGAAAGTCCGCCTAATCAGTGGAGGTACCCTTTTGGAATTACTGATGTTGAACGAGCAAGTCGTGAAAACATTACTTTTTCCACTGGGCACCCTTGAAATTGAGGATTAGTGAACATTTAACCACTTGACCATTAGGTAGTGCGATAACTATCGGGAATAGTTTATACGCGATACTACACTCAAAAGAGATTCATCTTGGGAATATTACAACTCTCTTGAGTCAGTCAGTTTGTTGTTAATATTCTTGAGAGGGGTCAATGATTTTGGGAACCTTTGTTAGAACTCGTTCTACAGGTACAAAAATTAGACCCTAGTACATACCTTGGGGATGAGTAGATCCATGACTCCATGCTCGTGACGATGAACCCCTAAAACCCATGTTTTCAAATGTTTTTGTTTGCTGCATTCATGCATCCATGCATTTCATTCATTAAAAAACCTTTTAAACAAGGAAAAAAAATCTTTTTTCTAAAAAAGAACTAAAACAATCGTTGCAAATATCAGAGGTCGTACAATGGATTTCGGTAGAAGAAAAACGCACAAGTACACCTTCAAAGTTCCAAAACTGGAAGACCTAAGGAAATTAGGAAGGACGATTACTAATCACGAGGCTTTTAGAGCTAAGCATGGAGGAATGTTGTCTCTTTTAAAGTTTAACATGGTGGAAGGATTCCTGTCTACATTGGTTCAATTTTATGATCCAGTATACCACTGCTTCACATTTCTGGATTATCAGCTTACACCGACGTTGGAAGAGTACTCTCATCTGATTGATTTACCTATCACTGATCAAGATCCATTTCTGGACTGGAAGAAATTCCAAAAGATCAAGCCATTGTAAGGGCTACCTCATTGGAAGAGTCAGATATCAGAACTCCCATGACCTCTAAGGGAGGAATCCAGGGTTTACCAGCTAAATTCCTGATGGAGAAAGCCTTATACTTTTCCAGTTTAGGTAACGTAACTGCTTTCGAGGATGTCTTTGTTCTGCTCATATATTGGTTATTCCTTTTTCCCAACATTGACAACTTCGTCGATATTAAAGCTTTCAAGATATTCTTAATTGGGAATCCCGTCCCAACTTTGCTTGCAGATGCTTATCATTTTGTACATTTAAGGAATTTGTACAGTGGAGGGATGATCGCGTGCTGTGTACCATTACTTTACAAATGGTTTATTTTCCACTTACCCAAGTCTGCTACTTTTTGGGATCTCAAGAGTGGTATGCGATGCTCTCAGAAGATTATGCCTCTCACTCATTCTAACATAGATTGGTACAATCGGATCTATGACGGAATAAAAATCATCGACAAATGTGGAAGTTTCCCCAATGTACCCCTCATTGGTACTAAAGAAGGGATCAATTATCATCTAATTTTAGCTCCTCGTCAACTTGGATACCCGATGAAGAATATACCACACAACGTTCATCTGGAAGGTCTTTTGTTCAAGGAAGGAGAAAATGACAGAGCACTAAAGAAAGAAATTATACATGCCTGGAAACATGTTCATAGGAAGGGAAGAGAGTCCTTAGAAAGGCCAAACTGCATCTCTGCAGAACCTTACCTCTGATGGGTGCAAACCAGAGCCATCAAATTAAGGATGCCTTATCCCCGTCAGGATGTTTTTCCCCTGAAAGAGTCCATTCTTTACTTCATGAATGACATGGAGAAGCTTCAGATCTCTTTCAACAAGGTCCAACGCGAGAAGAACTCTTGGAAGAACAAATACCAGATTATCAGCTTGGAATGCGCAAAAATCCAAGAGCTTTTAAAGGAAAAGGATGCTCTGATTGACATATTAGAGAAACATGCTATAGAAAGTCGGGAGGAACAAAGAAATTTGCTCTCTCCTTTCACTTGGCAAAGGATCATTGACCCGTCAACGATTGAAGGGGCCTGATCAAAGAAGAGAAAAATTCAGGAACCAGCATCTGAGCTTTCTTCAGAAAAAACTTAGGATCCATAGGCCTAGTTCTCCTTCTTTCACTTTGTAAAATATTGTACTTTTCCTAGTAAGATACTACAATCCTTTGAATTCAATAAAAGGTTTCCACCACTGTATGATATTTGCAACATAATTGTTAAAATTTCTTTTGAAAACAAAAACTAAAAAAAGATCATTCTCATTCTTTGCATATCATTCATCATTCTCATATAACACATCTTTGTCATTGAGTCTCACAGATGTGTCGCACTCTAAAGTTAAACTGTCTCATTCATACAATACTCGGGCCAATCGATAAAAGAAAATGGATGATCTCGAAGAAGAGAACAGAGAACTAAGAGAGGAAATCAATGCTTTGAATGAGAGTTTGGAGAAACTCCATAACACAATTGAATCCCTAGCAGCAGCTCAGGATCAACCACGTCAAAGGACTGGAATCTCAGAGCTTATGTCTACACTAGCATTTGAGACACCAGGTAGTCATCGTCAGTACAATATGCCCAAAGGTTTTCCCTGGGGCATGTCTTTCAATTTTGTACCTGAAGGATAAGTACCTCCAATCACTGAAGACCTTGAAGCCATAACAGGAACCTCTAGACCTGAAGGTTACAAACTTCGGGTAAATGAAGATGCAAGGGTTACAACAGAAACTCCTGAAGTTACAAACTTTAGGTCACTAAAGCGCCAAGAGTTACCGCAATAATGTCTATACCGCAACCTGTGATGCATATTATCCCAGAGGAACAGATTATGCAGGACACTTCTGGCATAAGCGAAGAAGTGTACAAAAGGATGAATGAATTCCATGAACAGTTCTTGGAAATGCAGAAAGAACAGCATGCCATTCACGGACAAGACTTGTTTGGTAAGGACACCGCTGACCTTTGTTTGGTCCCTAATGTAAAGATACTGCACAAATTCAAGGTGCCTGACTTTGAAAAATACAAAGACAACTCTTGTCCTCAAAGTCACTTGGTAATGTACGCCCGAAAAATGTCTACTTAGACAGAAAACCAACAACTATTGATCCACTACTTCCAAGATAGTTTAACTGGTGCCGCACTCAAATGGTACATGGGTTTAAACCGTACCAAGATCAGTACTTTCATAGATCTTGGGGCAGCTTTTATTCAACAGTATAAATATAATTTGGACATGGCACCAGATAGGGACCAACTCAGAGCAATGTCTCAGAAAGATAAAGAAACCTTTAAGGAGTATGCTCAAAGATGGCGTGAAATTGACGCCCAGATCTATCCTCCTCTCGAGGAAAAGGAAATGACAAAGATCTTCCTAAAAACATTGGGCTAATTTTATTATGACAGAATGGTTGCAAGTGCACCTAGTGACTTCACCGAAATGGTGAACATGGGAGTACACCTCGAGGAAGCAGTCCGAGAAGGCTGGTTAGTCAAAGAGGCAGAACCATCCAGCAGTATTAGTAATATCTCTCTGGGTAAGCAAAGGCGAAGATATCAACCTCGACAGGTAGCAACAGTATCTCCTATTGTCACTCCCGAACTAGCTCCAACATATCAACCTCAGGTTGCTCAGAGCCAGCCAAGTCAACAACAGTATCAGCAAAGGTAGCAACCGCCTCTTCAGCAGGCTCGCCTGTAGTACAGCAATAACAATCGTACTATACGGTCACCAGGGTTTGACCTCATATCAATGTTATATGCAGAATTATTTCCACTTTTACTAGCCAAGGGGAACGTTCAAACCAGGACTCTTCTTACAGTACCGGACAATCCGCCTTTTTGGTTCAAAGCAGATCAATCTTGCCCTTACCATCAAGGAGGACTAGGGCATAACATTGAGAATTGCCTCAACTATAAATCGGATGTACAGAAGCTCGTCAGAAATGGAGTTTTATCCTTTGAGGTGTAGCGTGCGGTTTTTTTCGGTGACGTGACCACCGTACCGCAAATGTGGGATTGGGTGCTACTTTCTAATTTTTGTATTTATCCTATGAAGCTAGAAAGGAAAGGGAAGATATCTTAAACTAACCCTGCACGCAAGTGTTTTCTTTAACATATGCTAAGAGATCGGGGATCGGGGTCTGGTTATACAAAGGGAAGCTATTAACACCCAGTGTATCTATGGTAATCCATAGGAACCTTCTTTTTCATGTATTTCTGTTAACTTGAAATGCTTTCTTGTGTTTATCTGTTGAGGATTGGGAAAGTTTCTCCTTTGGGAGTGTTGAGAGAATGTTTTTGTTGTTTTCGGGTTTTCTGTTGTTTTTGGGAAGGTACTGGACCTAAGGTTTTTTATTTCCGTGCTCTCTAAGATTTCGCAATCTTATGCCTACGTATTCCCGTATAGAGATTTGGGAAATCAGAGCAATCGTAGTTCCTCCTATTTCTATGGGAGGAAAGATATTTGGAGTCTTGTTTAAAGCCTAAGATTGAAGCTATCTGAGTATTTGGGTCTTATTTAAAGCCCAAGATTGAAGCTAAAAGGGTGATTGAGAGAGAATTTGTCATCTCTAAAGGGAGATATTTCACCTATTCATCACAAATGTTGAGAAATTGATTATAAGGGGAATTACTTTAACTAGGATATGAGAAACCCAACAATGCCATAATTTCCTTTATAAGAGGGATATCATGAAGGAAGAAGCTTTAACTCAGTGTAGAGCAATGCCACTTTTTCCTTTATGAATCTTTCATGCTAAGAGATGGACATTGGCTTGGATGTTAGGGATCCAGAGGCTTGCCACTTACAACAGTCAGATGAAAGATAAATTTTAGCTTGGATAAAGGAAGGAATCCAGCTTGGATTTTGAATCAACAAGTGTGCCACTTACAACAATTATCTAAAAAAAAAGGTTTTGATTGTTTGTTTTGATATGTGATGTACGGAGGACATATCTTCCTGCAGAGAGGACTCATGGTCTCATCTAAGGGGATGTTGATTTTTGTGTGCCTTGTTCAAAGCCCAAGGTTGAAGCTAAAAGAAAATGACTCCACTGGGTTGGGTTTTATTTGTCTTATACAAATCCCAAGATTGAGGCTAACCGGTGAAATTCTTATATGAAGCCTAAGAGGAGGCTATCTCTTGCTGAGGATTTATTGAAATCCAAGATCAGGTCCAAATTATATTGGGGAATCCAAAAGGAATTTACTCTTGATGGGAATCAGGGAAGAGTTGAAGTATCAGATGCCATGAGGTTTTAATTTATTGGGAATTTGTTGAGGTCAATTGACCTTGCCTGGGGTTTTCAAGGTGAAAGTTTAAGCCTTGTTGGGGGTCAGGGAAGTTTTAAAGGTGAATTTGAAAACCTTAGAGGTTTAAACTCTTCTGGAGACTGGTGTAGTGGTAGAGTGATCGGGTTTTTTAGGAAACTTGAGGGTCTCTGTGTGTTAAGTCCAAGAGAAGACTATAATAAGTGAGACTTTCCAAGTCTACTTGAATGAAGCCCAAGAGGAGGCTAAGACTATCCAAGTCTCTTAAGAAGAGGTAGACTCTGGTTGGAGAGAGATCTTTGTGTGATGCCCAAGAGGAGGTTGTGGGTTCTAGGGATGAAGATCAACCCTTGAATGATTGGATGTTCTGGGAATTTGACTCTCCTGGGGATTGAACTAGTATAGATGACTAATCTATCCTATGCTTTTAAGAAGCCTGTGGGTCCTTGTACTAAGCCCAAGAGGAGGCTGGGGAACTTCTAAGAAGCCTGTTGGTCCTTGTACTAAGCCCAAGAGAAGGCTGGGGATACTTCTAGGAAGCCTGTGGGTCCAAGCCTAAGAAAAGTTCAAGGAAGGTTTCACCGGGAATTAATCCTTGCTTTGTTGAACTGTTCTAAGGTTTGAAGAAATTCAAAAGAGGTTTCACCGGGAATTAATCCTCTCTGGGGAAATGAATTTCTTGTATATATATATTTTTAAGTTTTGACAGTCTTGAGAAAAGTTTCACCGGGAATAATGCCTTTCTCTTTTCCATATTGAATAAGCCCAAGAGGAGGCAGACTGTATTGATTGAATTTCCTATGAGGGAACTAGTTTTGACTATGTTAGAAGTGAACTCTGGTTTGACCTAAGTGTAGACCTAACTACTGGGGGAAACTTTAACAAATATGCACAGGTATATACAAATAAGTGTATTGACAGGTATATAACAAATATGCATTAATTTGAAAAGATGTTGGGACTTATACTCTGAGAAGATGCCCAAGTGTATGGTGATTGACTGTGTTGACTTACAAATGTATGATTAGGGTTTTAAGAAATTGAAGAAAGTTTTGAGAAAACTTTGAATTTGAATTTGAATTAAAAGAAAGTTGTTTGAAAAGAAAATAATGTTTGGGGATTACAACTCAAAGAGAGGCCCAAATGGTCTTAGAGCAGTTTCACCGGGAATAATGCTCCTCTTAGTACCAGTTAAAACATTCAGATGATTTTGAAAAAAACAGAAGTATGGGGCTTACAACTCAAGGAGAGGCCCATGGAAGTTGTTTATTGTTTAAAACAAAGTTTAAAAACAAAAGTTTGGGGCTTATACTCAAGGAGAGGCCCAGATGACTTATTTTGAAAACAGGGTTCGCACTGCGATAGCGAAAGACGTTGTGGGACTTATACTACAGCAGAGGCCCAAAATTGTTTTTGTAAAAAAGGGTTTGCGTCTTAGACTCTATAAAGAGGCCCAAAGATTATTTTTATACAAGAGATGGGGCTTACAGCTCAAGGAGATGCCCAGTTGAAAAACAGCGATCACACCGTTATTTTGAAAATCGCAGAGGGACTTATACAATGACTGAAGCCCTAATTATTTATTTACAAAAGGGATGGGTCTTACACTCTACAAAGAGGCCCAAAAATGTTTTAAATGAAGTTTGAAAAATTAAATTTAAGAAAAACCCTAATTTTAATTAAAAATACAATTTTTCAAAGAAAATTAAATGAAAAAATGATATAAAATATCAAATATATTTAAAAACAAGTTGTTAGCTTTTAAAAATGTTTTAAAAAATCATGTTTTATTTATATGCAAGTGTGAAATTCATTTGAATTTAATAAATCAAGATAAAAATTTCATTAAATTTTGTTTGAGTACAATTAAAATGAAATTCTTTACAAAAATTCAAAACATATTAAATAAATAATATAAATTTGATTTTTTTGTAGAATAAAATATTTTAACATTTTTGTGAATTTTGACAAAAAGAATCAATAAAAATGATTAAAAATCAAAGAGAAATTAATTTTTGAAATTAATTAAAAAATATAATAAAAATTCAAATATTCAAAAATTCAAAAAAGTCGCCAAGGCAACCTTCAACTTCCTCGCGCGAACCTCCATGGCCCGATTTGCAAAACCTTTCATATCTCTCTGATTACTCAATGGGTTTGACCTTTGTAAACATGAAAGTTGTCATTTTTGAACAAGGATTCCAATGGTACCAATTAATTGCTTTTATATTAAGTGTGGAGTGAGAAATCAAGTGATGAACACATGAACCCTAAATTTTGCAAGAACACTATGAAATCCTATACACGATAGCTACAAAGCAATTGATTGAGGGGAAACACTCTATACAAGTACAGAAACATGTTTGTAACTTGAAAACACATTTATGATGCATGAATCATAGAGTTTGAGAGTGTCAGGCTTATCTCTGCAAGAGGAAATCGATCCTCAGTTGTAGGTGTTACAGAAGTGTTTTGATGATCTGGACAGCTTCCTTGGACCTCAAGTAGTGTGTTGAGATGCTTAGAATTGATTGGAAACACCTGGAACTTGTTGTGGTACCTCAACTGCAAATAGGCCTAAGTTGGATTTTGAGATTTGTGATTCTGAGGATACAGATGATGGAGAAGTGTTTGGACAACTTCTACATGATGTATATTATGTGTCTACACTCTTGGTTTTGGTGGAATTATTTTCTATTTGAAAATTTGAACCTTACTTGCTAAAGAAGCAAATTTTGGTTCATGAGAAGGAAATGAGAGAAAACATGAATTTTGATGTTTTGGGGTGGTTTGATCAGTCACACATGACCTATATTTATAGTAGAGGAAGTTTGTTTTGCAAGGAATAGTGATTGGGGGGTGGATCACCCTATTATCCATTGAGTTTTGTCATGTAGCCAAAGTCTCCTCTAGCCATTGACTCGAGTCAATCTTGCAGGCCTATGGTCTTCTGATTCATGGACTAATCTTGACTCTTTTGTAATGTTATGAACTGATCCATGCCAACTCTATGTATCCATTCAATGCTTCATGACAAAGTTGGAGTTTTTCGAAATGAATCTTAAATGCCACATGCCTAAGGGATTGGATTTTTGACTTGGTGGCATTGTGCTCAGATTCTTCATCATTCATGTTGATATTGGATAGAAATACAATTATGCAAGTGTCCAAAATTGGCTCAAGAAATCATGGGATACAAGTCATATAACAATGCTGTTGTGTAGGGTGAAAAATGCCATTTTGTGAAGCTTATAACTTCTTGCTCAAGTTGAATCACGGGAGGCTCTTGTACTTTTTAGAAAGCCCCTATATCATACTTCAACTTTGATGTTTAACTTTGGTCTTGGTTCATTTTGGATCATAATGAAAAATGGCCTCAAAGTTGAAAAAAAATGAAACATGTTCTGTCTCAAAATTTCACTAAGTGTCCAAGTTCAAAAGTTTTGAAACCCTAACTTTATGGCTCCATAACTCAAAATCCAAGCTTTTTTTGGCTCATGGAGTACTGTGACACTTTTGTAGTGTGTAATGAGGGCTTTCGTTTGAGCTTTGGATGGAAGAAAATGGCTTTGTGGTTTGATAGTTATGATCTTGCAAAGTTGGGAAAAATCACCCTTTTTTCATAACTTAGAGAAATTTTAAGTTTCTTAAGATTACCCATTTTGCAAGTAACCTCACTTTTCTTGATTTTTCTTGATTTTCTTGATGGATGATGATCCAAACCATGAGTTAACATTGTTTTTGACTTAGGGGAGCAATGTTTGTCAAAAAATCTCAAAACTCAAACTTGGTTTTTGGGCACAGATGACTTTTTGTCAGATGAATTTCAAACTTTGAGATTCTTTATGAAATCAAGTTATTGACCTAATTCAAACCAAATGGATGGATTCCATAGGTGTTTTAGAGTGTCTTGAATAATGTCTCAAGGTTTGAGAACATGTCTTGGTCAAAAGTCAAAGGTATGGTTGATTTTTTCTCAAAAACCCTAGTTTGTGGTCAGATGAATTTTCATCTCCATATTGCTCATGAACCAAGTTCTTTGTGTCCATTTGAACTTGTAAGAGGATCAATATGAGATATTTGAGATCTTTAAAACATTCCTTGAGGTTTTGGCTCATGTCTTGTTCCAAAAGTCAACTTAGGGGTGAATTAGGCCAGGAAACCCTAATTCCTGATTTTTGATGAATGCATCCCCTGAGGCTATTTTGAACTTATGATTGGATTCATGAGGTCCCTTTGAGCCTCTTGGATCATGTTTTGAAGTATTGGCTCATGCCTAGTGTCGCTCCCAGGATTTTCATCAAGGTACAAACGCGAGAGTGGCGCGGAAAAACAGAGTCGCCAGCCGCGTAAATTTATCCCAAGAGAGGGAAAGGGAACACCGCATAAACCTAAGGAAGGGGGAAAGGAATGGTCATCGCAACCATAACCTGGGTTCGGGAGTCGGTTACGCGAGGGGAAGGTGCTAGCACCCCACGCGTCCATCGTACTCGATGGGATCCACGCTTGTTGTCTATTCTAAGGGTAAGTTATACTATCATCTAGGGCTGTACTAAAACGGGGAGGGAAAGACAAAGACAGACTCGGTAGGACGTCGACGTCCTAGGCCTACGTACCCCCCTTGTGCAATGGGGAATTCAGAGTCAACGTAGTTCGGACCAAGATCTTTTTGTGTTTTTTTTTATGAGCGACGTTAAGTTCGCGTCCGGCAGTTAGGGTCGATGCCTGTTTACGACTCAGACGGAAGGTAACGTGCCCTTTTTGAAAATAGCCTTTAAGTTGAAGATCCCGAAGGACAAAAAGGTTTGATGTTGGTTTGTGTTTTTTAGGACAGAAGTGGCTTAAGTTAGTTCCTAAGTTGCATTGCACCAAAGTCTAGGGCACAGGGGCAAATACTTAACGCATCGTCCCAAGACAGGACGCTCGCTAAGCACTCTAGAAAGATGAGAGGAAGCCCCTCATTTCTCATTCCCCATGCTTAAGGCTCGTGTGCAATACACCTTATTCTTATTAAGTGTTTTAAAGAAATTTGAGATGAGAAGAAAGAAGACACAAGGGTAACTCTAAGGGAGACTATGAGTCTTAAAGTTATCATGCATGGGTGACCTACGGTTAGTGAGGTTTGAAGACAACCTAAATCCTAAAGGAAGAAGATGAGGGAAGGAAAAAGTAAGGGTGACCATGGATACTTATCCATACCCTTAAAGAACTTACCTTAGACCCTGCATAAAAGATTAGTACAGAATAGACATAAGTAAGAGAGATGAGGTGAATGAAAATCAAACAATGGCAAACAACAATGATTATCATCCAAACATGAATCAAAGAAACAAAGAAACAGCCCCAAAGCAAATGGCACAAGTTCCTTTTCAAACAGATAATCATACAAGGTCAAAGATGCGCCTGAAAGAAAATCTCAAGTGAAAACAAATCAGATAATTAGAAAAATGACTCCTAAAATTCCCAAATTAAACATTAAGGTTCCTCAACCAGAGGTAAACAACATATCAAAAATCCCTGCAAAAAATCAAGATATTAGTCATTCAAATAATTAGGCAGAGTTCAGGTGGGAATTAGGGCTCAGTGTGCCAAAGGGAAGGACCTAAATGCAATATGAAATAAATTTAAAAATGAAAGAAAAATATTTTTAAGCAATTTCGGATGTTAGTGAACAAATGCAAAAAGAACGGATCAAAAATATTTTATGGATGCAGAGAAATAAAATAAAGAAATTAAGTATGCATTATGTGGATAATTCAAAAAGAAGTTGAATTAAATAATTAATTTAAATGATAAAAAATAAAATAAAAATAAAAAATAAAATTTGTAAAAATTATTAAAATGATAAATATGATGTATGAAATTTTTTAGTAATTTTTTAATGCAATTACATAATTTTAATAATTAAAATATGAAAATATAAATTTAAAATAAAATAAAATGAATTAGAAGTCCTGGGGGTGCAGATAGTAAGGACTTTGTGTTGAAAATGTTGAAACGGGCCAAGGGGGTGGTGCGAATAGGAAACAGGCCCATATTAATTAATCAGAAAAAAAAAAAAAAGGGTGCTTACCATGCTCCCCCCATGTGCCTGGCATGTGCGCTCATTAATGTGGTGTCACGTTTCTGGCCACATGATCAAAAACATAATAAAAGCAAAGGCCATGATGATAAGGGTGCACGGTAGTAAGTGTAGGCTGGCACACACGAAATTAAATAAAATAAAACACAAAAAACATAACACGTGGCACATGGGTGGCCGTTAGATCAAAAAATGGACGGCTGGGATTTCGTCTTCAACCTCCAGACCCTTGCCTCGCCGGACCACCGTCCCTCGCCGGAGCCCTACCGCCGGCCACCACCTGCAACCGCCAAACTGCCCAGAAAATGCGTATGGGTACACTATCCGACCCAGAATTTCGTCAGGAATCTAAATATGGCATCAAAAACCCCAAATTGTTAGTGTATAATAAAAAACGAATAAAAAACCATTAGGGCACAAAACTTTAAATCCATATTACAAGCAATTCACGCGTCCATAATTAAAAATAATTATACCAGGATATTCACCATTCATCACACTTCAATATAGACATAAAAAAGGGGAGTTTTAGGAGCACGAAAAAATCACCCACCTGAGATGGCACACCTCTAATCCTGGCTTTTGGCTGCGAACGGTGGTTGGGTTGTGTTCTAGAAATCCCCAGGAAGAGATTTGTGGAAGAACTTTGAAGAAAGACCTTGTAGATTGTGAGATTTGTTGAATTCAAGAATTAGGGTACAAGTTGTTGTTCTCCTTCAAATGCACGTGAATGAATCCTAACCAGTGCATGGATGGGTTTATAAAGACTAGGGTTTGCCTCTGAATATGAATTGGGCTTGGGTAATCCATTGTTTAATGATTTTTGAATAATTTTGGAAAAATGCATAATGTGAATTACACCTTTCTCCTTGCATGGATACTTGAGAATTATTTGATGGATCACCTCCATTTGGATTGCTAATCACACCATATTTAAATTGGGCCTTGAAACTTTTTTGATTCATGACTTTTGAATAATTTGGCATTTTTTAATAATGGGAAGAAAGTGAATAATAAACCATGGAATTTCTTCATTCTTGGGCCCAAAATAATCCTTAAGGAAAGTCTTTTAATATTATAATGTGGCATGAAGGAATGGATTTGATTGTAGGTCATTATGCCCAAAGTTGTGAAAATGGCACCATGAAAAACCCTAAAAACCACTTTGCCTTCTTTTGACTATAAGTTGAGTTTCACAAATGATATGGAGACCCATTAGTACTTGTTGGAAAGAGGAGAAAAAGATCTTCAACTTTCATGTTGGAGAAAAATTCATTTGAACCTTTCTTGATTATGAAAAGTCAAGTTGAATGCAGTGTAGGAACTTGCCAAAAAAGGAAACTTTTCATTATAGGTCACTTCCCAAATTTAGAAACTTTGCACCAACTCCTGATTCCTGATAAATATGTATAAAACTTGACACTTGAAGACCATATGAGGATGTGAGACCTTGAAAACTTTGGAGAGAACCTCAAAATTCCACAGTTGACTTCTCCTCTCACTGTTGACTTTTACCCAATTCACCTGATTCTCAATCTTCTGGTCAATTGAACTTCTCCTGAACCAAACTGATGGGCAAACTCCCATCCCTAGATACTTGGGGACCCAAGGAATACCATAGAATCAAGTCTTGCCCAAAAAGTCAGAAATAAACTGACTTTATAGCAAACCCTAGTTGTGGTACCCTCAGCCTAGGAGGAAATAGCACAGTCTCCAAATCCAAATTCCTCCGAATATGATATGTATCCTCTCCAACAAAGACAAGATATGCCATTTGATGATGATAAAAACCCAAGGAGCTTGCCCATTGAAGCAATAAACCCAAGAATCTCAAAACCCTAATCTATGCACTGGTTAGGAAAGGATGATCCACTTGAGCTCTCTTGGACAATACCAGGACTCTTGCTTGACCCTCTGAAGCACTGCCTCAGGCACCTTGACCCCATGCTAAGAACCAATGATATGCACACATGATAATGCAAAATGCAATGCAACATAAGCCAGTTAGTAATAAAGTAAGGAGAGCAAATTTTGGGGTGCAACAGCTGCCCCTATTCAATCAACTTGGTCCTGAAGGTGTGATAGCAACGGCTCTCAGACATTCCAGGGTACATGGGGATTGAATACCGAAAGAGCCCCAGAAATTTGCTTATGGTAAGAATAACGAGAGAGAGTGTGCTGAAAAATAAGGAATATGACCTCAACCATATCCACAAGGAAAAAACAAATACGACCTCAATCGTACCCAAAAGACGAATACAACCTCAAAGGAAGACTGACCTCAATCACTCTACCCACAAAGAAAATATGAATACGACCTCAATCGCACCACAAAACGAATACAACCTCAATTGCATCCGCAAAGGAAGACTGACCTCAAAAACACGAATACGACCTCAATCGCACCCACAAAACGAATACAACCTCAATTATACCCGCAAAGGAAGACTGACCTCAATCACTCTACCCCCAAAGAAAACACGAATACGACCTCGATCGCATCCACAAAACGAATACAACCTCAATTGTACCCTCAAAGGAAGACTGACCTCAATCACTCTACCCGCAAAGAAAAGACGAATACGACCTCGATCGCATCCATAAAATGAATACAACCTCAATTGTACCCTCAAAGGAAGACTGACCTCAATCACTCTACCCGCAAAGAAAAGACGAATACGACCTCGATCGCATCCACAAAACGAATACAACCTCAATTGTACCCTCAAAGGAAGACTGATCTCAATCACTCTACCCGCAAAGAAAAGACGAATACGACCTCGATCGCATCCACAAAACGAATATAACCTCAATTATACCCTCAAAGGAAGACTGACCTCAATCACTCTACCCGCAAAGAAAAGACGAATACGACCTCGATCGCATCCACAAAATGAATACAACCTCAATTGTACCCTCAAAGGAAGACTGACCTCAATCACTCCACCCACAAAGAAAACACAAATACGACCTCAATTGCACCCTCAAAACGAATACAACCTCAATTGTACCCTCAAAGGAAGACTGACCTCAATCACTCTACCCGCAAAGAAAAGACGAATACGACCTCGATCACATCCACAAAACGAATACAACCTCAATTATACCCGCAAAGGAAGACTGACCTCAATCACTCTACCCACAAAGAAAATAAGAATACGAATACAACCTCAATTGCATCCACAAAAACGAATACAACCTCAATTGTACCCTCAAAGGAAGACTGACCTCAATCACTCTACCCACAAAGAAAATAAGAATACGAATACAACCTCAATTGCATCCACAAAAATGAATACAACCTCAATTGTACCCTCAAAGGATAACCAACATAAAGTGGACTTCACTAGGGATAACGTGAAACAAGACTCACAAAAGAAAAAGGCCAAAATGAGGCAAGCGAAGACAAACTTCTAACGGACTCCTGATCCACAGATAAGATGACTCCGTTAGGGAGGGTGAAATCTAAATAAAAGACTACCGGGGAGCACAAGTATGAGGAACGCATCCCTCCAAAATCTCCGGAGTTATGCCATCTCTGCTGAGAAAGAGAACTGGCAAGGAAAGTATCAGACCTGGCTTATGCTTTGGAATGCAAATGTTTGAATTTTGCCGTAATGCTCCACACAAAGTGGAAATGCTACGCGTTTTGAGGATGCCATGCTTATGATATGTAAAAGGGGTCCCTCCAGCAAAATAAATGCCGGAGAGAAAAGATCAATTCAGCCGGGGATGACAAAAATAAATTGTCCTCTAAACCTAGGAACTCTGCTGAGAAGGATCACACTGATCGACTCCTTGGATCAACAACTTCTGCTGGGGATGAAATCCCGAAAGAACTACCAGGGGCCACGCCCGTCTGAAGGTAACATCCAACCTGAGATTTCTCCTCTGCTAGGGGAGTTAAGAATGAACGCCAATAACAGAACCGAAAGTCCATTACTGAAGATTGCTAATATCCAATTGGGCTTAGGACCTGCTGGAGAAAACAGCCCATAATACCATCCTGCTTGGGGATACTTCTGAACTGCTGAAGGGGAGAATGTCCTTACCCCCACCTTGCTGGGGATTAGAATATGACATTGTTGGTGAAAGTACGCTTCTTGACTGGATAGGGAAGTGAGCACCACGATTCTGTGGGGAAACAACGTCTTGATTCGGAGAAATAACTTTCCAAGTCTTCTGTTGGGGGAAGTCTGCTCTGCTGAGGAATGGTTGCCCTGCTGGGGAAGGAGCAATCTCGATGCTGGGGAGTACAATGTTGTTGCCCTGCAAGTCAAATAACAACAACAAAAAGAGAATGCCACAACATAACCATCACTGTTAACGCCTAAGTAATTTCTACTGCTTTTCGTTATGCTTCGCAAAGCTCAAAGTTTTATATGCAATGTTTATAAAAAATATCGGACGTTTTTGCAAACAAAACAGTAAAAGTAAAACAAGCAACAGAAAAATCTTTGAATGAAATGAATATTTTATTGAGAAAAGCGGCCTGTAAATAGGCATTTACAATGGGAAGCAATTTCTAGAAAGAGGTAATTGCGCAAAAACAAAAAGAAAATACACATGTCGGCAATGTGGGAACAGATATCCACCATGATTCGACTCAGCTATGACCCATACGACTTGCTTATCCACAAATGTCTTGACCTTTGAAGAGACTAACTGTACTGATCCTTTTCTTTTAGAATTTCCAAGTGTTGAAAGTGTTCACAGATCGAACGCAGACTATAGCCTTTCGCTTATAAATCCCTAACTTTTGCCTGGATCGCCCTTTTCGGGTTTTCAATCCACCGGGATACCCATTTTTGCCAAAGTCGCCTTTTCAGGTTTTCAACTTTGTGGGTGTACACATTTCTTTTTACATTTTATCCCTAATTTTTGCCCGAACCTTTTCCTTTTTATGGTTCGCCGGGATGCCCCTTTTTGCCTGGACTTTCTTTTTATGTCCAGCGGGTCTCTTTCATGCGAAGTATTTTTTGACTACGTCTGCGTTCACAGGGGATGTAAAATCTTCGCCATCCATAGTTGAGAGTAGTAAGGCTCCACCAGAGAAAACCTTTCTGACTACATACGGCCCTTCGTAGTTTGGAGTCCATTTGCCCCTGTGATCTGTCTGAGGAGGAAGGATCCTTTTCAAAACCAATTCACCTGTCTGAAAATTCCGAGGGCGTACTTTCTGATCAAAGGCATGCTTCATCCTGCTCTGATACAAACGACCATGTGCGATGGCTGCCAATCTCTTTTCTTCAATAAGGTTCAACTGATCCAACCTGCAGCGTACCCATTCAGCTTCATCAAGCTTCACATCTGCCAGAACTCTCAAAGACGGAATCTCGACCTCTAAGGGTAAAACTGCTTCCATACCATATACCAATGAGAAAGGGGTTGCCCCAGTTGACGTACCCACCGAAGTACGGTAACCATGTAGAGCATAAGGTAACATCTCATGCCAGTCTTTATACGTTACCACCATCTTCTGCACAATCTTCTTGATATTCTTATTTGCCGCCTCAACAGCCCCATTCATCTTCGGACGATAGGGAGAAGAATTGTGATGCTCGATCTTAAAACTCTGACATAGTTCCTTCATCATCTTATTATTCAAATTCGAGCCATTATCAGTAATGATTCTCTCCGGGACCCCATAACAACAGATGATGTCCTTCTTTATAAACCGGGCTACCACTTGCTTGGTGACATTGGCGTACGAGGCTGCCTCCACCCACTTTGTGAAATAGTCAATGGCAACCAAAATGAAACGATGCCCATTGGAAGCAGTAGGCTCAAGCTTTCCAATCATATCTATACCCCACATTGCAAACGGCCAAGGAGATGACAAAACATTTAGAGGCGTAGGCGGTACGTGCATCTTATCTGCATAAATCTGGCATTTATGGCACTTCCGAGCGTACTTGAAACAATCTGACTCCATAGTCATCCAGTAATATCCTGCTCTCAACAACTTCCTAGCCATGGTATGTCCACTGGAATGAGTACCGAAAGAACCCTCGTGAACTTCCTCCATCAATACCCCTGCCTCATGTTCGTCAACACAACGTAGCAAGACCATATCGAAGTTCCTCTTATATAACACATCATCCTTGTTCAAGAAGAAGTTCCCTGCCAACCTTCTCAGAGTCTTCTTATCCTTGGTGGAGGCACCCTCCGGATACTCTTGTCTCTTCAGAAAAACCTTAATATCATGATACCACGGTTTGCCATCAGACACATCTTCAATTGCAAACACAAAAGCTGGTCTGTCCAGACGCATGATTCTAATCGAAGGTGTTTCATTCCAACGGTTCACCTTATACATGGATGCCAATGTCGCCAACGCATCAGCCATCTGATTCTCAGCTCGGGGCACATGATGAAAATCCACCCTATCAAAGAAAGGTAACAACCTTCTGGCATATTTGTTATAAGGTACCAAATTTGCCTGACGAGTCTCCCATTCTCCTGTAATCTGATTAACTACCAACGCGGAATCACCATAGACATCGAGGTTCTTAATTCTCAAATCAATTGCTTCTTCTAACCCCATGATGCATGCTTCATACTCCGCCTCGTTGTTGGTACACACAAATGCTAACCGGGCAGTGAAAGGTATATGAGAACCCTTCGGAGTTGTAATGATTGCCCCAATTCCATTGCCATATGAGTTGATAGCCCCATCAAAAATCACCTTCCACTGTGATCCAATCTCAGGTCCTTCGTCAGGCAGAGGCTCTTCACAATCCTTCATTTTCAGAAACATAACATGCTCGTCTGGAAACTCAAACTTCATAGGCTGATAATCCTCAACTGGCTGATCAGCAAGATCTTCTGACAGAACACTTCCCTTAATGGCCTTCTGAGAAACATACTGAATATCGTACTCTGTCAAAACCATCTGCCAACGGGCTATCCTTCCAGAAAGTGCCTGCTTCTCAAACACGTACTTAATCAGATCCATCTTCGAAATCAACAGGGTTGTGTGATTTAACATATACTGCCTTAGGCGCTTGGCTGCCCAAGCGAGTGCACAACATGTCTTTTCCAGCATAGAGTATCTTGATTCGCAATCAGTGAACTTCTTACTCAAGTAGTAAATGGCGTGCTCTTTCTTACCCGTCTCGTCGTGTTGACCGAGCACACAACCCATCGAATTCTCAAGAACCGTAAGGTACATAATCAGCGGTCTCCCAGACACTGGTGGCATAAGGACTGGAGGTTCCTGCAGATACGTCTTTATCCTTTCAAACGCCTCTCGACAATTTTCATTCCACCTGACCTCTTGGTCCTTTCTTAATAACTTGAAAATTGGTTCACATGTATCTGTCAGATGAGAGATGAACCTGGCAATGTAATTCAACCTCCCCAAGAAACCACGAACCTCTTTCTCTGTTCTTGGCTCAGGCATCTCCTGTATGGCTCTTATCTTTGCAGGATCAACCTCTATACCCCTTTCACTAACAATGAATCCCAGTAATTTACCAGACCTCACGCCGAAAGTGCACTTGTTCGGATTCAACCTCAATCTGAACTTCCTCAACCTTTCAAACAACTTCTGGAGGTTTACCAAGTGTTCTTCCTCTGTCTGTGACTTCGCAATCATGTCATCAACATAGACTTCGATCTCCTTGTGAATCATATCATGAAAGAGAGTCACCATCGCCCGCTGATAGGTTGCCCCAGCATTCTTCAATCCAAAGGGCATTACCTTGTAGCAAAATGTTCCCCACGGTGTTATGAAAGTAGTATTCTCCATGTCCTCTGGGGCCATTTTGATTTGGTTATACCCAGAGAAGCCGTCTATGAAGGAAAACACAGAATATTGTGCAGTATTGTCCACTAACACGTCAATGTGGGGAAGCGGGAAATCATCCTTCGGGCTCGCCCTATTCAAATCTCGGTAATCGACACACATCCTGACCTTCACATCCTTCTTAGGTACAGGTACAATATTAGCAACCCACGGAGGATAATTTGTCACAGCAAGAAATCCGGCGTCCAACTGTTTCTGAACCTCTTCCTTGATCTTGACGGCCATATCTGGTTTCGTCCTTCTCAATTTCTGCTTGACTGGAGTACAACCCTCTTTAAGCGGCAGTCTGTGTGAGACAATGTCAGTGTCAAGCCCGGGCATGTCTTGGTAAGACCAGGCGAAGATATCCACATACTCTTGAAGCAACTCAATCAATCTTCCCTTAACAGTGTCTTCCAGGGCAGCCCCAACCTTTACTTCTCGTTTAACATCCTCGGTTCCCAGATTAACAGTCTCAACTTCCTCCTGATGAGGTAAAATAACCCTTTCCTCTTGTTTCAGTAACCTGGCTAATTCTTCTGGTAAGTCACAGTCTTCGTTAGTCTCTTCTTTGGCCTGATAAATGGGATTGTCGAAGTCATATCGAGCCATAGCCAAGTCATGGGTGGAATCTGAACAAAGGAACCTGCATGATGGATGTTTTATGTTCATTATGAGTGCAACAAACAAGAAAACACATTGCCATTTTGATGTGGGTTAATGCAAAAAGTAAAAATAGAAAGACAGGGATCGAAATATTTGAATGAAAAACGTCCTTTATTGATGATAAAAATAGCAAATAAAACATCCAAGCCCTACAAATAAATATCACTATGCCTTGGGCAGAGCGTAGGACTCAACATAACAGAAAACAAAAGTAAATTACTCCGGGCGCGTCACTTGGATAACTTTCTCGGAGGACCAGTTGCCTAGACTCTGACCAGGAATGCAGGGGCGGATCCATTCATCCATGTCACAATCACTATCTCCTTCACCCTCAATAGCATTGACTCTGTCGAAGAAAACACTGGCACTGGTGAAACGGACTGGACCATAGAACTTGGGAGGCTCTTCAGAATGCCTAGGTGGCTTGTATCCCAGTCCATGAGTATCTTGCTTCCTTTGAACATCAATAACACTGCCCCACTTTTGAGAACCACCAGCTTCAACTATAGCACGCGCCTCTTTGAACGAGGACATTGGAACTTCTGGTTGTATGACGACTTCAGGTTGGGCAACCGCCTCAGGCTGAGTGACTGCCTTTGGGGGGTCCTGGGGAATCTTCACAGCTTCAAAGGCTTGGCACAAAGTTTCTTGTATCTCACCATCTACCTCTACATACTTGAAGGTCGATAGGTGACTCACCATGATATCTTCTTCACCACAAACAGTCACAACGTGGCCATCCACCATATACTTCAACTTCTGGTGCAGCGTAGAAGTTACTGCCCCAACACCGTGGATCCAAGGGCGACCCAACAAACAACTATAGGCAGGCTGAATATCCATTATGTAGAAGGTGGTGTTGAAAATCTCAGGACCCACCTTGATTGGCAGAACTAACTCTCCAAACACTGATCTCTTGGAGCCATCAAAAGCACGTACCACCAAGTCACTTGGTGTACAAATCAACCCACGAGTATCCAACTTCATCAGAGCCTTGTTCGGTAGCATATTCAAAGACGACCCAATATCAACTAACACATGCGACATCAAAGAACCACGGCATTCCACTGAAATATGCAGAGCGTTGTTGTGATTCCTCCCAGCCGGAGTCAGATCTAAATCGGTGAAACCCAAACCATTAACAGCATTCACATAAGCCACAACCCCTTCTAACTGGTTGACAGATATCTCCTGCGGTACATAAGCCATATTCAGAATCTTCAGCAATGCATTTCGGTGTGCCTCGGAGCACAACAGTAAGGATAGGATGGAAATCTTCGATGGAGTTTGGTGAAGCTGGTCAACAATCTTGTAATCACTTTTTCTGATCAACCTCATAAACTCTTCTACGTCTTCTGAGAAATCATCCCCACCTGGCTTTGTCGTAGAATTATTAGCTTCCTACCTCTGTACAGACTCATCCATCATCTGCTTACCTTTGTCTTGTCTTGAACTGCTAGCTTGATTCTCAGAGGGAATAGAGACTCTACCACTCCTAGTGATAGCCCCTGCTTCAACAAGATTTTCCACCCCTGTATTCACAGCTGATGTTTTTTCCAATTCCAGCTTCTTACCATTAACAGACACCTCGGCCCCATAATTCCATGGGATGGCCTTGGTACTCTCATACGGAACTGGTCCGGGAACAGTGATAGTGACCGGCGCTGGTCTTGCCGGCGCTGATATAGTTATCGTCTTGAATGGAATTGTTATCGTGGCAACATCAATCTCTCTGTCAGTAATAATACTCTGCTTACAGCCCCTGTCAAACTGTAATATCCCTTCGCTGATCATTTCCTGAATACCTACTTTCAATAAATCACAACCGCCTGGCTGCGACACACATTCTACACAACCTTCATCACAACCGGGAAATACCCCTCCCTTCAACAGTCTTTTCTTCACCACACCCAAGGGAGTTTGGATTTCGTTCACATCTGAAATCAAACTCAAGTCTTCACAGTCTTTAATAATAGCATTGACCTTCGGCCCACCGTGATTCGGCATCGGATTCTGATTCACATTCGGGACGTCATTGGAGAAATTAATGGCTTTGGAATCCAGCAGATCTTGAACCCGATGCTTAAAAGTTTTACAGTTTTCAATATAATGTCTGGGTGCCCCAGAATGAAACTCACAGTGGGCGTTGGCGTCATAGCCGGGAGGTGGATTACCGGTAGGTGGAGCCAATGTTCTCTTCTGGATTAACTGTAGCTGTAGCAAGTACTGAAATAATTGAGCGTATGGAAAAGGTGGAGTGTCAAAATGCCTATCCCGCCTAGTCAGAGGCTGAGACCGGCGAGGAGCCTGATTTTGTTGCTGAGTCACCGCTGGCTGCTGAGGTGTTGCTGGGATGGTTACAGAAGCCACCTGCTGATTGTAGTTCTGACGAGGTCCATCTCTACCACGATATGATGACACAGAGTTTGTATCTCCCTCCTTCTTCTTATAACCATTGGCATAAGACTTCTTGCTTCCTCCAGATGAGGACCCATCACTTCCTGATATCTTCCTCGCCTTGATTCCGCTTTCCACCATTTCCCCCACTAAGATCAAGTCAGCAAACTTTCCAGTCATACATGGTACCAGCTTTTCATAGTAATGACCCTGCAAGGTGGCCATAAACATAGTTATTATTTCACGTTCCAACATGGGAGGCTGAACCCTCGCTTCCAGTTCACGCCACCTCTGAGTGTACTCCTTGAAGCTCTCATTGTTCTTTTGTGACAGATTCTGCAGCTGTGTTCTGTTAGGAGCCATATCAGTGTTATATTGGTAATGTCTGATAAATGCCCCCGCCAGATCTCTCCAACTATGCACATCCTTCCTTTCCAGTTGCATGTACCACTCCAGGGATGCCCCAGATAGGCTATCCTGGAAGCAATGCATCATCAGCTTTTCATTCTTCGCATATGCAGCCATCTTACTTGCATACGCCCTGACGTGGGTCCTCGGACAAGTCATACCATTATACTTCTCGAAAGTGGGAGTCTGAAACTTGTGTGGAATAACAACGCCTGGAACCAGCCCCAAATACTCTAGATCCATTCCCACAGAATCCTGATTCACAACACTCCTCAGTTGTTCCTCAATCAAATGGATCCTCTGATCCTGATCAGTCTCGGGACCAGCATCCCCACCTGGAAAAGAAAATGCATCATCCTGAACATCATCATACTGACGACCCTGAACTGCGCCAGTACCAGTACCACCTCCCCCAGCATTTTCAGCTCCGCTCGGAGGAATCACAACACTAGAAACCGGAACACCTCCGCCCGTAGGACCATTCTGACCATTATCAGTAACACCAGTCTGAAGTCCTCCATGAAGGACACCATCATTATCAACCCTCGCAATCAGTGGCTGAACGAGAGTTCTCAACTGTTCTTGTCCCTGAGCAACCCCTTGCATCAATTCCATGAATTGGTTCATGCGAGTCCGCATCTCAATGATCTTATTCTGTAGCTGATCCATGAGTCTCTTCCGATTCTGCTTAGTAGGATACCGATGAATATGCTGATCTGCAATTCTGAGATGAGAACAAGATAAGAATACCGGAGATAAACACCTGTCATGCAAAATGATTATGCAAAATGATTATGAATATGCAAATGCAAATGGACGTGTTTGAAAATTCACAAGGCGATCCACCCTTTGATTCTGGTTTAATAACAAGATATAATGGAACTTCTGCTCATATATTAAGAAAACCATAGGAAAACCAAATGTTGACAATCACGAATCCAAGATAACAAATCTGAACACATAAATCATAGAGGTCCCAACCAACAAGCCTGGTGGTGTCCAAATACAATAAAAGAGAAAAGGAAACTATGGCATGTCATCAAAATTCACAAGTGTCAATCCCCCCCATCCATTATGCTTTCTGCACCAGTCTTGAATCTCCTTGAACAACTTTCTGGTATCGGGATGCTTCGGCCTTTGAATTAGCCCTTGAATGAGAAGGTCTCTCCTGTGTATGATCCCATCCAAGTATCGGCAATGTAACTCCGAAGCGTCTTCTCCAGAAACACCATCCATGCTAGGACCCTCGTGTCTAGGTTTCTTCACTCCAACTTGGACTTTCAGTTCTTCCATGGAGGTTATGGCTTCATTGAGTCGACCCTCAACTACTTGTCTCTTGAATATCCCTGATAAGATCTCGGCGTCTTTCTTCTTGAGCGTCGACCTCAACTGATCAATCTTAGCTATGTAGTCGTCTTCCTTTCTCTTATTCTCAGCCATGGCAGTTTCTTGGTGATCATTGAACCTGCGAATCTTCAACAAGGCCTTGCCTAATTCCTCCTCCTTGGACCTGAGAACGTTACTGACCCCATCCAAAGCTTGTTTCATCCTTTCTCTGGATGTGACCATGTCAGCAAGCTCTTTTTCTGCTTTAGCAAGGAGCTCTGTCTTCAACTTGGCGGTATGAACAGCTTCACCCCGCTCATGCTTCCACTGATAAATTTCTCTCTTTAGCTCATTATTCCCTTCCCGCAACCTTTCCTTTTCAGCCCATAATTTGTTATACTTCTCCAACTCAACGGTGGTAGGAGGCTTGATCACCAAAGGATACAAAGGTGGTTCCACCTAGAATGGAAGAAGCTCCTCTTCTGCTCTCTTCTTAATCCACTCTTTATAGGGAGGGAAAGCCCGATTATTACTTTTCCCGAATGGAATCTTACCCTTCTTAGTCACCTGTTTCCAAGAATTCACAACTTTCCTTATCAACCCTTGATCCTCAATACCATTGAAGAATAAGGATTCTCGGACATCTCGCTCTTCGGGTGGATTCTTCAAAGGATAGCCAAACTGTCTGATAGCTAGGGAGGGATTATAGTTAATTCCACCTTTCCTCCCAATCAAGGGAACATTAGGGAATTCTCCGCATTTGCAAATAATCTCCATTCCTAGCAAGTCACGATTAATCCAAACGATGTTATAAGCAGTGAAGCCCATAACCCTCTTAGACCACTTCAGAGAATCTTTCGTATCAACGAAAGCGCCAGATTCAGGGAGACGACTCAAAAACCAAGTAGCTAAGAGTGGTGCACAGCAACTTATAGTTTTCCCACGCCTATTCTCATTCTTATAGTGAACTGAATGGTACACATCACCAAGCAAGGTAGGTATAGGATTCTTCGAAATAAAGATTCTGACGGCATGCATATCCACCAGATTAGGAATATTCGGAAACAAAACAATCCCATAAATACACATAGCTAGGATAGCTTGGAAAGCAGTCCAGTTCTTCTCTTTGACATGTATTCAGGCTTGATCAAACAGGAACTTCAATAGGAAACCCTTAACTCCTTATTTTTCTTCAATATTACTGTTCAGGACGGATTCACTAATATGAAGAGCCACAGCCATTTCTTTTATACCGGGGTGTTCTTCAGAAAAGAAAACTATATCATGACTGATAAGAATTCCCAAAATAAATGAGAACTCCTCCAACGTTGGTGCCAAGATGTAGTCCGGGAAAGTGAAGCAACGCAGAGACGGATCGTAAAACTGAAGAAGTGTGTGAATGGCATCCTTCTCGTACTTGGAGATGTTATAGACAAATTTCAAAAGTCTTCCATACCTTCCACTGAACTCTGTACGAACTCCGAAACCAGCCATATTAATCAGTTTGTGAATCAGTGTCAAAGTCGGTTCTGGGAACAAATAGGCAACAGTCTTCTTTCTCTGAACATCCATACTGAAGTAACCTCAGAAAACTGGAATCAAGAGTAAGATGCAAGCCCTGAAAAATGTCAAACATGTCAGAATGCAAGAAAAATGATATGCTTATGCAAACATGGGGTCAAGGCACACTGCTGGATGTGTTGTGCTGTTAACTGAATGAGAAACCAGAAAACCAGAACTCTGAACCACTGAGGAACCCAAATAATCGGACATTGATGAGAAATCCAGAAAACCGGGTGGGTTGAAAGTCTCGGTTACCTGCAAACCTGCAAACGCCCATCCCCTCTCACATGTGGGTACTAGGATGTTCAGTATCCCGGGCTCTCAAGTCGAGAAATGATGATACGTTCACCATTTCTGGTTTGGCATCATCATCAATCGAGGAGGCCTCAACTGATTCTCCAAAGCGGAAGGTCCTCAGCTTTGGCACTGAGGTCGAGAAACAATAGTACATTTATCCCTCGGGGTACAGTACTAAAGTCAATCGAGGAGTGCCTCCACTGATTCTCTTCAAAACGTAGGGGCCATCCTATGCGAGTTCCAAAGTGGGCCCTCGGGTGCGAATGGTTTTGCCACAGGATATGGTCTGCCACTGTCACCACTAAAGAGGGATGTTTCCACTAAGGTCCTCAATGATCGGTCACCAGAGTCGACATCTCTCTAGATCAACACCCCAACATGCGCAAGACACACACGTTAGAATGCATCCCAAGATAGCCTCGTCTGGCTGTGAATTTCGTGAACACACAAACGTACCAAGCGGGCACGTAGGTCTCACTAATTTCCACCCTAGTCCTAGGGTATTCTCAAGCCTTGGTATTGGGCTTAGCTCTCGGTCCCACCCAACCTGCAAAACAAAGACAGCCAGCACAGCACAGCAGCATGACAGTAATAAAAAATGAAATGCAGAAAATGCGGTAAAAATAAAAAATAAAAATAAAATACAACATATAAAGAAAATCAAAACAAAACACCCAAAGAGAACAAAGACAAGCAAGCGTTAGGACTGACTCGCTTAGGGATGGACCAGCATAGGTCAACCAGAATCCCCAGCAGAATCGTCAGCTGTCGCTCCCAGGATTTTCATCCAGGTACAAACGCGAGAGTGGCGCGAAAAAATAGAGTCGCCAGCCGTGTAAATTTATCCCAAGAGAGGGAAAGGGAACACCGCATAAACCTGAGGAAGGGGGAAAGGAATGGTCATCGCAACCATAACCTGGGTTCGGGAGTCGGTTACGCGAGGGGAAGGTGCTAGCACCCCACGCGTCCATCGTACTCGATGGGATCCACGCTTGTTGTCTATTCTAAGGGTAAGTTATACTATCATCTAGGGCTGTACTAAAACGGGGAGGGAAAGACAAAGACAGACTCGGTAGGACGTCGACGTCCTAGGCCTACGTACCCCCCTTGTGCAATGGGGAATTCAGAGTCAACGTAGTTCGGACCAAGTTCTTTTTGTGTTTTTTTTATGAGCGACGTTAAGTTCGCGTCCGGCAGTTAGGGTCGATGCCTGTTTGCGACTCAGACGGAAGGTAACGTGCGCTTTTTGAAAATAGCCTTTAAGTTGAAGATCCCGAAGGACAAAAAGGTTTGATGTTGGTTTGTGTTTTTTAGGACAGAAGTGGCTTAAGTTAGTTCCTAAGTTGCATTGCACCAAAGTCTAGGGCACAGGGGCAAATACTTAACGCATCGTCCCAAGACAGGACGCTCGCTAAGCACTCTAGAAAGATGAGAGGAAGCCCCTCATTTCTCATTCCCCATGCTTAAGGCTTGTGTGCAATACACCTTATTCTTATTAAGTGTTTTAAAGAAATTTGAGATGAGAAGAAAGAAGACACAAGGGTAACTCTAAGGGAGACTATGAGTCTTAAAGTTATCATGCATGGGTGACCTACGGTTAGTGAGGTTTGAAGACAACCTAAATCCTAAAGGAAGAAGATGAGGGAAGGAAAAAGTAAGGGTGACCATGGATACTTATCCATACCCTTAAAGAACTTACCTTAGATCCTGCATAAAATATTAGTACAGAATAGACATAAGTAAGAGAGATGAGGTGAATGAAAATCAAACAATGGCAAACAACAATGATTATCATCCAAACATGAATCAAAGAAACAAAGAAACAGCCCCAAAGCAAATGGCACAAGTTCCTTTTCAAACAGATAATCATACAAGGTCAAAGATGCGCCTGAAAGAAAATCTCAAGTGAAAACAAATCAGATAATTAGAAAAATGACTCCTAAAATTCCCAAATTAAACATTAAGGTTCCTCAACCAGAGATAAACAACATATCAAAAATCCCTGCAAAAAATCAAGATATTAGTCATTCAAATAATTAGGCAGAGTTCAGGTGGGAATTAGGGCTCAGTGTGCCAAAGGGAAGGACCTAAATGCAATATGAAATAAATTGAAAAATGAAAGAAAAATATTTTTAAGTAATTTCGGATGTTAGTGAACAAATGCAAAAAGAACGGATCAAAAATATTTTATGGATGCAGAGAAATAAAATAAAGAAATTAAGTATGCATTATGTGGATAATTCAAAAAGAAGTTGAATTAAATAATTAATTTAAATGATAAAAAATAAAATAAAAATAAAAAATAAAATTTGTAAAAATTATTAAAATGATAAATATGATGTATGAAATTTTTTAGTAATTTTTTAATGCAATTACATAATTTTAATAATTAAAATATGAAAATGTAAAATTAAAATAAAATAAAATGAATTAGAAGGCCTGGGGGTGCAGATAGTAAGGACTTTATGTTGAAAATGTTGAAACGGGCCAAGGGGGTGGTGCGAATAGGAAACAGGCCCATATTAATTAATCAGAAAAAAAAAATAAAAAAGGGTGCTTACCATGCTCCCCCCATGTGCCTGGCATGTGCGCTCATTAATGTGGTGTCACGTTTCTGGCCACATGATCAAAAACATAATAAAAGCAAAGGCCATGATGATAAGGGTGCACGGTAGTAAGTGTAGGCTGGCACACACGAAATTAAATAAAATAAAACACAAAAAACATAACACGTGGCACATGGGTGGCCGTTAGATCAAAAAATGGACGGCTGGGATTTCGTCTTCAACCTCCAGACCCTTGCCTCGCCGGACCACCGTCCCTCGCCGGAGCCCTACCGCCGGCCACCACCTGCAACCACCAAACTGCCCAGAAAATGCGTATGGGTACACTATCTGACCCAGAATTTCGTCAAGAATCCAAATATGGCATCAAAAACCCCAAATTGTTAGTGTATAATAAAAAACGAATAAAAAACCATTAGGGCACAAAACTTTAAATCCATATTACAAGCAATTCACGCGTCCATAATTAAAAATAATTATACCAGGATATTCACCATTCATCACACTTCAATATAGACATAAAAAAGGGGAGTTTTAGGAGCACGAAAAAATCACCCACCTGAGATGGCACACCTCTAATCCTGGCTTTTGGCTGCGAACGGTGGTTGGGTTGTGTTCTAGAAATCCCCAGGAAGAGATTTGTGGAAGAACTTTGAAGAAAGACCTTGTAGATTGTGAGATTTGTTGAATTCAAGAATTAGGGTACAAGTTGTTGTTCTCCTTCAAATGCACGTGAATGAATCCTAACCAGTGCATGGATGGGTTTATAAAGACTAGGGTTTGCCTCTGAATATGAATTGGGCTTGGGTAATCCATTGTTTAATGATTTTTGAATAATTTTGGAAAAATGCATAATGTGAATTACACCTTTCTCCTTGCATGGATACTTGAGAATTATTTGATGGATCACCTCCATTTGGATTGCTAATCACACCATATTTAAATTGGGCCTTGAAACTTTTTTGATTCATGACTTTTGAATAATTTGGCATTTTTTAATAATGGGAAGAAAGTGAATAATAAACCATAGAATTTATTCATTCTTGGGCCCAAAATAATCCTTAAGGAAAGTCTTTTAATATTAGAATGTGGCATGAAGCAATGGATTTGATTGTAGGTCATTATGCCCAAAGTTGTGAAAATGGCACCATGAAAAACCCTAAAAACCACTTTGCCTTCTTTTGACCATAAGTTGAGTTTCACAAATGATATGGAGACCCAATAGTACTTGTTGGAAAGAGGAGAAAAATATCTTCAACTTTCATGTTGGAGAAAAATTCATTTGAAGCTTTCTTGATGATGAAAAGTCAAGTTGAATGCAGTGTAGGAACTTGCCAAAAAAAGGAAACTTTTCATTATAGGTCACTTCCCAAATTTAGAAACTTTGCACCAACTCCTGATTCCTGATAAATATGTATGAAACTTGACCCTTGAAGACCATATGAGGATGTGAAACCTTGAAAACTTTGGAGAGAACCTCAAAATTCCAAAGTTGACTTCTCCTCTCACTGTTGACTTTTACCCAATTCACCTGATTCTCAATCTTCTGGTCAATTGAACTTCTCCTGAACCAAACTGATGGGCAACCTCCCATCCCTAGATACTTGGGGACCCAAGGAATACCATAGAATCAAGTCTTGCCCAAAAAGTCAGAAATCCTAGTTGTGGTACCCTCAGCCTAGGAGGAAATAGCACAGTCTCCAAATCCAAATTCCTCCGAATATGATATGTATCCTCTCCAACAAAGACAAGATATGCCATTTGATGATGATAAAAACCCAAGGAGCTTGCCCATTGAAGCAATAAACCCAAGAATCTCAAAACCCTAATCTATGCACTGGTTAGGAAAGGATGATCCACCTGAGCTCTCTTGGACAATACCAGGACTCTTGCTTGACCCTCTGAAGCACTGCCTCAGGCACCTTGACCCCATGCTAAGAACCAATGATATGCACACATGATAATGCAAAATGCAATGCAACATAAGCCAGTTAGTAATAAAGTAAGGAGAGCAAATTTTGGGGTGCAACAGCTAGATGAAAATTCCTCTCTGGAGGCCTTGGTCGACCAAAACCCTAATTTGGTGACACTGATGATCTTGAGGCTTGATTTACTTGAAATGTTGCACTCTTGTGCTTTATTCTTGATATGGAAGACCTCTTGACCCATTATACATGTTTGAGAGGTTTAACAAGTGGAATATCATGTCAATTATTGATTGATCCTTTGTTTGAGTGCTCTGAGAAGGCTCAAGACCCAAATTCTTGGTTGAGGTGAAGGCTCAACAATCTTTGAGAGGATTGATGAGGCATGAAGGTACATCCATATTGTGGTGATGTTTTGCACAATGATGGGAAATCTTGGGGTCAAAATTTAGGGTATGACAGATGCCCCTATTTAATCTTTTTGGACCTGAAGGTGTGAATGGCGAAGACGTTCGGACATTCAAGGTAAAAAGGGATTAAATATCGGAATACCGGAAATTTTGACTGTGGTTATGAATTGTAGTTGTTTGCTCATCCATCTTCTTTTGCTAAGCAAGGCTTCTTAGAAAAGGGTAAAATTTCCCCTCGATCCTGGTCTTTAGCCACAGAACTGGTATCAGTTTTCTTCTGAAATAAACTTCCCCTCGATCCTGGTCTTCAGCCACAGAACTAGTCTTAATTTTCTTTTGAAATAAACTTCTCCTTGATCTTGGTCTTCAGCCATGGAACTGGTCTTATTTTTCTTTTGAAATAAACTTCCCCTCGATCCTGGTCTTCAGCCATGGAACTGGTTTTAGTTTTCTTTTGAAATAAACTTCCCCTCGATCCTAGTCTTCAGCCATGGAACTGGTTTTACTTTCTTCTTGTCAAGCTCTTTTCTTGACAAGGAATGCTATTTGTGATGGTTTTCACCAAACTTCTTGCCGAGGAGATTCCATTTGATGGAAAATGATTTGATGTCAGACTTGCTGGGGAAACCCATTGGTCTGAACTGTAGAGGCGTGCAAACTTCTCTGTTAGAGATGCCATTTGTTGGGGAAATTACATTGTACTTCCTCCTTTCGGAGAGACGCCATGTGATGTAACCCAATTTTGAGGAGCTGATGATTCCATTGAAAGCAAAAAATTTCATAGAGAAACTATCGTATTGCCAAGAGTCTTTTGTAGAGAGGCTTTCTCTAGGGACTTTTCCTTAATTCGGGAAGGAAAAATATCATCTTTATTGGTGAAGAGTAAAGTTCCAAAGGTGTATAACCAAACAACTTCTTGTCTTTTAGAGGTTCAAGTTATCAAAGTGGTCGAGGACCGATTCCAATCCAGAAATACACTAGAGAGAGATTTATCAGACGATACGTTTCCTAAAAAGGAAAGAACTCAAATCAGGATTTTTTCCTATCTGACGTAGAAAGGAAAATTGACGACTCTATCAGAGAGAGGACGTTTATCACTTGGGGATGAGTACGACCTGTAGCGTGCATTTTTTTAGGTGACGCGACCACCTTATCACCATGGGTTTCTCCTCACCGCAAAGGTACGAGTGGGGTGCTACTTTCTGATTTCTTATTTATCCCGTGAAGCTGGAAGGGAAAGGGAAGCTATCTAAAACTAACCTTGCACGCGAATGTTTTACTGAACAAATGCTTAAAGAGATTCGGGGAGTTCGGGGTCAGATTAAACAATGGAGAGTTGTCAGTTACCCATCCTATATGTGGTTATCCATAGGTTGTTAGCAATAGGTTCTGCTTTGTACTTGATGGTGTTTATCTGTAAAATGGGAAAGTTTCTTCTTTGGGAGATATGAGAGAAAGAGTGATTTTTTGATGATTTTGGTGAGGTACGGGACCTCAGTTTTGATTGGTGTGAAGGTACTGGACCTAGAGTTTTTGATTGGTGTGCTCACTAAGATTTTGTAATCTTATGGCTACGTATTCCCGTTTAAAGAAACAGGGAAATCAGAGCAATCGTAGTTCCTCCTATTCTATGGGAGGAAAAAGATATTTTGGTGTCTTGTTCAAAGCCCGAGATTTGAAGCTAAAGGAGTATTTGTGTCTTGTTCAAAGCCCAAGATTGAAGCTAAAAGGTTTATTTATGTCTTGTTCAAAGCCCAAGATTGAAGCTAAAAGGTTTGACTGAGAGAGAATTTGTCATCTCTAAAGGGAGATATCTCATTTGTTTATCACAACTGTTGGGTGATTGATCTTTCATGCTAAGAGAGGGACATTGGCTTGGATGTAAATAATCCAGAGGCTTGTCACTTACAACAATTAGATGAAAGGAGGTTTTACCAGGATAAGAGATGGACTACAACTTGGATTTTTGAATCAATAAGTGTGCCTCTTATAGTAGTTATCTGGGATTAGGGTTTGTTTTGATTTTCTATTTTGATGTGTGATTGTACAGAGAAATGTCTTCCTACAGAGACTTTTAGATTTCCTCTGAGGGGATGTTGATTTTTGTGTGCCTTGATTAAAGCCCAAGGTTAAAGCTAAGAGATTAATTGACTCCACTGGGGAAGTCCTTATACAAAGCCTAAGAGAAGGCTGGAAAAGACTGACTCAACAAGAGAGTGTTTATCTGTCTTGTACAAAGCCCATGATTGAGGCTAAAAAGAGACAGACTCTTTGGGGGGGTGTCATTATAGAAAGCCTAAGAGGAGGCTAAAAATTGACTTTTCGGGGGAATATTTTGTCTGTCTTGTACAAAGCCCAAGACTGAGGCTAAAAGGGGAAACTTACTCTACTGGTGAGAGGTTTTATTTGTCTTGTACAAAGGCCATGATTGTGGCAAAAAGAAGATTAACTCTGCTGGAGAGATTTATACGGTGTCTTGTACAAAGTCCAAGATTGAGGCTGAATTGAGACTGACTCAACAAGAGAGTGTTTTATTTGGTGTCTTGTACAAAGCCCAAGATTGAGGCTAAAAGGTAGTTGACTGACTCAGCTGAGGATTTTTAGGTGTCTTGCACAAAGCCCAAGGTTGAGGCTGACCTTACTGGGGAAAATCATTATACAAAGCTTAATAGGAGGCTGAAAAGAAGATTGATTCTACTAGGGATATTATTTCACAAAGCCTAAAATAAGGCTGGAAGGAATTGACTCCGCCGGGGAAGATATTTATCTGGAGCTTAAGAGAAGGTTATGAAGATTTTGACTTTGTTGGAGAAAGTTTATATGTGTCTTGTACAAAGCCCAAGATTAAGGCTAAAAAGAATGACTCAACAAGAGAGTGTTTATGTTTTGTACCATTGACTCAACAAGAGAGTGTGGAAAGGCGATTGACTCAACAAGAGAGTGCTTTGTTTGTCTTGTACAAAGCCCAAGATTGAGGCTAAAAAGGGTTAACTCAACAAGAGAGTGTTTCAAGAAAGAAGATGGACTCAACAAAAGGGTGCTGTTAGGGCTAATTCTGCTGAGGAAAATCATTATACAAAGCCTAAGAGGAGGCTAGCTTCTGATAAGGATTATTGATATCCAAAGGCAGGTCCAAAATGGGGAATCAACTCTTGCTGAGGATACAAAAGAGTTGAGGTATCAGATGCCTTGAGGTTCTGATTTGGGATAGTGTTATATTGATGATAAGCTGACCCTGGCTGGGGAAAATTTAGGATAAAAGAGTGAGTTTTAGATCCTGTGAGGGTTTTAACTCTACTAGAGATTGATTAAATGATCAGGTTTTTTCCTGGGTGTGTAGGGAGCTTGAGAATGTCTTTGAGATCCAAGAGGGGATTAGATATTGTCCAAGTCTACTGGTATGGAAGAGTTTATATTTGTATGATGCCCAAGAGGAGGCAGGTGTTTTAAGGGATGAGAATCAACCCTAAAATTGGTCTGAGGTTTTGACTCTTGGGAAAGACTGCTCTAGCAAAGGATGACTAAATTTTGTCTTATACCTTTAAGAGGTCTTCAGGGTCCTTGTATTAAGCCCAAGAGAAGGCACGAGAACTTCTAAGAAGCTGGAGGGTCCTTGTACAAAGCCCAAGAGGAGGCGGGGATGCTTTTAGGAAGCCTGTGGGTCCAAACTTAAGAAAAGTTCAAGAAAAGTTTCACCGGGAATAATCTTTTCTTTAGTGAACAGTTCTAGGGTTTGAAGAAATTCAAGAGAGGTTTCACCGAGAATTAATCCTCTCTGGGGAAATGAATTTCTTTGACAATTTTCTAATAGTGACAGTCTGAGAAAAGTTTCACTGGGAATAATGCCTTTCTCTTTGTTCCATATTATATAAGCCCAAGAGAAGGCAATACTGTATCTGGAAATTCCTATGGGGAACTAGTTTTGACTGTGTTGAAAGAGTGACAACTGGCTTTATCTAATTCTAGACTTAATTGTCGGGGAAAACCCTAAGCAGATATACAAGTATATATGCAGTTGATATATGATAAGTATTTAAAAGGATATGAAAGAAGGACTTACAGGTGAGCAAGCTTCTAGCAATACAGACAAATATATATATATATATATATATATATATATATATATATATATGAAAGCATGTAAAGAAAGCTGATAAAAACTTACAGGTGAGCAAGCTTCCATTGTAACAGTTGTATGGTTAGTTGTTCAAGAAATTAAAGAAAGTTTTGATAACAACTATGAATTTGAACCTAAATCAAAAGAGAAGGTTGTTTTTGAAAAGAAGATTGGGGCTTATACTCAAGGAGAGGCCAAGATAAAAAACAGTAATTGTACCATTGATCTGAAAATTGTATCGGGACTTATACGATGACTGAAGCCCAAATTAGGTTTTATGTATAAAGGGATGGGTCTTACAACTCAAGGAGAGGCCCAAAAGTTTAAAAAAGAAGGAGAAATAGGATTTACAACACAAGGGTAGGCCCAGATGATTTTGTTTGAAAACGGTGATCGCACCGTTGTTTTGAAAACACAGAGGGACTTATACAATGACTGAGGCCCAAAATTATTTATGTACAAAAAGGGGGTTGGGTCATACACTCTATTAGAGGCCCAAAAGTGTTTGAAAAAGATTTGTGAGGGTGAAAATAATCAAAACCCTAATTTGATTTTAAAATGTATTTTAATTGAATAAAAATTCAATTAAAATGATCAAAATTATCAAACATGTATGAAAAAAAAGTTGTGATCTTGGATTAATGTTTGAAAAACCATGCTTCATTCATAGAATGATTTGAAAACCATTTTAAGTTGAAAAATCAAGAGAAAGAAACATTTTAAGTGTTAAAAACAACAAATAAAACATAATTATTTACAAAAATACTAAATATATGAAATAAATAATTTTTTTGTGAAATTTTTATGGAATAAAATATTTTAACATTTTTGCGAATTTTCAGAAAAAGAACCAATAAAAAATAATTAAAATTGAGAGAGAAATTAATTTTTGAATTAATTAACAAAAACCATAAAATATTAAAAATAGAAAAAATATGGAAGGGTAGCAAAAAAGGTTTGGGTGGGGTTTGAACCCATGACCTCCAAGACAAACACATGCGTGCGTTACCACTGGGTGGTGATACATCCGTGTATCAAAACCACCCCATTAACATATATGGGTGGCCTGGTTTCTAGGTCTGGCCAAGGCAAGAAACTAAGTCATGGTGGATTTGCATGAAGGTTGTAACTTGCTCATTCCTCCCTGGATTGGGACAAAATTTAGGTGCATCTGACCTAGAATTTCATGAGGAATCCAATGGCGCCTTTAGATTTTTCAGAAGACGCCTCTATCTAAAACTCCGATATTGGTTTCAAAAAAATGCCAAGATTTGTATTTCCTATGCTAACACATCATATACACATTAATAGCATGGTGAATTGGTTCAAACACAACATATATGATATGTATGAGATGTTTATAATCAGTGGACTTCAAAGCAATGCATAATTCAAAGAGTTCAAGTTGTCATGCACTTACCTCTTGGAGCTTCTTGTGCTAACTGTCAAGATCCTTGTGCCAGAAGTAATCCAATGCTTTGGACACTCTTGATTGATCCCTTAGAAGCTTTTAGGATGATCAAAACCAGTTGGAATCCTCAGGAACAAGTTTTAGTTCTTTCTTGCAAAAGGGGCAAAAGTGACCAATATGGCAACTCTCTCAAATGGTGTTCCAGACGAGGGGAACTAATTGGGACAGTTTTAGGATGATATTTGGAGTATATTTTAGGCTTGGTTTGGTTTTGGAAGTGATTGAATCAAGACATGGCTTGGAAAATGCAGAAAAGTCCAATTTTGAGGTTTTGGAGGTTGATTTTCTGATTTTGGTGTTTTTGATTATAAGTGAGTGTTTGAACAGCTTAGATATGACATATTGAATGTGTTTGGATCATGAGTTATGGTGGAATTGCTCTCTAACTCAAAAACTCAGAGATGACTTGCAAAAGAATGCATTTTGGCCTAAAGAAAGAGATTTTGAGGAAAACATCAGTTGTAGTGCTTTGGTGTACTCAAACGGATCTCAAATGAGCTCTATTTATAGTAGAGCAACTTTTTTTGCAAGCAATAGTGAATGGCAACTGGTACAGGCCTTTGGCCAATGTTGATCTAAGGGAATCTTAAGTCTCTTTTAGCCATTGACTTGAGGTTAGGGCACAAGCCTATGGTTCTTTTATTCATTGTTGATTCTTGACTCATTCAGTTAGGAATATGTCAGTCCATGCCACCTTGATGTATCCATTAAATGCATGGAAACAAAATTGGAGTCTTTTGCACTTTTTAGCCTTTTTAGGTTTGCTATGGCTATGTGTAGATTCTTGGACTTGGGAGGCTTGGGGATCAGATCATCCCCCTTGGATTTTATCCTCTGATGTGTCCAAAGAGATGACAAGGCTTGGAGTTATCTGATTTGGCCAAATCGAGCAAATGCACAAAATCTGCCTTGTAAAAATTAGTTCATGAAGCCATGTTCCAAGGGTTGTATCTCCCTACTCAAATTAAATTTGGAGATGATCAAGTACTTGTTGGAAAGCCCTCATGGCATACTTCAACTTTGATGTTCACCCTTAGACTTGGTTTAGTTTGGATCAAGGTGAAAAATGCCCCTACATTTTGGAAAAAGTAAGGAAGATTCTGACTTTTTGAAAATTTCACTAAGTGTTGGAAAAAGTGGCCATTTTCACTTTTTGTGATTTTGATCAATCCATAACTCAAAATCCATGAGGATTTGGAATCTCTTGTAGTTGACACTTTTAAATTATGTCAGATGGACTTTCATTTGAGCTTTGAATGGGAGAAAAAGGCCTTGTGGTTTAGGAGTTATGACCTTGCAAAGTTGGTACCAAAGCCATTTTGTTCCATAACTTAGAAATATTTTGGTTTCTCATGGTTGCCCCTTTTGCAAGAAACCTCACTTTTCTTGATTTTTCTTAATGAATGATGGTCAATACCATACATTAACATTATTTTTTACTTAGGGGAACCATTTTTGTGAAAAATTCCAAAAAGTCAAACTTGATTTTGTGCACAGTTGACTTTTTATCGGATGAAATCCAAACTATGTGATCCTTTGTGAAATCAAGTCTTTGACCTAAATCAAACCTAATGTATGGATTTCATAGGTGTTATAGGGTGTATTGAATCATGTCCCAAGGTTTGGGAGCATGTCTTGGTCAAAATTCAAAGATACAGTTGACTTTTTCCTCGAAACCCTAATTGTGGTCCTGGTGAAATCGAAACTTGTGAACCAAGCTTCTTGGGTCAATCCATTGTTGCAAATGGATCAATGTAGTGTATTGGAGGCCCTTAAATCATGTCTTGAGGTATTGGCTCATGCTTTGTCCCAAAAGTCAACTTAGGGGTGAATTAGGTCAAGAAACCCTAATTCTTGATTTTTGGTAAATGCATCCCCTGATGTTAAATTGACTTGATGATTGGGTCCATGAGGTCCCTTGGAGTATCTTGGGTTGTGCTTTGAAGCATTGGCTCATGCCCAGATGAAAATTTCCATCTGGAGGCCTTGGTCGACCAAAACCCTAATTTGGTGACACTGGCGATCTTGAGGCTTGATCCACTTGGAATGTTGCAACCTTGTGCTTGGTTCTTGATGTGGGAGTCCTCTTGATCCTTTATAGGTGTTTGAGAGTTAGACAAGTTGAAGATCATGTCATTCCTTGATTGATCCTTTGTCCAAGTGCTCTGAGAGGGCTTGAAACCCTAAGTCTTGATTATGGTGGATGCTCAACTATCTCTAGGAGATTGATGAGGCATGAAGGTACATCCATATTATGGTGATGATTTGCACAAATGATGGGCTATTTTGGTGGTCAAAATTTGGGGTATGACACGACCAGATTGATATTAATGCAATATGACTATGAATATAAATCAATCATGTGTGATGTATGAGATGCTGATGCTGACAAAACAGACACGACATACAGACTGGTGATGAACGCAACTGGATACTCGGCCACTCTGGGAGATGGGGGGTACCACTAGAAATTCTGAAAGTTGTACGTTTACTTGGGAGCAGGGATTCCCGTGTTCGTTTCGGTTTCCGGAGGTACAAACCTGCTAGGGATAGAAATTTGTTCTTGTTTTTCAAGGGAGGACCCTATAGAGGAGAAAACCCAATCATTGGTTCTCAGAGGTAAAAACTCTATCGGGGATGATAGATGGGACATTTCGCCTGAAGCATTCGATTCTTTATTCAGGGTGTACTGGTCAAGTGGAGTATTTTGATTCTGCACTTCGAAGTTTGACCACTATTAGAGAAGTAGTCGAAATTCCTTTTTGTGCTCATTAATTAAAAGAAATTGCCATCTTTGTTTTAAAAGCATAAATTTTTTTGAAAATAAAAGTAAATTCATTTTTTGTTTCAAGAATCGTTGATCATATTTAAAGTGTCATTTTGCAAAGCAAAATAAATAAGAATTGCAAATAAAAGGGACACAGGCTCAAATTTTATTGATAGAATGGTAACCAGCCAAACGCATGATCCCATGAAGAATTACAAAGTTTAGAAAATGGGAATTTATAGGGAAAGGGGCTACATTGAAACATAACGACCGTTATCTTTCCATCAACTTTGAATTCTGGACATTCTGAGCTATTGTCGAAGGTGACTTTGACTGAAGTTTTGCTGATGGATGATGTTACTGCTGAGGAGTCAATCCTGTCGGATATAGTTACTTGCCATGTATACCTAACTTTTGCCTGGATTGCCTTTTCAGTTTTTCAATCCATCGGGATGACTTTTGCTTATGTCTCTAATTTTTTCCTGGACCACCCTTTCGGGTTTTCAATCCACCGAGACGTTTTTTTAGGCGAAGTATTTCTTGACTACATCAACATTCGTGGGGTAGGTAAACTCCTCTCCATCCATAGTTGCGAGTCTCAAGGCACCACCTGAGAAGGCTTTCTTAACTACATAGGGGCCATCCTAATTCAGAGTCCATTTTCCCCTGGAATCAGTAAGAATTGATTGTATCTTCTTGAGCACGAGGTCTCCTTATCTGAAGACAAGGGGCCAGACCTTTTTATCAAACGCCTTCTTCATTCTTTGCTGATATAGCTGACCATGGCATAAAGCCGTCATTCTCTTTTCTTCCATTAGGTTCAGTTCATCGTGTTTACTTACCATTCAGCTTCTATTAGCTTGGCTTCTATCAATACTCTCGTTGATGGGATCTTTACTTCTATGGGGAGCACTGCTTCCATGCCATATACTAGATAGAAAGGGGTTGCCCCTGTTGAAGTTCGGACGGATGTGCGATAACCGTAAAGAGCAAAGGGTAGCATCTCATGCCAATCTTTGTAAGTTACAACCATCTTCTGAATGATCTTCTTGATATTCTTGCTAGCTGCTTCTACCGCTCCATTCATCTTAGGCCGGTAGGGAGATGAGTTATGGTGTTCAATTTTGAACTCAGCACACAACTCTTTCATCATTTTGTTGTTCAAGTTCGATCCATTATCAGTAATGATCTGGCTTGGAACACCATAACAATAGATGATATTTTTCTTAATAAATCGGACCACCACTTGTCTGGTTACATTGGTGTATGATACTGCTTCGAACAATTTGGTGAAGTAGTCAATGGATACCAGGATGAACCGATGTCCGTTCAAGGCTTTGGGTTCGATCATGCCAATCATGTCGATTCCCCATATAGAAAAAGGCCAAGGAGAAGAAAGAAATTTGAGATACATTGGAGGTACATGAATTTTGTCATCGTATATCTGACACTTGTGACATTTCCTCATGTGCTTGTAGCAATTGGATTTCATTGTCAGCCAATAATATCCTTCTCTCAGAATTTTTCTTGCCATTGTGTGTCCATTGGCATGAGTGCCAAAGGAACCTTCGTGGATTTCTTTCATTAGCATGTTTGCTTCTTGTCTGTCTACGCATCTGAGCAAAACCATGTCGAAGTTTCTCTTGTAGAGTGTATCATTATTCAGGAAGAAGTTGCCAGCCAGTCTTCTGAGAGTCTTCTTATCATTTCTTGATGCCCCAGGAGGATATTCCTGTCTTTGAAGGAAGCACCTGATATCATGATACCATGGTTTGTCATCTATGACTGCTTCAACTACAAGTATGTAAGTAGGACTATTAAGGCACATTATGTCAATCTTGGGTACATCGTTCCATCGACTCACACTAATCATGGAGGATAGAGTAGCTAGTGCATCAGCCATGAGGTTTTCTTCACGAGGAATGTGATGAAACTCAACTTTGTTGAAGAAGGGCAACAACCTTATTGCGTAGTCTTTGTAAGGAATCAGTCCTGATTGATATGTGTTTCACTCTCTTTTGATCTGATTTATAACCAAGGTTGAGTCTCCATACACATCTAAGTTCTTTATCCTTAAGTCAATGGCTTCTTCGAGACCCATGATGTAAGCCTCGTATTCGGCCTCATTGTTTGTGCATTTGAACGTCAATCTGGCAGTGAAAGGAATATGGGTACCCTGAGGTGTTACAATGATTGCCCCAATTCTATTTCCACAAGCATTGACGGCTCCGTCGAATATTAGTCCCCATTGGGAACCTGGTTCTGGCCCTTCACTTGGTAGTGGTTCATCGCAATCTTTCATTTTTAGATACATAACATCTTCGTCTGGGAAGTTAAATTTTACTGATTCCTGATCATCAATCGATTGATGAGCCAAATGATCGGCTAAAATACTTCCTTTCACGACTTTCTGAGCATGGTACTCGATGTTGTATTCTGATAACAACATCTACCACATGGCAATCCTTCCCGTGAGAGCAGGCTTTTCAAAGACGTACTTGATTGGATCCATTTTGGAGATTAACTAAGTAGTGTGACAAATCATGTACTGGTGCAAACTTCTGGCTGCCCAAGCCAGCGCGCAGCAAGTTTTCTCGAGCATAGCGTATTGAGCTTCACAATCCGTGAACTTCTTGCTTAAGTGGTAAATGGCAGACTCTTTTCTTTTTGTTTCATCTTGTTGGCCAAGCACACAACCCATGGGGTCTTCCAAGACTGTTAAGTAGATGATCAATGGTCTTTCTTCCACTGGAGGAGACAAAATCAGTGGATTCAACATATAATCTTTGATGTTGTCGAAAGCCTTTTGGCAATCTTCGGTCTATACACAGCTTTGATTCTTTCAGAGTAGTTTGAAGATCGACGTGCATGTCACGTTCATGAGGGATATGTATCTTGAGATGTAATTCCGATGTCCCAAAAAACCTCTGACCTGTTTTTCAGTCTTTGGACAAGGCATTTCTTGAATGGCCTTGACTTTGTCGGGATTAACCTCAATTCCTTTTTGGATGATGATAAATCCCAAAAGCTTTCCTGAGCGAACACCGAATGCACATTTGTTGGAATTTAGGCGGAGTTTGTATTTTCTCAGATGCTCGAATAAATTTGATATGTGTTCCACATGTTCTTCTTCTGTTTTAGATTTGCCGATCATGTCATCGACGTACACTTCAATCTCTTTGTGCATCATGTCATGAAACAGAGTTGTCATCGCCCTTTGATAAGTTGCCTCTGCGTTCTTCATACGGAACGACATTATCTTGTAACAAAAGGTGCCCCATGGGGTGATGAATGACGTTTTCTCCATGTCTTCTGGTGCCATTCTAATTTAATTATAGCCCGAGAATCCATCCATGAAGGAGAAGACTTTGAATTTTGCTGTGTTGTCTACCAGCATGTCAATGTGTGGTAGAGGAAGTCATCCTTTAGACTTGCTTTATTTAAATCCCTGTAGTCTACACACATTCTGACTTTTCTGTCTTTCTTAGGAACTGGCACTATGTTGGCTTGCCATTAAGGATATTATGATGTGGCAAGGAAACCTGCGTCAATCTGCTTTTGCACTTCCTCCTTAATTTTGATGGCCAAATCCGGATGAGTCCTTCTCAATCTTTGTTATACCGGAGGACACTCTGTTTTATGTGGTAAGTGATGTTCCACGATGCTGGTTTCCAACCCCTGGCATGTCTTGGTAGGACCAAGCAAATACATCTGGAAAGTTTTTGAGAAGTTTTATCAAGCCTTCTCTGATAGCTGGACTGAGCAGTGCTCCAATCTTAACTTCTTTCTTTTATTCTTCTGAACCTAAATTGACCATTTCCAACGACTCTTTATAAGGTTCAATGGACCTTTCCTGTTGTCTGAGTAGTCGGGAGATCTCTTCTGGAATTTTTTTCGTCCTCTTATTCTTCAGCTTCAAATACCGGGAATTCAAATTTGGGAGAAGACATTGGATCGTATGTTTCAATGGGGTTTAAAACAAGTATTCTGCATGACATGATGATTCCTTTTCAGAAAAGACAGAGAGAATGCCAGAGTGTGTGTGCAGTGTATTTTCTGAAAATGTTTGTTTTTATTTTGGGTTGTTTTTTAGGATTACCATTTTCTGAAAAAGCGAAAAGTGAAAATAGAAATGAATACGGGAATTCAGAATGACATTATTTATTTATGATTTGTCGATTCTTGAAACACAACCCTATAAAACAAAACTTTGTCGCTTTGGGCGAAGCAAAGAGGGGCATTTACAGAAAAGTAAGCCCTATAAAACATCCATGTCACCCGGGCAAGGTGAAAGGTCAAAACAAAGATGTGGGAATTACTTCGATTTATGAACGACTTTCGGGAAATCGACTGCAACCCAATGGCAACAAACTCCTCTGTGGATCACAAAGTATGGTACTTTCCTTCTTGGTTTGTCTTCAGAAATGACACTGATTTCTGGCAGAGTGGGATCATTGGAGTCTTCTTCCCATGCAGAGTTATCATAAGAGGACTCTTTTGTTGCATCTTCCATAGTATTTTCACTCTCAAGAGGATCTCCCCATCCAGTTGGCTGAATGTCCTCATATCTGATGCGAGAGCTCTCGGGAGCAATGTATTTGACTAGAAAGCTATATTTTACGCTTGGCTGCCCCAAGGTATCCCAGGTTTCTGTGGGAATATATGAGTCAGCTGCCTCATTGAAGACTTCAGGAAATGCGTAGTTAATGAATTCTTGTCCTGCGACCTTTGCAAATTCATCAACATGGTGTTGGACCTTTGCGGAATGTTTTGAGTAAGGATTCCATGACTCTGGGGGAACAGGCGTATTCTTTTCAAGATCATTCAGTAGATATGCATTATCTGGCTGACTCTTTTGCCCCGAGTTTTCCATGTATGGCTTTCAAATAGGCAAATCATCCAGGGGATCATAAGAATCATAGTCAAAGTTGTCTTTCATCAGAGTGTCTTCCTCTAATGAATTGGGAGGAGCACGACATCCTTCGGGATCACAATCTCCGTAGATCATTTTGACGTCTGATCTTGGTATATATCTGGCACTTTGCTTTGGAGAGCAGAATGGTATGTACGTTTCTCCCTGAGATATATAACCTTCATTGTTGAGATAGGACTTCCACTCCTCATCTGTATCAAAAGAGTTGTTCTCCTCGATGGTGTGGACTTCTTGAGATACTGGGCGGAGGAAGCCTCCACTGTGGAAGAAATCCTGAATGGGACAAAAACTTTCATCCTTCTTTGTAGTCTGGGTATATGTCGGAGAAAAACCAAGACCCTTTCTTGTTTTTTTATCAGCGGGAATTACAATTTGTCCCCGTCCTTTTATGCCACCACTCCCCATTACTTTAAGAGTGTATCTGTATGAGGATATCGATGTTCCTTTTTCTTGGTGATTCTCATTGCTCACCGAGAGTGCTTGAAATTGAGTTCCAATGACCTCTTCTAGTTCTACATAGGAGAATGAGGATAAGTTGCTCACGATTAAAGCTTGTTCTTCTCATACCGTGACTAATTTGTCGTTCTTGACGAACTTCAGCTTCTGGTGAAGTGTCAAAGTGACTGCCCTGACTTCATGTATCCAGGGTCATCCTAATAAACCGTTATATGTTGTTCGAATGTCCATGACCTAGAATGTGACTTGGAAAGTGTGAGGACTAATGGTTATGGGAAAATCAACTTCATCGATAACCGTTTTTCTGGATCCATCAAAGGCTTTGACGATGATCTCACTGCCTCTCATGGGAGTTCCTTGAAAAGATAGTCGTACCAAAGTTGACCTTGGCATGATGTTCAAGGATGAACCTGTGTCTACTAGTACGCTGGCTAAAGCATCGTCCATGCAGTTGACTGTGATATTGAGTGCCATATTATGGTTTTTGCCTTCCTCTGGAAGTTCTTCATCACTGAATCCCAAATTGTTGCAGAAAGTGATGTTGGAGATAATGTTGTCAAATTGTCCTACTGTCACATATTGTTCCATAAAGGCTTGTTCTAAAACCTTCTGTAGAGTTTCTCTATGAGCTTCTGAATAAAGCAGGAGAGATAACATAGAGATCCGAGACGGAGTTTGCAACAATTAATCCACAATGTTGTGCTCACTTTTCTGGATAAGCTTTAGCATTTCATCGTTGTTCTTTATAGGTTCTGTGTTACTGGGCTGATCATTTTGTTGATTAGGAACTTCAACTTGTGGCTCCTTTTCTTTTGTAGGTTCTCCAACTCCTCTGTTGAAGATCCGACCGCTCCAGGTAACTCGACTGATATCGACAATGTTCACAACGGAGGGTAATGGAGTTTCTTTTCCATTTTCTATGGTCGTTGTACCGTTCTTGTACGTGATAGCCTTTTCTGACTTGTATGGTATTGGACCTGGCAAGTAGACGACCACAGGGGCTTTTTGGGCCTTTTGATCGTCGTAGGCAACCTCGATCAGCTCTAAGTTTGGAATTTTCCTATTGTCTAGAGAGATTTTGGACTCATTGAGCAGAGGAATTATGGCGCAAACATCCTTGGTTATTCCATGATTGGAGACTATGATAATGCTTTTGTCTAGTAGTCCTTGGTCTTTGTTTTGAACAGGGAAGAAATCTTGTATCATGTTGATTGATTCAGAATTCAAGCGTGGTTGAATTTCCTTTCGATCTAACTGATGCTGGAGGGGTGCTCATACGAGATAACATCCTTGGTTATTTTTCCGAGCATATTCCACAACGTTCACAATTGTGAGGTGTTACCCGACCATATCTACTTTGTATGCAGTGCATCCTTACCAGAAACGTTTCTAGTAAGCGGACATCATAGCTTTGGTGTCTACCAGGATTCTCATTAGTTATGCTAACTTGTTGCGTGTCATTATCTAGGTAGATCGGAAGCCACCAGTGGTCTAATAGATGTTGAAGAGTCCTTTGTACAAGCGCACACCCTTGGTCATTTTCGAAGCATTCTTTGCAATCTTAATAATCGTGCGAGGCCAGGAAACCAAGTCTGACCTGCTTGGCATGCAATTCCACTAGACTGCTATTCATTAAGCGGATGTCAAATATCTGAACCATGTTAACTTGATGATCATTCCTTTCATGGTAGTCTTGGATCCATCCGAGATCCATTTGACGCTGGAGGGACTCTTGTACAAAAGAGCATCACTGATTGTCTTTTGAACAAATTGGGCAAGCGTTGTAATCGTGCCACGGTAAATTGTAATACTGACTTTGTCTTGAATGCATTGCCACTAGATTGACGTTCATTGCACGAATTTCATGGTTTTGAATAATGTTTGGATGTGCATGGGCCATGTTTACTTCAAGAATCCGGTGATCCTGAATCCAGCCCAAATCTATTTGTTCTTGAAGGGATGCTTGTACTATGGCACATCCTTAATTGTCCTTGGAGTAGATATTACACTGATGATAGTTGTGAGATGGCATATGGCCGTACCTGCCCTGTCTGCAATGCATTTTTACCAGGTTGGTTCCTAGTAAGAATACATTGTGAATTTGATAACTGCCGCCCGATTTTCCTTCTATCAAATTTACCTTAGTCTTCTCATGTTGTGGTAATGGGTTCATCTGAACGTTCGGATTAGTGTCTTTGAAAGATAAAACCCCGTTTCAGACGAGCTTCTGTACATCAGACTTGAAGCTGAGGCAATTCTCAATGTTATGTCCCAATCCTCCTTGATGGTAAGGGCAAGTTTAATCTGCTTTGAACCAAAAAGGTGGATTTTCTGGTACTGTAAGAGTCCTGGTCTGAACATGCCCCTTGGCCAGTATAAGTGGAAATAATTTTGCATACAACATCAGTATGGGGTCGAACCCTGATGGTCGTGTAGTAAGATTGTTATTATTATACTGCGGGTAAGCCTGTTGAAGAGGCTATTGTGGCCTTTGTTGATACTGTTGTTGACTTGGTTGGCTCTGAGCAACCTGAGGTTGATATGTCAGAGTTGGTGTTGGGTTGATAGCGGGAGTTACTGCTGCTACCGGTTGATACCTTCGCCTTTGCTTTCCCAGAGAGATATTACTAATATCTTGCTTTTTCTTATTTTGGAAAGTACTACTGTATCTTTTAGTATTGCCAGATGGCTCTGCATCTTTGACCAATCGTCCTTCTCAAACTGCTTCTTCAAGGCGTACTCTCATGTTTACCATTTCAGTGAAGTCACTGGGCGCACTGGCGACCATTCGGTCATAATAAAATGAGCTTAATGTTTTCAGGAAGATCTTTGTCATTTCCTTTTCCTCGAGAGGAGGACAGATCTGGGCGGCGATTTCACGCCATCTCTGAGCATATTCCTTGATGATTTCTTTATCTTTTTGTGACATTACTCTGAGCTGGTCCCTATCTGGTACCATGGCCATGTTGTATTTATACTGCTGAACGAAGGCTGCTCCGAGATCTCTGAAAGTTCTGATCTTGGTGTGGTTTAAACCCATGTACCATTTGAGTGCAATACCGGTTAAACTGTCTTGGAAGTAATGGATCAGTAGCTGTTGATTTTCTGTCTGTGTAGACATTTTTCGAGCGTACATTACCAAATGACTTTGAGGGAAAGAGTTGCATTTGTATTTTTCAAAGTCGAACACCTTGAATTTGTGTTGTATCTTTACATTAGGGACCAAACAGAGGTCAGCGGCGTCTTTACCAAACAAGTCCTGACCGCGAATGGCATGCAGTTCCTTCTGCATTTCCAAGAATTGTTCCTCGAATTCATTCATCCTTTCATATACTTCTTCGTTTCTTCCAGAAGCGGCCTGCGGGATCTGTTCCTCAGTGATAGTGTGTACCACAGGTTGTGGTATAGTCATTATGGTGGTAACTCTTGGCGCTTCAGTGACCTAAAGCTTGTAACCTTCAGGAGTTTCTGTTGTAACCCTTACATCTTCATTTACCTGAAGTTTATAACCTTTAGGTCTGGTGGTTCCTACTACGACTTCCGGGTCTTCAGTGACCGGTGGGATGTATCCTTCAGGTAAAAAGTTGAGAGGCATGCCCCAGGGGAAACCTTTAAGCATGTTGTACTGAGGATGACTGCCATGTGTTTCAAATGCTGGTGCAGACGTAATCTCCAAGATCATAGTCCTTTGATGTTGTTGTTCCTGGGCTGCTGCCAGGGATTGCATGGTGTCATGGAGTTTCTCCAAACTCTCCTTTAGAGCATTGATTTCTTCTCTTAGCTCTCTGTTCTCTTCCTCGAGATCGTACATTTTGACTCTAGAGTGCGACACATGTGTGAAACTCAATGACAAAGATGTGTTATGTGATAATGATGAATGATATGCAAAGAATGATAATGATATTTTTTTAGTTTTTGTTTTTAAACGAATTATTAACAATTATATTGCAAATATCACACAGTAGGGGGAAACCCTTTTATTGAACTCGAAAGATTGCAGTATTTTATAGCGAAAAGTACAATATTTTACAAAGTGCGAGAAGGAAAATTAGGCCTATGGATCTTGATTTCTCTCTGAGGAGAGTTCAGATGCAGGTTCCTGAATTTTTCTTTTCTTCAATCGGGCCCCTTCGGTCGTTGTCGGGTTGACGATCCTTTGCCAAGTGAAAGAGGAGAGCAAATTTCTTCGTTCCTCCTGATTTTCTATGGCGCGCTGCTCTAATATCTCAATCAGGGCATCTTTTTCCTTTAGCAGTTCATGAATCTTGGTACATTCCAAATTAAGGATCTAGTACTTGTTCTTCCAAGAATTCTTCTCACGTTGGACTTTGTTGAGAGCGACCTGGAGGTTTTCCGCATCAGACATGAAATAAAGGACATATTCCTTTAAGGGAAGAACTTCTTGACGAGGGTAAGACATCCTCAGTTTGATGGCTCTAGTTTGCACCCAGTGGAGATAAGGTTCTGTAGAGATGTAATTTGGCCTCCCCAAGTACTCTCTCCCCTTCCTGTGAATATGTTGCCAGGCATGCACAATTTTTTCTTTAGTGCCCTGTCATTTTCCCCTTCCTTGAAGAAAAGACCTTCCAGATGAGCGTTATGTGGGATATTCTTCATCGGGTATCCAAGTTGACGGCGAGCTAAAATTGGATGATAGTTGATCCCTCCTTTGGTACCAATGAGGGGTACATTGGGGAAATTTCTACATTTGTCGATGATCTTTATCCCTTCGTAAATCCGATTGTACCATTCTATGTCTAAATTGGTAAGAGACATAATCTTTTACGACCATCGCAGATTACTCTTGTGATCCCAAAAAGCAGTAGACTTGGGCAAGTGGGAAATAAACCCTTTGTAGAGTAATGGTACACAACATGTGATCATCCCTCCACTGTACAAATTCCTTAAGTTTACAGAATGATAAGCATCTACGAGCAAGGTTGGGATTGGATTCTCGATTAAGAATATCTTAACAGCGTTGGTGTCAACGAAGTTGTCAATGTTGGGAAAGAGGAATAGCCCATATATGAACAGAACAAAGACATCTTCAAAAGCGGTTACATTTCCTATACTGGAAAATTATAAAGCTTTCTCCATCAGGAATTTAGCTGGTAAACCCTGGATTCCCCCCTTGGTGGTCATATGAGTCCTGATATCCGACTCTTCCAATGAGGTTGCTCTTGCAATGGCTTGATCTTTTGGAATTTCTTCCAGTCCAGAAAATGGCTCTTGATCAGTGATAGGTAAATCAATCAAGTGGGAGTACTCTTCCAGTGTTGGTGTGAGCTGGTAATCTGGGAAAGTGAAGCAGTGGTATACCATATCGTAGAACTGAACTAGTGTAGATAGGATCCCTTCAACCATGTTGACCTTCAAAAGAGACAACAGCCCTCCGTGCTTAGCTCTGAAAGCTTCGGGATTAGTAATCATCCTTCTCAATTTCCTTAAGTCTTCCATTTTTGGAACCTTGAAAGTGTACATGTGCATTTTTCTTCTTCCGAAATCCATAACGCAACCTCTAAAATTTGCAATTATTGTTTCAGTCTTTTTAGAAAAAGATTTTTTCTTGGTTAACAAGGTTTTTTAATGAATGCATGGATGCATGAATCCAGTAAACAAAAACATTTGAAAACATGGGTTTAAGTGTTCATCGTCACGAGCATGGAGCCGTGGATCTACCCATCCCCAAAGGTGTGTACTAGAGGTTTAAATTTTGTACCTGTAGAATGGGTTCTAACAAAGGTTCTCAAAATCATTGACCCCTCTTAAGGATATTAACAACAAGCCGATTAACTCATGAGAGCTGTAATATCCCAAGATGAATCTCCTTTTAGTGTAGTATCGCGTAACAACTATTCCCGATAGTCACCGTACTACCTAATGGTCAAATCGTTAAGTGTCTACTAATCCTCAGCTTCAAGGGTAACCCAATGGGAAAAAACAATGCTTTCACGACATGCTCGTTCAACATTGGTAATTCCACGCGGGAACCTCCACTGATTCGGTGGACTCTCAAGTTATCTTGGTCAGGATTCACTCCCTATAAGCCTCCCCGAATACGCCACCACTTATCTTAATGTTCTCTCAGACTCAACACATGCATATTAATCGCATTCCCAAATAACAATAATTTAAACAAGGGTATCAAATAATATGACAGCAGATGATATATATATAAAAAATGAGAAAGCAAGTAAGATAACAGAAAAATAAATGTAAAGCAAGGCCTAGACCTCTTAGGAAATCTAATCCTAAACTCCCCAGTAGAGTTGCCATTTTTCTGTGTAGCGTGCGGTTTTTATCGGTGACACGACCACCTTACCGCAAATGTGGGGTTGGGTCCTACTTTCTGATTTCTGTATTTATCCTATGAAGCTAGAAAGGAAGGGGAAGATATCTTAAAATAACCCTGCACGCAAGTGTTTTCTTTAACAAATGCTAAGAGATCGGGGCGAGGGGTCTGGTTATACAAAGGGAAACTATTAACACCCAGTGTATCTATTGCACTCCATAGGAACCTTCTTTTGCATGTACTTCTATTAACTTGAAATTATTTCTTGTGTTTATCTGCTGTGGATTGGGAAAGTATTTCCTTTGGGAGTGTTGAGAGAGTGTTTTTGTTGTTTTCGGGTTTTTTGTTGTTTTTGGGAAGGTACTGGACCTAAAGTTTTTTATTTGTGTGCTCGCTAAGATTTCGTAATCTGATGCCTACGTATTCCCGTAAAGAGAGTTGGGAAATCAGAGCAATTGTAGTTCCTCCTATTTCTATGGGAGGAAAGATACTTGGTGTCTTATTTAAAGCCCAAAATTGAAGCTATCTGAGTATTTGTGTCTTGTTTAAAGCCCAAGATTGAAGCTAAAAGGGTGATTGAGAGAGAATTTGCCATCTCTAAAGGGAGATATTTCACCTATTCATCACAAATGTTGAGAAATTGATTATAAGGGGAATTACTTTAACTAGGATATGAGAAACCCAGCAATGCCATAATTTCCTTTATAAGAGGGATGTCATGAAGGAAGAAGCTTTAACAAAGTGTAGAGCATTGCCACTTTTTCCTTTATGAATCTTTCGTGCTAAGAGATGGACATTGGCTTGGATGTTAGGGATCCAGAGGCTTGCCACTTACAGCAGTAAGATGAAAGATAAATTTTAGCCAGGATAAAGGAAGGACTCCAGCTTGGATTTTGAATCAACAAGTGTGCCACTTACAGCAATTATCTGAAAAAAAAGGTTTTGATTGTTTGTTTTGATATGTGATGTACATAGGAAATATCTTACTGCAGAGAGGACTCATGGTCTCATCTGAGGGGATGTTGATTTTTGTGTGCCTTGTTCAAAGCCCAAGGTTGAAGCTAAAAGAAAATGACTCCACTGGGGAGGGTTTTATTTGTCTTGTACAAAGCCCAAGATTGAGGCTAACTGGGGAAATTCTTATATGAAGCCTAAGAGAAGGCTATCTTTTGCTGAGGATTTATTGAAATCCAAGAGCAGGTCCAAATTGTATTGGGGAATCCGAAAGGAAATTACTCTTGATGGGAATTAGGGAAGAGTTGAAGTATCAAATGCCATGAGGTTCTGATTTTCTTGGGGATTTGTTGAGGTCAATTGACCCTGGCTGGGGTTTTCAAGGTGAAAGTTTAAGCCTTGTTGGGGGTCAGGGAAGTTTTAAAGGTGAGTTTGAAAACTTTAGAGGTTTTAACTCTTCTGGAGACTGGTGTAGTGGTAGAGTGATCAGGGTTTTTCCTATGATTTTAGGAAACTTAAGGGTCTCTGTGTGTTAAGTCCAAGAGGAGACTATAATAAGTGAGACTTTCCAAGTCTACTTGAATAAAGTCCAAGAGGAGGCTGAGACTATCCAAGTCTCTTAAGAAGAGGTAGACTCTAGTCGGAGAGAGATCTTTGTATATTGCCCAAGAGAAGGTTACGGGTTCTAGGGATAAAGATCAACCCTTGAATGATTGGATGTTCTAGGAATTTGACTCTCCTGGGGATTGAACTAGTAGAGGTGACTTGTCTATCCTATGCTTTTAGGAAGCCTGTGGGTCCTTGTACTAAGCCCAAGAGGAGGCTGGGGAACTTCTAAGAAGCCGGTTGGTCCTTGTACTAAGCCCAAGAGAAGGCTGGGGATACTTCTAGGAAGCCTGTGGGTTTAAGCCTAAGAAAAGTTCAAGGAAGGTTTCACCAGGAATTAATCCTTTCTTTGTTGAACAGTTCTAAGGTTTGAAGAAATTCAAAAGAGGTTTCACCGGGAATTAATCCTCTCCGGGGAAATGAATTTCTTGTATATATATTTCTAAGTTTTGACAGTCTTGAGTAAATTTTCATCGGGAATAATGCCTTTCTCTGTTCCATATTGAATAAGCCCAAGAGGAGGTAGACTGTATTGAGGGAATTTCCTATGAGGGAACTAGTTTTGACTATGTTAGAAGTAAACTCTGGTTTGACCTAAGTGTAGACCTAACTGCTGATGGAAACTTTAACAAGTATGCACAGGTATATACAGATAAGTGTATTGACAGGTATATAACAAATATGCATTAAATTGAAAAGATGTTGGGACTTATACTCTGAGAAAAGGCCTAAGTGTATGGTGATTGATTGTGTTGACTTACAACTGTATGATTAGGGTTTTAAGAAATTGAAGAAAGTTTTGAGAAAACTTTGTATTTGAATTTGAATTAAAAGAAAGTTGTTTGAAAAGAAAATAATGTTTGGGGATTACAACTCAAAGAGAGGCCCAAGTGGTCTAAGAGCAGTTTCACCGGGAATAATGCTCCTCTAAGTACCACTTAAACCAGAAAGATTATTTTGAAAAAATAGAAGTAAGGGGCTTACAACTCAAGGAGAGGCCCATGGGAGTTGTTTATTATTTAAAACAAAGTTTATGAACAAAAGGTTGGGGCTTATACTAAAAGAGAGTCCCAAATGACTTATTTTGAAAACAGGGATCGCATTGCGATACCGAAAGACGTTGCGGGACTTATACTACAGCAGAGGCCCAAAATTGTTTATGTAAAAAAGGGTTTGGTTCTTACACTCTATAAAGAGGCCCAAAGATTATTTTTATACAAGATAAGGGGCTTACAACTCAAGGAGATGCCCAGTTGAAAAACAGTGATCACGCCGTTATTTTGAAAATCGCAGAGGGACTTAAACAATGACTTAGGCCCTAATTATTTTTTTATAAAAGGGATGGGTCTTACACTCTACAAAGAGGCCAAAAAATGTTTCAATGAAGTTTGAAAAATTAATTTTAAGGGAAAACCCTAATTTTAATAAAAAAATACAATTTTTCAAAGAAAATTAAATAAAAAAATTGATATAAAATATCAAATATATTTAAAAACAAGTTGTTAGCTTTGAAAAATGTTTTAAAAAAATCATGTTTTATTTATATGAAAGTGAGACATTCATTTGAATTTAAAAAATCAAGAGAAAAATTTCATTAAAAATGTTTAAAAACAATTAAAATGAAATAATTTACAAAAATTCAAAATATATTAAATAAATAATATAAATTGGATTTTTTTGTAGAATAAAATATTTTAACATTTTTTGTGAATTCTGAAAAAAAGAATCAATAAAAAATGATTAAAAATCAAAGAGAAATTAGTTTTTGAAATCAATTAAAAAAAATAAATATTCAAATAATCAAAAATTCAAAAAAGGCGCCAAGGCAACCTTCTTCTTCCTTGCGCGAACCTCCATGGCCAGATTTGCAAAACCTCTCATATCTCTCTGATTACTCAATGGTTTTGACCTTTGTAAACATGAAAGTTGCTCGTTTTTTAACAAGGATTCCAATGGTACTAATTAATTGCATTTATATTAAGTGTGGAGTGAGAAATCAAGTGATGAACACATGAACCCTAATTTCTGCAAGAACACTATGAAATCCTATACACGATAGCTGCAAAGCAATTGATTGAGGGGAAACACTCTATACAAATACAGAAACATGTTTGTAACTTGAAAACACATTTATGATGCATGGATCATCGAGTTTGAGAGTGTCAGACTTACCTCTGCAAGAGGAAATCGAATCCTCAGTTGTAGGTGTTACAAAATGGTTTGATGATCTATATAGCTTCCTTGGACCTCAAGTAGTGTGTTGAGATGCTTGTAATTGATTGGAAACACCTGGAACTTGTTGTGGCACCTCAACTGCAAATAGGCCTAAGTTGGATTTTGAGCATTGTGATTCTGAGGTTACAGATGATGGAGAAGTGTTTGGACAACTTCTATATGATGTATATGATGTGTCTACACTCTTGGTTTTGGTGGAATTGTTTTCTTTTTGAAAATTCGAACCTTACTTTCTAAAGAAGCAAATTCTGGTTCATGAGAAGGAAATGAGAGAAAACATGAATTCTGATGTTTTGGGGTGGTTTGATCAGTCACACATGACCTCTATTTAACGTAGATGAAGTTTGTTTTGTAAGGAATAGTGATTGGGGGCTGTGGCCAATCTTGACTCATTTGTAATGTTATGAACTGATTCATGCCAACTCTATGCATCCATTCAATGCTTCATGACAAAGGTTGAGTTTTTGGAAATGAATCTTGAATGCCACATACCTAAGGGATTGGATTTTGACTTGGTGGCCTTGTGCTCAGATTCTTCATCACTCATGTTGATATTGGACAGAAATACAATGATGCAAGTGTCCAAAATTGGCTCAAGAAATTGTGGGATAAAAGTAATGTACCAATGTTGTTGTGTAGGCAGGGTGAAAAATGCCATTTTGGGAAGCTTATAACTTCTTGCTCAAGTTGAATCATGGGAGGCTCTTGTACTTTTTAGAAAGCCCCTATATCATACATCAACTTTGATGTTTAACTTTGGTCTTGGTTCATCTTGGATCATAAAGAAAAATGGTCTCAAAGTTGAAAAAAAATGAAACAGATTATGTCTCAAAATTTCACTAAGTGTCCAAGTTCAAAAGTTTTGAAACCCTAACTTCATAGCTCCATAACTCAAAATCCAAGATTTTTGGCTCATGGAGCACTGTGACACTTTTTTAATGTGTAATGAGAGCTTTCATTTGAGCTTTGGATGGAAGAAAATGGCTTTGTGGTTTGAAAGTTATGATTTTGCAAAGTTGGGAAAAATCACCCTTTTTTCATAACTTTGAGAAATTTTAAGTTTCTTAAGATTACCCATTTTTCAAGTAACCTCACTTTTCTTGATTTTTCTTGATGGATGATGATTCAAACAATGAGTTAACATTGTTTTTGACTTAGGGGAGCCATGTTTGTCAAAAAATCTCAAAAGTCAAACTTGGTTTTTGGGCACAGTTGACTTTTTGTCAGATGAATTTCAAACTTTGAGATTCTTTATAAAATCAAGTTCTTGACCTAATTCAAACCTAATGGATGGATTCCATAGGTGTTTTAGAGTGTCATGAATCATGTCTCAAGGTTTGAGAACATGTCTTGGTCAAAAGTCAAAGGTAGGGTTGACTTTTTCTCAAAAACCCTAGTTTGTGGTCAGATGAATTTTCATGTCCATAGTGCTCATGAACCAAGTTCTTTGTGTCCATTTGAACTTGTAAGAGGATCAATATGAGATATTTGAGATCTTCAAAACATTTCTTGAGGTTTTGGCTCATGTCTTGTTCCAAAAGTCAACTTAGGGGTGAATTATGTTGAGAAACCCTAATTCCTGATACTACAGCAGAGGCCCAAAATTGTTTATGTAAAAATGGGTTTAGGTCTTACACACTATAAAGAGGCCCAAAGATTATTTTTATTCAAGATATGGGGCTTACAACTCAAGGAGATGCCCAGTTGAAAAAAAGTGATCGCACCATTATTTTGAAAATCGCAGAGGGACTTAAACAATGACTAAGGCCCCAATTATTTATTTACAAAAGGGAAGGGTATTACACTCTATAATGAGGCCCAAAAATGTTTCAAATGGAGTTTGAAAAATTAAAATTAAGGGAAAACCTAATTTTAATTAAAAATACAAATTTTCAAAGAAAATTAAATTAAAAAATTGATATAAAATATCAAATATATTTAAAAACAAGTTGTTAGCTTTGAAAAATGTTTAAAAAAATCATGTTTTATTTATATTAAAGTGTGACATTCATTTGAATTTAAAAAATCAAGAGAAAAATTTCATTAAAAATGTTAATATATTAAATAAATAATATAAATTTGATTTTTTGTAGAACAAAAGATTTTAACATTTTTGTGAATTCGGAAAAAAAGAATCAATAAAAAATGATTAAAAATCAAAGAGAAATTAGTTTTTGAAATCAATTAAAAAAAATTCAAATATTCAAAAATTCAAAAAAGGCGCCAAGGCAACCTTCTTCTTCCTTGCGCAAACCTCCATGGCCAGATTTGCAAAACCTCTCATATCTCTCTGATTACTCAATGGTTTTGACCTTTGTAGACATGAAAGTTACTCGTTTTTGAACAAGGATTCCAATGGTACTAATTAATTGCATTTATATTCAGTGTGGAGTGAGAAATCAAGTGATGAACACATGAACCCTAATTTCTGAAAGAACACTATGAAATCCTATACACGATAGCTACAAAGCAATTGATTGAGGGGAAACACTCTATACAAGTACAGAAACATGTTTGTAACTTGAAAACACATTTATGATGCATGGATAATAGAGTTTGAGAGTGTCAGGCTTACCCCTGCAAGAGGAAATTAAATCCTCAGTTGTAGGTGTTACAGAAGTGTTTTGATGATCTGGATAGCTTCCTTAGACCTCAAGTAGTGTGTTTAGATGCTTGTAATTGATTGGAAACACCTGGAACTTGTTGTGGCACCTCAACTGCAAATAGGCCTAAGTTGGATTTTGAGCTTTGTGATTCTGAGGTTACAGATGATGGAGAAGTGTTTGGACAACTTCTATATGATGTATATGATGTGTCTACACTCTTGGTTTTGGTGGAATTGTTTTCTTTTTGAAAATTCGAACCTTACTTTCAAAAGAAGTAAATTCTGGTTCATGAGAAGGAAATGAGAGAAAACATGATTTCTGATGTTTTGGGGTGGTTTGATCAGTCACACATGACCTCTATTTATAGTAGATGAAGTTTGTTTTGTAAGGAATAGTTATTGGGGGTTGTGGCTAATCTTGACTCATTTGTAATGTTAAGAACTGATCCATGCCAGCTCTATGCATCCATTCAATGCTTCATGACAAAGTTGGAATTTTTGGAAATGAATCTTGAATGCCACATGCCTAAGGGATTGGATTTTGACTTGGTGGCCTTGTGCTCAGATTCTTCATCATTCATGTTGATATTGGACAGAAATACAATTATGCAAGTGTCCAAAATTGGCTAAAGAAATCGTGGGATATAAGTCATGTACCAATGTTGTTGTATAGGCAGGTTGAAAAATGCCATTTTGGGAAGCTTATAACTTCTTGCTCAAGTTGAATCATAGGAGGCTCTTGTACTTTTTAGAAAGCCCTTATATCATACTTCAACTTTGATGTTTAACTTTAGTCTTGGTTCATCTTGGATCATAAAGAAAAATTGTCTCAAAGTTGAAAAAAAATGAAACAGATTATGTCTCAAAATTTCACTAAGTATTCAAGTTCAAAAGTTTTGAAACCCTAACTTCATAGCTCCATAACTCAAAATCCAAGATTTTTGGCTCATGGAGCACTCTGAAACTTTTGTAGTGTGTAATGAGAGCTTTCATTTGAGCTTTGGATGGAAGAAAATAGCTTTGTGGTTTGAAAGTTATGATTTTGCAAAGTTGGGAAAAATCACCCTTTTTTCATAACTTAGAGAAATTTTAAGTTTCTTAAGATTACCCATTTTGCAAGTAACCTCACTTTTCTTGATTTTTCTTGATGGATGATGATTCAAACCATGAGTTAACATTGTTTTTGACTTAGGGGAGCCATGTTTGTCAAAAAATCTCAAAAATCAAACTTGGTTTTTGGGCACAGTTGACTTTTTGTCAGATGAATTTCAAACTTTGAGATTCTTTATGAAATCAAGTTCTTGACCTAATTCAAAACTGATGGATGGATTCCATAGGTGTTTTAGAGTGTCTTGAATCATGTCTCAAGGTTTGAGAACATGTCTTGGTCAAAAGTCAAAGGTAGGGTTGACTTTTTCTCAAAAACCCTAATTTGTGGTCAGATGAATTTGCATCTCCATAGTGCTCATGAACCAAGTTCTTTGTGTCTATTTGAACTTGTAAGAGGATCAATTTGAGATATTTGAGATCTTCAAAACATTCCTTGAGGTTTTGGCTCATGTCTTGTTCCAAAAGTCAGCTTAGGGGTGAATTAGGTCAAGAAACCCTAATTCCTGATACTACAGCAGAGGCCCAAAATTGTTTATGTAAAAATGGGTTTGGGTCTTACACTCTATAAAGAGGCCCAAAGATTATTTTTATACAAGATATAGGGCTTACAACTCAAGGAGATGCCCAGTCAAAAAATAGTGATAACGCCGTTATTTTGAAAATCGCAGAGGGACTTAAACAATGACTGAGGCCCCGATTATTTATTTACAAAAGGGATGGGTCTTACACTCTACAAAGAGGCCCAAATATGTTTCAAATGGAGTTTGAAAAATTAAAATTAAGGGAAAACCCTAATTTTAATTAAAAATTCAATTTTTCAAAGAAAATTAAATAAAAAATTGATATAAAATATCAAATATATTTAAAAACAAGTTGTTAGCTTTGAAAAATGTTTAAAAAAAATCAGGTTTTATTTATATGAAAGTGTGACATTCATTTGAATTTAAAAAATCAAGAGAAAAATTTCATTAAAAATGTTTAAAAACAATTAAAATGAAATTCTTTACAAAAATTCAAAATATTTTATATAAATAATATAAATTTGATTTTTTTGTAGAACAAAATATTTTAACATTTTTGTGAATTCTGAAAAAAAATCAATAAAAAATGATTAAAAATCAAAGAGAAATTGGTTTTTGAAATCAATTAAAAAAAATTCAAATATTCAAAAATTCAAAAAAGGCGCCAAGGCAACCTTCTCCTTCCTTGTGCGAACCTCCATGGCCAGATTTGCAAAACCTCTAATATCTCTCTGATTACTCAATGGTTTTGACCTTTGTAGACATGAAAGTTGCTCGTTTTTGAACAAGGATTCCAATGGTACTAATTAATTGCATTTATATTAAGTGTGGAGTGAGAAATCAAGTGATGAACACATGAACCCTAATTTATGTAAGAACACTATGAAATCCTATACACGATAGCTACAAAGCAATTGATTGAGGGGAAACACTCTGTACAAGTACAGAAACATGTTTGTAACTTGAAAACACATTTATGATGCATGGATCATAGAGTTTGAGAGTGTTAGGCTTACCTCTGCAAGAGGAAATCGAATCCTCAGTTGTAGGTGTTACAAAAGTGTTTTGATGACCTGGATAGCTTCCTTGGACCTCAAGTAGTGTGTTGAGATGCTTGTAATTGATTGGAAACACCTGGAACTTGTTGTGGCACCTCAGCTGCAAATAGGCCTAAGTTGGATTTTGAGCTTTGTGATTCTGAGGTTACAGATGATGGAGAAGTGTTTGGACAACTTCTATATGTTGTATATGATGTGTCTACACTCTTGGTTTTGGTGGAATTGTTTTCTTTTTGAAAATTCGAACCCTACTTTCTAAAGAAGCAAATTCTGGTTCATGAGAAGGAAATGAGAGAAAACATGAATTATGATGTTTTGGGGTGGTTTGATCAGTCACACATGACCTCTATTTATAGTAGATGAAGTTTGTTTTGTAAGGAATAATTATTGGGGGATGTGGCTAATCTTGACTCATTTGTAATGTTATGAACTGATCCATGCCAGCTCTATGCATCCATTCAATGCTTCATGACAAAGTTGGAATTTTTGGAAATGAATCTTGAATGCCACATGCCTAAGGAATCAGATTTTGACTTGGTGGTCTTGTGCTCAGATTCTTCATCATTCATGTTGATATTGGACAGAAATACAATTATGCAAGTGTCCAAAATTGGCTCAAGAAATCGTGGGATATAAGTCATGTACCAATGTTGTTGTGTAGGCAGGGTGAAAAATGCCATTTTGGGAAGCTTATAACTTCTTGCTCAAGTTGAATCATGGGACGCTCTTGTACATTTTAGAAAGCCCCTATCATACTTCAACTTTGAGGTTTAACTTTGGTCTTGGTTCATCTTGGATCATAAAGAAAAATGGTCTGAAATTTGAAAAAAAAATGAAACATATTATGTCTCAAAATTTCACTAAGTGTTTAAGTTCAAAAGTTTTGAAACCCTAACTTCATAGCTCCATAACTCAAAATCCAAGATTTTTGGCTCATGGAGCACTGTGACACTTTTGTAGTGTGTCATGAGAGCTTTCATTTGAGCTTTGGATGGAAGAAAAAGGCTTTGTGGTTTGAAAGTTATGATTTTGCAAAGTTGGGAAAAATCACCCTTTTTTCATAACTTAGAGAAATTTTAAGTTTCTTAAGATTACCCATTTTGCAAGTAACCTCACTTTTCTTGATTTTTCTTGATGGATGATGATTCAAACAATGAGTTAACATTGTTTTTTACTTAGGGGAGCCATGTTTGTCAAAAAATCTCAAAAATCAAACTTGGTTTTTGGGCACAGTTGACTTTTTGTCAGATGAATTTCAAACTTTGTGATTCTTTATGAAATCAAGTTCTTGACCTAATTCAAACCTAGTGGATGGATTCCAAAGTTGTTTTAGAGTGTCTTGAATCATGTCTCAAGGTTTGAGAACATGTCTTGTTTAAAAGTCAAAGGTAGGGTTGACTTTTTCACAAAAACCCTAATTTGTGGTCAGATGAATTTGCATATCCATAGTGCTCATGAACCAAGTTCTTTGTGTCCATTTGAACTTGTAAGAGGATCAATATGAGATATTTGAGATCTTCAAAACATTCCTTGAGGTTTTGGCTCATGTCTTGTTCCAAAAGTCAACTTAGGGGTGAATTAGGTCAAGAAACCCTAATTCCTGATACTACAGCAGAGGCCCAAAATTGTTTATGTAAAAATGGGTTTAGGTCTTACACACTATAAAGAGGCCCAAAGATTATTTTTATTCAAGATATGGGGCTTACAACTCAAGGAGATGCCCAGTTGCAAAAAAGTGATCGCACCATTATTTTGAAAATCGCAGAGGGACTTAAACAATGACTAAGGCCCCAATTATTTATTTACAAAAGGGAAGGGTCTTACACTCTATAATGAGGCCCAAAAATGTTTCAAATGGAGTTTGAAAAATTAAAATTAAGGGAAAACCTAATTTTAATTAAAAATACAAATTTTCAAAGAAAATTAAATTAAAAAATTGATATAAAATATCAAATATATTTAAAAACAAGTTGTTAGCTTTGAAAAATGTTTAAAAAAATCATGTTTTATTTATATTAAAGTGTGACATTCATTTGAATTTAAAAAATCAAGAGAAAAATTTCATTAAAAATGTTAATATATTAAATAAATAATATAAATTTGATTTTTTGTAGAACAAAAGATTTTAACATTTTTGTGAATTCGGAAAAAAAGAATCAATAAAAAATGATTAAAAATCAAAGAGAAATTAGTTTTTGAAATCAATTAAAAAAAATTCAAATATTCAAAAATTCAAAAAAGGCGCCAAGGCAACCTTCTTCTTCCTTGCGCAAACCTCCATGGCCAGATTTGCAAAACCTCTCATATCTCTCTGATTACTCAATGGTTTTGACCTTTGTAGACATGAAAGTTACTCGTTTTTGAACAAGGATTCCAATGGTACTAATTAATTGCATTTATATTCAGTGTGGAGTGAGAAATCAAGTGATGAACACATGAACCCTAATTTCTGAAAGAACACTATGAAATCCTATACACGATAGCTACAAAGCAATTGATTGAGGGGAAACACTCTATACAAGTACAGAAACATGTTTGTAACTTGAAAACACATTTATGATGCATGGATAATAGAGTTTGAGAGTGTCAGGCTTACCCCTGCAAGAGGAAATTAAATCCTCAGTTGTAGGTGTTACAGAAGTGTTTTGATGATCTGGATAGCTTCCTTAGACCTCAAGTAGTGTGTTTAGATGCTTGTAATTGATTGGAAACACCTGGAACTTGTTGTGGCACCTCAACTGCAAATAGGCCTAAGTTGGATTTTGAGCTTTGTGATTCTGAGGTTACAGATGATGGAGAAGTGTTTGGACAACTTCTATATGATGTATATGATGTGTCTACACTCTTGGTTTTGGTGGAATTGTTTTCTTTTTGAAAATTCGAACCTTACTTTCAAAAGAAGTAAATTCTGGTTCATGAGAAGGAAATGAGAGAAAACATGATTTCTGATGTTTTGGGGTGGTTTGATCAGTCACACATGACCTCTATTTATAGTAGATGAAGTTTGTTTTGTAAGGAATAGTTATTGGGGGTTGTGGCTAATCTTGACTCATTTGTAATGTTAAGAACTGATCCATGCCAGCTCTATGCATCCATTCAATGCTTCATGACAAAGTTGGAATTTTTGGAAATGAATCTTGAATGCCACATGCCTAAGGGATTGGATTTTGACTTGGTGGCCTTGTGCTCAGATTCTTCATCATTCATGTTGATATTGGACAGAAATACAATTATGCAAGTGTCCAAAATTGGCTAAAGAAATCGTGGGATATAAGTCATGTACCAATGTTGTTGTATAGGCAGGTTGAAAAATGCCATTTTGGGAAGCTTATAACTTCTTGCTCAAGTTGAATCATAGGAGGCTCTTGTACTTTTTAGAAAGCCCTTATATCATACTTCAACTTTGATGTTTAACTTTAGTCTTGGTTCATCTTGGATCATAAAGAAAAATTGTCTCAAAGTTGAAAAAAAATGAAACAGATTATGTCTCAAAATTTCACTAAGTATTCAAGTTCAAAAGTTTTGAAACCCTAACTTCATAGCTCCATAACTCAAAATCCAAGATTTTTGGCTCATGGAGCACTCTGAAACTTTTGTAGTGTGTAATGAGAGCTTTCATTTGAGCTTTGGATGGAAGAAAATAGCTTTGTGGTTTGAAAGTTATGATTTTGCAAAGTTGGGAAAAATCACCCTTTTTTCATAACTTAGAGAAATTTTAAGTTTCTTAAGATTACCCATTTTGCAAGTAACCTCACTTTTCTTGATTTTTCTTGATGGATGATGATTCAAACCATGAGTTAACATTGTTTTTGACTTAGGGGAGCCATGTTTGTCAAAAAATCTCAAAAATCAAACTTGGTTTTTGGGCACAGTTGACTTTTTGTCAGATGAATTTCAAACTTTGAGATTCTTTATGAAATCAAGTTCTTGACCTAATTCAAAACTGATGGATGGATTCCATAGGTGTTTTAGAGTGTCTTGAATCATGTCTCAAGGTTTGAGAACATGTCTTGGTCAAAAGTCAAAGGTAGGGTTGACTTTTTCTCAAAAACCCTAATTTGTGGTCAGATGAATTTGCATCTCCATAGTGCTCATGAACCAAGTTCTTTGTGTCTATTTGAACTTGTAAGAGGATCAATTTGAGATATTTGAGATCTTCAAAACATTCCTTGAGGTTTTGGCTCATGTCTTGTTCCAAAAGTCAGCTTAGGGGTGAATTAGGTCAAGAAACCCTAATTCCTGATACTACAGCAGAGGCCCAAAATTGTTTATGTAAAAATGGGTTTGGGTCTTACACTCTATAAAGAGGCCCAAAGATTATTTTTATACAAGATATAGGGCTTACAACTCAAGGAGATGCCCAGTCAAAAAATAGTGATAACGCCGTTATTTTGAAAATCGCAGAGGGACTTAAACAATGACTGAGGCCCCGATTATTTATTTACAAAAGGGATGGGTCTTACACTCTACAAAGAGGCCCAAATATGTTTCAAATGGAGTTTGAAAAATTAAAATTAAGGGAAAACCCTAATTTTAATTAAAAATTCAATTTTTCAAAGAAAATTAAATAAAAAATTGATATAAAATATCAAATATATTTAAAAACAAGTTGTTAGCTTTGAAAAATGTTTAAAAAAAATCAGGTTTTATTTATATGAAAGTGTGACATTCATTTGAATTTAAAAAATCAAGAGAAAAATTTCATTAAAAATGTTTAAAAACAATTAAAATGAAATTCTTTACAAAAATTCAAAATATTTTATATAAATAATATAAATTTGATTTTTTTGTAGAACAAAATATTTTAACATTTTTGTGAATTCTGAAAAAAAATCAATAAAAAATGATTAAAAATCAAAGAGAAATTGGTTTTTGAAATCAATTAAAAAAAATTCAAATATTCAAAAATTCAAAAAAGGCGCCAAGGCAACCTTCTCCTTCCTTGTGCGAACCTCCATGGCCAGATTTGCAAAACCTCTAATATCTCTCTGATTACTCAATGGTTTTGACCTTTGTAGACATGAAAGTTGCTCGTTTTTGAACAAGGATTCCAATGGTACTAATTAATTGCATTTATATTAAGTGTGGAGTGAGAAATCAAGTGATGAACACATGAACCCTAATTTATGTAAGAACACTATGAAATCCTATACACGATAGCTACAAAGCAATTGATTGAGGGGAAACACTCTGTACAAGTACAGAAACATGTTTGTAACTTGAAAACACATTTATGATGCATGGATCATAGAGTTTGAGAGTGTTAGGCTTACCTCTGCAAGAGGAAATCGAATCCTCAGTTGTAGGTGTTACAAAAGTGTTTTGATGACCTGGATAGCTTCCTTGGACCTCAAGTAGTGTGTTGAGATGCTTGTAATTGATTGGAAACACCTGGAACTTGTTGTGGCACCTCAGCTGCAAATAGGCCTAAGTTGGATTTTGAGCTTTGTGATTCTGAGGTTACAGATGATGGAGAAGTGTTTGGACAACTTCTATATGTTGTATATGATGTGTCTACACTCTTGGTTTTGGTGGAATTGTTTTCTTTTTGAAAATTCGAACCCTACTTTCTAAAGAAGCAAATTCTGGTTCATGAGAAGGAAATGAGAGAAAACATGAATTATGATGTTTTGGGGGATGTTTGATCAGTCACACATGACCTCTATTTATAGTAGATGAAGTTTGTTTTGTAAGGAATAATTATTGGGGGATGTGGCTAATCTTGACTCATTTGTAATGTTATGAACTGATCCATGCCAGCTCTATGCATCCATTCAATGCTTCATGACAAAGTTGGAATTTTTGGAAATGAATCTTGAATGCCACATGCCTAAGGAATCAGATTTTGACTTGGTGGTCTTGTGCTCAGATTCTTCATCATTCATGTTGATATTGGACAGAAATACAATTATGCAAGTGTCCAAAATTGGCTCAAGAAATCGTGGGATATAAGTCATGTACCAATGTTGTTGTGTAGGCAGGGTGAAAAATGCCATTTTGGGAAGCTTATAACTTCTTGCTCAAGTTGAATCATGGGACGCTCTTGTACATTTTAGAAAGCCCCTATCATACTTCAACTTTGAGGTTTAACTTTGGTCTTGGTTCATCTTGGATCATAAAGAAAAATGGTCTGAAATTTGAAAAAAAAATGAAACATATTATGTCTCAAAATTTCACTAAGTGTTTAAGTTCAAAAGTTTTGAAACCCTAACTTCATAGCTCCATAACTCAAAATCCAAGATTTTTGGCTCATGGAGCACTGTGACACTTTTGTAGTGTGTCATGAGAGCTTTCATTTGAGCTTTGGATGGAAGAAAAAGGCTTTGTGGTTTGAAAGTTATGATTTTGCAAAGTTGGGAAAAATCACCCTTTTTTCATAACTTAGAGAAATTTTAAGTTTCTTAAGATTACCCATTTTGCAAGTAACCTCACTTTTCTTGATTTTTCTTGATGGATGATGATTCAAACAATGAGTTAACATTGTTTTTTACTTAGGGGAGCCATGTTTGTCAAAAAATCTCAAAAATCAAACTTGGTTTTTGGGCACAGTTGACTTTTTGTCAGATGAATTTCAAACTTTGTGATTCTTTATGAAATCAAGTTCTTGACCTAATTCAAACCTAGTGGATGGATTCCAAAGTTGTTTTAGAGTGTCTTGAATCATGTCTCAAGGTTTGAGAACATGTCTTGTTTAAAAGTCAAAGGTAGGGTTGACTTTTTCACAAAAACCCTAATTTGTGGTCAGATGAATTTGCATATCCATAGTGCTCATGAACCAAGTTCTTTGTGTCCATTTGAACTTGTAAGAGGATCAATATGAGATATTTGAGATCTTCAAAACATTCCTTGAGGTTTTGGCTCATGTCTTGTTCCAAAAGTCAACTTAGGGGTGAATTAGGTCAAGAAACCCTAATTCCTGATACTACAGCAGAGGCCCAAAATTGTTTATGTAAAAATGGGTTTAGGTCTTACACACTATAAAGAGGCCCAAAGATTATTTTTATTCAAGATATGGGGCTTACAACTCAAGGAGATGCCCAGTTGCAAAAAAGTGATCGCACCATTATTTTGAAAATCGCAGAGGGACTTAAACAATGACTAAGGCCCCAATTATTTATTTACAAAAGGGAAGGGTCTTACACTCTATAATGAGGCCCAAAAATGTTTCAAATGGAGTTTGAAAAATTAAAATTAAGGGAAAACCTAATTTTAATTAAAAATACAAATTTTCAAAGAAAATTAAATTAAAAAATTGATATAAAATATCAAATATATTTAAAAACAAGTTGTTAGCTTTGAAAAATGTTTAAAAAAATCATGTTTTATTTATATTAAAGTGTGACATTCATTTGAATTTAAAAAATCAAGAGAAAAATTTCATTAAAAATGTTAATATATTAAATAAATAATATAAATTTGATTTTTTGTAGAACAAAAGATTTTAACATTTTTGTGAATTCGGAAAAAAAGAATCAATAAAAAATGATTAAAAATCAAAGAGAAATTAGTTTTTGAAATCAATTAAAAAAAATTCAAATATTCAAAAATTCAAAAAAGGCGCCAAGGCAACCTTCTTCTTCCTTGCGCAAACCTCCATGGCCAGATTTGCAAAACCTCTCATATCTCTCTGATTACTCAATGGTTTTGACCTTTGTAGACATGAAAGTTACTCGTTTTTGAACAAGGATTCCAATGGTACTAATTAATTGCATTTATATTCAGTGTGGAGTGAGAAATCAAGTGATGAACACATGAACCCTAATTTCTGAAAGAACACTATGAAATCCTATACACGATAGCTACAAAGCAATTGATTGAGGGGAAACACTCTATACAAGTACAGAAACATGTTTGTAACTTGAAAACACATTTATGATGCATGGATAATAGAGTTTGAGAGTGTCAGGCTTACCCCTGCAAGAGGAAATTAAATCCTCAGTTGTAGGTGTTACAGAAGTGTTTTGATGATCTGGATAGCTTCCTTAGACCTCAAGTAGTGTGTTTAGATGCTTGTAATTGATTGGAAACACCTGGAACTTGTTGTGGCACCTCAACTGCAAATAGGTCTAAGTTGGATTTTGAGCTTTGTGATTCTGAGGTTACAGATGATGGAGAAGTGTTTGGACAACTTCTATATGATGTATATGATGTGTCTACACTCTTGGTTTTGGTGGAATTGTTTTCTTTTTGAAAATTCGAACCTTACTTTCAAAAGAAGTAAATTCTGGTTCATGAGAAGGAAATGAGAGAAAACATGATTTCTGATGTTTTGGGGTGGTTTGATCAGTCACACATGACCTCTATTTATAGTAGATGAAGTTTGTTTTGTAAGGAATAGTTATTGGGGGTTGTGGCTAATCTTGACTCATTTGTAATGTTATGAACTGATCCATGCCAGCTCTATGCATCCATTCAATGCTTCATGACAAAGTTGGAATTTTTGGAAATGAATCTTGAATGCCACATGCCTAAGGGATTGGATTTTGACTTGGTGGCCTTGTGCTCAGATTCTTCATCATTCATGTTGATATTGGACAGAAATACAATTATGCAAGTGTCCAAAATTGGCTAAAGAAATCGTGGGATATAAGTCATGTACCAATGTTGTTGTATAGGCAGGTTGAAAAATGCCATTTTGGGAAGCTTATAACTTCTTGCTCAAGTTGAATCATAGGAGGCTCTTGTACTTTTTAGAAAGCCCTTATATCATACTTCAACTTTGATGTTTAACTTTAGTCCTGGTTCATCTTGGATCATAAAGAAAAATTGTCTCAAAGTTGAAAAAAAATGAAACAGATTATGTCTCAAAATTTCACTAAGTATTCAAGTTCAAAAGTTTTGAAACCCTAACTTCATAGCTCCATAACTCAAAATCCAAGATTTTTGGCTCATGGAGCACTCTGAAACTTTTGTAGTGTGTAATGAGAGCTTTCATTTGAGCTTTGGATGGAAGAAAATAGCTTTGTGGTTTGAAAGTTATGATTTTGCAAAGTTGGGAAAAATCACCCTTTTTTCATAACTTAGAGAAATTTTAAGTTTCTTAAGATTACCCATTTTGCAAGTAACCTCACTTTTCTTGATTTTTCTTGATGGATGATGATTCAAACCATGAGTTAACATTGTTTTTGACTTAGGGGAGCCATGTTTGTCAAAAAATCTCAAAAATCAAACTTGGTTTTTGGGCACAGTTGACTTTTTGTCAGATGAATTTCAAACTTTGAGATTCTTTATGAAATCAAGTTCTTGACCTAATTCAAAACTGATGGATGGATTGCATAGGTGTTTTAGAGTGTCTTGAATCATGTCTCAAGGTTTGAGAACATGTCTTGGTCAAAAGTCAAAGGTAGGGTTGACTTTTTCTCAAAAACCCTAATTTGTGGTCAGATGAATTTGCATCTCCATAGTGCTCATGAACCAAGTTCTTTGTGTCTATTTGAACTTGTAAGAGGATCAATTTGAGATATTTGAGATCTTCAAAACATTCCTTGAGGTTTTGGCTCATGTCTTGTTCCAAAAGTCAGCTTAGGGGTGAATTAGGTCAAGAAACCCTAATTCCTGATACTACAGCAGAGGCCCAAAATTGTTTATGTAAAAATGGGTTTGGGTCTTACACTCTATAAAGAGGCCCAAAGATTATTTTTATACAAGATATAGGGCTTACAACTCAAGGAGATGCCCAGTCAAAAAATAGTGATAACGCCGTTATTTTGAAAATCGCAGAGGGACTTAAACAATGACTGAGGCCCCGATTATTTATTTACAAAAGGGATGGGTCTTACACTCTACAAAGAGGCCCAAATATGTTTCAAATGGAGTTTGAAAAATTAAAATTAAGGGAAAACCCTAATTTTAATTAAAAATTCAATTTTTCAAAGAAAATTAAATAAAAAATTGATATAAAATATCAAATATATTTAAAAACAAGTTGTTAGCTTTGAAAAATGTTTAAAAAAAATCAGGTTTTATTTATATGAAAGTGTGACATTCATTTGAATTTAAAAAATCAAGAGAAAAATTTCATTAAAAATGTTTAAAAACAATTAAAATGAAATTCTTTACAAAAATTCAAAATATTTTATATAAATAATATAAATTTGATTTTTTTGTAGAACAAAATATTTTAACATTTTTGTGAATTCTGAAAAAATATCAATAAAAAATGATTAAAAATCAAAGAGAAATTGGTTTTTGAAATCAATTAAAAAAAATTCAAATATTCAAAAATTCAAAAAAGGCGCCAAGGCAACCTTCTCCTTCCTTGTGCGAACCTCCATGGCCAGATTTGCAAAACCTCTAATATCTCTCTGATTACTCAATGGTTTTGACCTTTGTAGACATGAAAGTTGCTCGTTTTTGAACAAGGATTCCAATGGTACTAATTAATTGCATTTATATTAAGTGTGGAGTGAGAAATCAAGTGATGAACACATGAACCCTAATTTATGTAAGAACACTATGAAATCCTATACACGATAGCTACAAAGCAATTGATTGAGGGGAAACACTCTGTACAAGTACAGAAACATGTTTGTAACTTGAAAACACATTTATGATGCATGGATCATAGAGTTTGAGAGTGTTAGGCTTACCTCTGCAAGAGGAAATCGAATCCTCAGTTGTAGGTGTTACAAAAGTGTTTTGATGACCTGGATAGCTTCCTTGGACCTCAAGTAGTGTGTTGAGATGCTTGTAATTGATTGGAAACACCTGGAACTTGTTGTGGCACCTCAGCTGCAAATAGGCCTAAGTTGGATTTTGAGCTTTGTGATTCTGAGGTTACAGATGATGGAGAAGTGTTTGGACAACTTCTATATGTTGCATATGATGTGTCTACACTCTTGGTTTTGGTGGAATTGTTTTCTTTTTGAAAATTCGAACCCTACTTTCTAAAGAAGCAAATTCTGGTTCATGAGAAGGAAATGAGAGAAAACATGAATTATGATGTTTTGGGGTGGTTTGATCAGTCACACATGACCTCTATTTATAGTAGATGAAGTTTGTTTTGTAAGGAATAATTATTGGGGGATGTGGCTAATCTTGACTCATTTGTAATGTTATGAACTGATCCATGCCAGCTCTATGCATCCATTCAATGCTTCATGACAAAGTTGGAATTTTTGGAAATGAATCTTGAATGCCACATGCCTAAGGAATCAGATTTTGACTTGGTGGTCTTGTGCTCAGATTCTTCATCATTCATGTTGATATTGGACAGAAATACAATTATGCAAGTGTCCAAAATTGGCTCAAGAAATCGTGGGATATAAGTCATGTACCAATGTTGTTGTGTAGGCAGGGTGAAAAATGCCATTTTGGGAAGCTTATAACTTCTTGCTCAAGTTGAATCATGGGACGCTCTTGTACATTTTAGAAAGCCCCTATCATACTTCAACTTTAAGGTTTAACTTTGGTCTTGGTTCATCTTGGATCATAAAGAAAAATGGTCTCAAATTTGAAAAAAAAATGAAACATATTATGTCTCAAAATTTCACTAAGTGTTTAAGTTCAAAAGTTTTGAAACCCTAATTTCATAGCTCCATAACTCAAAATCCAAGATTTTTGGCTCATGGAGCACTGTGACACTTTTGTAGTGTGTCATGAGAGCTTTCATTTGAGCTTTGGATGGAAGAAAAAGGCTTTGTGGTTTGAAAGTTATGATTTTGCAAAGTTGGGAAAAATCACCCTTTTTTCATAACTTAGAGAAATTTTAAGTTTCTTAAGATTACCCATTTTGCAAGTAACCTCACTTTTCTTGATTTTTCTTGATGGATGATGATTCAAACAATGAGTTAACATTGTTTTTTACTTAGGGGAGCCATGTTTGTCAAAAAATCTCAAAAATCAAACTTGGTTTTTGGGCACAGTTGACTTTTTGTCAGATGAATTTCAAACTTTGTGATTCTTTATGAAATCAAGTTCTTGACCTAATTCAAACCTAGTGGATGGATTCCAAAGTTGTTTTAGAGTGTCTTGAATCATGTCTCAAGGTTTGAGAACATGTCTTGTTTAAAAGTCAAAGGTAGGGTTGACTTTTTCACAAAAACCCTAATTTGTGGTCAGATGAATTTGCATATCCATAGTGCTCATGAACCAAGTTCTTTGTGTCCATTTGAACTTGTAAGAGGATCAATATGAGATATTTGAGATCTTCAAAACATTCCTTGAGGTTTTGGCTCATGTCTTGTTCCAAAAGTCAACTTAGGGGTGAATTAGGTCAAGAAACCCTAATTCCTGATACTACAGCAGAGGCCCAAAATTGTTTATCTAAAAATGGATTTGGGTCTTACACTCTATAAAGAGGCCCAAAGATTATTTTTATACAAGATATGGGGCTTACAACTCAAGGAGATGCCCAGTTGAAAAACAGTGATCACGCCGTTATTTTGAAAATCGCAGAGGGACTTAAACAATGACTGAGGCCCCAATTATTTATTTACAAAAGGGATGGGTCTTACACTCTACAAAGAGGCCCAAAAATGTTTCAAATGGAGTTTGAAAAATTAAAATTAAGGGAAAACCCTAATTTTAATTAAAAATACAATTTTTCAAAGAAAATTAAATAAAAAATTGATATAAAATATCAAATATATTTAAAAACAAGTTGTTAGCTTTGAAAAATGTTTTAAAAAATCGTGTTTTATTTATATGAAAGTGTGACATTCATTTTAATTTAAAAAATCAAGAGAAAAATTTCATTAAAAATGTTTAAAAACAATTAAAATGAAATTCTTTACAAAAATTCAAAATATATTAAATAAATAATATAAATTTGATTTTTTTGTTGAACAAAATATTTTAACATTTTTGTGAATTCTGAAAAAAGAATCAATAAAATATGATTAAAAATCAAAGGGAAATTAGTTTTTGAAATCAATTAAAAAAAATTCAAAAATTAAAAAAAGGCGCCAAGGCAACCTTCTTCTTCCTTGCGCGAACCTCCATGGACAGATTTGCAAAACCTCTCATATCTCTCTGATTACTCAATGGTTTTGACCTTTGTAGACATGAAAGTTGCTCGTTTTTGAACAAGGATTCCAATGGTACTAATTAATTGCATTTATATTAAGTGTGGAGTGAGAAATCAAGTGATGAACACATGAACCCTAATTTCTGCAAGAACACTATGAAATCCTATACACGATAGCTACAAAGCAATTGATTGAGGGGAAACACTCTATACAAGTACAGAAACATGTTTGTAACTTGAAAACACATTTAAGATGCATGGATCATAGAGTTTGAGAGTGTCAGGCTTACCTCTGCAAGAGGAAATCGAATCCTCAGTTGTAGGTGTTACAGAAGTGTTTTGATGATCTGGATAGCTTCCTTGGACCTCAAGTAGTGTGTTGAGATGCTTGTAATTGATTGGAAACACCTGGAACTTGTTGTGGCACCTCAACTGCAAATAGGCCTAAGTTGGATTTTGAGCTTTGTGATTCTGAGGTTATAGATGATGGAGAAGTGTTTGGACAACTTCTATATGATGTATATGATGTGTCTACACTCTTGGTTTTGGTGGAATTGTTTTCTTTTTGAAAATTCGAACCTTACTTTCTAAAGAAGCAAATTCAGGTTCATGAGAAGGAAATGAGAGAAAACATGAATTTTGATGTTTTGGGGTGGTTTGATCAGTCACACATGACCTCTATTTATAGTAGATGAAGTTTATTTTGTAAGGAATAATTATTGGGGGATGTGGCTAATCTTGACTCATTTGTAATGTTATGAACTGATCCATGCCAGCTCTATGCATCCATTCAATGCTTCATGACAAAGTTAGAATTTTTGGAAATGAATCGAGAATGCCACATGCCTACGGGATTGGATTTTGACTTGGTGGCCTTGTGCTCAGATTCTTCATCATTCATGTTGGTACTGGACAGAAATACAATTATGCAAGTGTCCAAAATTGGCTCAAGAAATCGTGGGATACAAGTCATGTACCAATGTTGTTATGTAGGCAGGTTGAAAAATGCCATTTTGGGAAGCTTATAACTTCTTGCTCAAGTTGAATCATGGGAGGCTCTTGTACTTTTTAGAAAGCCCCCATATCATACTTCAACTTTGATGTTTAACTTTGGTCTTGGTTCATCTTGGATCATAAACAAAAATGGTCTCAAAGTTGAAAAAAAATGAAACATATTATGTCTCAAAATTTCACTAAGTGTCCAAGTTCAAAAGTTTTGAAACCCTAACTTCATAGCTCCATAACTCAAAATCCAAGATTTTTGGCTCATGGAGCACTGTGACACTTTTGTAGTGTGTAATGAGAGCTTTCATTTGAGCTTTGGATGGAAGAAAATGGGTTTGTGGTTTGAAAGTTATGATTTTACAAAGTTTGGAAAAATCACCCCTTTTTCATAACTTAGAGAAATTTTAAGTTTCTTAAGATTACCCATTTTGCAAGTAACCTCATTTTTCTTGATTTTTCTTGATGGATGATGATCCAAACCATGAATTAACATTGTTTTTTACTTAGGGGAGCCATGTTTGTCAAAAAATCTCAAAAGTCAAACTTGGTTTTTGGGCATAGTTGACTTTTTGTCAGATGAATTTCAAACTTTGAGATTCTTTATGAAATCAAGTTCTTGACCTAATTCAAGCCTAATGGATGGATTCCATAGGTGTTTTAGAGTGTCTTGAATGATGTCTCAAGGTTTGAGAACATGTCTTGGTCAAACGTCAAAGGTAAGGTTGACTTTTTCTCAAAAACCCTAGTTTGTGGTCAGATGAATTTACATCTCCATAGTGCTCATGAACCAAGTTCTTTGTGTCCATTTGAACTTGTAAGAGGATCAATATGAGATATTTGAGATCTTCAAAACATTCCTTGAGGTTTTGGCTCATGTCTTGTTCCAAAAGTCAACTTAGGGGTGAATTAGGTCAAGAAACCCTAATTCCTGACACTACAGCAGCGGCCCAAAATTGTTTATGTAAAAATGGGTTTGGGTCTTACACTCTATAAAGAGGCCCAAAGATTATTTTTATACAAGATATGGGGCTTACAACTCAAGGAGATGCCCAGTTGAAAAACAGTGATCGCGCCGTTATTTTGAAAATCGCAGAGGGACTTAAACAATGACTGAGGCTCCAATTATTTATTTACAAAAGGGATGGGTCTTACACTCTACAAAGAGGCCCAAAAATGTTTCAAATGGAGTTTGAAAAATTAAAATTAAGGGAAAACCCTAATTTTAATTAAAAATACAATTTTTCAAAGAAAATTAAATAAAAAATTGATATAAAATATCAAATATATTTAAAAACAAGTTGTTAGTTTTGAAAAATGTTTAAAAAAATCATGTTTTATTTATATGAAAGTGTGACATTCATTTGAATTTAAAAAATCAAGAGAAAAATTTCATTAAAAATGTTTAAAAACAATTAAAATGAAATTCTTTACAAAAATTCAAAATATATTATATAAATAATATAAATTTGATTTTTTTGTAGAACAAAATATTTTAACATTTTTGTGAATTCTGAAAAAAAAGAATCAATAAAAAATGATTAAAAATCAAAGAGAAATTAGTTTTTGAAATCAATTAAAAAAAATTCAAATATTCAAAAATTCAAAAAAGGCGCCAAGGCAACCTTCTTCTTCCTTGCGCGAACCTCCATGGCCAGATTTGCAAAACCTCTCATATCTCTCTGATTACTCAATGGTTTTGACCTTTGTAGACATGAAAGTTGCTTGTTTTTGAACAAGGATTCCAATGGAACTAATTAATTGCATTTATATTAAGTGTGGAGTGAGAAATCAAGTGATGAACACATGAACCCTAATTTTTGCAAGAACACTATGAAATCCTATACACGATAGCTACAAAGCAATTGATTGAGGGGAAACACTCTATACAAGTACAGAAACATGTTTGTAACTTGAAAACACATTTATGATGCATGGATCATAGAGTTTGAGAGTGTCTGGCTTACCTCTGCAAGAGGAAATCGAATCCTCAGTTGTAGGTGTTACAAAAGTGTTTTGATGATCTGGATAGCTTCCTTGGACCTCAAGTAGTGTGTTGAGATGCTTGTAATTGATTGGAAACACCTGGAACTTGTTGTGGCACCTCAACTGCAAATTGGCCTAAGTTGAATTTTGAGCTTTGTGATTCTGAGGTTACAGATGATGGAGAAGTGTTTGGACAACTTCTATATGATGTATATGATGTGTCTACACTCTTGGTTTTGGTGGAATTGTTTTCTTTTTAAAAATTCGAACCTTAATTTCTAAAGAAGCAAATTCTGGTTCATGAGAAGGAAATGAGAGAAAACATGAATTCTGATGTTTTGGGGTGGTTTGATCAGTCACACATAACCTCTATTTATAGTAGATGAAGTTTGTTTTGTAAGGAATAGTTATTGGGGGTTGTGGCCAATCTTGATTCATTTGTAATGTTATGAACTGATCCATGCCAGCTCTATGCATCCATTCAATGCTTCATGACAAAGTTGGAATTTTTGGAAATGAATCTTGAATGCCACATGCCTAAGGGATTGGATTTTGACTTGGTGGCCTTGTGCTCAGATTCTTCATCATTCATGTTGATACTTAACAGAAATACAATTATGCAAGTGTCCAAAACTGGCTCAAAAAATCGTGGGATACAAGTCATGTATCAATGTTGTTGTGTAGGCAGGGTGAAAAATGCCATTTTGGGAAGCTTATAACTTCTTGCTCAAGTTGAATCATGGGAGGCTCTTGTACATTTTTGAAAGCCCCTATATCATACTTCAACTTTGATGTTTAAATTTGGTCTTGGTTCATCTTGGATCATAAATAAAAATGGTCTCAAAGTTGAAAAAAAATGAAACAGATTATGTCTCAAAATTTCACTAAGTGTCCAAGTTCAAAAGTTTTGAAACCCTAACTTCGTAGCTCCATAACTCAAAATCGAAGACTTTTGGCTCATGGAGCACTGTGACACTTTGGTAGTGTGTAATGAGAGCTTTCATTTGAGCTTTGGATGGAAGAAAATGGCTTTGTGGTTTAAAAGTTATGATTTTGCAAATTTGGGAAAAATCACCCTTTTTTCATAACTTAGAGAAATTTTAAGTTTCTTAAGATTACCCATTTTGCAAGTAACCTCACTTTTCTTGATTTTTCTTGATGGATGATGATCCAAACCATGAATTAACATTGTTTTTGACTTAGGGGAGCCATGTTTGTCAAAAAATCTCAAAAGTCAAACTTGGTTTTTGGGCACAGTTGACTTTTTGTCAGATGAATTTCAAACTTTGAGATTCTTTATGAAATCAAGTTCTTGACCTAATTCAAGCCTAATGGATGGATTCCATAGGTGTTTTAGAGTGTCTTGAATCATGTCTCAAGGTTTGAGAACATGTCTTGGTCAAACGTCAAAGGTAAGGTTGACGTTTTCGCAAAAACCCTATTTTGTGGTCAGATGAATTTACATCTCCATAGTGCTCATGAACCAGGTTCTTTGTGTCCATTTGAACTTGTAAGAGTATCAATATGAGATATTTGAGATCTTCAAAATATTCCTTGAGGTTTTGGCTCATGTCTTGTTCCAAAAGTCAACTTAGGGGTGAATTATGTTATGTCTTGATCCACTTGAAATATTGCACTCTTGTGCTTGATTCTTGATATGGAAGACCTCTTGACCCATTATGGATGTTTGAGAGGTTTTACAAGTGGAAAATCATGTCACTTCTTGATTGATCCTTTGTCTGAGTGCTCTGAGAGGGCTCAAGACCCAAATTCTTGGTTGAGGTGAAGGCTAAAAAATCTTTGAGAGGATTGATGAGGCATGAAGGTACATCCATATCGTGGTGATGTTTTGCACAATGATGAGAAATCTTGTGGTCAAAATTTAGGGTATGACATAAGGATACAACCCCGAATGTTCAGACGAATCTGTTGCCGTAACATGAGAAAACTTCAGTAAACTTGATAGAATGAGAACTTGGCAGAAGTTATCAAATTCACGATATACGCCTACTGGGAACAAATATGGTGAAAATGCATTGTAGGTAGAGAGGGTACGACCATGTACCATCTCACAACAATCATCAGTGTGATATCTGTTCTAAAAATAGTCAAGGATGTGTCATTATACAAGCAGCTCTTCAAAACCAGATGGATCTAGGCTGGATTCAGGATCACAGGATTCGTGAAGTGAATATGGACCATGCACATCCAAACATTGTTCAAAATCATGACATCCGCGCAATGAATGTCAATCTAGTGGCAATGTATTCAAGACAAAGTCGACACTACAATTTGCCGCTGCACGATTACAACGCTTGTCCGATTTTCTCAAAAGACAATCAGAGATGCTCTTTTATACAATGGGCCCTCCAACGTCAAATGGATCTTGGATGGATCCAAGACTACCATGAAAGGAATGATCATCAGGTCAACGTGATTCAGATCTTCGACATTCATTTAATGAATACCAGACTAGTGGAATTGCATGCCAAGCAGGTCAGACTCGATTTTCTGTTCCCGCATAATTATCAAGAATGCAGAGAATGCTCTGAAAAGGATCAAGGTTGTGTACTTGTACAGAGGACTCTTCATCATCTGTTAGACCATTGGTGGCTCCTAGTTTACCAGAACGAGGACACGCAACAAATTAGTATAACCAATGGAAATCCAGGAAGACACCAAACATGTGATGTCTGCTTGCTGGAAACAAATTTGGTAAAAATGCACTGCATACAGAGTGGATACGGCCGGGTGTCTCGTAACTGTGAAAATCAACCGGCAGATAAAACAGAAGATTCGCCACCGAACGTTATTTATCCCGAAGAAGGGAAAGGAAACGATCGAAGAAAACTTGAAGAAGGGAAAGACATGATCGTCGCAACCATAGTCTGGGTTCGGGAGTTGGTTACGCGAGAGGAAGGTATTAGCACCCCCTCGCATCCATCGTACTCGATGGGATCCACGCTTGTTGTTCTGATCAAAGGATGTATGTATCTGAAGCTCCACTGTTACCTATAAATGAATAGAACGAGAAACAAAGAAGAGAGGGGAAAAGACACGAAACGTGACTCGATAAGACTTCCCCGTCCTAGGCCTACGTATTCCCTCGGGAATGGGAAAGTCAGAGTCAACATAGTTCGGAGGACTATAGGTGAATGGGGAAGGTTTGTCGCCAAGACATCGCCGTCTTGTGCCTACGTATCCTCAATCGAACGAGAGAGAGGAAATCAGAACAGTCGTAGTTCGTCCTACGGGTGGCCTTGTTTGGTGTTTTTTAGGTGGACGACGCTAACGTTTGGGCTCTAGCAGTTTAGGTGTTGTCGCTCGTTGCATGGAGACTTACGTGTTACCTGTTTGTGGTAGAACGGAAATAGCATGCCCTTACGATTGAAGGGAGTGAGATAAGAAAATAATCTAGAAGGAAGATGATTGATTTTTTTTATGTCTTTTAGAAGAAGTGTTTTGATTTTGTTTTGTTTGTGATATGTATTGTGCTAAAGACTATGACATAGGAGCGAATACTATACAAGGTCGCCCCCAACGGAATGTTTGCAGAGCAACCTAGAAGAGTAAATTTGACCTTCACTAATCATTCCCCATGTGCTTAAGACTCGTGGCGTACTCCACATACAATACTTGTTAAGTGCTTTTGCTTTATCTTTAGAGAGAGAAGAGATACTCAAATGGTTAAAAGAAAATCTAACGGGATCTCCATCCTAGAAGTTGTCATGCATTGATTGATCCTATAGTTAAAGTAAGGAAAGGGAGTCTCTACCTATGTTAGCATGCTTGGATTGATAACCTAATGTCTTTCCTACTTTGAACCTAATCCAAAATTAGATTCAAGCTAGGAACCTTAAGGGAACATGTGATCATACACAAGTAAACATTAGATGATTCAATCACAATTCAAAGAAGTAAAGAAAGAGAAGTGAGATGAAAAAGAAGTCATATAAGAGTTGATGTCAATGTAAAGTAACACAAGTGTTCATGTAATTCAAACCAAGCTCAACTATTGAATAGTTGAAAGAATTATGCAAAACAATGCACTTATGCTCATGCAAATGTCCTAAGACTATCCTAGAAGTAATGCCAATCATTAAACAACATGAAATGAGCTCAAATGAGGTGAGAACCTACATAGGTCAGTAGCTATATCCTCCTATATCACACTTACGTTAATGTCCTAAGAGGTGAAAAGAGTTCAAGTTATGTCTCATGTTAGTCTACAAACAATTGTCAATCAAAAAGTCATGCCAAGTATACCTCTAAAGGCCACACAAGTGAAGTTAAGGAAAACATAAAAGTTGGGTCAGTAGCGCACATGGTATGATCATATAAAAATGAGAATTGAGATGTCAAGAAATGATTATGAAACCCAAACAAAGTCATGTTCAAAAGATTAGGCAATTCTACACAAACATGTCTCTTTTATGATGCATCGATCACTCATGATTACACAAGGAACAAGTAGGCGTGAAATTGACTTATAAATGCTATAAGTTAGAAATTAACTCAAGTATTCAATACTTAGAAGTATCCTCAAGTTGTCACAAAGTTGTCATGGAAACACATTCTCAAAGATTAGTGCAAGCAGGAACCAAAGTCAACCCTAATCACCTTCTAAGGGCATGTGAATTATCAATCATGTAAAAGAATGAAATGGTCATGTCAAGCAAGTGTATAATCATACAATTCAGAATCAAATGACCTATAATATCTCACATTTAAGTCCCACAAGCATTGAGTAAATGAAGCATACAAGAGTTCAAGCAAAAGTTGTCAAAGTTGATGCACAATCATGTTCAAATTCATGCAAGTATACCACCAATTAGAGGAACACAAAATGACCGATAAAACGGTATGGAAAGGCTTTACATCATTCTAGATCAAGTGTAAATCAATGCTCAAAATATCCCCAAAAGGGTTGCATAAATGCATCATCAAAATCCAAGCACTTAAGCCAACGTTGAACAAACATCGGGTATGCATTTAGGGTTCAAGACAAGCACATAGATCATGGTCAAAAACCAATTCCAAAGCATCACAATGGTTTAAAAAATGTTCTTATGAATGTGCCTAAACATGTCAAGAAAAATTGCTTAAGAAAAGTCACACACAAGCATCAAGTTCAACCTAATTCTAGGCACAAATCAAAGCATTAGACATGCAAGGAAATTATCATGAAAAATAGTTAGAAGTCTTCAAAAAATATGAGATTTTAACCATGGTATGATGAATTTAGAAGATCAATATTCTCTAAAAATATGTCCAAAACTATGTGTACAAGATGATCAAACAATGTCACACATAGGGTAAGATACAAGGCAAAGATCATTCAAGACAAGCCATAAAAAGGCATTCAAAATGCACAAAAAAATAATGGTAAAAATCCCAAGTGATCATCAATATGTCCTATAATCATGTGACTAATGGCATACAAAAATTGGATCAAATTTAGTTGGGAAAAATTGATTTCAAGGCATAATGTGCAAGGTATGTCAATTTATACACATTCACATCAAAAATACCAAACAATTACCAAAATTATTAAAAAATGAAATTAAATTCATGGAAAATTAAATAAGACACCAAAGGTCCCTCATTAGTTTTTGTGGAATTTTTATACAAAGAAAACTATTTTTAAAATGCCAAAATTAAGCGTGTATTAAAAAGAAATATGAACTAAAGGCCAAGGAGGTGTCACACTAGCAATTATCTAGTTCAGAATGTCAATGGGCCAAGAAATGGGGGTGTGCATAGCATGCACGTATGGCCCACTACACAACCAAACCATCTTTTTATGATTATAATTTAATTCATGATTCAGAAAATAAAAAGAAAAAGAGATGAATTAAGCACGTGGTTCTCACCATGTCAGATTCATTAATGCGTTGGCGTCTTCTCACAGTGGGATTTGAAATAGTTGCACGCTGGCAAAGGAAATACATGTGGGAAAAAAATACACGCTGGCCCAAGGTGGGAGCTGGTCAGAGAGTGACACGCGCACATGGGTTGACCAAGGTTGAAATATGACAGACGTCGGAGCTAAGCTCCGGTCGTCTTCTCCGACCAGCTCCCACCGTCGACGGTGGCCAAGGGTTCTAGAAATGAAAAAGAACTATACTGCCTGGCTCATTTTCTTGCGTAGAATCTAAATATATGTTTAGAATTTCCATTAGGTTCCTCAATCAAGCAATACGAAAGGAATAACTTATGCCCTAAAAATTCAAGATCTCACATTTCACCCTATTTTCTAACCACAAACATTGCCTCCACTTGAAGGACTTCAGATGCATATAACTTACATGATTCTAACCACCATATTTGTTCTAGCATGATGCTTAAAGTTCAAGATCAAACCTGGCCTGAGATGCTTTTCAAATGCCCATAAACCCTGAAAACTTTAATGCACGATCTTGTAATCTACATTGAGCAAAATAAATGCTCAAGAAACCTCCAAATCTTGCTTGAAACTTCAATTTGATGATGATGAAGAATGGACTCTTGGAAGGTGTTATGGAGGTTCCAGATGAAAACCTATGCATACAATAGCAAGTATCAAATGTAGTGATGACAATGATGAAAAAAATCTGAAGAAGGCTTCAAAATTGAGTGAGATTCAAAGCTCTGAACTTGAGGGTATGAAAATGGAGTTTTTGGATTTCTCTTGCTAAGATGATGTGCAACTGTGTAACTGAATTAGTTAGAGTGATAATAAGGCTTTTGTACATGTGGTTAGATGATGGTTAAGGCTTAATCTTAGTTAGTTAACAGTTGGAAGTGTGGTTTGTGAAAATTGGAAAAATGAGAGTGAGGTGGTGGCACGGGTTGAAGTGTTCTATGTGTGATGTATGGTTATTGTCATGGAGCTTTATAACATTGATGTGTGGTAGTGTGGTGAACTGGCTGGTGTAGTCAGAATCAACTCCTTGCACATTAAGTTTTCTTTTTGTCTTTCTTGGATGCATGGAGTAAAGGTTATGGTATGCATGGTGTGTAAGAATTTTGCATGGCTTAAAATGGTAATGTTGTGATGACATAAGGTATGACATGCTGCAGCAATAACATATTACAAGATTCTTTTGGATTTTAAAAGGAGGTATTATGATTTATGGTGTGAATGAATATACGCATGGGGCTGTCTTTGGAGTGATGTATCTTGATGCATTTTGAACCAAATTTCATGTTCTTGGAGTCATAGGAAAGAGGAGATTGGATACTATAAGTTTGATGTTGGTTGAATGTGGATTAGAGGCTTGGAAACCTATGAGAAGTACCCTTGAAAAATCCATGATGCCAACTGATTTTATGTTGAAAAAATCTATGTATTATTCCAACTTTGGGAAACTTGGTGATCATGACTTTAGTGGTCCATAACTTGAAGAATAGTGAACCAAATGGTGTGATATTGGTGTCCTTGGAAAGGAGGCATTTGATAGAAAAAGCTTTGTGTTAGAAATAATTGAATTAGAGGCCTAGAACATGGTTGAAATTTTCATTGAAATCATGGTCACAAAACTGACTTTTTGGACTTAGAAAACTCTAAGAGTTTTGTCAACTTGAACAACTTGAATGTCCTAACTTCCAAGCATCATAACTTTTGATTTAGGAATCCAAATAGGACATTCTTTATATGGTTGGAAAGGTTTTCATAAGTAACACAACTTTTATGTTTGACAAAAAATGAAATGAAGCTTTGATCATGGGGAAAATGGCCTTGAAAGTGGCTGGATAACCATGAAAATCTAATTTGCCAAAAAAAATGGAAACTTTCCACAATTCTTGATTTTTCATGATTCCTTTGAAATTTCTTGATCAAATTTCACCCATTGGTCATATTTGACATGATGAATACATGATTGACCTCAAAAAGTCAGGAGTTGACTTTTTCACTGCTCAGTTGACTTCGTTCCCAATTTAACTGATTTTCAATCATCTGGCCAATTGAAACCCTTCTGAATGAAATTGATGGTCAATAATCCACCCATAGATACTTGAGAACATATAGAAGATCATGAAATCAAGTTTTTCCCAAAGAATCAGAAATAAACTGATTTTACACAGAACCCTAGTTTTAGCCTAAAAAAGATAGGAGATGTTGATTGTCCTTCAAAACCCTAATTCCTATGAATAGCATTGAGAATCTCTTAAACGAAGATGTTATTTGTGACATGAGGGTGTTAAGGCTTCAAAATCTTTGACCATAAAGATGTCATATACACAGATAATCAAAACCCTAACTTGAGGATCAAGAGATAGGAAAGAGTTATCCTCTTCAAGCTCCTTGCAAATTTCAATATTCTGATGAAATGATGAACCAAACATGACATCTTGAGGCATGAGGATCCTTTGTAGATTGAGTGATTGAGTATATCTCATTCTCTTTGCTTTGAACAATCAATGACCTAGAAACCTCTGATCCCATGCCTTGGGAAAGTCAATGATGCAAGTATGATGTTTATGACCTAAATGCACATGTATGTGAAGCATAAGCCACTTATTGATGGTAGAAATATGAGGGAAAATTTTGGGGTGTTACAACTGTCCCTATTCAATCAACTTGGACCTGAATGAGTGATAGCAACGACTTTCAGACATTCAAGGTACACAGAGATTAAATACCAAAAGAGCCCAGAAATTTGTAAATTATGGAGAGATATACAATAAAGTGTTTGCCAATCGAAGGTGGCTCAAAGTAAAGATGCCACTCGAAAGTGGACTTGAAAGGGATGCCGGCCGAAGGAGGAATCACAATCGAAGTGTAAAAGAAGGAATGCCGGCTGGAGGCGGACTCACATCAAAAGAATGCAACTTGAACATGAATTCTCAACAGGGAATGCCAACCGGAGGCAGACTCACATCAAAATGAAGATGAATTTTAAGAAGAATGCTGGTCGGAGGCGGACTCACATCTAACAAGAAAGGGGGTGCTTGTCGCAACTGCGAAAATCAACCGGCAGGAAAGAGAGAAGAATCATCGCCGAATGTTATTTATCCCAACACAGGGAAAGAAAACGATCGAAGTAAACCTAAAAATGGAAAGACATGGTCATCGCGACCATAGTTTGGGTTCGGGAGTCGGTTACGCAAGAGGAAGATATTAGCACCCCCTCGCGTCCATCGTACTCGATGGGATCCACACTTTTTGTTCTGATCAAAAGGTGTAGATACCTGAAGCTCCACAACTAACTGGAAAGGAAAGGAATGAGAAACGAAGAAGCGGGGGAAAAGGCATGAAAGGTGACTCGATAGGACTTCGTCGTCCTAGGCCTACGTATTCCCTCGGGCATGGGAAAGTTAGAGTCAACGTAGTTTGGAGGACTACGGGATTATGGGGGAAGGTTTCTTGACAAGACATCTTCGTTTTATGCCTACGTATCCTCAATCGTACAAGAGAGAGGAAGTCAGAGCAGTTTTAGTTCGAACCAACTACGAGGTCTTTGTGTATTTGGTGTTTTTTAGGTTTGACACTAACATTCGCGTTCCAGCAGTTTAGGTGTTGTCACTTGTTGCGTGGAGACTTACGGGTTTACCTGTTTGCGGTAGAACGGAAATAGCGTATCCTTACGATCAAAACGTTTGCAAAGCACCCTAGAAGAGTAAAGGAGACCTTCACTAATCATTTCCCACGTGCTTAAGGCTCGTGGCGCACTCCACATACAATATTTGTTAAGTGTTTTTTCTTTTCTTTTAGAGATGAGAAGAGAGACTCAAGTGGTTAAAATAAAAATCTAAGGGGACCTCCATCGTACAAGTTGTCATGCAATGATTGATCCTATAGTTAAGGTTACGAAAGGGAATCTCCAGCTATGTTAGCATGCTTGAATTGAAACCTAATGTCTCCCCTACTTTGAAACTAATCCAAAATTATATTCAAGCTAGGAATCCTAAGGGAACATGTGATCATACACAAGTAAATAGTAGATGATTCAATCACAATTCAAAGAAGTAAAGGAGAAGTGAGATGAAAGAGGAGTCACATAAGTGTGAAAAACAATGTAAAGTAATACAAGTACTTACCAAATTCAAACCAAGCTCAACTATTAGATAGTTGAAAGAAATATGCAAAACTATGCACTTATGCTCATGCAAATGTCCTAAGTCTACACTAGGAGTAATGTCAATCAATTAACAAAAGGAAATGAGTCCTAAAGGTATGAGAACCTACATAGGTCAGTAGCAATATCCTACTATAGTCAACTCATGTTAATGTCCTAAGGAAGCTTAAAAAGATTCAAATCATGTGCCCTATCTTAACTCAAACAAATGTCATCACAAAGTTCATTTAAGATACATTTTAAAAGCTCAAACATGTAAACTTGAAGTAATAAACCACATGGGGCAGTAGCACCACACATCATAATCAATGCAAAGTTATGTTTAAGAAGTAAAGAAATTATCATGAAATCCACACCAAGTCATGTTCAAAAGATTAGGCAATTCTACACAAAGATGTCACACATATCATGTATCATCCAATCATGGCATAACAATGACCAAGCATGCATGAAATTGACTTGTAAATGACCTAAGTCTGAATCTAAAACATGTATTCAATTCTTAAATGGAACCTCAAGTTGTCACAAAATTGTCATGGCAAATCATTCCCAAAAGTTGGAACAAACAAGGACCAAAATCAACCAAAATCATCCCCTAAAGGCATGTGAATTGTTAATCATGTAAAGAAGTGAACCAATTCAAGTCAAGTGAGTGCCAAACCATACAAGTCAGTAGAAAATGACCTATAATATCTCATGTTTAATTCTCAAAATCATTGAGCAAAGATGGCATTCAAATGTCTCAAGCAAAAGTTGTCAAAGTTGATTCACAATCATGTTCAAATTCATGCAAGCATACACCAATTAGAGGCACTCAAAATGACCTAAAACATGTTTTGGAAAGGATTTACCTCATTCTAAATCAAGTGTAAATCAATGATCAAAAGATCCCAAATAGATTGCATAAATGCATCATCAAAATCCAATCACTTAGGTAAGCATTACACAAGAATTGGATATGCATTTAGGGTTTAAAGCAAGCATATAGATCATGATCAAAAATCAACATCAAAGCATCATAATGGCCTACAAAATATCATCATGAATGTGTCTAGACATGTCAAATAGATTGGCTTAAGAAGGGTCACACACAAGCATCAAATTCAACCTACTTCTAAGGATACATCCAAACACTAGGCATGTAATGATCCACGCATGAAAAATAGCTAGAAGCCTTGAAAAATCATGAAAATTTAACTCTACCAAGACAAGGTAAGTGGCTATACATGTACCAAAAATGTCACCAAGGTTATGTGTACAAGGGGATCAAACAACGGCAAACATGTGGCAAAGTATCAAGCATTGGTCATTCACAACAAGCCTCAAAGAAGGGATTCAAAGATGTACCAAAATTAATTTCAACAATGGAAAATGATCATCAAAGTGTTCCCTAATCAAGTGACTAAATTCACACAAAATTTTGGATCAAAACTATTTAGGAAAAGTCAATTTCAAGGCATGGTAGGTAAGGCATGTCAATTTATACACCTTCACATAAAAAATTCCAAACAATTACCAAAAATATTCCAAAATGAAATTAAAATCCATGGAAAATTAATTAAGACCTTCAAGATCACCCATGAATATTTTTCAGAATTTTTAGACAAAGAGAACTATTTTTAATAACCCAAAATGGAGTCTGATTAAAATTGAAAATAAAGAAAGATATGAAATGGCAAAGGAGGCGTAGCGTTAGTAATTATCCAGTTCAACATGCATATGGGCCAAGATTGGGGGGTGGCCGTAGCAAGACATGCGCTTGCCCAGACCAATTCACATTATCATTCCTTTGTTTTCTCTGATTTTTATTATTCAATTTTTAACCAGAAAATGAAAAAACAAATAAAGTACGTGTATGATTCATGGTTCATTAATGTGTTGGCCTCATCTCATTGGAGGGATTCAAAAATTCCACACGCAGGCAAAGAAAAACCACACGCTGGACAAAATAATTCACATGGCCAAGTCAGAAAATTCCACGTACACGCCTTTGACTAGGGTGGAAATTTACAGAAGACGGAGACATTCTCCAGTGGTCTTCTCCGACGTATCATCGCCGTGGGTGAAAATGAAACCACCCAGAAATGGAACAGAAAGGTGCCACTCCCTTGTTTTCCACGCTGAGTCTAAATATGGGCTAAAAAATCTCAGTTGGTATCTCTAGAACGTAATACGAAAGCACTTATGTTATGCCCTAGAATCTGAAACTCCATGAAAATCCCCAAAAACATCACAAACATTGCCTACAAGATGTAGGGCTTCAGCTGCAACCATTACATGATCCTAAATCACCATAATTTGCTCTACAATGATGCAAGAAAAAAATCCAGATCTGACCTTAATGGAGCTTCAAATCCACGTGCTAAGAAACCCAAGAACTTCAATGCAATGCCTTGTAATCTTCCTTAGAGCAAAATAAATGCTCAAGCACCCTTGAATCTTGAGGAAAAACCTAGTTTGATAATGGAAGATGATGAATTTGCAAGTCAAAATATAGCTCTCCCAGATCAAGAACATTGCATACAGAAGCTAGAAGGAGTTATGGTGATGAAATTTGTGAAGAAAGCTTGGAGGAATCTTCCAAATTGAGAGAGATTCGAAGTTCTCAAGTTGGAGTGTGAAAGTGGATTTTTTGGATCTCTTTTGCTCAATCTATTGTAACTGAATTGGTTAAAGGGTGGTTAGAGGATTATATATGCTAGTTAGAAAGTAGTTAGATGCTAATCATGATTAGAATTCAGTTAGGAAGGGTGGTTAAGAAAAATGAACATGAGAAAGTGAGGTTATGTGAGCACAGGTTTGGCTTTTGAGGTGCATCATTGTTATAGTGTACACTATAAGGTGATGGTGTATATTGAATGGTAGTGAAGTGAATACTAGCTAGTACAATTACAAAGCTTGTTGGTTAAGTTTTTATTTGTCTCATTTTCATGGCTATGTTAAGTAAAGGTTATGTGGTGCATGGTTTGTGTAAGGCTATACATGGCTTAAAGAGGTAAATGATAAGGACATGAAGTTATGAGCATGGCAAGGTAATGACAACAATGATGACTGGTTATTGCCATTTGGATGAGCTATAACATGACTTAACACACTTGCATAGGCATACTCGTGGTGATGACTTTGGTGATGCATAACTCCATGTTTAATTGATCAATTTGCATGATATTGACATCTTGAGAAAGAGGAAACTTGATAGAATAAGTTTGATGTTAGAATCAAATTGAAAGGAGGTCTTGAACATAATGAGAATTGATGTTGAAAGTGACATGATCCCATCTGCCATGACATGCCAAAAAAATTCTAAGTTATTTTCATGTTTCACAACTTGAATGTCCCAACTTTGAATGAGCATAACTTTTGATCCAAGAATCCAAATGATGCATTCTATATATGGTTGGAAAGGTGGAAGACTCCTCTACAACTTTCGTTTGAAAATGATTTCCAAATGAGGCTTGGAAGTCACTAAAAATAAGGATGAACATGGGCACAAAACCTGACCCTTACACACTTAGAAAATTTTCTAAGTATTGAAACATGCAAGTATGAAAATCTCCAACTTCCAACAATCACAACTTGCTAAAAAATGATCCAATGGAGATGAATTACATATGGTTGGAAAGCTTGAAATGCATATTACAACTTTCATGTTTGACCAAAATTGAGATGAAGCTTGGAACATGATGAAAAATGGCCTTGAAAGTGGCTGCATGGCATGAAAAACTTTCTAAAAATGGAAACTTTCTAAAACCCTAATTTGCCAAATTTGGTAACTTTCCACACAATCTTGATTTTGATGATTCCTTTGACATTTCTTGATCAAATTCCAACCATTGATAATATTTGACATGACAAACACAAAATTGACCTCAAAAAGTTAGGAGTTGACTTTTTTCTTGCACGGTTGACTTTGTTCCCAATTTGACTGATTCTCAATCATCTGGCCAATTGAAACCCTTCTGAATGAAATTGATGGTCAATAATCCTCCCCTAGATACTTGAGAACATCTAGAATACCATGGAATCAAGTTTTGACCAAAGAATTAGAATTAAACTGATTTTACCCAAAACCCTAATTTGGCCCCAAAAGCTAGGTGATGTTGATTGTCTTTCAAAACCCTAATTCCTTTGAGGAGAAGTGAGAATCCCTTGAACCAAAATGGTTTACATGATATGAGGATGTTAAAGCTTCAAAATCCTTACCCATGAAGATGTCACATGTACAGATTCCCAAAACCCTAATTTGAGGATCCAAAGGTAGGAAAGGGTGACCCCCTTCAAGTTTCTTGCAAATTTCAATCCTCTGAGGAAATGATGAACCAAACATGATGTATTTGAGGCATAAAGAGCCTTTGTAGCTTGAGTTCTTGAGTATATCTCATTCTCTTTGCCTTGAACAAACAATGACATTGAGCCTCTAATCCCATGCCTTGAAAACCAATGATGCATGTATGATGTTTATGACCTAAATGCACTTGGAATTTGAAGCATAAGCCACTTATTGATGGTAAAATATGAGGGAAAATTTTAGGGTGTTACAGTGCTGGCCGAAGGTGGACTCGCCACGAATGATTTAAAAGGAAAGAATGTCGGCCGGAGGCGGACTCACATCGATAGGATAATAACCGAAAGTGACTTCTAATAGGAATGCTGGCCGGAGGCAGACTCGTATCATCGCAAGAAAAGGAATGCCTGCTAAAAGGCGGACTCACGACCCGATCAAAGGATAACATATGAATTCTGGCCTAGGCGGTCTCACATCATCGCAAGAAAAGGAATGTCGGCTAAAAGGCGAACTCACGACCCAATCAAAGGATAGCAGATGAATGCCAGCCAGAGGCAGTCTCACATCATCGCCAGAAAAGGAATGCCGGCTAAAAGGAGGACTCACATCCAAACACCAAGGTAGGCCGACACGAAGGCAGACTCATAACCAAAGGTAGTAGAATCAACAGATCTACAAAGACGACTCCGCTGGGGAAAAACGAATTCTAAACAGACAACTCTATATGGGAGTATAGGCAAGATGAACGAATTCATCGACAACTTCACTGGGGAATTAAAAGTGAGCAAAGATCAACAGATGATCTGCGACCTAGGGGATAAGAACGGACGAGAGGTCGAGATCAATATAGACGCGATATTGATGAATCGAAATGAACACAGACAAGTGTTACCTGAAGCTGGGGATTATGAAAAACACCAGTCGCACTCATCAAAGAGTTGTTGGAAGGAAAATCGTCATTATCGAAGGGGCACCTCATCAAAGAGTTGATGGAAAGAAACTGACATCGTCAAAGGGTTAACGGGAAGAAAAATGTCTAAAGAAACACATCGTCAAAGGGTCGATGGGAAGATAACATCTGGAATATCGTCACCAACGGGTTGATGGCAAGAAAAAGGACATCGTCAAAGGGTGACGGAATGAAAATTGACATCGTCAAAGGGTTGACGGAAAGAAATAACTGACATCGTCAAAGGGTTCACAGAAAGAAAAGCCTGACCGAAGAAACACATCGTCAAAGAGTTGACGGAAAGAAAAGCCTGACCGAAGAAACACATCGTCAAAGAGTTGATGGAAAGAAAACCTGACCGAAGGAACACATTGTCAAAGAGTTGACGGGAAGAAAACCTGGTTTTGGAATGTCTTAATGCTCCACACAAAATGGAAATGCTACGCGATTTGAGGATGCAATGATTACTATATGCAAAATGCCGGTGTATACTCGGGCTGCCGAGCAAGAAGGATGTGCCAAGTATGGTTGGACTTTGCTGGGAAGGACGGGTGAAACCTGATGGTGATTGATTTTTCGAAGGTGGGATTTTTCTAGGGTACCAATGTGGATTGGGTTTTGGAATGAGGTGCCAATAGGGATTGGACTTTTGGTGGTCGCCAGTAGGGATTGGGCTTTGGTTAGGGTGCCAATAGAGACTGGGCTTGGATTTTTTGTTCGGTTTTACAAGGCTTCATGCTATGCTATGCTAGACTAATGATATACGATGACATTGATTATGCAATGATTATGAACCTGACATTGGAAAGTGTCTTGTCTGGCTACAAGGTTTCTGTTGGAAAGGTTAGGTAATGGTTAGCATGACTTCCCTACATTCGTCTTGAACTTGATGGTTGGTAGAACTTGCTTAAGTAGCTCTGGAAGTATGGAGAGGAAACATTCCTTTGTCGCTAGTCTTGTCACGGCCTGCGGAATCTCTGTAAGAATCTGCCTCGAAAGGAAACTTGTAACTTCTGTACCCTGATGGTCTGAGATGGGCTGCCCTTGTATTTTGAACCTCGAAGAGGTGCTTCGGATTAATCGCCTTCCGAAAGGGATAACTTATTGCTCTTGGGGTGGCCTTCCCTAGTTCGACTGAATCTTTTGCTCGACGGAGTCTTGAAACGATTTTGCCCCTGATAGCCTGATCTGTGAAGGGGTTCCTCTGATTGACTGACCTTCGAGAGATTTGTGGAATCTCGACCTGATTTCCCCAGATTAGCTGAATCTTGAAATGAATTGCCCTCCTGATGTGGTCATTTGATATGACTTGCCCCTACTCAACAGAGTACTCAGGCATTTTGCATCTTATCTTGATCAATCCTTCCATTGCAGAAACTCTCCTGACGTTAAGTTCTTACCCACGAGTAAAACCGATCGTTTTGAAAATAACAATTTTAATACAATGCATATGACAGTTTTGAAATCCAAGTCTATTCACTGGAATGACGTCGTGACATGTAGTGAACAAATCATTGGTCAGCATGTCACATCGATACCAACATGAATGGTAAGAAAAACCTTTTAGGAGTCAGCTTTGACACGATCTTTACCGAAGTATGCTTTCGAAATAACGCTGCTTCAATTAGGTATTTTGAAGGTTGTAACGTAGCCTAGTTCACGGTTTGAGAAAGAAAGGATATAAGGCTCAAAGTTTTGTTTTAACCCACCCATTCTCCTTGATGTTCTCCAGTCCTACATTCAGCTAATTCGACATAGGCGCTCACCTTTCAAAAAGGTTAATGAATGGTAAGAGGATAGAAGGAGCCCACACGGTTTTCGGAGTGACAGTCACCCCTTTTGTCTTTGGTGTCTGTTGTCACACGACTTGTTCTTTGCTCGAGGATTTTTCTTTTTGTAATCCTTTTTGCTTTTCGTTCTATTGTTTTTTATTTCCCAGATTTTTTCCTGGACTGATTCTTTTTTGAATTTTTCGATTTTGAAGTCCAGCGGGATGCCCTAACTTTTGCCTAAGTCACTTGTTTTCAAGTTTTGACTTAGCGGGCTTTCTTTTTTTTTCTTTTCTTTTTGGGAACAAATCGTGTGACACTGGTTGTCTGACTTGTTTGAAAGGGTTGTGACTCTCTCATTCCTCGGTTGGTGAGGGATAACCATTATGGTTTGTGAGGTACGACCTCTTGTAAGAGATAAGACGCAATTGATCCTCAAATGAGGACACTCCTCTTTTTGAAATTTGAATGCACAGTCAAATTAACTGACACCTACCCTGCCCTAGGTTAAGATTACATTTTTTTCATTTTCATAAAGAAGCACCTACTTCTAGGCTCAGTCGGATTGACAAGGGATTATCTTCCTTATATCTCCGGTGTTTAGGGATTTGAAATAATGCCTGTACATCATCAACAGAGTTTTATTCAAAAGCGTACAATCGAAAGTTCAGCGTCTTTCAATTTCGTCATCCCCCCTTGGATTTTGCTTAAACAAGCACTGGATATCGATACAAAGTATGAGTGAACACGAATGGATTTAATCAAAACATGCATATTCATTTCATTATCATTGTCAAATGAAAATAGACGAGTTTTACAAATGAGTTTGCACTTTAACACAACAGAAACTACAAATGCAAAGAAATGACATGATCTAAAAGATTGCCAGCTCCAGGGAACTGGGCTCTCCAAGCTTGATTTGCTACTAACCTTTCCATCATCAAAATTGCTCGACGAAGTCAGTCTGATAATCATCTACACAACTACTCTCGGTGACTTCTTCCATGACCTGAACTGATGAACCCACGTGACTCGATGGAGGAGAATTGTTGATTCAAATACCTTTAGGCATGAATGAGAACATACTGGAGTCAAGAAGTGTCTGAATCTTTCTCTTAAGTACCTTACTGTCTTCAGTTGAATGCCTTTGTGCCCCAGCATGGTAGTCACAATGGGCGTTGACATCAAAACCTGGTGGGTATGGAGGAATCACTAGATCTATCTCCTTTAGTACTATCAATCCACCCTTGATAAAATCTGGAAATACCTGACTGTATGACATTGGAAATTGAGTGAAATGCCTCTCTGGCTTCCTTGGTCTCTGTCGGGCGTGCTAACTCGGTTGACGGCGGTATGGCCGTTGATTCTGAGGAGGTCCCTGATTTGGAGAAAGATATTGTCCTTGTGGAGAAAATGGTATCTGATACGGAGACCCAGAAGATTGCCGACTCTGAACAGTTGAAATACCTGAGTACTGAGGATGAGGTAACAGAGATTCCTAGATGGAATTATTTTCTTCCTCCCATTCTTCTTGGGAACTGACAATTGATTCACTTTCACTAGCTTGTATGTTTAAGGTGCCTTTGATTTTTCCACTCTTGAGCAGGTTCTCGATGCGTTCTCCAGCTATCATCAGGTCAGAGAAGTTTGATGTCCCATTGATAATCATCTTTTCCAAGTATGGTCCTTGCAATGTGTCTATAAACAGGTCAACCAATTCTCTGTCTAAGAGTGGTGGTTGAACGCGAGCCGCTATCTTGCTCCATCTTTGAGCATATCCTCTAAAGGATTCATTGTCTTCTTGAGATAAGCCTTGCAACTATATGCGGCTGGGAGCCATGTCAAGATTATATTCGTATTGCTTCACAAAGGCGCTAGCTAGGTCCGACCATGATTAGATGCAACCACTCTCTAACTGTATATACCAACTCAGCGATGCCCCACTCAGACAGTCTTGGAAACAGTGAATCATAAGCTTGTTGTTGCGAACATACGAGGTCATTCTTCTGCAAAACATCACCAAATGTTGCTTTGGACAACTATCCCCTCTGTACTTCTCAAACTTCGGTGTTTTGAACTTGGGAGGCATTACAAGTCCAGGTACCAAATACATGTTCAAAGCATTCAGATCAAGAGTATCACGACCCTCAAGTGCTTTAAGCTTCTCACTCTGCACACAGTATATTTCAGCAAACTCAACAGATTGTGGGTCTTTAGCTTTCATCCTTGGAACTACCCCTTGGAAATCTAGCACAGAAAATTCAAAGCTCTGATAGTCTGTGGCATCAAGAGAAGATGAATATCCGCCTCGGAAAATGGGACATTCTTGCATAGCAGGATTCTCAACAGGGATTCGCACAAGCTGAGCTTGAACAATATTGCTCACTGGAGGTGGAATGACATTCCCAATGACTGAAGTCCTCTAAACATTGGCCTCACCCCTTGTCATGGTTGTCATTGTTAGACGATGGCTAGGATCTAGAAGGGGGGTTGAATAGATCCCACAAGTTTTTACACGCTATTGGTGTTCCAAAATTGGTTTTAAAAATTATTACGGAAGTAACCACTGAATCACTCGTCTACAACGAACCACAACCGAAAAGATCAGATATGCGTAATATCGCTAGGAATGATGCGACGGAAGAGAAAAATATATGAATCAACAAACACAATGCAATGAACCAAATTTTATTTACTTGAAATTTATCCAATTACCAACGAGCTAGGATAACAAAATTTAATCACAAAGTTCTTTAGAGCTTGCGCTTAATTAATTTATCGAACACTTGGGGTGTGCGACACTCCAAGTGTGAATTTCTAATTAATGTGAATATAGAGCTAATGCCAAATGCAATCCAAGGTATTGTATTGTTTTTACAAGTTTATTTTCAGCTCTATATTACACTATATCAGAAATTTTTGATCAATTGATATTTCACAAGTTTGATTAATATCAAAATGTAAAAGAGTAGGGAAAGAGAGAACAAACACAATTTGTTTAGGCATTTCCCCTACCGTCCTCCCTAAGGGTACCTCTGCCTCCAATTCTAAACATGAAATTGATATATATATATATATATATATATTTTTTTTTTTTCTGTTTGCAAATTTTTGTACAAGAGAAAATTGAACAATCAAACCCTCAAACGTCTTTGATGTCGATGCAAAGTCTTCTCTCCCCTTGATTCAAGATGAATCAAGTGCTTCGAATTTGGTTGAACAAATCACCGTCTCACGCTACTAGATTGTAAAAACCCGCAGCTCTTCAATCACCTTCACTCGGTCGATTTCGATCTTCCACAATTCGAACCCAAATCTTTCTCGTACGATCCTCCGACTGTAGCTACTAAACTGAACGAACACTCCGTTCTTCAGTTACCTTCGCACGGCTGAATCCTTGTAGAGAAACTGATTTGTGCAAAAACCCCCAAAATCAACCGGATTCTTGGAGGATAAAACCAGAGGTTTTATTCAAGAAACACCTACTGATTCTCAACCCAGAACAAAGGATACAACACACCTAAGTCAGAACATTATCACTTCACACAATGCACGACACTAACAAAAATGATTATGTGTAGTTGTTAGAGGACACAAGGTTGAAGATGAAGATGAAGAGAAAGATCAGTATAAATTTTCACGTTTCTTGTTATGTTGAAAAAATGAGGAACCAATTATTTATATGATGCAAAATAACCAACTAAATGAAAATGACAACATAACAGAAATAACAAATGCAAAAAAATGCCTCAGACCAGCGAAGAGTCGACCGCTCGCTGGATGAGGGTCGTCGGGCGCTTACCCGGTGAAGTGTCTATGCAAAATAACCAAGCATATGTCGACCGCTCATGACCATGCATCGACGCAGGAACGCTGAAACTGCATAGTAACAAAACCCAGAAGCATGCGTCAACCGCATGCATAGAAAGGGTCAGTGTGCGCCTTCCCGGTGGTTTCACAAAAACTGTCAAGACAGTATGAGTTGACTCATGCATAGTTTAGGTTGACTCAAGACCTGCAAAAACTTAGAAAATGATTTTTCTGCATGTTTTAACCAATTGAGACACAAGGCATGCACACCAAGCACTAGTACCATGATTATGCACATGTAGAAATTATATAGAACCCTTTCTATATGTTTAGACACATGATTATCAATGGTTGTATGCAATGCGACCGACAATGAAGTGATACCGTCCAAATTACAAACTAAAGACTATCCTATTTGTTGACATCATTAAAACAGAAACTAGATGAGAAGCACCTTGCCCTCACATACTCCCCCTTTTTTATGATGGCAACATTTTCTGTTTTTATCTTGATTTGTAATTTGAAGACTCCCCCTATCTTTCTGCTGCTAGTATAGATGTATCCTTCTCCCCCTTTGACAACATCAAAAAGAGAAATTGAAGGAGGTCAAAGATAAAGCATCATGATATTTAACGATTCACTCAACAATTTGCAAAACAGATACATTAACATTCATCCACATATAATGAAGTTAATGCGAGAATAAAAAAACGGATAAACATGGCACACTAGATGCAAACAGAATACATTCCATAGTAGTAGAAAGAGTAACATAGTCCAAAATGAAAGCAAAAGTAAAACATCATGCAAGAAAAGAACAAGTCATACAATCAAAACACAAAATATAACATGCACTAAAAATATGATCCTAAGTCTCATTGTCTCCTCCCCCTAAATGGATGGCCTCTTCCTCTAAAGTGTTGTCCTTGTGGTGGAGGGAGTGGATGTTCCTCTAAGTACTGATTAAGTTAAATCACAGCCCGATTAAGAACGCCTAAACTGTTGGTTAGATTCCAAGTCTGAAGTTCCATTGCATTATCCAAAGTTGTAAACCTGTTCATTGTAGCATCAACATACCGGTTGAAATTCTGAGTGTGGTTGTCCAACTGATTTGAAAGAGAAGTGAATCTCTCCTCCTGAGCTGTATACTGTTCCTCTTGTAAGTTCATGAATTCTTCTTATTCCAGCTGCATCTGATTCAACATGGCCAGGATTTCTTCAGTGTCTTGTTGCTATGGCTGTGGAGTTGTAGGAGTCGAATACTCAGGTTGTTTCCATTCGTAGTCATCAGCTTGTTGTTGCCAGCCATAGGTGGGAGTAACATAGGAAGCACCAAGAGAAGTCCAACCAGTGTGTTTCCATTCTCCCCAGCCTTGATTTTCATAAGGATCACGTTGTGGAGAGGAACCCATCCATTCCACATTGTCTTCATCCATCATATTTACGTCAGTTGGTATGTTATTTCCAGCTTGATTGTCCTGCACAATTTCTTTCGCGACCGCCTGGTCATCCGGAACATCATGATGAGTGTGAGTTCCTCTAGGTCTGAATTTGAACTCCTTGGCGACAGGATCCCAAAAGTAACCCATCATAGTCAAGATCTTTTGTTGGAGTTCATGATCAGATGAAACAGAGATATAGCGAATACCCGAAACCTTTATCCCAACCTTATTCAAAATGCACTAAATACACGACGCATAACACAACGAAGTACCTCTTGTAGAATCTCATAATGCAAACATACGATATGTAAAGTAGTATAGCCAGTTGATGCGGATTTTGTTATTCAACAGATAGATTAAATGAACCTCTGCTTGATCAACCCTAGAAAATCCTCCTTTCTTAGGTCGCAAGATATGAGCGACAATCCATTGCAAGATATGATCAACAGGTTTTAGATGACCTGTTGTGACAGTTTTGGGAAACAGATCGCTGTTCACAATGCTGTCTGAATAAGGTTCACGCAACATTGAGTTCAATGCACGTTTAAACTAATAGTTGTTGACAAACTTAGTATCAGATACTTCTAGAAGGTCATTAGTTTCCAACTTAAACAAGCTATTCCATACAGCAACATCCATAGAATAGGTCTTATTATCCATAAGATACTTAAAATCCGTACCTGTGAATTTATCCAGAATTCCAGTATAGAACAATCGCACCAAATCTCCATTATACTTATCATCACATTCCAGAAATTCATCAAATTTCTGAACGTTCAACATTTCAATGACTTCTGTGAAATGATAATCTGGCGCTTTCAGAGGATAGTATACATACTGTCTAATAACGGAGCGGTTTCGGAAGTCATCGTTGAAGGTCTCAGATAATGCATCAAAGAGTAAGGATAGAGCAGTTACCGGTGTTGAAGAGGGTCCTGCCCTTAATGTTGATGCTCTGGTAGACCATTTTCCAGTTAGTCTTTGGGAAGCCATTATTGAGCAACTTGATGAGAACAAATGAACAGTTACGAACTGATGAACAATGCGCAGATGATGAACAGTGCGCAGATGATGATGAGAGGATTAAGAGAGAATCTTGATTCTAATGTATAGTGAGAACCCCCTTTTAAAGATTTTGTTGAATGGAATTTTGTGGCAATAATGGAGTTTTATGGAGGAAGTTTGAAGGAGAGGAGATGAGAAGACAATAAAATTAGAGTTTATGACATGCAAATGAAAAGAATAAAGGTATTGATTTCATGCAGTTACTTTTCAAGACATTGAAGCGGCGCGCGCCTTCCCAAGAAAATGAAAAATCAGGGTTCGTCAGTGATGCGTCGACCGAAGCGTGTCATGCGTCGGCGCACGCTGAATAAAATTTGAAAAAATTTGAAAAATTAGGGATGCGTCGACCTTAGGTAGGTGCGCACTGACCCGCGCCTTCTCTTGAAAAATTGGACCATTCTTGAGTCGACCCATGACACGCTTTGGTCGACTCAACCAAGTACAAAATGGAAAAATTCAAGTTTTTATCTACTTATGCACTAACAAATGATAAATAAACATGCCAACACACAAATCAAACATTCAAATGAATAAGATATGCTTAAATGTGTAGTAAACATCATTTTTAACACTTAACATGGTATATTTAAGAGAAACTTATGAAGAGGAACGATATTACCGTAATCATAATTGACGATGAGAGCCCTCACATATAGCTCAATAATTCTTTGCATTGTTAGTCAAAACATAGACAAGCATATATATATTTGTGTGTGTGTGTGTGTGTGTGTGTGTGTGTGTGTGTGTGTGTGTGTGATGAGCTAGTATATTGAAGAAATATCAAGCACGATCCGAGATGTCGAGAACGCCTAGTTCCCTACGGATGTGAAAGAAAGGCTCTGTAGCTAGTGGTTTTGTAAAGATGTCAGCAAGTTGATTTTTAGTATCAACATGCTCAAAGATCACATCACCTTTCTCTACATGATCCCTAAGGAAGTGATGACGTATTTCGATATGCTTGGTGCGTGAATGCAATACGGGGTTCTTAGTTAGGTTAATAGCACTAGTGTTGTCGCATAGAATAGGAATACGCTCAAGTTTTAAATTGAAATCGAGCAATTGTTGCTTAAGCCATAGGACTTGAGCATAACAACTGCCAGCGGCAACGTATTCCGCCTCGGTTGTCGACAAGGCAACGGAAACCTGTTTCTTGCTATGCCAACTCACCAAGGAATTTGCGAAAAAGTGACACGTGCCACTAGTGCTTTTCCTATCCGATTTGCACCCGGCAAAGTCGGAGTCGGAATAGCCAACTAAGGAACAAACACTACCCTTGGAATACCAAAGCCCATACTTTGGAGTATCGGAGAGGTATCGAAGTATACGCTTAACAACTTTTAAGTGAGATTCCTTGGGATGTGCTTGATACCTCGCACACATGCATACACTGAACATAATGTCAGGTCGTGATGTGGTAAGATAAAGAAGAGATCCAATCATACCTCTATACTTCTTTACCTCTACATCCTTACCATTTTCGTCACGATCAAGATTAGCACAAGTAGGCATCGGAGTATCTATTGCTTTGCAGTTTACCATGTCAAAACGTTTGAGAAGCTCAAGACAATATTTTGTTTGACTCACAAACGTGCCCTCTTCGAGTTATTTGATTTGCAATCCGAGGAAATAGTTGAGCTCCCCCATCATGCTCATTTCAAACCCCCTGCATCAAACTAGAAAACTCCTTGACCAAGGTCATGTTAGTAGACCCGAAGATGATATCGTCAACATAAATTTGTACCAAAATTAAGTGTTTTCCTTGACGTTTAATAAAGAGGGTTGTGTCTACCTTGCCTCTTGAATACCCTTGATCAATTAAAAATTTGCTTAGACGTTCATACCAAGCCCTAGGGGCTTGTTTAAGTCCGTACAAAGCACGTTTAAGTTTGTAGACATGATCGGGATATTCATGGGATTCAAAACCCAGAGGTTAGGCTACATAAACCTCTTCATTCATATATCCATTAAGGAAAGCACTTTTAACATCCATCTGAAACAATTTGAAATTTTTAGTGCAAGCATAAGCAAGTAAAAGGCGTATAGCCTCGAGTCGGGAAACCAGCTCATAAGTTTCCTCATACTCGATTCCTTCCTCTTGGTTATACCCTTGCGCTACAAGTCGCGCTTTGTTTCGAGTTATAACTCCATTTTCATCAAGTTTATTCCTAAACACCCATCGGGTGCCGATTACTCGATGACCTCACGGAGGGGGAACAAGGTACCAAACCTCATTTCTCCTGAATTGATTTAGTTCATCTTGCATTAATAAAAACCAATGCTCATCGAGTAACGCCTCCTTTGCGTTTTTAGGTTCAACTTGTGACACAAAAGCGGAGTAATAACAGAAGTTACTAAGTTTAGAGCGGGTGGTTACTCCCTTAGAGATGTCACCAATGATGTTGTCGATGGGATGGTCTTTGGAAGACTTCCATGCTGGAGGAAGGTCATCTTCATTAGTTGAATGATCCTCCTCACTCTTCATAGGTTGGTGATCCTTTTCCTCTTCAATACGCACTGCTTCAGGCTGCTCAATTCCTTTATCAGTGTCCTTGAGTATGTCTTCTGAAGATACACCTGCACCATGAAAAGAACTACCTTCTCCGACATTTTTCGGATAAGACTCATCAAAAGTAACGTGTACCGACTCTTCAACAATATGTAACCTCTTATTATAAATCCTATATGCTTTACTTGACTGAGAGTATCCAAGAAAAATACCCTCGTCAGCCTTGGCATCAAACTTATCAAGTGTCTCTTTACCATTGTTCAACACGAAACATTTTCAACCAAAAACGTGAAGGTGAGAGATATTAGGCTTTTGCCCTTTTAAAAGCTCATATGGTGTCTTGTTTAGAATAGGCCGGATGAACAACCTATTCAAAATGTAACAAGCCGTACTTATGGCGTCGGTCCAAAAGTATTTTGGAAGTCCACTTTCATTGATCATAGTCCTTCCTAATTCTTCCAAAATCCTATTTTTACGTTCCACAACCCCGTTTTGTTGAGGGGTACGTGGTTCGGAAATATTATGATCAATTCCATGGGATTCACAAAATGCTTCAAACAAATGATTTTCAAACTCAGGCCCATGACCACTTCTAATTGACACAATGTTCGTGTTTAACTTGTTTTGAGATAACTTAGCAAATCTTTCAAAGGCCGAAAAGGTATCACTCTTGTTTGATAAGAAAATAGTCCAGCAAAACCGAGAAAAGTCATCGACTATTACAAAACCATAATAGTTACCACCTAGGCTTTTGATCCTAGATGGTCCAAAGAGGTCCATATGGAGGAGCTCAAGGGGTCTCATAGTTGAAAAGATGTTTTTAGATTTGAATGAGATCCTTATTTGCTTCCCCATTTGACAAGCATCACAAAGGTGATCCTTTGTGAATTTGATTTTGGGCAAACCGATGAATAGGTCTTTAGAGACTATTTTGTTAAGCAAATCAAAATTGATATGAGCCAACCGTCTATGCCATATCCATGAATCTTCATTCATAGTGACTAGACACTTGTCTCCATTCAACGATACCTCATTTAAGTCTAACATATAGACATTATTCACCTTCAAGCCCTTAAACACATCTTTTTTGTCACTATCTTCAACTATACAACAATCCTTTGAAAAAGATACTTTATAATTCTTGTCACATAGTTGACTAATGCTTAAAAGGTTATGTTTAAGACCTTCCACAAGAAGCACATCAGAGATAGTAGTAGATGAGGGGTTACCTACAATACCTTTGCTGAGAATCTATCTCTTGTTGTTGTCTCCGTAGGTAACAAATCCATTTTTCTTCGCCACAAAGTCGATGAAAAGAGATATGTCTCCTGTCATATGTCTTGAGCAACCACTATCCAGAACCCATCTTCTTTCGGTGGTCTCAAGACTTTGTACCTACATAGTCAATCAAGGGAGAGTAGGTACCCAATTCTTATTGGGTCCTTTATGGTGAGTGAAACCAGGGTTGCATTTGGGCAACCATTAATAAATGCCTTTTGGAACAAGAAATCTTCTAAAACAACATTTAGCAATAGTATGACCAGGTTTGCAACAATATAGGCAATTACGGTTCATTTTAGGTTTACCTTTGCTATATCTATCTTGAATCACATACATATACTTTTGATATAGATTATTCATACTTTCTCGATAATGTGATCGATCAATAGCAAATGTAACTTTAGGCTTTAAAGCCTTGTCTAATTTGGCCTTAAGGGTTCTCACCTCTTTTTGCCAAATATGACAAGTATCACAGCCCCAATTGAACCAAGGAGACTTGTTCTCATCAATCTTAGCTATTGATGTATCCACCATGGAGTTTTTAAGAGCTTCAAATTCCTTTTCGGAATCGGAAACCTTTTTCTCCAAGTATGAAAAAATCTTTGTGTTCGAGGCTAAGCGTTGAAAAGCTTCCTTAGCCCCATGGTGCAACATATCAAAAGCTTTTTGTAATTCTAAATGAGACATATTATTGGAGTGGTCGTATTTAGAGAGTTTGACCTCTTTCTTCTTATTTCGATGTGCCATAAGACATAGATTGACGGACTCACTTTCGTCACTTGAGCTGTCATCTTTTTCTGACTCGCTATCGCTCTCCCAAGTGATGTATGTCCGTCTAGATTTGTTTGACTTCTTGTGTTAATGACTCTTATCCTTATCCTTGTCTTTTTCTTTCTTAAGTGATGGAAAATCCGGCTTGTAGTGCCCGGATTTTCCACAGTTGTAACAAGATCCTTTCAACTTGCCACTCTTGTTGCCTTCATTTCTAGATTGCCTTTTAAATTTGACGAGATTTTCATCCGAGTGCTGAATTTCATTCTTTCGAACATACCTATTGTGTCTCTTCACAAATAGCCCCATGTCATCACTCGAATCATCATCTTCATTATTGTTGGTTTCATTATCACTTTGCTCTTGAGATGTGGACTTTGAACAAGAAGTCTTAAGAGCGATCGACTTCTTTTCCGTTTCCTTTTTTTCTCCTTCTTTACACTCTTCTCATGTTTTTCCAAGCTGATGAGCACTTGCTCATGTTCATCGAGTTTGCCAAATAATGTCGTGAGGTCTAGAGTAGCTAGATTATTGGCCTCCTTGATCGCGGTGACCTTTGGCTGTCATTCCCTGTTAAGACACCTCAAGATTTTATTAGTAGCAACCTCGTTGGGAACCGGTTTACCAAGTACATGCAATTTGTTGATTATATGAGTGAATCATTTTTGCATATCCGCAATGGTTTCCCCTTGCTTCATGTAAAAAAGATCGAACTCTTGCGTTAATGTGTTGATTCGGGCCATTTTCACATCATTAGTGCCTTCGTGGGCTACTTGTAAAGTATCCCACATGGCTTTGGCCGTTTCACAATGAGAGACTCGATAATATTCGTCAACTCCCAAAGAGGAGATCAAAATATTTCGAGCCTTCCAATCATTGCTATACTTTTTCTCGTCCTCCTCATTCCATTGAGCTTCGGGTTTGGGAACAACAACACCATTTTCACCGATCATGGTTATTTCTATAGGACCGTTTAAAATGACATTCCGAATCTTTCGATCAATGGAATTTATATGCACGCGCGTACAATCTTTCCAGTAGCTATAATTCTCGCCTGTAAAAATTGGAGCTCTATTATAAGCCCCTTTAGGTTCGTTCTCCATTTTCCAAGAAGTTTTACCGAAGCACCAGATAAACCGGAGCTCGTGATACCACTTGTTAGATGATGGCTAGGATCTAGAAGGGGGGTTGAATAGATCCCACAAGTTTTTTACACACTAATGGTGTTCCAAAATTGGTTTTAAAAATTATTACGGAAGCAACCACTGAATCGCTCGTCTACAACAAACCACCACCGAAAAGATCTGATATGCGTAATATTGCTAGGAATGATGCGACGGAAGAGGAAAATGTATAAATCAACAAACACAATGCAATCAACCAAATTTTATTTACTTGAAATTTATCCAATTACCAACGAGATAGGATGACAAAATTTAATCACAAAGTGCTTTAGAGCTTGCGCTTAATCAATTTATCGAACACTTGGGGTGTGTGACACTCCAAGTGTGAATTTCTAATTAATGTGGATGTAGAGCTAATGCCAAATGCAATCCAAGGGATTGTATTGTTTTTACAAGTTTATTTTCAGCTCTATATTACACTATATCAGAAATATTTGATCAATTGATATTTCACAAGTTCGATTAATATCAAAATGTAAAAGAGTAGGGAAAGAGAGAACAAACACCGTCCTCGCTAAGGGTACCTCTGCCCCTAATTTCGAACATGGAATTGAGATATAAATATATATATATATATATATATATATATATATATATATATATATATTTTTTTTTTTTTTTTTCTGTATGAAAATTTTTGTACAAGAGAAAACTGAACAATCAAACCCTCAAATGTCTTTGATGTCGATGCAAAGTCTTCTCTCCCCTTGATTCAAGATGAATCAAGTGCTTCGAATTTGGTTGAACAAATCACCGTATCACGCTACTAGATTGCAAGAACCCACATCTCTTCACTCACCTTCACTCGGTCGATTTCGATCTTCCACAATTCGAACCCAAATCTTTCTCGTACGATCCTCCGACTATAGCTACTAAACTAAACGAACATTCCGTTGTTCAGTTACCTTTGCACGGCTGAATCCTTGTAGAGAAACCGATTTGTGCAAAAACCCCCAAAATCACCCGGATTCTTGGAGGATAAAACCAGAGGTTTTATTCAAGAAACACCTACTGATTCTCAACCCAGAACAAAGGATACAACACACCTAAGTCTGAACATTATCACTTCACACAATGCACGACACTAACAAAAATGATTATGTGTAGTTGTTAGAGGACACAAGGTTGAAGATGAAGATGAAGAGAAAGATCAGTATATACTTTCACGTTTCTTGTCATGTTGAAAAAATGAGGAACCAATTATTTATATGATGCAAAATAACCAACTAAATGAAAATGACAGCATAATAGAAGTAACAGAATGCAGAAAAATGTCTCAGACCAGCAAAGAGTCGACTGCTCGCTGGATGAGGGTCAGCGGGCGCTTACCCGGTGAAGTGTCTACACAAATTAACCAAGCATGCGTCGATCGTTCAGGACCATGCGTCGATGCAGGAACGCTGAAACTGCATAGTAACAAAACCCAGAAGCATGCGTCGACCGCATGCATAGAAAGGGCCAGCGTGCGCCTTCCCGGTGGTTTCATAAAAACTGTCAAGACAACATGAGTCGACTCATGCATAGTTTAGGTCGACTCAAGACCTGTAAAAACTTAGAAAATGATTTTTCTGCATGTTTTAACCAACTGAGACACAAGGCATGCAGACCAAACACTAGTACCATGATTATGCACATGTGGAAATTATATAGAACCCTTCCTATATGTTTAGACACATGATTATCAATGGTTGTATGCAATGCGACCGACAATGAAGTGATACCGTCCAAATTACGAACTAAAGGCTATCCTATTTGTTGACATCATTAAAATAGAAACTAGATGAGAAGCACCTTCCCCTCACAGTCTTAGCTTCCACAAGTTGGTCCAACTGACTCTTTATCAATTCAACGTCTGCCATAGTCACAAACTGGTTCTTCTCTCCTGAGTTCATGGTCTTTCCAAAAACTGATTTAAGTCCAATACGAAAGTCGGGAAATCAACTGCAGGTCGAGGACAAAGGATGGATGAGCTCTGCTGCTCTGGTTGAAGGATGATATGCAAAATGATGCACAAATTCTTATGCAATGCAATGTTATGAATGCAACAGTCATGGGATCAAAGCTTCCATATATTTTGAATAATTGTTCCGCTGCTGACTGAATAAGTTCACAAGTCTGCTCTGAAGAAAATACTGGAATACCAGAATACCCAAATAATCAGAATACCAGAATACCATGCTGATAAGTTCACACTGATAAGAAAACCAGAAAACAAGGTAGGTTGAAGGTCAAGGTTTCCTGCAAACCTATAAACACCCATCCCTTCTCACATGTGGGTTCTAAAATGAAAGATCCTCAGTTTCTGGCACTGAGGTCGAGAAGCAATAATGCATTCATCCTTTCGGGTACAGTATTATCGCCAATCGAGGAGTGCCTCCACTGATTCCCCTTCAAAAAGGTCATCCTATAGCAAGTTCCCAGTTTCGGGTCCTCGGGTCAAGAAGCAATAATGCGTCCACCATTTCTAGTTTGACATTATTACCCCTTTAGAGGAGTGCCTCAACTGAGTCCTTGGGAATGGTCACCAAAGTCAACAACTCACAATGGGAACATCCTATGACCTGCATTAACATGCAGTATAGAATATCTCCCAAATGAGCCTCGTCTGGTTGTGGGTCTCGTGAACACTATACGTGGTCACTACTACGCAAGCGACACGACTATCCACTCTAAAACCTGTGTGTATACTCAAGCCTGGGTAGTGGGCTTATCTCTTAGAACACCCTACCCACCAAAGAAAACCAGCAATCCAGCACAGTCCAGTATATATATGGCAGTAATGAAATGCAATAAAGCAGATAAATGTGATAAAAGCAATAAACGTGCAATAAAAGCCATAAATAAAGCAGGTAAAGCATGCAAATAAACACTCAATAACTGAAAACAAACAAACGCGAGCTATCACAACTGCGAAAATCAACCGGCGGAAAAAACAGAAGAGTCACCACCGAACGTTATTTATCCTGACGAAGGTAAATGAAACGATTGAAGAAAACCTGAAAGAAGGGAAAGACATGGTCGTCGCAACCATAGTCTGGGTTTTGGAGTTGGTTGTGCGAGAGGAAGGTATTAGCACCCCATCACGTCCATCATACTCGATGGGACCCACGTGTGTTGTTCTGATCAAAGGGTGTAGGTATCTGAAGCTCCACTGCTACCTGGAAAGGAATAAAATGAGAAACAAAGAAGATAGGGGAAAAGACACGAAAGGTGACTCGATGGGACTTCGCCGTCCTAGGCCTACGTATTCCATCGGGAATGGGAAAGTTAGAGTCAACATAGTTTGGAGGATTGCGAGTGAATTGGGAGAAGGTTGCTCGCCAAGACATCACCGTCTTATGCCTACGTATCCTCAATTGGATGAGAGAGAGAGAGGGGAAATCAAAGCAATCGTAGTTCGACCTACGGGTGGCCTTGTTTGGTGTGTTTTAGGTGTATGACGCTAACGTTCGCGCTCTAGCAGTTTATGTGTTGCCGCTTGTTGCATGGAGACTTACGCGTTACATGTTTACAGTAGAACGGAAATAGCATGCCCTTACGATTGGAGGGAGTGAGATAAGAAAAGAATCCCGAAGGAAGACGATTGATTTGTTTATGTCTTTTAGAAGAAGTGTTTTGATTTTGTTTTGTTTGTCATATGTATTGTGCTAAAGACTATGACATAGGAGCGAATACTTTGCAAGGTTGCCCCCAACGAAATGTTTGAAAAGCACCCTAGAAGAGTAAAGGAGACCTTCAATAATCATTCCCCATGTGCTTAAGGCACGTGGCGCACTCCACATAAAATACTTGTTAAGTGCTTTTGCTTTATCTTTAGAGAGAGAAGAGAGACTCAAATGGTTAAAAGAAAATCTAAGGGGATCTCCATCCTAGAAGTTGCCATGCATTGATTGATCCTATAGTTGAAGTAAGGAAAGGGAATATCTACCTATGTTAGCATGCTTGGATTGATAACCTAATGTCTTTCCTACTTTGAACCTAATCCAAAATTAGATTCAAGCTAGGAACCTTAAGGGAACATGTGATCATACATAAGTAAACATTAGATGATTCAATCACATTTCAAAGAAGTAAAGAAAGAGAAGTGAGATGAAAAAGAAGTCATATAAGAGTTGATGTCAATGTAAAGTAACACAAGTGTTCATGTAATTCAAACCAAGATCAACTATTGAATAGTTGAAAGAATTATTCAAAACAATGCACTTATGCTCATGCTAATGTCCTAAGACTATCCTAGAAGTAATATCAATCATTAAACAAAATGAAATGAGCTCAAATGAGGTGAGAACCTACATAGTTTAGTAGCAATATCCTCCTATATCACACTCTTGTTAATGTCCTAAGAGGTGCAAAAGAATTCAAGTTATGTCTCATGTTAGCCTATAAACAATTGTCAATCAAAAAGTCATGCCAAGTATACCTCTAAAGGCCACACAAGTGAAGTTAAGGAAAGCATACAAGTTGGGTCAGTAGCACACATGGTCTTATCATATAAAAATGAGACTTGAGATGTCAAGAAATGATTATGAAACCCAAACCAAGTCATGTTCAAAAGATTAGGCAATTCTACACAAACATGTCTCTTTTATGATGCATCGATCACTTATGATTACACAATGAACAAGTAGGCATGAAATTGACTTATAAATGACCTAAGTCATAAATTAACTCAAGGATTCAATTCTTAGAAGTATCCTCAAGTTGTCACAAAGTTGTCATGGCAACACATTCTCAAAGATTAGTGCAAGTAGGAACCAAAATCAACCCTAATCACCTTCTAAAGGCATGTGAATTGTCAATCATGTAAAAGAATGAAATGGTCATTGGCATACCCCATATTTTGACCATAAGATTTCCCATAATTGTGCAAATTATCACCACAGTATGGATGTACCATCATACCTCATCAATCTTCTCAAGGATTGTTGAGCATTCACTATAACCAAGAATTAGGGTTTTGAGCCCTCTCAGAGTACTCAGACAAAGGATCAATCAAGAATGGACATGATCTTCAACTTTTCTAGCCTCTCAAACAACCATAAAGGATCAAGAGGTCTCCCACATCAAGAATCAAGCAAAAGGTTGCAACATTCCAAGTGGATCAAGCCTCAAGATCGCCAGTGTCACCAAGTTAGGGTTTTGGTCGACCAAGGCCTCCAGATGAAAATTTCGATCTAAGCATGATCCAATACTTCAAAACATGAGTTAAGAAGCTCAAAGGTACCTCATGAACCCAATCATAGAGACAAAATAGCCTCAGGGGATACATTCATCAAAATCAGGAATTAGGGTTTCTTGACCTAATTCGCCCCTAAGTTGACTTTTGGAGCAAGACATGAGCCAAGACCTTAAGAAGTGTTTTGAAGACCTCCAATACCTCATTTTGATCCATTCACAAGGTTAGATTGATTCAAAGAACTTGGTTCACAAGCAATACAAGTATTCAAATTCATCTAGACCAATTAGGGTTTTCTGATGAAAAGTCAACTGTATCTTTGACTTTTGACCAAGTCATGTTCCCAAACCTTGGGACATGATTCAAGACACTCTATAACACCTATAGAATCCGTCCATTAGGTTTGAATTAGGTCAAGGACTTAATTTTATAAAGGATCACACAGTTTAGAATTCATCTGAAAAAAAGTCAACTGTGTCCAAAAACCAAGTTTGACTTTTTGAATTTCTTGACAATCAAGGCTTCGCTAAGTCAAAAACAATGTTAATTGATGGTTTGGATCATCATCCATCAAGAAAAATCAAGAAAAGTAAGGTTAATTGAAAAAGGGGCAACCTTGAAAAACTTAAAATTTTCTAAGTTATGGAAGAAAAGTGATTTAGTACCAACTTTACAAGGTCATAACTCCTAAACCACAAGGTCATTTGCTTCCATCCAAAGCTCAAATGAAAGTTCTCATTACATAATTCAAAATTGTAAACTACATCAGATTCCAAATCCTCATGGATTTTGAGTTATGGATTGATCAAAATCACAAAAATATGAAAATGACAACTTTTTCCAACACTTAGTGAAAATTTTGGACAAAATCTGTCTTAGGTTTTCACTAACTTGGAGGCCATTTTTCACCATGATCCAAGTTAATTCAAGACCAATGTTGGACATCAAAGTTAAAGTTGGATATACAAGCTTTCCAAAGAGTACCAGAACTCATGCTAATTCAACTTGAGTCGGGAGTTACAAGCATGGAAACATGACACCTCCAAGACTGGTTTTACAAGACAGTCTTGTACTTGCCACACAATTTTGTCATTTCCATGAATTGTCAAGCCTTGTCACCATGCAAGATAAGTTTCTAAAGTGCAATGAACATGACCTCTGCAGAGCTACAATGCCATAGAGCCTTGCAAGTCAAAAGCCTCATCATTTGGCATGTGACATTCAAAGTTCAAAATCCAAAAACTCCAATTTTGTCATGAGGCATTTAAGGGATGCATAGAGTTGGCATGTATCAGTCCATGATAAACCAAATGAGTCAAGATAAACTAAAGCATCAGAGGACCATAGGCCTGCAAGATTGACCCAAGTCAATGGCTAGAGGAGACTTTGGCAACAAGACAAAGTTCATTGGATAATGGAGTGATCCAGCCTCCATTCACTATTGCTACCAAAACAAACTTGCTCTACTATAAATAGAGTTTCTTTATGACCAATTCAAGTACACCAAAGCATAACAATACATGCTTTCCTCCAAATCTCACTCAAAAAACCAGATTTTGCTTCCCTTTCAAGTCACTATCGAATTTTTAATTAGAGAGCAATTCAATCAAAACCAATCTTGCCAACACCTCACATACATCATATATGAGTGATCCATAACCTTAAAACTCATCTGGAACATCAAAATCACAAAGTCACCCCCATTTGCTCAAGCTTTTAGGCCTATTTGCAGTTGAGGTGCCAGAACAAGTTCCAAGCTGATTCAATCCATTCCAAGCTTTCAAACACATTACTTGAGGTCCATTGAAGCTATCCAGATCATTACACAATATCTGTAATACCTACAACTGAGGATTCGATTTCCTCTTGCAGAGGTAAGTCTGACACTCTCAATCTCTATGATCCATGTATCATAAATGTATTTTCAAGTTACAAACATGTTTCTGCACTTATGTAGAGTATTTCCCCTCAATCAATTGCTATGTATGAATGTGTATAGGATTTCATGGTGTTCTTGCAGAAATTAGCGTTCTTGAGTTCATCAATTGATTTCTCACTACACACTTAATATAAATACAATTAATTGGTACCATTGGAATCCTTGTTAAAAAACGAGCAAGTTTCATGTCTACAAAAGTCAAAACCATTAAGTAATCAGAGAGATATGAGAGGTTTTGCAAATCTGGGGAAGAAAAACACGCACGAGCAAGAACATGTGTTCTTGGCACCATTTTTTAAATATTTGCATTTTTGAATTTTTGATGTTTTATTAATTGATTTGAAAAATTAATTTCTCTCTCATTTTTTGTCATTTTTATTGGTTTTTTTAAAAAGTCACAAAAATGTTAAATTATTTTATTCTACAAAAAAGAATCACATTTATATTATTTATTTAATATAGTTTGATTTTTGAATTTAATTTAATTTTATTTGTTTTAAACATTTTTTAAAATGAAATTCTCACCTTGATTTTTCAAAACCAATTGGATTTCAAGCTTTCATGTGATTAAACATGATTTTTCAAAATATTTTTTAAAGTTGACAACTTGTTTTTGAATATATTTGATATTTTGTATCATTTTATATTTAATTTCCTTTAAAAATTATATTTTTAATTAAAATTAGGGTTTCTCTTAATTTTAATTTATCAAACATTTTTCAAAACACTTTTGGGCCTCTTGGTATAGTGTAAGTTCCATCCCTTTGTAAATAAATAAATTTGGGCCTCAGTCATTGTATAAGTCCTGATACAATTTTAAAAATTTCGGCGCGATCGCCGTTTTCAAAACAATTTTCATCTGCGCCTCTCCTTGAGTTGTAAGCCCCATCTTTCTTTTTTTCAAACACTTTTGGGCCTCTAATAGAGTGTAAGACCCAACCCCCTTTGTACATAAATAATTTGGGCCTCAGTCATTGTATAAGTCCCGATACAATTTTCAAAATAAACGGTGCGATCGCTGTTTTTCATCTGGGCATCTCCTTGAGTTATAAGCCCCAACTCTTGTATAAAAATAACTCTTTTCGGCCTCTAATAGAGTGTAAGACCCATCCTCTTTGTAAATACAATAATTTGGGCCTCAGTCATTGTATAAGTCCCTCTGTGGTTTTCAAAACTACGACGCGATTGTCGCCTTTTAAAAAGAGATCATCTGGGCCTCTCCTTGAGTATAAGCCCCAAACTTCCTTTTAAGACAACTTTCTTTTTTGATTCAAATTCAAAGCTTTATCAAAACTTTCTTCAATTTCTTGAAAACCTAACCATGCAGCTGTAGTTAATATGCTTTGGCTTTTATCAGACTGCAAGTCCCACTATCTCTTCAATACATACTTGTTTATATATTTCATCTGTATATATATGCTTGTACATATTTGCTTAGAGTTTTCCCTAGCAGTTAGGTCGAAGTTTAGGTCAAACCAGAGGTTACTCTTTCAACATAGTCAAAACTAGTTCCCCATAAGAAATTCCCGATACAATCATGCCTCCTCTTGGGCTTATAGAATATGGAACAGAGAAAGGCATTATTCCCGGTGAAACATTTGTCAAGACTGTCCAAAACTTAGAAATATATGTGTACAAGAAATTCATTTCCCCGGAGAGGATTAATTCCAGGTGAAACCTCTTCTGAATTTCTTCAAACCTTAGATCTGTTATGCAAAGAAAGGACTTATTCCCGGTGAAACCTTTCTTGAACTTTTCTTAGGCTTTGACCCACAGGCTTCCTAAAAGCATCCCCAACCTCCTCTTGGGCTTAGTACAAGGTCCCCCAGGCTTCTTAGAAGTTTCTCAGCCTCCTCTTGGGCTTAGTACAAGGACCCAAAGGCCCCCTACATGTATAGGACATAAATTAGTCATCTTTTCTAGTTCAATCCTCAGGAGAGTCAGAATTCCAAAACATCAAACCATTCTAGGGTTGATCTTCATCCCTTAAAACCTCAGCCTTCTCTTGGGCATCATACAAAGATCTCTCTTTACAACCATAACCTACCATTGCATGAGAGACTTGGACAATCTTAGCCTCCTCTTTGGCATCATACAAAGATTATTCTCCAGCTAAGAGTCAACCTATTCAGACCAGTAGACTTGGAAAGTCTCATCTCCTCTTGGACCTCACCAAGAAAAACCCTCAAAGCATAGGAAAAAACCCTGATCATTTCACGAATCTCCAGTAGAGTTATAACCTCTATAGGGTTTCACACTCAATCTTTAACCTTCACCTTAAAAATCCCAGCCAGGGTCAATTTACCATCAATAAAACCCTAACAGAATCAGAACCTTAGGGCATCTAATATTTCAACTCTTCTTTAATCCCCAGCAAGAGTTGATTCCCCAACACATATTAGACCTGTCTCTGGATTTCAATAATCCTCAGTAGAAGCCAGCCTCCTCTTAGGCTTCATATAAGAATTTCCCCTAACCAACCTCCTCTTATGCTTTATATAATGATTTTCCTCAGTAGAATCAGCCTCAACCTTGGGCTTTGTACAAGACAGACAAAACCTCCCCAGTGAAGTCAATCTCTTTTCAGCCTCAATCTAGGGCTTTGTACAAGACAGATATAAAACTCCCCTAGTAGAGTCAGCCTTTTAGCTTCAACCTTGGGCTTTGATCAAGGCACCATAAAAATCAACATCCCCTCAGATAAGACTCTGATTCCACTCTGCAGGAGGATATTTTCTCTATACATCACATCTCAAACAAACAAACAAAACCTTTTTCCCAGATAATTGCTGTAAGTGGCACACTTGTTCATTCAAAATCCAAGCTGGAGTTCTTCTCTTATCCAGGTCAAAAACCATCTTTCATCTAACAGCTGTAAGTGGCAAACCTCTAGATTATTTACATCCATGCTAATGTCCCTCTCTTATCATGAAAGATTCATAAGGAAAAATAGCATTGCTCAATACTGAGTTAAAGTTTCTTCCTTCATGACATCATCCTTATAAAGGAAATTATGGCATTATTGGATTCTCATATCCCAATTAAAGTAATTTTCCTTTATAATCAAATTCTCAACATTTTATGATGAATAGGTGAGATATTCTCCCTTTAGAGATGACAAATTCTCTCTCAGTCACCCCTCTAGCTTCAATCTTGGGCTTTGAACAAGACACAAATACTCATATAGCTACAATCTTGGGATTTAAACAAGACACCAAACATCTTTACAGGAATACGTAGGCATAAGATTGCGAAATCTTAGCAAGCACACAAAAATTAAAAACTTTAGGTCCAGTACCTTACTGTCGTACCTCGAAAAATAAGATCCTCGCGATAGACGCGGAAAAAAATGTTCGAAACAGAGTCGCCACCGAATTTTATTCATTCCAAGGAAGGAATAGGAAAATATCGATAAAACCTTTGAAAGGGATAAGAAAATGGTCATCGCAACCAAATTCGGGTTCGGGAGTCGGTTACGCAAAGGGAAGGTGTTAGCACCCTCTACGTCCGTTGTACTCAACGGGAACCTCTTGATTCGATTCGAGAGAAAAGTTAGCTAAGGTTTGTTTGTTTTCTTCTTAGGTAATATTGCTTTCTAAGGGGAAATGGGTGGTTTTTTATTAGTGTTCTCGGCAAGGATTAGAACCCTTGGGCCTACGTATTCCCTCGTGCAATGGGAAAGTCAGAGCGTTCGTAGTTCGTGGGACTACGGTTGGTTTGTGTTTTTTAGGCGAACGAGAGTTTAATTCGCATTCTAACTGCTAAACGTTGGCTTGTCGGCTCGTCAAGGGAGGCTGAAGCACTAGTTCATATGCGCGGAAGAATAGACTAAACAATGTTCTTTTTGTGAAAAGTTGTTTGGATAAAGATTAAGTGTGTTAAGGATTTGATTGAGAAAATAGTTTGATTTGCGTTTGTCTTAAGGTTTCGGTTGCATGAGAGATGTTTGGTTTGTTAAGTATTTTGAGGGAAGAATGACGACTATTCGATAAACAAGACGTCGGCCTCGCAACCAATTAATCGGGGCATTACTGAGAAGCTAGATCTCAACGACACCTTTTTCATTCTATTAATTATGAAATCGTGTTTGTTGGACAATGGGCTTCTTTGTCCATGTAATTAGGGCGTGTTTTAGGAAAGAAAGTTCGGAATGAACACAACCTAAAGCGTGCGCCTCAAGAACATTCATTCAAGGGCCTAAGCAGTGCTAGACTTCAAGAGTCCACTACTTTCGTAGTTTGGTTAGGAAAGCGATTTTGATTTGATTAGAGTATTTTAATTAGATGTGTTAATCAGATTAGGGTTTGAATAAGTTACGAGTTTTAGGAGGATTAAGTGTTTAAAAAAAAGATTACGTATTTTAAGTTTAGAAATGGAAATTCGAAACGAACACAACCCAAGGCGTGCGCCCCAAGAGCGATCGTTCAAGGACGCAAGGAGTGCTAGACCCCAAAAGCCCACTACTCCAATAATTAGTTAGTAAAAGGTTTAGAGATATTATCCTAAATATTTTATGATTTGATTTAAGAAAATATTTAGAAATTAAGTAAGATGGGTTATAATTTAAATTGATTTGAGAAAATTATTAGGAACTTAATTAGATTGAGAATTTTAATTTGAGAAAAGATTGTTAAGTGTTAAGTATTTGGATTGAAATTGGAAGTTTTTAAGTATTTTAGAAATGGAAGATCGAAACGAACACAACCCAAGGCGTGTGCCCCAAGAGCGGTCGTTCAAGGACCCAAGGAGTGCTAGACCCCAAAAGCCCACTACTTCCATAATTTAATTAAGAAAAAAATTTGAAAATGTTAATCTAAATAGTCTGTAATTTAATTTGATTTAAGAAAAAAATAGAGATTAAGTAAAGTTTTATGATTTAATTTTAGTTAAGAAAGTATTTTACGATAATTTTAGAGTTAGATTAATTAAAATACTAATGAATGAAGATAGTTAATTAACATTAAATTATTTTAATAAAATTAGCAATTAAATTAGTAAATAGATTTTATGATTTTTTCCTAAAAAAAAATAATTAAAAGTATTTTTCTTTTGGTTTTTATACTAAAAGGTGATAATAATAATAATAAGTTCTAAAAAAACAAATAAATGGGCCAGAAAAATTAGTAAAAACAGGGGGTGTAGATAGTTCAGGCGCGTGGGCTTTGGGATGCTTAAGGCCTAATTTTTTTCTGCTCCAGGGGGTGCAAAAGAAAAAGAACTCTGGTTTAAACTCCCCTTGGGCTACTTGCTAGGGGTGCGATTAACAAAAAGATAGGCCCAAGGAGGAGAGTGGCCCGAGGGCGCACGGTGTTCTCTCATGACTTGAGGACCACTCAGAATCGTTTGATCAAACTTATAGGATTAAATCAACGGTTATGGCTAAAGGGTGCGCAGCAGCTACCATGAAGACGCACGCATGGTGCCAATGAGAGTGAGATAGACCGGTGACACTTGTCACCGGTGGAAAGGTCCACCACACCATCTTAAGAGCTAATGATAAAACATAAAACAAAAGGGACCAATTCATTTTTTCCTCTGACTCTCTCTCTTCACTCTCACAGTTCGCTCTCTTTCTCTTTCATGCAACCAACAGCCCGCCGGAAACCTAATCTCACCGGAGAAGAAGGCGGCCGCCGCCCCTCTTCTCCAGCCAATCACTAAATTAAAACCCTAAACCCCCATTATTTTACCTCCTGAGTTTAAATCCTTCCTTAGATTAAACTAAATCTTCCCCAAAACCTAAAATCGAACACCACATAAAAACCTTAGATCTACAAAATACAACTCAAATGGAGCAATTGATAGAGGAAAACGAAGCAACAACAGAAGCTCAACACAGATCGCAAACTCAAAATTGAAAAGGAGGTCAGAACTTACCTAATCGGAGCAAGTCTGGTGAAGTTCCGGCGTGATCCAAAATGGTGAACTCTGCTTCGTCTCCGTTCTCCTCCCTTTATGCTTCTCCTTCGTTTTTTTTTACGTTTCTGATCTTCTTCTTGTATGATTGCAGAAAAAAATCGTGGGGCTAAGCTCAAATTAGCTTAGAGTTTCAATGTGAAACTCTGACAAATTTCTGATCAAGAGCTTTGGTAATGAGGGTTTTGGAGTCTTTTGCAGAATTTCTCAGGTATACTCTTTTTCCTTCGGTCTCCTCTTTTTATGAATCTCTTCCCTTTATATACTAGAAATTTAGGGTTTGATGGTGTTCAAATTTGCTAAGGAATCCTCATTTCCATCCATGCCTGTTAACCACTTTTGTATGCCAAGAAATGTTTTTTCCATTCCGGTGAATTCTGTCCCTGCTGCGCTCTGCACTGTTTTTGCTGCTCTGAAAATATTGTTACTTTCCTTTTTCATGTTAATGCTTTTCTGCTAAGGACCTGTAGTTCTGAACCATTATCTCTTAATGAATTTGACCCTATATTGCTCTGAAATTCTGTTGTTATTCTGAAGTGGTTGTCTTATTCTAAAATTGATCTTTGTGCTGAAATGTTTTGAAAATCTTTGCACTTACTATGAAAAAGGTCACGGATGTCACAAAGAACATATTATATGATGTGTGGTACTATAAACATGAGGCATGATTTTTTATGGATGGCAAGAACTACAGTTTGGACCTTAAATTGTGACCATAAAGTTGTGATGTAGTCTTAGCAAAAATTGGCTCAATGGTTTACGATGAAGAAATTATTTTAGATTGGAATGATGCTTTGGTTGAAAATTGGTTAGTTTTGAATTCGATTTATGATTTGAATCTTTGAATTTGAGGTTGGAATTGGTTTTATTTTGATATTTACTGATATGATTGTTTTTTTTTTGCTGCAGCCATGGCTCGGTAATATTGTCTTGAAGCTTGACTTTGGAATTTTTTGTCACCTTGGTGTGTAGCAGGAGGATTATAACTTTAGCATATCAGAAAACAAATAGCCTTTTTGTGTGTCGTTTTCCTTCTCACTTCTACTAAAAAAACCTTGATAATTCCATTTTTGACTTCAACACTTAGACGTCTCGTGAATCCCAAAGACACATCATGTATTTTCTGGTTTTACTTTAATTATGTAATGATGTAGCATGACTCTCTTTTGACTAAGTCTTCACATGTAACCAAACATTGAATTTACAATTGTGACAAAATTCTTATGCAAATGTTGACTACCAATTCAATGCCTTCTTTCTTTTCTCTTCTTCTTTTTATAAGTCTCTAAAAAAAATAAGTAATCGCAACGATGAATAAAGAGGCCATATTAATTCCACTTTCCCTGTGTTGACACAAAGCACCATGCGCTTAAGGTATACAAGCACATTCCATGCTTATAATTCCAAATAGCAATGCATTCTTACACATGCCTTTAAATAACTTGATTTTCAATGAAAGAGTCATAACTCAAACTTGGTGAGAAGCAAACTTGCAAATATTTGGTTGTAGTAATTTTTGTACTATGGTCTTTGGAATGATATAATGGGCCTTGCCAAAATTGTACGCACCTTATTTCTTAGAACTATGTTTGAAATACCTGGCCTAAAGATGAATCATTTTTTAGCTTGTTTAACCATATCACCTTCGTGTCACACTTGGAACATGGTTAAAATCTTCTTTGATCATGGCTTAAAGTTTCAATCACTCTTAAACCTGGTCTTGAGGAAATAGACTCTAATCATTGTACTTGTCCAGCTAGAGTCATCTTGGATGATATCCTAAATCAGTTTGAATCTAGTTGACCATATCTTGACGAACGAGAATGAGGAGACATCTTTCCTTTATCCCCACTTGGAATTAAACACCATTGCAAGAGCTGGTAATCATAATGAACACACACAAGACCTTTATGAACCAATTTTCAGAGGACCATGGCTATGATGATCTAGAAAGAAGTCATTAAGCCATGATTATTTGTTATGAGAAAATTAAAAAAAAAGGTATGACAAATTTGGGGTATGACAGATGCCCCTATCTAATTGTCTCGAAACCGCGAAAATGAACAGCTGCAAAGTGTTTATTTTAAGGGTGGAAGTCAATTAGATACAAGAAGACCCTAAAATTTGTCTGTCAAAAGGTAAAGTGTTGTAGAGTGAGAGCTGACAGAATAGGGTAGCGAGGCACAAAAGTGAACAGAATAACTTGAGGTTCTTTGGGTCGTCGAAGCAATCCCTTATCCGTTAAGGTTCCTCGAAGATACCAAAGCAGTATCTCTGAAGGCAGATGATTTTCTGGGTCTTCGAAGCAGTCCCTTATCCGTTAAGGTTCCTCGATGGTACCAAAGCAGTATCTCTGAAGGCAGACGATTCTCTGGATTGTCGAAGCAGTCCCTTATCCGTTAAGGTTCCTCGATGATACCAAAGCAGTATCTCTGAAGGCAGACGATTCTCTGGGTCTTCGAAGCAGTCCCTTATCCGTTAAGGTTCCTCGATGATAACAAAGCAGTATCTCTGAAGGTAGACGATTCTCTGGGTCTTCGAAGCAGTCCCTTATCCGTTAAGGTTCCTCGATGATACCAAAGCAGTATCTCTGAAGGCAGACGATTCTCTGGATTGTCGAAGCAATCCCTTATCCGTTAAGGTTCCTCGATGATACCAAAGCAGTATCTCTGAAGGCAGATGATTTTCTGGGTCTTCGAAGCAGTCCCTTATCCGTTAAGGTTCCTCGATGGTACCAAAGCAGTATCTCTGAAGGCAGACGATTCTCTGGATTGTCGAAGCAGTCCCTTATCCATTAAGGTTCCTCGATGATACCAAAGCAGTATCTCTAAAGGCAGACGATTCTCTGGATTATCGAAGTAGTCCCTTATCCGTTAAGGTTCCTCGATGATACCAAAGCAGTATCTCTGAAGGCAGACGATTCTCTGGGTCGTCGAAGCAGTCCCTTATCCGTTAAGGTTCCTCAAGGATACCAAAGCAGTATCTTTGGAAGCAGAAGATTCTCTGGGACATTGAAGCAGTACCTTATCCGTTAAGGTTCTTCAAAGATACCAAAGCAGTATCTTTGGAAGCAGAAGATTCTCTGGGACATTGAAGCAGTACCTTATCCGTTAAGGTTCTTCAACGATACCAAAGAAGTATCTTTGGAAGCAGAAGATTCTCTGTAATGTCGAAGCAGTACCTTATCCGTTAAGGTTCCTCGATGATACCAAAGCAGTATCTTTGGAAGCAGAAGATTCTCTGGAATGTCGAAGCAGTACCTTATCTGTTAAGGTTCCTCGATGATACCAAAGCAGTATCTCTGCGGTAAATTTGCTGAAGAATAGTTGAGCATGTTTCCTGTTGGAGGAAATGTGCTGGCTCTGCAGGGGAATGCTCACAAGAAACTTTCTAGGGTATCCTCCGCTTGGGGAGTAAGAATAGCAACAGCTGCTGGGAGTTGTCATTATCAATTGTCTAGCTGAAGAATGACTTGCTGGGGAATATAATTCCTTGAGTACGTGCGGGGCATCTACTTCTCTTCAGGGGAATACTGCTGACTTTGATGGAGGACTGGCCAAGAGGCTGTGAACTGATCCTGGATCCTGTTATGCTATGTTGCTGAGGATGAAAATGCCATGCATTGCAAAATGCACCAACATGCACACTAAGATGCAACTGCTGGGGAATCTAATGTACGTATGATATGATAGTACTTGATATGGTTATGTAATGTTATGCTAGCATGCTAGGCATATGATGATGCAAATGATCGGGCGCGATGGGGATAACTTTCCTTGTCGAGGGTATCAACAGGGATTGAATTTGGTAATTGCCAAATGGAATTGGACTTTGGTTATTTTGGTATTATGAGGATGCCAACGGCGGTGGACTTTTAATGGTTGCCAATGAAGACTGGACTTTGAAGGGTAGATTTGAAGCTGCCAACGAGTGTGAACTTTTGAGTAGTTGCCAATAAAGGATTGGACTTTGGATTTTATGGGGATGGTGAGAGTGTTTGACTACTCGACCCCTTTTGAGCAAGCCAAATATGACTAGGGAGCGTGATTGCCCCTGTTGGTCTTGAAAGATTCATTGCTAGGGATTATATTAAGTACATCCCTGAAAGGCTACACTACTTGTGGTGAAGAGCCAAGGCGAGTGACAAATGATTTGATGCTTTCATGTGGTGAAATTCTTTTGGAGACTATCTAATTCCTTTTTAGTTCTCCCAACACCAAACAAATTTTATCGTTTTCAAATATTGCCTTTATTAACCTAAGTCTCAAAACACAGTTTATCAAAAACAAAAACGGTTTGCAAACAAACAGATAAAGTAAAAAAAATGAGCACAATTTTGATGAGAAATCTCTCTTTGTATTGATTTGCCCCTGGAATGGGTAAGTATGTACAGGGATGCAATTCCTTAATGAGGTAATTGCAGTGCAAGAAAAAAAACATAATGGCAATACAAATTAATGAGGTTCCATTGAGTTTCAACACTGCTATGGTCCCTATGACTTTGATAACTTCAACACCTTGCTTCGTAGGAAGACGGCTGGGTTGATTCCTCTCTTCAATGGCACATCAGGATCAGATGGACGTGCAGACTAGATACTTTGCCTTGGAATCTGTCCCTAACTTTTGCCTGGATCGCCCTTTCGGGTTTTCAATCCACCGGGACGCCCTTTTTCGCCTGAACCGCCCTTTCGGGTTTTCAATTTAGCGGGCTTATATCTTTTATCTTATCCATAATTTTTGCCTAGACTGATTTTGTTTTTTCAAGTCCACCGGGATTTCCATTTTTTGCCTAAGTCGCCTTTTTAGGTTTTTGACTTAGCGGCTTTATTATTCCACTTTTTTAGGCGTAGTATCGCTTAACGTACTATGCATTCACCGGGTATGGTAATTCATCCCCGTCCATAGTTGCGAGCTTCAAGGCACCACCAGAGAATGCCTCTCTTACAACATATGGGCCTTCATAGTTTGGCGTCCACTTGCCCCTGGATTCATTATACGTGGTCATGATCCTCTTGAGCACCAAGTCACCTTCCTGGAATGTCCGAGGATGCACTTTCTTGTCAAAAGCTTTCTTCATGCGTCTTTGATAGAGTTGGCCATGGCATATTACTGCCAAGCATTTTTCTTTGAGAAATTGTAGCTCATTGTATCTTGTCTTCACCCATTCCGCTTCGTCAAGCTGAGCTTCCATTAACACTCTCAGTGAGGGGATCTCTACCTCAATTGGGAGAACTGCTTCCATGCCATAAACCAATGAGTAAGGAGTTGCCCCTGTTGAAGTTCGCACTGAGGTACGGTAGCCGTGCAGCACAAAAGGTTGCATCTCATGCCAATCCTTATAAGTGACCACCATTTTCTGAATGATCTTTTTGATGTTTTTGTTGGCTGCCTCAACGGCTCCATTCATCTTAGGTCTGTATGGTGTCGAATTATGGTGCTCAGTCTTGAAACTAACACACAATTCATCCATTATTTTGTTGTTGAGATTAGACCCATTGTCAGTGATGATACGGTTAGGCACTCCATATCTGCATATAATGTTGTGTTTCAAGAAGCGAGCGACCACTTGCTTGGTAACGTTTGTATACGATGCAGCCTCAACCCATTTGGTAAAGTAGTCTATGGCAACCAATATGAAGCGGTGTCCATTTGAGGCCTTTGGCTCGATCATCTCAATCATATCTATTCCCCACATGGAAAATGGCCATGGTGAAGTCAAGACGTTCAAAGGAGTGGGAGGTACATGAATCTTATCAGAGTATATTTGGCATTTATGGCATGTTCGGGCATGATGATAGCAATCAGCCTCCATGGTAAGCCAATAATAGCCTGCTCTCAATATCTTCTTTGCCATAGTATGCCCATTTGCGTGGGTACCAAAACAACCTTCATGAATGTCTTTCAGAATCTGCTCAGCTTCATGCTTTTCCACACATCTGAGTAGTACAATATCATGATTACGCTTGTATAACACATTCCCATTAAGGAAGAAATTTGATGCCAATCTGCGAAAAGTTCTCTTATCCACCGCCAAAGCGCCCTTTGGATATTCTTGTTTTTCCAGATAACATTTGATGTCATAGAACCATGACTTTTCATCTGACTCTTCATCGGTAGCCAAACAGTGAGCTGGCTCTTCAAATCACTGTAGATCAATATGCGGACGATGGTTGGGCCATATCAGTTTATACATAGAAGCCAAAGTTGCCAGAGCGTCTGCCATTTGATTTTCCTCTCTAGGTTCATGGGTAAAAGTGATATCATCAAATCTGGGAAGTAGCTTTGCCACGTAATCACGATATGGAACTAGATTGGCATGTTTGGCATCCCAGTCACCTCGAATCTGATGTATTACTAAAGCAGAATCTCCGAACACATCAAGAGTCTTGATTCTTAAATTGATGGCTTCTTCCAATCCAAGTATACAAGCTTCATACTCAGCCATGTTATTGGTGCATGGAAAGCAGAGCTTAGCTATGAACGGTAAGTGGAAATTCTTGGGTGATGTAATTACTACCCCAATTCCATTTCCATGAACATTTGAGTCACCGTCGAACATGAGAGTCCATCGCTCCCCTGGTTCGGGCCCTTCATCTGGACCTGGCTCTTCATAATCTTTTAGTACCATTATGTCTTCGTCTGGGAAATCAAACTTCAAAGACTGATAATCATCCACCGGTTGATGGGCAAGATGGTCCGCCAGTATGCTACCCTTGATGGCTTTTTGAGTGACGTATTGAATATCGTACTCAGACAAAAGCATTTGCCATCGGGATATTCTTCCGGTGAGAGCAGGTTTCTCAAAGATGTATTTAATGGGATCCATCTTGGAAATCAGATAAGTAGTGTGGGTCAACATATACTGCCTGAGATGTTTGGCAGCCCAGGCTAATGCGCAAAAAGTCTTCTCGAGTAAGGAATACATTGTCTCGCAGTCATTGAACTTCTTGCTAAGGTAATAGATGGCATGTTATTTCTTTCCCGTCTCATCTTGTTGCCCTAGCACACAACCCATAGATTCGTCAAGTACAGTCAGGTACATCATAAGTGGCCTTTCAGGAACAGGTGGTATCAGGATTGGTCGTTCTTGCAAATACTCTTTGATTTTATCAAATGCCCCTTGGCAATCATCATCCCACACAATTGACTAATTCTTTCTTAGCAGCTTAAAAATAGGTTTGCAGGTGGCAGTAAGATGTGAAATAAATCTGGCGATGTAGTTTAATCTTCCCAGAAAGCCACGAACCTCTTTCTCTGTCCTAGGCGTAGGCATATTTTGAATTGCCCTCACCTTATCAGGATCCACTTCGATTCTTTTCTGACTTACAATGAAGCCCAACAGTTTTCCAGATCGTACCCCAAATGTGCACTTTTTGGGGTTGAGTCTCAGTCTAAACTTCCTCAATCGAACAAACAGCTTTTGCAGATTGATCAAGTGCTCTTCTTTGGTTTGAGACTTGGCAATCATATCGTCGACGTACACTTCAATCTCTTTATGGATCATATCATGAAAGAGCATTACCATTGCACGTTGATACGTTGCCCTAGCATTATTAAGTCCGAATGGCATCACCTTATAGCAGAAGGTACCCCATGTGTGAAAAATGTGGTCTTCTCCATATCCTCTGGATCCATCTTAATTTGATTATATCCCGAAAATCTGTCCATAAAAGAAAATACAGAGAACTGAGCTGTGTTGTCAACCAATACATCGATGTGAGGTAATGGGAAGTCGTCCTTAGGACTAGCTCTGTTCAAATCTCTATAATCTACACACATGCGAACCTTTCCATCTTTCTTCAGTACAGGCACAATGTTGGCAACCCATTGTGGGTACTTTGCTACTGCCAGGAATCCAGCATCAATCTGCTTTCGGACTTCTTCACGAATTTTGAGAACCATATCCAGATGGGTCCTTCTTAACTTTTGTTTGATAGCATGGTATGCCTCCTTGAGCGGTAACTTGTGTACAACCATATCAGTATCCAACCCAGGCATATCTTGATACGACCAGGCGAATACATCAACGTACTCACGGAGGAGCTCTATCAACTTAGTCTTGACTTCAATTTGAAGAGATGCACCTATCTTTACTTCTCTTCTGTCTTCCTCAGTACCCAGGTTGATGACTTCAATGTCTTCTTGGTGCGGCAGGATAACCTTCTCCTCTTGCTTGAGCAGCCTTGCCAACTCGTCGGGGAGTTCACAATCTTTCATACCTTCCTCTTCATCTTGGTAGATTGGGCAATCAAAGTCATATAGGCCTGTAGCAGCGTCTATGTCAGGACCTCAGTGGTGTTTCTGCATGTTCATGATTTATGCAGTTTATTTAAGAAAGTGTGTGCACGAAAAATATTGCCATTTATTGTAAAGTAAAAAGAATGAAAGAAAGTGAGCGAAAATTAAATGCAAACTGAAATTCATTAATGATAAACAAAGTTTGAAAACATCAGGTGGCCCATACAATGCTCCACTACGCCTTGGGCAGAGCGTAGGGTTTTTGATAAACAGTAAAATTACGTTTGATGTGTGAAAAACTGAGGGACTTCAATGGTCTTCCAATTCTGGAGCTCTTCACTAGGCCTTGCTTGTCGCATCCAGCTTGCAGAAGCTTGCTCATCAGCAACATGGTCTTCAATGATCATTGCTACTGGAGAATCAAAGATGCGGCCAGCACTTATGAAAGTCTTCTCAACAGGAGGGATTTGATTTCCGTTGTATGGAACAAATGCTGAATCAGAAGATGGGCGATAACCTAGCCCAAACTTATCAAGCTTTTCAGTAACTTCAACCACTTTGCCCCAGCCTTGGGCACTTCCCTCTTCCACAACAGCTTTAGCTTCCTCGTATGAGGCCATTGATGATCTTAACTCTTGATGCTCTGGTATCGCTGCACAGCCAGTGTACTCACCACCTCAAAAGACTGAAAAGGTGTCTCAACCATTTCACCTTCGACATCAATGTAGCGAAATGATGTCAAATGACTTACTAGGATGTCTTCTTCGCCGCCTATCACAACCATCTTGTCATTGGTAATAAACTTCAGCTTCTGATGAAGAGTGGATGTAACTGCCCCTGCTGAGTGAATCCAGGGCCTTCCTAGCAAGCAACTGTAACCAGGATAAATGTCCATCACTTGAAAAGTAATGGTAAAAATAGTAGGTCCAATCTTAATTGGCAAGTCCACCTCACCAATAACTGCACGCCTAGATCCATCAAATGCCTTTACTATGAGAGTACTTTGCTTCATGATTACTTCATTCACAGGCATCCTCTCCAGCGTTGTTATCAAAACGTCTTCACACCTAATGGAAATGTGAAGAGCCTTGTTATGGTTTTTCTTTTCAGCGGTCAGATCATCATCGTTAAATCCCAGAAAGTTGTCAGTGGTGACACTGGCTATCACATCATCAAATTGTGCTACAGTGATATCCTTGGTAATGTGTGCAGCACTCAACACCTTCAGCAGGGAGGATCTATGTGCCTCGGAACTGAGCAACAAGGCGAGCATAGATATCTTGGCAGGAGTTTGATTCAGCTGATCGACTACCTTGTAGTCGCTCTTCTTTATAATCTTCAGAAACTCTTCAGCCTCTTTCTGTGTGAATGCCCCTCTTGGAGATGACAACCCTTCTTGTAATTCGGCCCTCGAATTTTCAACTGGTATTGCAACCGCCTTGCCTTTGCCATTATTTAGCACATCTACTGGTTTTGCTACAAAGATTCGACCACTACGGGTCATCCCACTTGGTCCGACTATAGCGTCACATTTAGACTCAGGAACACTAACAGGATACTCAATAGTTATCAGAACAGGGCGCACCGCCCTTGGTTTGCTAACATCTGCCTCATCAAACTGAATAACCACAGGTGCAGGATGAACTGGTTTTTGTTGGAAAACATTAGCTCCATCATATTCAATAATTACCGAAGCAGGACGAACTTGTCTTTGTTGACGACCTTCAGGCGCATCATACTGAATATTAATGACAGCCACACTTTGTTCTCTTGCATCCCGGCGTTTAACCTGAATCACACCTTGATCCAGGAATTTCTGCAAATGTTTCTTAACCACCTCATCAGTCAGATTAGCAAGCTTATCCTCAGGAATCATCCCACATCTCTTCAATTTTTCTCCTATGACCATCATAGGAGTACGAATATCCTTAACCCTCGTAATCAATCTCTGTCCGCTGCCCTCTTCCACAGCATTCACAGACGGTCCTCCATGCGGGGGCATGGGATTGTGTTTAACATTAGCGGCTCGCTGAGTGAAAGTAAGATCTTTGGACTCAACTAAATCTTGAACTCTATTCTGAAATGCATAATAGTTTTCTATGGTATGCCCGGGAGCACCCTTATGAAACTCACAATGGGCGTTGGCATCGTATCCGGGAGGATATGGGAAGACTGCTGGTCTCAAATCCCTGAGTTTCAAATGCCCACTCTGATACAGTTGAGAAAAAATCTGGCTATACGGCATTGGCACAGGATCGATATGCCTTCTTGGTCTTGGCTGCCTCTGTGGTGGGGCATTCTGATATTGCGGCGGAGGAACTTTCTGATAATTTGGCTGCTGAGCAGGTGGTTGAAGTGGGGCTTGTGCAACTGCAGCCACTTGCTGATACGGTATATTCACTGGGGCTCTACCCCCTCGTCCTCTCATGACAACATTAGTTTCTTCATCCTTCCTTTTCACAAAAGGATTTTTAACTCCGCTTGTAGAAGCAATAGCAGCTTTTTTCTTTAACTGGCTCTCGATTCTTTCTCCTACCGACACAATCTCAGCAAAGTTGGGGAAGCTAGATCCCAGCGTACGATCCGAATACTGAGGCTGCAAAGTTCCCATGAACATATCCATCAATTCTTTGTCCAACAAGGGTGGTCAAACACGAGAAGCCAATTCCCGCCAACGTTGAGCATATTCTTTGAATGACTCATTGTTGCGCTGAGTCGTATCTTGTAATTGAGTACGGTTTGGCGCTAAATCAGTGTTGTACTGATAATGTTTGAGGAACGCCTCAGAGAGATCCCTCCAGGTATTAATTTGTCTCTTCTCTAGCTGCATGTACCATTCTAGTGATGCCCCACTGAGGCTATCCTGAAAGCAGTGAATTAGAAGAGGGTCGTCCTTAACGTGGGCAGCCATTTTGCGGCAGTATGCTCGCAAATGAGTCTTAGGGCAGCTAAGTCCCTTGTATTTGTCAAACGTCGGCACTTGAAACTTATGAGGGATTACCAGTCTAGGGACCAAACACATGTCAACAGCATCCAAGCCGGGAGTTGTTTGAACTTCCAAGGCCTTGAATTTCTCTTCTAGTACGTGTAACCGGTCAGCAGATGGATCTGATCCAACAAATTGAAGAGGTGGAGGTGGTACATTGAAGGCATCAACTTGCTCGTCCGCATCGCTCATAGATCCATGATGAGCCGAGTGTTCTGACAAGTCTATGTGGATGGGAGGAGGGATTCCCTTAACTCCAGAAGTACCTATCTTTTCAACCAGCTTCTTGGCATTAGCCACCGTCTCAACATCTTTATCTTTCTGGGCAAGCAACATCATAGTTTCCAGTAGCTGATCCATTTTAGCCTTCATCGAATCGATATCATTCCTCATTGTGTTCTGGTTCTCCTCGATCTGTTCCAGCGTCATCCTGAAGCTTTGGCGAGTCTCGTACCGGTGTTGAGTAGTCAGGTTTTCTGTTGGAGAAGTGGCAGAGTGTATGAGTTTATGGTGTTCAAACGCATATGGGATGTAAATGCAAAATGCTTTTATGCTTATGTTTTGTGTTTTATTTTTAGGGAATCATTCGTAAAGTTGTTGTTAACAAGCATTCAAAATAACACAAAGACAAGAACATATAGGAAAGCCAAATTCTCATTCATCCATTAAGTCATTACATAATTCCAAGGTACCAAAGTTTTAACTAACATAAGTAAAATACAAATAACAAGAAAATAAGATGATGTTCTTCAAGCTGCAGGCCTTCGTGCTTCACGCTCCTCAAGTTCTTCCTTAAACCTCTTCAACATTGCCTTACAAAGGCAAACGAACTCCATAATGGCCTGAGGGGTAGATTCTTCTAGTGCTTCGTATGCATCCCTATGCTTCCAAATCAGGTCCTTAGCCAGCCAGTTACAAAATTCAATCAAACCGTTGAGTTTGTTGCGGTACATGTCTCGGTTGTCCCTCAGGATAATCATAGATCGCTCAAAACCATCGTAATCCTGGAGCACTTTTCCCTTTCTGCCAACCAAATGGCCTTGTCCTCGAGAATAACCCTCATCTGATTCTGCTGATTTTCAACGACCCTTTTAACACCATCCAACTCCCTTCGTAACGTATCCCAATCATCAGCTCTGACCCAGGCTGTCCTCATAGAGTCTTCCTTAAGCTGACGTTCTCTTGCTTCAGAAGCTCTTGACAAGCGTAGGTCGGCACTTAGTTGTCGAATTTGCGCTCCCATTTCTTCTCTGAGTTCTTTGTTTTTCTTAGTGGCAAAGAGCCAAGCCCTTTCATTTTCTGCACTTTTCCTGTAAGCTTTATCCAAGTCTTCTTTAAGCCTATCTAACGCACCATCAGCCTGGTTAAGACACACCTTAACCCTCTTCTTTTGGTGCTCCTCTTCACCGGCTCTCTTTCCCACTTCCCTAAGCTGATTCTTTTTACGCTCTAGCTCATACTTCAGATTATTTTTCTCATTTGTCACTGTTTGCAGCTTTGATTCCAACTCTTCGTTCTCTTTCCCAAGTTGGGCTATTTTGGCTCTAAGACCTTCTACCTCTTCCCAAGAGACGGGCACAGGCTGTAGGCTAGCGGGCCTAGGAGGAGCCTCAGTGGAGAAAGGAAGTTTGACCATCTTAACCCTCTCCAGAACCCATGGCTGATACGGCACCCTAGGTGTTCCATCCCTTTTTCTCAACTCGGACCCCTTAGTATGAACCTTTTGCCATGAGCGTACAATCTTACAAAGGAGTGAAGGATCTTTAGTACCCCTGTCGTGAAGAATCATTTCTTCCAACTCTTTGTCTTCAGGCCTTCTCAACATAGGGTATTCAAACTGTCGTATAGCTAGTATAGGATTGTAGCTTATACACCCTTTTGACCCAATCAGCGGCACATTGTTGAAGCTCCCACAACTCATTATGATCTCATCGACATCCAGCTTGTTGGGATACCATGTGATATTCATTTCAGAGAGGGACACTAGCAACTAAGCCCATTCCCCACTATTCAAATCAGGGACGATGGCATGGCGCTTGAACACGTGTGAAGTGAGTCACTTATATAGGAGAGGAATACAAAATGTCAACACTAAACCCTTTCTTTCATGGCGGAGATGTAAGTTATAGAAGACATCAGCTAAGAGTGGATAAACCGGGCTTTGTCCTTTCTTCCAAACAGCCCAAAACACGCTGATGGCGGCAGAGTCAATGAAGTCTTCAAAAGTGGGGAAGAGCACAAGCCCATATATGAGGAGAGCTAATACGTTCACCAGAGCATCCCATTGCTTACTCTTCAAAAACCTTATTGCTTCTTTATCCAGAAAAGTGCTTCGGAAACCAAAGAAATCTTCTCTCTTCTTCCAACCAGTCTTGACCGTTGAAATAGGGATTTGGAGGGCTTCAGCTAGCACTTATTTCTCAGGTGTCTGGCCAATCATAGTATAGGGTGCCTTACCCTTCATGGAGAAACCCAAAAATCCTTCAAATTCTTCAATGGCAGGAGTCAAGTAGAAACCTTGAAGCAGAAAGCTTCTCATCGGTGGGTCATAAAACTGTGCTAGAGCCGTGATGGATGGAACTTGCACATTGACAGTAAGGAGATCAAGAACCTGACCAAATCTTCCTATTAGAGTTTTCTTGAAGAGAGGAGGCATTTCTTTCAAACAGTTCATCACAATGGTAGTATCTGGCATGATAACTTTCAGCTGCAGAGTTTTCCTTTTTCCTGAATCCATGGTTACTTTGAATGCAAGATAAACAGTAGATACAAATGATTCCCTGAAAATAAAAAGTTTTCTTTTGTAAGTCATGATGTATATGTGAATGATTATGAATGCGTGATGTTGGATCCTGGTTATCACAAGTAACTTCCCAACCCTCCTAATAGGTAGGCTTTATAAGGATAGTTCTAGATTCTTTACCCATAATCCCCCTCACAGGATAGCTCCTACGTTGATGGATAGGGTTCCCAGGATCACAGACACTAGTCGCACCAATATCCCGCAACAGGCTAGCTGCATTGTGATGAGGGTACGAAAAGGTCTATCCTGAGTGTAGTCTTCATGCTAGGCCCACGAGAAGCAAGTCCTCGGAGACTAACACTAACGACCACCAAGATAGAAACTGGTGCTAAGAGTGGTTCCCATAGTCACAGACCCTTCATGAATCAAGTCGTGCAACAGGCTAGCTGCGTTACAACAAGATCTACGAAAAGGTCTACTCTAGGGGAAGCTTTCATGCTAGGCACACAAGGAGCGAGCCCTTGGGGACTAACACTAATTACTTCCAAAATCTAAACTACGTGTTCTCTCTTCTTTTTCCAAGACTCGGGTATAGAGCCTTACTTGTGATATCAACCCAAAATCCAACAGACAAGTATGATAATCAACATAAAATAAAGAGAAAGCGACATAAAGCAAATAAAGAAGTAATAAGAAAACAAACGAGAAATCAAACAAGCGAAGCTAACACTCTCGAATCGAGTCAAGTTAGGCTTGACTCTCTCTAGCATAGGGCAATGCTTGTCCACATCAGAGTCGCCATCTATCGTGCCTCGAAAAATTCGATCCTCAAGATGGACACGGAAAAAACTGTTCGAAACAGAGTCGCCACCGAATTTTATTCATTCCAAGGAAGGAATAGGAAAATATCGATAAAACCTTTGAAAGGGATAAGAAAATGGTCATCGCAACCAAATTCGGGTTCGGGAGTCGGTTACGCAAAGGGAAGGTGTTAGCACCCTCTACGTCCATTGTACTCAACGGGAACCTCTTGATTCGATTCGAGAGAAAAGTTAGCTAAGGTTTGTTTGTTTTCTTCTTAGGTAATATTGCTTTCTAAGGGGAAATGGGTGGTTTTTTATTAGTGTGCTCGGCAAGGATTAGAACCCTTGGGCCTACGTATTCCTTCGTGCAATGGGAAAGTCAGAGCGTTCGTAGATCGTGGGACTACGGTTGGTTTGTGTTTTTTAGGCGAACGAGAGTTTAATTCGCATTCTAACGGCTAAACGTTGGCTTGTCGGCTCGTCAAGGGAGGCTGAAGCACTAGTTCATATGCGCGGAAGAATGGACTAAACAATGTTCTTTTTGTGAAAAGTTGTTTGGATAAAGATTAAGTGTGTTAAGGATTTGATTGAGAAAATAGTTTGATTTGCGTTTGTCTTAAGGTTTCGGTTGCATGAGAGATGTTTGGTTTGTTAAGTATTTTGAGGGAAGAATGACGACTATTCGATAAACGAGACGTCGGCCTCGCAACCAATTAATCGGGGCATTACTGAGATGCTAGATCTCAACGACACCTTTTTCATTCTATTAATTATGAAATCGTGTTTGTAGGACAATGGGCTTCTTTGTCCATGTAATTAGGGCGTGTTTTAGGAGAGAAAGTTCGGAATGAACACAACCCAAAGCGTGCGCCTCAAGAACATTCATTCAAGGGCCCAAGAAGTGCTAGACTTCAAGAGTCCAATACTTTCGTAGTTTGGTTAGGAAAGCGATTTTGATTTGATTAGAGTATTTTAATTAGATGTGTTAATCAGATTAGGGTTTGAATAAGTTACGATTTTTAGGAGGATTAAGTGTTTAAAAAAAGATTACGTATTTTAAGTTTAGAAATGGAAAATAGAAACGAACACAACCTAAAGCGTGCGCCCCAAGAGCGATCGTTCAAGGACCCAAGGAGTGCTAGACCCCAAAAGCCCACTACTCCCATAATTAGTTAGTAAAAGGTTTAGAGATATTATCCTAAATATTTTATGATTTGATTTAAGAAATTATTTAGAAATTAAGTAAGATGGGTTATAATTTAAATTGATTTGAGAAAATTATTAGGAACTTAATTAGATTGAGAATTTTAATTTGAGAAAAGATTGTTAAGTGTTAAGTATTTGGATTGAAATTGGAAGTTTTTAAGTATTTTAGAAATGGAAGATCGAAACGAACACAACCCAAGGCGTGTGCCCCAAGAGCGGTCGTTCAAGGACCCAAGGAGTGCTAGACCCCAAAAGCCCACTACTTCCATAATTTAATTAAGAAAAGAATTTGAAAATGTTAATCTAAATAGTTTGTAATTTAATTTGATTTAAGAAAAAAATGGAGATTAAGTAAAGTTTTATGATTTAATTTTAGTTAAGAAAGTATTTTACAATAATTTTAGAGTTAGATTAATTAAAATACTAATGAATGAAGATAGTTAATTAACATTTAATAATTTTAATAAAATTATCAATTAAATTAGTAAATAGATTTTATGATTTTTTCCTAAAAAAAAAATAATTAAAAGTATTTTTCTTTTGGTTTTTATACTAAAAGGTGATAATAATAATAATAAGTTCTAAAAAAACAAATAAATGGGCCAAAAAAATTATTAAAAACAGGGGGTGTAGATAGTTCAGGCGCGTGGGCTTTGGGATGCTTAAGGCCCAATTTTTTTCTGCTCCACGGGGTGCAAAAGATAAAGAACTCTGGTTTAAACTCCCCTTGGGCTACTTGCTAGGGGTGCGATTAACAAAAAGATAGGCCCAAGGAGGAGAGTGGCCCGAGGGCGCACGGTGTTCTCTCATGACTTGAGGACCACTCAGAATCGTTTGATCAAACTTATAGGATTAAATCAACGGTTATGGCTAAAGGGTGCGCAACAGCTACCATGGAGACGCACGCATGGTGCCAATGAGAGTGAGATAGACCGGTGACACTTGTCACCGGTGGAAAGGTCCACCACACCATCTTAAGAGCTAATGATAAAACATAAAACAAAAGGGACCAATTCATTTTTCACTCTGACTCTCTCTCTCTTCACTCTCACAGTTCGCTCTATCTCTCTCTCTCTCTCTTTCATGCAACCAACAGCCCGCCGGAAACCTAATCTCACAGGAGAAGAAGGCGGTTGGCGGCGGCGCCGCCCCTCTTCTCCGGCCAACCACTAAATTAAAACCCTAAACCCCCATTATTTTACCTCCTGAGTTTAAATCCGTCCTTAGATTAAACTAAATCTTCCCCAAAACCTAAAATCGAACACCACATAAAAACCCTAGATCTACAAAATACAACTCAAATGGAGCAATTGATAGAGGAAAACGAAGCAACAACAGAAGCTCAACACAGATCGCGAACTCAAAATTGAAAAGGAGGTCAGAACTTACCTAATCGGAGCAAGTCCGGTGAAGTTCCGGCGTGATCCAAAATGGTGAACTCTGCTTCGTCTCCGTTCTCCTCCCTTTATGCTTCTCCTTCATTTTTTTATGTTTCTGATCTTCTTCTTGTATGATTGCAGAAAAAAATTGTGGGGCTAAGCTCAAATTAGCTCAGAGTTTCAATGTGAAACTCTGAGAAATTTCTGATCAAGAGCTTTGGTAATGAAGGTTTTGGAGTCTTTTGCAGAATTTCTCAGGTATACTCTTTTTCCTCCGGTCTCCTCTTTTTATGAATCTCTTCCCTTTATATACTAGAAATTTAGGGTTTGATGGTGTTCAAATTTGCTGAGGAATCCTCATTTCCATCCATGCCTGTTAACCACTTTTGTATGCCAAGAAATGTTTTTTCCATTTCGGTGAATTTTGTCCCTGCTGCGCTCTGCACTGTTTTTGCTGGTCTAAAAATATTGTAACTTTCCTTTTTCATGTTAATGCTTTTCTGCTAAGGACCTGTAGTTCTGAACCATTATCTCTTAATGAATTTGACCCTATATTGCTCTGAAATTTTGTTGTTATTCTAAAGTGGTTGTCTTATTCTAAAATTGATCTTTGTGCTGAAATGTTTTGAAAATCTTTGCACTTGCTATGAAATAGTCACGGATGTCACAAAGAACATATTATATGATGTGTGGTACTATAAACATGAGGCATGATTTTTTATGGATGGCAAGAACTACAGTTTGGACCTTAAATTGTGACCATAAAGTTGTGATGTAGTCTTAGCAAAAGTTGGCACAATGGTTTACGATGAAGAAATTATTTTAGATTGGAATGATGCTTTAGTTGAAAATTGGTTAGTTTTGAATTCGATTTATGATTTGAATCTTTGAATTTGAGGTTGGAATTGGTTTTATTTTGATATCTACTGATATGATTGTTTTTTTTTTGCAGCTATGGCTCGGTAATATTGTCTTGAAGCTTGACTTTGGAATTTTTTGTCACCTTGGTGTGTAGTAGGAGGATTGTAACTTTAGCATATCAGGAAATAAACAGCCTTTTTGTGTGTCGTTTTCCTTCTCACTTCTACTAAAAAAACCTTGATAATTCCGTTTTTGACTTCAACACTTAGACGTCTCGTGAATCCCAAAGACACATCATGTATTTTCTGGTTTTACTTTAATTATGTAATGATGTAGCATGACTCTCTTTTGACTAAGTCTTCACATGTAACCAAACATTGAATTTGCAATTGTGACAAAATTCTTATGCAAATGTTGACTACCAATTCAATGCCTTCTTTCTTTTCTCTTCTTCTTTTTATAAGTCTCTAAAAAAAATAAGTAATCACAACGATGAATAAAGAGGCCATATTAATTCCACTTTCCCTGTGTTGACACAAAGCACCGTACGCTTAAGGTATACAAGCACATTCCATGCTTATAATTCCAAATAGCAATGCAATCTTACACATGCCTTTAAATAACTTGATTTTCAATGAAAGAGTCATAACTCAAACTTGGTGAGAAGCAAACTTGCAAATATTTGGTTGTAGTAATTTTTGTACTATGGTCTTTGGAATGATATAATGGGCCTTGCCAAAATTGTGCGCACCTTATTTCTTGGAACTGTGTTTGAAATACCTGGCCTAAAGATGAATCATTTTTTAGCTTGTTTAACCATATCACCTTCGTGTCACACTTGGAACATGGTTAAAATCTTCTTTGATCATGGCTTAAAGTTTCAATCACTCTTAAACCTGGTCTTGAGGAAATAGACTCTAATCATTGTACTTGTCCAGCTAGAGTCATCTTGGATGATATCCTAAATCAGTTTGAATCCAGTTGACCATATCTTGACGAACGAGAATGAGGAGACATCTTTCCTTTATCCCCACTTGGAATCAAACACCATTGCAAGAGCTGGTAATCATAATGAACACACACAAGACCTTTATGAACCAATTTTCGGAGGACCATGGCTATGATGATCTAGAAAGAAGTCATTAAGCCATGCTTATTTGTTATGAGAAAATTAAAAAAAGGTAGGACAAATTTGGGGTATGACACTTACCAAAAACAACGGAAAACCCAAAAATAACAAAAACACTCTATCAACCCTCCCAAAGGAGAAAATTTCCCAACCCATGACAGACAAACACTAGAAAGCAGTTCAAATTAACAGAGAAATAAGCAATTAAAAGTCTATGGATAACCATATATACACTGGGTGTTGACAACTTCCCTTTGTATAATCTGACCCCGACCCCCTAATCTCTTAGCATTTGTTAAAGAAAACATTTACGTGCAAGGTTAGTTTTAGATAGCTTCCCTTTCCTTTCCAGCTTCATAGGATAAATAAGAAATCAGAAAGTAGCACCCAATTCCAACCATTGCGGAAGGTGGTCGCGTCACCGACAAAAATCGCACGCTACGGAAAAATGGCGACTCTGGTGGGAAATCACTAGGATTAGAGTTCCTAAGAGGTCTAGGCTTTTCTTGGCATTTATTTCTCTATTTATTTACATACTTTCTGCTATATATATCATTTACTGTCATATTACTTGATACCTATGTTTAAATTTCTGTTAACTAGGAATGCGATTAATACGCATGTGGAAAGTTTGAGAGAACATTAAGATAAGTGGTGGCATATCCGGGAAACGCTTATAGGGAGTGAATCCCAAGAAAGCTAACTTGGCAGTTCACCGAATCAGGCGAGGTACCCATGTGGAAATATTAATGTTGAACGACCGATTATCGTGAAGGCATTGTTTATCCTAGTGCAATATCCATGACCCTGAGGATTTAGTAGACATTTAACCATTTTTCCATTAGGTAGTGTGGTGCCTATCGGGAATAGTTGATACATGATACTACACTCAAAAGAGATTTATCCTGGGATATTACAGCTTGCTCGAGTGAATCACTTGCTGTTAATATCCCTAGGAGGGGTCAATGATTTTGGGATCATTTTAGAACCCGTTCTACAGGTACAAAAATTGACCAAATAGTACAACCTTTGGGAATGGGAAGATCTATGACTCCATGCTCGTGACGATGAACCCCTAAACCCATGTTTTCAAATGTTTTTATTTGTTGCATTCATGCATTCATTAAAAAACTCTTTTCAAACAAGAAAAAAAAATCTTTTTCCAAAAGAACTAAAACAATAATTGCAAATATCAGAGGTTGCGTTATGGATTTCGGTAGAAGAAAAATGCACAAGTACACCTTCAAGGCTCCGAAACTAATAGACTTAAGGAAATTGGGAAGGTTGATTACCAATCCCGAGGCTTTCGGAACTAAGCACGGAGGACTGTTGTCTCTGTTGAAGGTCAACGTGGTTGAAGGGATCCTGTCTATGCTGATACAGTTCTACGATCCGGTTTACCACTACTTCACTTTCCCGGATTACCAACTTGCACCAACACTAGAAGAGTACTCCCACCTGATTGATTTACCCATCACTAACCAAGCTCCATTTTTCGGACTGGAAGAAATTCTAAAAGATCAAACCGTTGCAAGAGCAATATCTTTGGATGAGTCAGAAGTTAGGACTTACATGACCACTAAAGGAGGAATCCAGGGTTTACCGACTAAATTCCTGATGGAGAAAGCTCTATACTTTGCTTGTGTAGGAAACATAACTGCCTTCGAAGACGTCTTTGTTCTGCTCATATATGGGTTATTCCTCTTTCCCAACATTGACAACTTCGTCGATACTAATGTTGTTAAGATATTCTTAATAGGAAACCCCGTACCAACCTTGCTCGCAGATGCTTATCATTCTGTACATTTAAGGAATTTGTACAATGGAGGAATGATCATATGTTGTGTACCATTACTCTACAAATGGTTCATTTCCCATTTGCCCAAATCTGCTGCTTTTTGGGATCACAAGAATACTCTACGTTGGCCACAGAGGATTATGTCTCTTACCAATTCTGACATATATTTGTACAATCAAATTTACGAAGGGATAGAGATCATCAACAGATGTGGAAATTTCCCCAATGTACCCCTCATTGGTACTAAATGAGGGATCAACTATCATCCAATTTTAGCTCGCCATCAACTCGGATACCCGATGAAGAATATCCCACATAATGTTCATCTGGAGGGTCTTTTCTTCAAGGAAGGAGAAAATGACAAGGCACTAAAGAAAGAAATAGTGCATGCCTAGCAACATATTCATAGGAAAGGGAGAGAGTCTATGGGAAGACCAAACTGTACCTCCATAGAACCTTTTCTCCACTGGGTGCAAACTAGAGCCCTCAAGCTGAGGATGCCTTACCCTTGTCAAGAAGTTTTTCCATTAAAGGAATATGTCCTTTATTTCATGTCTGATTCGGAAAAACTTCAGGTCGCTCTTAACAAAGTCCAACGTGAGAGAAACTCTTTGAAGCACAAGACCAGATCCTTAATTTGGAATGTACCAAGATTCAGGAACTACTAAAGGAAAAGGATGATCTGATTGAGATATTAGAGCAACATGCCATAGAAAGTCAGAAAGACCGAAGAAAGTTACTCACTCCTTTCACTTGGAAGAGAATCGTCGACCCGACAATGGCTGAAAAGGCCCGATCAAAGAAAAGAAAAATACAGGAACCGACATCTGGGCTCTCCTCAGAGAGAAATCAGGATCCATGAGCTTAGATGTTTCCTTCTCACACTTTGTAAAATATTGTATTTTTCCTTGTAAAATACCGTAATCTTTCGAATTCAATAAAAGGGGTGTCTCCCCCCCCCCCCCCCCCCATTGTGTGATATTTGCAATCTAATTGTTAGAGTTTCTTTTGAAAACTAAAACTAAAAAATATTTCATTGCATATTATTAATCATTCTCACATAACGCATTTTTTATCTTTGAGTCTCACGTATGTGTCACACTCTAGAGTCAAACTGTCTCATTCGTACAATACTCGAGCCAATCAACAAAAGAAAATGGACGATATCGAGGAAGAGAACAGAGAGCTGAGAGAAGAGATCAACGCTCTGAAAGAGAGTTTGGAGAAACTCCACCATGACATGCAAACCCTGGCGGCAGCCCAGGAGCACCAACATCAAAGGAATGTGATCTTAGAGATTACATCTACACCCATATTTGAGACACATGATAGTTATCCTCGGTACACCATGCCTAAAGGTTGCCCCTGGGGCATGCCTTTCAACTTTATACTTGAGGGATATATCCCACAGGTCACTGAAGACCCAGAAGCCGTAGCGGGAACCGCTGGACCTGAAGGTTACAAACTTCAGGAAAATGAAGATGCAAGGGTTATGACAGCAACTCCTGAAGGTTACAAACTTCAGGTCACTGAAGCGCCAAGAATTGCCGTCATAATGTCTATAGCACAACTAGTGGTACACACTGTCCCGGAAGGACAAATTCTGCAAGCCACTTCTGGCAGAAACAAAGAAGTATATGAAAGGATGAACGAATTCCAGGAATAATTCTTGGAAATGCAGAAGGAACTGCATGCCATTCGCGGTCAAGACTTATTCGGAAAGGACGCCGCCGACCTCTGTTTGGTCCCTACTGTAAAGATACCGCATAAATTCAAGGTTCCTGATTTTGAAAAATACAAAGGCAACTCTTGCCCTCAAAGTCATTTGGTGATGTACGCTCGAAAAATGTCTACCCAGATAGACAATCAACAACTACTGATCCATTACTTCCAAGACAGTTTAACCGATGCCGCACTCAAATGGTACATGGGTTTAAACCGCACCAAGATTAGTACTTTCAGAGATCTCAGGCAGCCTTTGTTCAGCAGTATAAATACAACTTGGATATGGCACCAGATAGGGACCAGCTCAAAGCAATGTCACAAAAAAATAAAGAAACCTTCAAGGAATATGCTCAGAGATGGCATGAAATCACCGCCCAGATCTGTCCCTCTCTTGAGGAAAAGGAAATGACCAAAATTTTCTTGAAAACCTTAAGCTCGTTCTATTATGACCGAATGGTTGCTAGTACGCCCAGTGACTTCGCTGAAATGGTGAACATGGGAGTACACCTTGAAGAAGCAGTCCGAGAAGGACGATTGGTCAAAGATACAGAGCCATCTAGCAGTACCAAGAGATACGGTAGTGCTTTCCAAAAGAAAAAAGAGCAAGATATCAGTAATATCTCTCTGGGAAAACAAAGGCGAAGGTATCAACCGATAGCAGCAATAACTCCCGTTATCAACAATAACTCCCGTTATCAACCCGGTGCTAGCTCCGAATTATCAACCTCAGGTTACTTAGAGCCAACCAAATCAACAACAGTATCAGCAAAGGCAACAATAGCCTTTTCAGCAGGCTCACCTGCAATACAATAATAACAATCGTGCTACACGACCATCAGGGTTCGACCCTATACCGATGTTGTACGCAGAGTTATTTCCACTTCTACTGGCCAAGGGGCATGTTCAAATTAGGACGCCTCTCGCGGTACCATAAAATCCACCTTTTTGGTTCAAAGCAGATCAAACTTGTCCTTACCATCAAGGAGGAACAGGACATAACATTGAGAATTGTCTCAGATTCAAGTCTGATGTACAGAAGCTTGTCAGGAACGGGGTTTTATCTTTCAAAGATACAAATCCAAATGTTCAGATGAACCCATTACCGCAACATGAGAAGACTACTGTGAATTTGATAGAAGGAGAGCCTGTCAACAGTTATCAAATTCACAATGTACGCTTACTAGGAACCAACCTAGTAAAGATGGATTGCAAACAGAGCGGGTACGACCATGTGCCATTTCACAACTATCATCAGTGTGATATCTGTTCCAAGGACAATCAAGGGTGTGCCATAGTACAAGCAGCTCTGCAAGAACAAATGGATCTGGGCAAGATTCAGAATCACAGAATTCGTTAAGTAAACATGGATCATGCACATCCCAACATTGTTCAGAACCACGACATCCACGCAGTGAACGTCAATTTAGTGGCGATGCATTCGAGACAAAGTCAGTATAATAATCTGCCACAGCATGATTACAACGCTTGTCCAATCTGCTCGACAGACAATCAGGGATGCTCTTTTATACAAGAGGCCCTCCAACGTCAAATGGATCTCGGATGGATCCAAGACTACCGTGAAAGAAGTAATCATCAGGTCAATATGGTTTAGATCTTTGACTTACGCCTGATGAATACCAGTCTAGTGGAATTACATGCTAAGCAGGTCAGACTTGGTTTTCTGGCTTCACATGATTATCAAGACTGTAAAGAATGTTGCGAAGACGACCAAGGGTGTGCGCTTGTGCAAAGGACGCTTTAACATCTGTTGGACCTCTGGTGGCTTCCGATTTACCTGGATGAAGACACACAACAGATTAACATGACTGATGGGGATCCTGGTAGACATCAAATTCATGATATCAGCTCAATAGAAACAGATCTAGTAAAGATGCACTGCATACAAAGTGGGTACGGTCGGGTACCACCTCACAATTATGAGCGTTGTAGAGTATGCTCGAAAAATAACCAAGGATGCTATCTCGTACGAGCAGCCCTCCAGAATCAGTTGGATCGAAAGGAGATTCAACCATGTTCGAATTCTAAGTCGATCAACATGATACAAGATTACCTCCCTGGTCAAAACAAAAAAGCTGTCATAATCTCCAATCATGGAATAACCAAGGACATTTGCGCCATAATCCCTCTACTCAATGAATCAAAGATCCCACTTGATAGTAGAAAAGTTCCCAACCAGGAGCTAATCGAGGTTGCCTACGACAGTCAAAAGGCCCAAAAAGCCCATGTGGTTATCTACTTGCCAGGTCCAATATCGTATAAGTCAGAAAAGGCTATCCCTTACAAGTACAGTGCAACGACCATAAAAAATGGAAAAGAAACTCCATTACCCTCCGTTATGAACATAACCGACATCAGTCGAGTCACCCGGAGGGGTCGGATCTTCAACAGAGGAGTTGGAGAACTTGCCAAACAAAAGGAACCTCAAAAGGAAGTTCCCAACTAACAAGTCGGTCAATCCAGTAATCCAGAACCTGTAAAGAACAACGATGAGATGCTGAAGCTCATCCAGAAAAGAGAGTACAACATTATGGATCAATTGTTGCAAACTCCGTCTCAAATCTCTGTATTATCTCTCCTGCTTAGTTCAGAATCTCACAGGGAAGCTCTGTAGAAGGTTTTAGAACAAGCCTTTGTGGAACAAGATGTGACAGTAAGACAATTTAACGACATCATCTCCAACATCACTTCCTGTAACAATTTAGGATTCAGTGATGAAGAACTGCCAGAGGAGGGCAAGAACCATAAAATGGCAATCAATATTACAGTCAACTGCCAAGACAATGCTTTAGCCAGTGTACTGGTAGACACAGGATCATCTTTGAATATTATGCCAAAATCAACTTTGGTACGACTATCGTTTTAAGGAGCTCCGATGAGAGGCAGTGAGATCATCCTCAAGGCCTTTGACGGATCTAGAAAAATAGTTATCGGCGAAGTCGATCTTCCCATAACCATCGGTCCTCACACTTTCCAAGTCACTTTCCAGGTCATGGACATCCAGGCATCATACAGTTGTCTATTAGGGAGACCTTGGATATACGAAGCTGGGGCAGTCACTTCGACACTTCACCAGAAGCTAAAGTTCATCAAGAATAATAAATTAGTCACAGTGTGTGTAGAGCAAGCCTTAATCGTGAGCAACTTATCATCATTCTCCTGTGTCGAACCAGAGAAGGTTGTTGGAACTCAGTTTCAAGCACTCTCGGTAAGCAATGAGAATCAACAGGAAAAAGGGACGTCGATTTCCTCATACAAGGACGCTCTCAACGTAATCGGGAGTAATGACATAAAAGGTTGGGGACAGATTATAACTCCTACGGATAACAAGACAAGAAAAGGTCTTGGTTTCTCTCCGACTTGTACCCAGGCTACCAAGAAGGATGAAAGTTTTCTCCACCCAGTGTCTCAAAAAGTACACACCATCGATGGGAACGACTCCTTCGACACGGATGAAGAGTTGAAATCTTATCTTAACAATGAAGGTTATATATCTCAGGGAGAGACGCACATGCCATTCTGTTTTCCAAAACAGAGCCCAAGATATATACCGAGATCAAACGTCATAATGATCTATGGAGATTGTGATCACGAAGATGCCGTGCTCCACCCAACTCATTAGAGGAAGACAATCTAATGAATGACAAATTTGACTACGAATATTATGATCCCCTGGATGACTTGCCTATTTGGAAGCCATACACGGAAGACCTGGAGCAAAAGAGTCAGCCAGACAATGCCTATCAGCTGAATGATCTTGAAAATAATACACCTACTTCCCCATAGTTATGGAATCCTTACCTAGAACACTCCGAGAGTGTCCAACACCATGCTAATGAATTCGCAAGGATCGCAGGACGAGAGTTCATCAACTACGCGATTCCTGAAATCAACGTCATTGAGGAGGATAACTCATCTATTCCCACAGAAACGTGGGACACCTTGGGACAACCAAGCGGCAAGTACGACTTCCTAGTCAAATACACTGCTCCCAAAAGCTTTCGCGTTAGATTCGAGGACATCCAGCCAAATGGATGTGGAGATCCTCTTGAGAGTGAAAACACTATGGAAGATGCGACAGAAGAGTCCTCTTATGATAACTCTGCATGGGAGGAAGACTCTAATGATCCTACACCCCCAGAAATCAGTGTCATTTCTGAAGACAAACCAACAAGGAAAGTACCAGACTTTGTGATTCACAGAGGAGTTCGTCGCCATTGGGTTGCTGTCGATGTCCCGAAAGTCGTCCATAAGTCGAAGTAATTACCATATTTGTTTTAAACCTTCCACTTTGCCCATGTGAAATGGATGTTTTTATAGGGCTCACTTTTCTATAAATGTCCCTCTTCGCTTCACCCAAAGCAACAGGGTTTTTGTTTTATAGGGTTGTGTTTCAAGAATCGACAAATCATGAATAAATAATGTCATTCTGAATTCCCGCTTTTATTGCTGTTTTCACTTTTCGTTTTTCAGAAAAATGGTAATCCTAAAAACAACCCAAAATAAAAATAAGCATTTTTCAGAAAATACACTGAACACACTCGCATTCTCTTTGCCTCTTCTAAAAAACAAATCATCACGTCATGCAGATTGCTTGTTTTAAACCCCATTGAAACATACAATCCAATGCCTTCTCCCAACTTTGAACTCCCAGTATTTGAAGCTGAAGAAGAAGAGGACGAAGAAATTCCAGAAGAGATCTCTCGACTACTCAGACAAGTGGAAAGGAACATTGAGCCTGATAAAGAGCCGTTAGAAACGGTCAATTTAGGTTCAGAAGAAGAAAGGAAAGAAGTTAAGATAGGGGCACTGCTCAGCTCAACTGTTAGAGAAGGCTTGATAAAACTTCTCAAAGAGTTTCCAGATGTATTTGCTTGGTCCTATCAGGACATGCTAGTGTTGGATACCAGCATCGTGGAACATCACTTACCACTGAAAATAGAATTTCCTCCGGTAAAACAAAGACTGAGAAGGACTCATCCAGATATGGCCATCAAAATTAAGGAGGAAGTGCAGAAGCAGATCGACGCAGGTTTCCTCGCCATCTCAGAATATCCTCAATGGTTAGCCAACATAGTACCAGTTCCAAAAAAAGACGGAAAAGTCAGAATGTGTATAGAATATAGGGATCTGAATAAAGCAAGTCCAAAGGATGACTTCCCCCTGCCACACATTGACATGCTAATAGATAACACAACAAAAATCAAAGTCTTCTCCTTCATGGATGGATTCTCGGGCTATAATCAAATCAAAATGGCGCTGAAAGATATGGAGAAAACTTCATTCATCACCCCATGGGGCACCTTTTGTTACAAGGTAATGTCGTTCGGTCTCAAGAACGCGGGGGTAACCTATCAAAGGGCCATGACAACTCTGTTTCACGACATGATGCACAAAGAGATTGAAGTGTATGTCGATGACATGATTGCCAAATCTAAAATTGAAGAAGATCATGTGACACACCTATCAAAGCTATTCGAGCGTCTGAGAAAATACAAACTCCGCTTGCATCCCAATAAGTGCACATTCAGTGTCCGCTCAAGAAAAATCTTAGGGTTCATCGTCAACCAAAAATGAATTGAGGTCGATCCAGACAAGGTCAAGGCCATTCAAGAAATGCCTTCGCCGAAGACTGAAAAACAGGTCAGAGGATTTTTGGGACGTCTAAATTACATCTCAAGATTCATATCCCTTATGACTTCCACATGCTCGCCGATCTTCAAACTACTCAGAAAGAAAGAAAGCTGTGTATGGATAGAAGATTGCCAAAAAGCCTTCGACAGCATAAAAAATATCTGTTAAATCCACCGATTCTGTCTTCTCCGGTGGAGGGAAGACCATTGATCATCTACCTAACAGTCTTGGAAGACTCCATGGGTTGTGTTCTTGGCCAATAAGACAAGACAAAAAGAAAAGAGTCTGCCATTTACTACTTAAGCAAGAAGTTCACGGGCTGTGAAACTCGGTACACTATGCTCAAGAAAACTTGTTGTGCTCTGGCTAGGGCAGCCAAACGTCTTCACCAGTACATGATTTGCCACACTACTTGGTTAATCTCTGAAATGAATCCAATCAAATACATATTTGAAAAGCCTGCCCTCACAGGAAGGATTGCCCGTTGGCAGATGTTGTTATCAGAATATGACATAAAGTACCATGCTCAGAAAGCCGTCAAAGGAGTATTTTAACCAATCATTTTGCTCATCATTCGATTGACGATCAGGAATTAGTCAAATTCGACTTCCCAGACAAAGATGTCATGTACTTGAAAATGAAAGATTGCGATGAACCGCTACCAAGCGAAGGGCCGGAACCAGGTTCCCAATGGGGACTAATATTCGACGGAGCCGTCAATACTTATGGAAACAGAATTGGGGCAATCATCGTAACACCTCAGGGTACCCATATTCCTTTCACTGCCAGACTGCCATTCAAATGCACAATCAACGAGGCCGAATAGAAAGCTTGTATCATGGGTCTCAAAGAAGCCATTGACCTAAGGATAAAGAATTTGGATATGTATGGAGACTCAGCCCTGGTTATCAATCAGATCAAAGGAGATTGGAACACATATCAATCAGGATTGATTCCTTACAAAGACTGCGCGAGACGGTTATTACTATTCTTCAACAAATCGAGTTTCATCATATCCCTCGTGAAGAATTGATTCCTTACAAAGACTGCGCGAGACGGTTGTTACTATTCCTTACTAAGATTGACATAATGCGCCTTGAAAGGCCCACTTACATCTTCATGATGGAAGCAGTCATCGATGATAAACCATGGTATCATGATATCAAGTGCTTCCTTCAAAGACAATAATACCCTTCTAGGGCATCCAGAAAAGATAGGAAGACTCTTAGAAGACAGGCAGGCAACTTCTTCTTGAACGGTGATACACACTATAAGAGAAACTTCGACATGGTTTTGTTCAGATGCGTAGACAGACAAGAAGCAAACATGTTGATGAAATAAATTCACGAAGGATCCTTTGGCACTCATGCCAATGGACACACAATGGCAAGAAAAATGCTGAGAGCAGGATATTATTGGCTGACAATGAAATCTGACTGCTACAAGTACATGACAAAATGTCACAAGTGCCAGATATACGCTGACAAAATCCATGTACCGCCAACACATCTCAAAGTTCTTTCTTCTCCATGGCCTTTTTCTATATGGGGAATCGACATGATTGGCATGATTGAACCCAAAGCTTCAAACGGACATCGGTTCATCTGGTAGCCATTGACTACTTCACCAAATGGGTCGAAGCAGCGTCATACACCAATGAGGCCCGACAAGTGGTGGTCTGATTTATCAAGAACCATATCATTTTCCATTATGGTGTTCCAAGCCAGATCATTACTGATAATGGATCCAACTTGAACAACAAGATGATGAAGGAGTTGTGTGCTGAGTTCAAAATCGAACACCATAACTCATCTCCCTACCTCCCTAAAATGAATGGAGCGGTAGAAGCGGCTAACAAGAACATCAAGAAGATCGTTCAACAGGGGCAGTCCAGGTAAAAATTAGAGACATAGGGAAAAATCATCCCGATGGATTGAAAACCTGAAAAGGTAATCCAGGAAAAAGTTAGGGATTCATGGTAAGTAACTACGTCTGACAAGATTAGATCCCTAGCGATAATGTCATCTGTCAGGAAAACTTCATGTCAAGGTCACCTTCGACAGAAGCTCAGAATGTCCAGAATTCAAAGTTGGTATAAGGACAGTGGTCGTTATGTTTCAATGTAGTCCCTTTCCCTTTAAATTACCATTTTCTAAACTTTGTAATGCTCTATGGGATCACGTGCTTGGCTGATTACCATTCTATCAATAAAATTTGAGCCCTAGTGCTTTCGTTCGCAATTCTCATTTATTTTTCTTTAAAGAATGACATTTTTAACATGATCAATGATTCTTGAAACAAAACAAAAATGAATTTACTTGTCAAATTTTCTTCTGCTTTTAAAATAAAGATGGTAATTCCTTTTGATTACTGAACATAAGAAGGAACATCGAAGGTTTCTCCGGAAGTGATTAAACCTTAAAATGCAGAATCAAAGTACTCATTTCAAGCAGTACACCCTGAATGAAGGATCAACTGTTTCAGATGTAATGTCCCATCTGACATCTCAGGTAGATGTGTTACCGCTGAGAACCGATAATTGGTTTGTTTTCCCCACTAAGGTATACTACTCCTAAACAGGAAAGGATTACTATTTTGAACTAATGATACTTTTTACCCCCCCGCATTGGCCGAGTATCCAGTTGTGTTCATTCACTTGTCTGTATGTCGCGTCTGTTTTGTCAGCATAAACATACATACATCATGCATGATTGATTCATATTCATATATATGTTGCATTGATATCACTGTGGTCATTTTCATCCCAAAGTGATAAATGTCCTCTCACCGATAAAGTTGTCCATTCTTTCCTCGTCTGGAAAAGTGTTGTCTAAGCAATCTTTCCCCCAGTTTATTTTTGGATTGGAGACTGTCCTCGACCACTTTGATAACTTGAACATCTGAAAGGCAAGAAGACATTCAATAGACACCTTTGGAACATCACTCTTCACCATTGAAGATGATATTTTTGCTTTCCCAGATTAAAGAAAATCCCCAGAGAAAGCCTCTCCACCAAAAGCCTCTTGGCAATACGGCGGTTTCTCCCCGAAAAAATTATTTTCAATGAAGTCATCAGCACCTCAAAATTGGACTACATCACATGGCATTTCTCCGAAAAGGTCTCGAAGGAAAGTATGCTGTAACCTCACCAAGCAAAAAGGCGGTCTCTAAAGAGACTTGTTTTCGCCCCCAGTAGGTCAACAAATGGCATCTCCCACAAAGAAGTTTGCATGCCTCTGCAGTTCAGACAAATGGGTTTCCCCAACAAGTCTGACATCAAATATTTCTCCATCAAATGGCATCTCCCCAGTAAAAACTCGGCGAGAAGTTTGATGAAGATCGCTACAAATAGCGTTCCTTGTCGAGGAAGGAACTCGGCAAGAAGAAACTGAGACCAGTTCCGTGGCCGAAGGCCAGGATCGAGGGGAAGTTTATTTCAAAAGAAACTAAGACCAGTTCCGTGGCTGAAGACCAGAATCGCGAAGAAGTTTATTTCAAAAGAAACGACTAGTTCCATGGCTGAAGACCAGGATCGAGGGGAAGTTTATTTCAAAAGAAACTAAGACCAGTTACATGGCTGAAGACCGGGATCGAGGGGAAGTTTCACCCTTTCCTAAGTAGCACTACTTGGCAAAAGAATATGGATGAGCAAATCATCTACCATTCATAACCACAATCAAAATTTTGGGTATTCTGATAGTTAATCCTCTTGTACCCCGAATGTCCGAATATCTTCGCCATTCACACCTTCTGGTCCAAGAAGATTAAATAGGGGCATCATTCATACCCCAAATTTTGACCATAAGATTTCTCATCATTGTGCAAATCATCACCACAATATTTATGTACCATCATACCTCATTAATCTTCTCAAGGATTGTTGAGCATTCACTACAACCAAGAATTAGAGTTTAGAGCCCTCTCAGAGTACTCAGACAAAGGATCAATCAAGAATGGACATGATCTTCAACTTGTCTAACCTCTCAAACACCCATAAAGGATCGAGAGGTCTCACACATCAAGAATCAAGCACAAGGTTGCAACATTCCAAGTGGATCAAGCCTCAAGATCGCCAGTGTCACCAAATTAGGGTTTTGGTCGACCAAGGCCTCCAGATGAAAATTTCCATCTGGGCATACGCCAATACTTCAAAACATGAGTTAAGAAGCTCAAAGGGACCTCATTAACCCAATCATAAAGTCAAAATAGCCTCAAGGGATACATTCATCAAAAATCAAGAATTAGGGTTTCTTGACCTAATTCACCCCTAAGTTGACTTTTGGAGCAAGACATGAGCCAAGACCTCAAGAAGTGTTTTGAAGACCTCCAATACCTCATTTTTATCCATTCACAAGGTTGGATTGATTCAAAGAACTTGGTTCACATGCAATGTAAGGATTCAAATTCATCTGGACCAATTAGGGTTTCCTGATGAAAAGTCAACTGTATCTTTGACTTTTGACCAAGACATGTTCCCAAACCTTGGGACATGATTCAAGACACTCTATAACACCTATGGAGTCTGTCCATTAGGTTTGAATTAGGTCAAGGACTTAATTTCATAAAGGATCACACATTTTGGAATTCATCTGACAAAAAGCCAATTGTGCCCAAAAACCAAGTTTCTTGACAATCAAGGATTCCCTAAGTAAAAAATAATGTTAATTCATGGTTTGGATCATCATCCATCAAGGAAAAAAAAAAGTGAAGTTACTTGAAAAAGGGGCAACCTTGAAAAACTTAAAATTTTCTAAGTTATGGAAGAAAAGTGATTTGGTACCAACTTTGCAAGGTCTTAACTCCTAAACCACAAAGCCATTTGATTCCATCCAAAGCTCGAATGAAAGCTCTCGTTACATACTTCAAAATTGTCAACTACATCAGATTCCAAATCCTCATGGATTTTGAGTTATGGATTGATCAAAATCACAAAAATATGAAAATAACCACTTTTTCCAACACTTAGTGAAAATTTTGGACAGAATCTGTCTTGGATTTTCACCAACTTTGAGGGCATTTTTCACCATGATCCAAGTTAATTCAAGACAAATGTTGGACATTAAAGTTAAAGTAGGATATACAAGCTTTCCAAAGAGTACCAGAACTCATCCTAATTCAACTTGAGTAGGGAGTTAAAAACATGGAAACATGACACCTCCAAGACTGGTTTTACAAGACAGTCTTGTTCTTGCCACACGATTTTGTCATTTCCATGACTTGGCAAGCCTTGTCACCATGCAAGACAAGTTTCTAAAGTGCAATAAACATGATCTATGCATAGCTACAACACCATAGAGCCTTGCAAGTCAAAAACCTCATCATTTAGCATGTGACATTCAAAGTTCAAAATCCAAAAACTCCAATTTTGTCATGAGGAATTTAAGGGATGCATAGAGTTGTCATGTATCTGTCCATGATCAACCAAATTAGTCAAGATGAACTCAAGAATCAGAGGACCATAAGCTTGCAAGATTGACCCAAGTCAATGGCTAGAGGAGACTTTGGCAACAAGTAAAAGTTCATTGGATAATGGAGTAATCCAACCTCCATTCACTATTGCTCCCAAAACAAACCCTCTCTACTATAAATAAAGCTTCTTTCTGATTAATTAAAGTACACCAAAGCATATCAATACATGCTTTCCTCCAAATCTCACTCAAAAAACCAGATTTTGCTTCTCTTTCAAGTCACTGTCGAATTTTCAATTTGAGAGCAATTCAATCAAAACCAATCATGCCAACACCTCACATACATCATATATGAGTGATCCATAACCTTAAAACTCATTTGGAACATCAAAATCACAAATTCACCCCCCATTTGCTCAAGCTTTTAGGCCTATTTACAGTTGAGGTGCCACAACAAGTTCCAAGCCGATTCAATCCATTCCAAGATTTCAAACATATTACTTGAGGTCCATTGAACCTGTCCAGATCATTACACAACATTTGTAACACCTACAACTGAGGATTCTATTTCCTCTTGTAGAGGTAAGCCTGACACTCTCAATCTCTATGATCCATGCATCATAAAAGTATTTTTAAGTTACAAACATGTTTCTGCACTTATGTAGAGTATTTCCCCTCAATCAATTGCTATGTATGAATCGTGTATAAGATTTCATGGTGTTCTTGCAGAAATTAGGGTTCTTAAGTTCATCATTTGATTTCTCACTCCACACTTAATATAAAGGCAATTAATTGGTACCATTGGAATCCTTGTTAAAAAACGAGCAAGTTTCATGTTTACAAAAGTCAAAACTATTGAGTAATCAGAGAGATATAAGAGGTTTAACAAATCTGGGGAAGAAGAACACGTGCGAGCAAGAACATGTGTTCTTGGCGCCATTTTTTAAATATTTGAATTTTTGAATTTTTGATGTTTTATTAATTGATTTCAAAATTTAATTTCTCTCTCATTTTGTCATTTTTAATTGGTTCTTGTTTTAAAAAGTCACAAAAATGTTAAATTATTTTATTCTACAAAAAAATCACATTTATATTATTTATTTAATATAGTTTGATTTTTGAATTGAATTGAATTTTATTTATTTTAAACATTTTTTAAAATGAAATTCTCACCTTGATTTTTCAAAACCAATTGGATTTCAAGCTTTCATGTGATTAAACATGATTTTTCAAAATATTTTTTAAAGTTGACAACTTGTTTTTGAATATATTTGATATTTTGTATCATTTTATATTTAATTTCCTTTAAAAATTATATTTTTTAATTAAAATTAGGGTTTCTTTTAATTTTAATTTATCAAACATTTTTCAAAACACTTTTGGGCGTATTGGTAAAGTGTAAGTCTCATCCCTTTGTAAATAAATAAATTTGGGCCTCAGTCATTGTATAAGTCCCGATACGATTTTAAAAATCTCGGCGCGATCGCTGTTTTCAAAAAAAATTTCATCCGGGCCTCTCCTTGAGTTGTAATCCCCATCTTTCTTCTTTTCAAACTCTTTTGGGCCTCTAATAGAGTGCAAGACCCAACCCTCTTTGTATATAAATAATTTGGGCCTCAGTCATTGTATAAGTCCCGATACAATTTTCAAAATAAACAGTGCGATCGCTGTTTTTCATCTGGGCATCTCCTTGAGTTATAAGCCCCAAATCTTGTATAAAAATAACTCTTTTGGGCCTCTAACAGAGTGTAAGTGTAACGCCCCGATTTGTTTAATTGTATTTATTTATTTCATTTATGTGAATTTTGTGAAATGTGTGAATTTATTATATTTTATCTGCTAATAGAGTTAATTGGTTAATTTCTCTGATAGGTAAAATATTTGCATTAAATTATATTTTTCTTTTCAACTTTTATTTCCCGAAATACATTTCATCGCTGTTTATGTTTTATCGCATTTTGAGAGCGTTTGGGAGATATTTGAGCGTAGGGGTATTTTGGTCTTTTTGGGTGGTTAGATATTTTGATTTTTATAAAAATAGAAAGTAGTAAGAAAGAGAGAAAAGAAAGAAAAAAAACAGAAAAATAGACAGAAAGAGGAGTAGAAAAGAAGAGAAGAGAAAGAGAAGAAGAAAAAGAGGAACAACTTGGGGATTTAGGAACCGATTCAACCGACTTTTCAAACGCGAATTTATCGGGTAAGGGTGCGAAACTCGATTATACTATATTTGTGTATGATTATGTATGTTTGTGTGGAAATATGGTTGGTTGTCCAAATATAGGTCGAAATGAGAAAAATGGTTAGAAATCGATGTTTTCACTGATGAAATTCGGAATAAATCGCGTAGTAGAGTCGAGGGGTGTTGGGTCGTGATTTAGTGTGATCGTTTGATTGAATCGAGTTGAATTTATAACTTTTGAGTTTTTGATATATGTTAATGTTTTTGTGCAAAATATGTTGTGATTGAGTAAAAGTGTTTGGATATGTCTGGTAACATTGGTATAGGTTGATATTTAATCGGGTAAGGATAGGAATTAATCGAGAATGGTTGTTTTTGTGTTTTTCGAGTGGTTTTGAGCGAGTTTGGAGTTGAGGTTTAATTGATAAAACTATGTTTCAAAATATTTCAAAAATGGAAAATGTGTTGGATGGCTCTTTGATGGTGAAAATATTGTTGTACATTGAATTCTGAGACTGGGGCTTTTTACGGAATCGAAATCGGAGGTCCAGAAGGCTTCCGACGATGAAAAATGCATTTTCTGGGCCCTGACACGGCCCGTGTCACACAACACGGGGGCCGTGTCAGACCACTGACTATGGAGGGTGGAAACGTGAAAAAAAGTGAATTTTGGGATTTTGGGGTGACACGGGCCGTGTCCCACAACACGGGGGCCGTGTCAGGCCTGCTGTAGGTTTTCTTTCAAAATTGTTTCGATCGTAACTTTTGATCCGTAAATCCGTTTTGAACCCCGTTCGAAGCGTTGGAAAGCTTATGAAATATTCTTTCTAATAAAAATGGGTTGGAGGTCAGTAGATGATTTATTTAAGTTGTGATTTTGAAAAAGTGTTGTATTATTGGATTTTTACCGTCGTATTGGTATGCGAATGATGTGTTATCATGCTACATGCTTTTGATATGTAACGTATAGCTCGTGTGCTGTTATATGACGTGAGTATATGTGATAAAATGTTGTGCATGATTGATATGTATTGGTGATGGATGTATGATGTCTGAATAGTGTGTTTTGTCGACTTTTAACCGACTTTTCCGGTGAACCGTAAATTGAATTGTTTGGATAATTGTGTATGTTGTTATACAATTGATGTGAATGTATGTGGATTATATGTGATGAATGCATGACTATATTGTGAAATATGTGTGCATTGCATGAGTGTATGTGGTCATTTTGTATGAGAAACATCATGACATGCATTCATGTGTCGCGATTCGTGGAGAATCGGGTGTAATATCGCGTCCCTGTTGGGTGTGAGTGATTGATTACACAAATGATCATTTAAGGATCCTATGAACATTGCGTAGTCAATGGGTGTAATCGTTGCGATGAGTTACACTTGATTCCGTGGGAATCTTCAGAATGATTGTGTGCCCTTGTGGGGTTTGAGCAATCGGATTGTGTCTGCGTGAACAATCCAGAAACATCGGATGCCATGATGGTATGAGCGATGGGGAAATATCGTAGGCCCGGCAGGGAGGATATTTCCATTGAGTTCTTCAATTGAGCTCGGGTGATGAGTCGGTACCGCATGCATTTGCATAGAGTCGTGAGTCGGTCTCTATGAGTTGCATTTGTCATCATTGTATTTGTGCATTGATGAATAAACATATATATGTATATGTTGATGTGGAATGAGTAGAATTGTGCCGATGTGCATGGATGGATAAACATGAATATGTGTGTTTATGTTGAATGATAAGCATTATGAGGAATATGCTTGGTTTTATATATATATGCCTTGCGATATATATTGAGTGAGATGTGATGATTGTGACATAGTAGACATAATATGTATGTTTATGTGGAATGATGATAATGGTGAATGTATGCATAATGAATATGCTTGATGATATATCTATATTGTGATATATGATGAGTTGTGGTGAGAATATGTGTTATATGTTTATGTTGTAGTACATAATTATATGCATTTATATTATGGTTGTTTTTCTCACCCTTCTGCTGGAATATGCTTTTTATGGCATAGTGCAGATTGTCAGCTTTAGAGGAGTGAAGGCAAGTGGAAGAGTTAGATCTTCAGATTGCTTGGGTCTTTGGTGTCTGCTCTGATACGTAACATGGGAGTCGGGGAACGCTTATGTTGTTTTGTTTATCCTTGTGAATATTTTGATGTATAAAACCATTTATTTTGTAAAACAAGTCAGTTATGGATTTGTCCGCTTTATTCCATAATTGATCTTACTTTCGTTGGTAAAAGTTTCCCTTGGTGGATTATTCCTTTGTGTGTTATGTATCAAAAACAATTGAGCAGGGATTGTATTTTATTTCTTTAAATGTGGCATCCCTGTTTCTGTCGGAAAAATAAATTTTTAGTTACTCTGATATAATTATGTATTATTTATTCGCGATGGGAATTGGGGTGTTACATTAGTGGTATCAGAGCAGGTCGGTCCGTCCGGCCAAGTTGTTGAGTCAGTTGGTGTGACAGTTGAATACTGTCGTTGTTGTTTGTCCCTTAGTACGTGATAGGTGTGTGGAACACTGTCAGTACTTTCTGGTTTTCTAATCCTTTGTCTGCAGGAGTTAGAATGAGATAAGTGGGGGAGAAGCTTGTACTTCTCCCAGTTACTTTGGTTGTGTGCCGTTGGTTGCAAGGTTGTGAGTGCTATTTGGATAGTGTTTTTTCGGTTTCAGAGGGAATTCGGAGGTAAGGTTTATGTCAACTAAGGATTTGTGCCTTAGGTAGTTTTGTGTATGGGATGCAAGAAAGGCTATTATAGTTTGGTAAAGACGGTTTATGCCCCATCATGATTGTCGACTGTCTATTGGCAAATTGAGGAACTGATCACCCTTAATCTCTTGTTGATAGCAGACGGAAATTATGTTGGATGGAGTAGACGTGTCTTTCCAGCTTGATGGTATGTTTGGTGAATGGTTTGGAGCTAAACCAGGTGCTTATAGTTGTTTTGATGAGTTGATGAAGATTCTAATATCGGAAGATGAGACGGATTAGAGGTTTTAATATGTTGGTCAGGTTGGGAAGTCATTGAGAGAGAATGATTGGGTTTTATTTAAGGACTGCTTCTCAGAGAGTAGAGATTGAACTTAATTGGACGAAGGTGAATAGTTGAGGTTTATATCTGCTAAGTAAGTAGGAAACTCTTAGTAGATGGGAATAAGATGTTTGTTTTGTCTGTGATGGTAGTGTTCTGGGAATTGGCAGGAAGTCGCAGGGATGGGCCGTCAGTTGGGCATAGTTTTCAGATGTGTTTTTGGATGGAACATTAAGGTGTTGTCTTAGAGAGCTCTAGTATTGTTGGTAACAAAAGGAAGGATGATGGAATGGAATAACAAGTATAATGGTATTGAGACTATGGACAACAAACTTAGAGTTCTGGTGGGTTTGGAGTCTTTGGAGTTTTAAGGCATTAATGGAAATTGTGAGGAAACCCTTGTGGGTGGATGTAACATTGTGTTTGAGAATTATTTTTGGTTGGTTGTTGATACATGTTGCAATTACGGAATTGGACGGTCAGGAGAAGAAATTGGGTATGGATTACTAACAGTCGAATAAGGTAATGATTGAGAATAAGTGTCCACTTTCATGAACAGATGAATTACAATTGTTTGGAATGTTTGATAAGAGTGGTGAATTGTGTGAGTTGAGGCTTTGATCGATTTAATGTGACTGGTTAGGTTTGTTATCCTCGGAATAGGTTGTTATTTACTCGGTTAAGCTTGTATGTGAGTAACCAGTTACCCAGTGAAAAGTTTTGCAAAAGCTTTAAGGATTTATATCTTTTGGATTTTGGTTGGGAATTGCAACGTACGGTGATGGTATTTGGTGTTAGTAACGCGTCTCTAATGTTTATGGAGTAGAGGAATCGTATCTTCCATATTTAATTGGATAAGTTTGTAGTGGTTTCGATTGAGGATATTTGGATTTGTTATAAACTCAGAGGAAGAATGAGTGAAGTGTTTGAGATTTGAATTACAAGTGTTGAAAAGAGACGAAGTTTTATGCTAAGTTATTCGAATGAGAATTTTGGTTGAAAAGGGTTAGTTTCTTGGAAATGTTATTTCAGATGAGAGTATGGTTAATGGATCCATCGGAAGTAGATGTAGTTCTACATGAGAGGCTCCGAAGTTAGTTAAGGAGATTAGAAACTTTTGGACTCAGTTGGTTGTTATTACAGGTTATGGAAGACTTTGTTAAGTTCGTACTTCTGGTATCTCAGTTGACTTGCAAAGGGTGAGTCGTTTGTTTGGATGTTTGTTATGAGTAAGTTTTGGTGAGCTGGAGTAGAAGTTGTCTACGGTTTCAGCTTTGATTTTGTGTGATCCTAATAAACCGGTTGCGGGGTATCGTGATGTGTCTTTGATGAGTTTAGTCAATGTGGTAATGCAAGAGGGTAAAGTCGTGGCTTATGCTTTACGACAATTGAGGATTTATAAAAGGATCTGTATTATTATGGATTTGGAATTGGTTGCGGTGGTATTGTGTTGGAATATTTGGAGGTATTATCTTTATGGTTCTAGGTTCGAAGTGTTTGGTAATCGCAAGGATATTGAGTACTTGTTTGGTCTAAAGGAATAGAGTATGAGACAACAAGGATGGTTAGAGTTCGTGATGAGTTATGAATTTGGCTAGGATTATCCTTCGGGGAAAAGCTGTTGTTGTGCCTGAAAAGTTAAGTCGGAAGTTTCTATGCATGTCTGTTTTGATGGTCAGGGAGTTAGAATTATTTGAGCAATTCCGAGACTTGTGTATGGTGTATGAGATAACACAGGAGAGTGTGAGGTTGGTAATATTAAAGTGAACAGTGATTTTTGGCGAATATGAGAAAGAGTTAGACTTTGGACGTGAAATTGATAGTTTTGATGGTTACGAGTAATCAGAGTGTGCAACGGAAGCGTGAGGTGGCAGGATTCGTATATGCATGTGTGACTTGTAAGAGTTCATAGGTTGAACATTGAGAACATGTAGGAATGATGAGACCATTGGACGTTTCAGAATGGAAGTGTTAGGTGAAAGGTTTAAATATTATTCATGGGCTACTATGTAGATGGATGTTTTGGTTATATGTTCGATTGGGAATCGTAGCATTGTTGTAATAAGGTTGTGTGACAAGGATGTTGGTATTCTGGTTTTGTAAAGGTTGTGGAATCGATGTTGTGTCGTGGAACTTGTGTTCTTGTTTGTGTTGTTGCCTCGTTTCCATCGTGATGGTTCGAGTGTGTGTGGCTAATTCCTTGTGGGGAATTAGGGGAGTGTTATCTGTGGTGATGGTAACGATCTTGTTGTGTTTCGGTTCTAGAGTGAACCTGTGTGTTGGTATCGTGGTTTTCCTTGAGTTGTGAGTTGGTCGTCAAGTGCATTGTATGGGCATTGCATCTTGTCGTTCTAGTCGTCATCATCGTTGTGTCGTTGTTGTAATTGTGGTTAGCAAGGTGATTTGCCAGTTGTGTTATCCGTGGGGTGCCTTTTGTGGGCATGTTAGTTTGTGGGTCGGATGCGAGAGTCGTATCCGGAGTTGTTCGTATCGGTGAGATTTTCGAGGACGAAAATGTCTAAGTGGGGGAGAGTTGTAACGCCCCGATTTGTTTAATTGTATTTATTTATTTCATTTATGTGAATTTTGTGAAATGTGTGAATTTATTATATTTTATCTGCTAATAGAGTTAATTGGTTAATTTCTCTGATAGGTAAAATATTTGCATTAAATTATATTTTTCTTTTCAACTTTTATTTCCCGAAATACATTTCATCGCTGTTTATGTTTTATCGCATTTTGAGAGCGTTTGGGAGATATTTGAGCGTAGGGGTATTTTGGTCTTTTTGGGTGGTTAGATATTTTGATTTTTATAAAAATAGAAAGTAGTAAGAAAGAGAGGAAAGAAAGAAAAAAAAACAGAAAAATAGAGAGAAAGAGGAGAAGAAAAGAAGAGAAGAGAAAGAGAAGAAGAAAAAGAGAAAAAACTTGGGGATTTAGGAACCGATTCAACCGACTTTTCAAACGCGAATTTATCGGGTAAGGGTGCGAAACTCGATTATACTATATTTGTGTATGATTATGTATGTTTGTGTGGAAATATGGTTGGTTGTCCAAATATAGGTCGAAATGAGAAAAATGGTTAGAAATCGATGTTTTCACGGATGAAATTCGGAATAAATCGCGTAGTAGAGTCGAGGGGTGTTGGGTCGTGATTTAGTGTGATCGTTTGATTGAATCGAGTTGAATTTATAACTTTTGAGTTTTTGATATATGTTAATGTTTTTGTGCAAAATATGTTGTGATTGAGTAAAAGTGTTTGGATATGTCTGGTAACATTGGTATAGGATGATATTTAATCGGGTAAGGATAGGAATTAATCGGGAATGGTTGTTTTTGTGTTTTTCGAGTGGTTTTGAGCGAGTTTGGAGTTGAGGTTTAATTGATAAAACTATGTTTCAAAATATTTCAAAAATGGAAAATGTGTTGGATGGCTCTTTGATGGTGAAAATATTGTTGTACATTGAATTCTGAGACTGGGGCTTTTTACGGAATCGAAATCGGAGGTCCAGAAGGCTTCCGACGATGAAAAATGCATTTTCTGGGCCCTGACACGGCCCGTGTCACACAACACGGGGGCCGTGTCAGACCACTGACTATGGAGGGTGGAAACGTGAAAAAAAGTGAATTTTGGGATTTTGGGGTGACACGGGCCGTGTCCCACAACACGGGGGCCGTGTCAGGCCTGTTGTAGGTTTTCTTTCAAAATTGTTTCGATCGTAACTTTTGATCCGTAAATCCGTTTTGACCCCCGTTCGAAGCGTTGGAAAGCTTATGAAATATTCTTTCTAATAAAAATGGGTTGGAGGTCAGTAGATGATTTATTTAAGTCTTGATTTTGAAAAAGTGTTGTATTGTTGGATTTTTACCGTCGTATTGGTATGCGAATGATGTGTTATCATGCTACATGCTTTTGATATGTAACGTATAGCTTGTGTACTGTTATATGACGTGAGTATATGTGATAAAATATTGTGCATGATTGATATGTATTGGTGATGGATGTAAGATGTCTGAATAGTGTGTTTTGTCGACTTTTAACCGACTTTTCCGGTGAACCGTAAATTGAATTGTTTGGATAATTGTGTATGTTGTTATACAATTGATGTGAATGTATGTGGATTATATGTGATGAATGCATGACTATATTGTGAAATATGTGTGCATTGCATGAGTGTATGTGGTCATTTTGTATGAGAAACATCATGACATGCATTCATGTGTCGCGATTCGTGGAGAATCGGGTGTAATATCGCGTCCCTGTTGGGTGTGAGTGATTGATTACACAAATGATCATTTAAGGATCCTCTGAACATTGCGTAGTCAATGGGTGTAATCGTTGCGATGAGTTACACTTGATTCCGTGGGAATCTTCAGAATGATTGTGTGCCCTTGTGGGGTTTGAGCAATCGGATTGTGTCTGCGTGAATAATCCAGAAACATCGGATGCCATGATGGTATGAGCGATGGGGAAATATCGTAGGCCCGGCAGGGAGGATATTTCCATTGAGTTCTTCAATTGAGCTCGGGTGATGAGTTGGTACCGCATGCATCTGCATAGAGTCGTGAGTCGGTCTCTATGAGTTGCATTTGTCATCATTGTATTTGTGCATTGATGAATAAACATATATATGTATATGTTGATGTGGAATGAGTAGAATTGTGCCGGTGTGCATGGATGGATAAACATGAATATGTGTGTTTATATTGAATGATAAGCATTATGAGGAATATGCTTGGTTTTATATATATATGCCTTGCGATATATATTGAGTGAGATGTGATGATTGTGACATAGTAGACATAATATGTATGTTTATGTGGAATGATGATAATGGTGAATGTATGCATAATGAATATGCTTGATGATATATCTATATTGTGATATATGATGAGTTGTGGTGAGAATATGTGTTATATGTTTATGTTGTAGTACATAATTATATGCATTTATATTATGGTTGTTTTTCTCACCTTTCTGCTGGAATATGCTTTTTATGGCATAGTGCAGATTGTCAGCTTTAGAGGAGTGGAGGCAAGTGGAAGAGTTAGATCTTCAGTTTGCTTGGGTCTTTGGTGTCTGCTCTGATACGTAACACGGAAGTCGGGGAACGCTTATGTTGTTTTGTTTATCCTTGTGAATATTTTGATGTATAAAACCATTTATTTTGTAAAACAAGTCAGTTATGGATCTGTCCGCTTTATTCCATAATTGATCTTACTTTCGTTGGTAAAAGTTTCCCTTGGTGGATTATTCCTTTGTGTGTTATGTATCAAAAACAATTGAGCAGGGATTGTATTTTATTTCTTTAAATGTGGCATCCCTGTTTCTGTCGGAAAAATAAATTTTTAGTTACTCTGATATAATTATGTATTATTTATTCGCGATGGGAATTGGGGTGTTACAGTAAGACCCATCCTCTTTGTAAATACAATAATTTGGGCCTCAGTCATTGTATAGTCCCTATGTGGTTTTCAAAACTACGACGCGATCGTTGCCTTTTCAAAAGAGATCATCTGGGCCTCTCCTTGAGTATAAGCCCCAAAATTCCTTTTAAAACAACTTTCCTTTTTTATTCAAATTCAAAGCTTTATCAAAACTTTCTTCAATTTCTTGAAAATCTAACCATGCAGCTGTAGTTATTATGCTTGGGCTTTCATCAGACTGTAAGTAGCACTCTCTCTTCAATACATACTTGTTTATATATTTCATCTGTATATATATATATACACACATAGGGTTCATATCCTATGAGAATGTCATTTTTATGTAAGAACATGAGAATGAATCTGAATCATTAGATTTTAAAATAAATGGTGAAGATTATTTGTGGTTTTTGTTTTTCTCTCTCCTCCATTATTAAAATAAATGATGGAGGAGAGAGAAAAAAAAACGGATACATAATCTCCACCATTTATTTTATAATCTAATGGTTCAGATTCATTCTCTTGTTCTCATTTAAAAATGGCATTCTTATATGATATGTTCCATATATATATATATATATATATATGCTTGTACATACTTGCTTAGAGTTTTCCCAAGCAGTTAGGTCAAACCAGAGGTTACTCTTTCAACATAGTCAAAACTAGTTCCCCATAGAAAATTCCAGATACAGTCTTACCTCCTCTTGGGCTTATACAATATGGAACAGAGAAAGGCATTATTCCCGGTGAAACTTTTCTCACGACTGTCTAAAACTTAGAAATATATGTGTACAAGAAATTCATTTCCCCAGAGAGGATTAATTCCCGGTGAAACCTCTTCTGAATTTCTTCAAACCCTAGAACTGTTCTGCATAGAAAGGATTTATTCCCGGTGAAACCTTTCTTGAACGTTTCTTAGGCTTGGACCCACAGACTTCCTAAAAGCATCCCAAACCTCCTCTTGGGCTTAGTACAAGGACCCCCAGGCTTCTTAGAAGTTTCTCAGCCTCCGCTCGGGCTTAGTACAAGGACCCAAAGGCATCCTACAAGTATAGGAAATAAATTAGTCATCTTTGCTAGTTCAATCCTCAGGAGAGTCAGAATTCCAAAACATCAGACCATTCTAGGGTTGATCTTCATCCCTTAAAATCTCAGCATTCTCTCGGGCATCATACAAAGATCTCTCTTTACAACCATAACCTAACATTGCATGAGAGACTTGGAAAATTTCAGCCTCCTCTTGGGCATCATACAATGATCATTCTCTAGCTAAGAGTCAACCTCTTCATACCAGTAGACTTGGAAAGTCTCATCTCCTCTTGGACCTCGCCAAGAAAAACCCTCAAAGCACAGGAAAAAACCCTGATCATTTCACTAATCTCCAGCAGAGTTAAGACCTCCATAGGTTTTCACACTCAATCTTTAACCTTCACCTTAAAAATCCCAGCTAAGGTCAATTTACCATCAATAAAACCCTAACAGAATCAGTACCTCATGGCATCTTATATTTCAACTCTTCTTCAATCCCCAGCAAGAGTTAATTCCCTAACATATATTAGACATGTCTCTGGATTTCGATAATCCTCAGCAGAAGCCAGCCTCCTCTTAGGCTTCATATAAGAATTTCCCCCAACTAGCCTCCTCTTAGGCTTTATATAATGATTTTCCTCAGTAGAATCAGCCTCAACCTTGGGCTTTGTACAAGACAGACAAAACCTCCCCAGTGAAGTCAATCTCTTTTCAGCCTCAATCTTGGGCTTTGTACAAGATAGATATAAAACTCCCCTAGTAGAGTCATCCTTTTAGCTTTAACCTTGGGCTTTGATCAAGGCACCACAAAAATCAACATCCCCTCAGATGAGACCCTGAGTCCACTCTGCAGGAGGATATTTTCTCTATACATCACATCTCAAACAAAAAAACAAAACCTTTTTCCCAGATAATTGATGTAAGTGGCACATTTGTTGAATCAAAATCCAAGCTGGAGTCCTTCTCTTATCTTGGTCAAAAATGATCTTTCATCTAACAGCAGTAAGTGGCAAGCCTCTGGATTATTTACATCTGTAGCGGTAAAATTTGCGAGTGTAAGCTATTGATTAACTTAACTAAAAAAAACAAGAGTCGCCACCGCACTTTTATTTTTATCCAAAAAAAAGAAAGGAAAAAAGAGCGAACAAAACCTAAAGAGTTTTAAAACAACAAGAACAAACAGAGAACGGGTAAGGGGGTTGGTTATGTAAAGGGAAGGTTTTACGCACCCAATACATCTATAGTACTCTATAGGAGCCCTTTGATGTATTCATGCTTTTTGGTCTGAAAAATGGTTTTCTTGTAAAGAGATTGAGGAGATGAGAAGAGAAATATTTTTTAAGATTTTTGTGTTTGGAGAGACTTATCGCCTCATGCCTACGTACCCACGATGTGCAATGTAGGATCAAAACCCCGTAGTTCGTGGTACAAAGAACAAAAATTTGTTTGTTTTGGTTGATTTTAAGTGTAAAGACAATTCGTCATTTCTAAGCGAATAATTCCACTTAAAGAAATGAATCATGTCTAAACTTATGAAAAGGTTTTGAAAAGAAAAAGTGCACAAGGCACACAAAAAAAGTTTAATGAGTTTTTGTATTTTTTTATGTTTTTATGAAATGGTCAAAATATGGTTAATATTGATTGACATTTATTAAAGAAAACAAAGTTTGAAAATCACTTGACCAAAGTCAAGGTTTTATTATAAAACCGGTTTCGAGTTTGAAAACAAGAAGGTTTTGAAAAAGAGAGGAAGTTTTGAAAATTGAAGAAGGGGTGGAGAAGAAGTGACTATCCTAATGCATAAAGTAAAAGCTAAGGATAAGAAAGATCTAACCACATGAACAAGCTCCATAACATAAGCATTTTTCCCTTTTTGATTTGGTCTTGATTCAAAATAAGTCTTCAAAAGAGGACTCCAAGTATCCAAAATCCAAGGTTTTCCATAACAAACTCCCAAGCATAGGTTAAGATCCTAACTCTAAGTCCATAAGTCCATAATCAAGAGTATAGGTCCTCCAATGCAAAGGATAGTAGCCATAGTCCAACAATTAAGAGCACAAGTCTTTTAGTGGTTTAATCCTTTATTAATATTTTTGGTCCAAGTGGACAAAGAGAAAAAGGCATAAGCATAAACATGTGTCCAACGGACAAAGGAAAAATTGCGGAAACATAAACATGTGTCCAATGGACAAAGGAAAAATATGCGAAAGCATAAACATGTGTCCAACGGACAAAGGAAAAATTGCGGAAACATAAACATGTGTCCAACGGACAAAGGAAAAATATGCGGAAGCATAAACATGTGTCCAATGGACAAAGGAAAAATTGCATAAAAGTAAAAGAGAGATAGGGAGCGAGAAGGAATTGTAAAGAAGATTAGTACAATAATATTGTTAGTAAGTTAGTGATTAGTTGTTAGAGTAAGTGATCAATAATGATTGAATAATGTACTTAGGTCAAGGTTAATGAAGACTTGTTATAAGATTGATAGAATCAAAGCCTCTACAACAACAAGCTTCATAGATTTTGAACCTAATACAAAAGATCAATCAACATTGAGTTGTTTTCCGATAAGGGACATAATGTTGCGCTATGTTAAGCAATCGCAGAGTAATTTACGGAGTAATTATCCTACAATGAGGCCGGTCAATAGCTCTTTGTGCTAATGCATGCTAGATGAACAATATGTAGATCGTCATCCGAAACCAATACCGCACGAAAAGTAAAGAAGGTAGCGATCTAGTCTTGATCAAAATTCAACAACGGAATTCTATGATCCATAAGACTTTCATCGATCAAAAGAAAAGGGAAATAGATGAAGAGAAAGCCAAATTAAACCACACAATTATGTGATCTAAGTCTAAGAACAAAAGGAAAGGGAAGAAAATGGAAAAGGAACCAAAACAGTCTCAAAAACCAGCCAAAATGTGCATTCTGTTTCGAAGTAACCGGTTACGGCATATCTGCTAACCGGTTACTTAGTTCAAAATAGTGCAGTTTTTTCAAAATTAACACAGAGTAACCGGTTACAGCATATCTGCTAACCGGTTACTCTGCACCAGAATGCAGAAAAATGTGCAAAATTCAGCATGATCCATTTTCAAAACTTTGTACAAACACCTTATGATCATGGAACTGAAATTGCACGAAATTTAAAGTAAAACAACAGTGAAAAACAAAAATTAAACACAATTACAAGATCCAAAGGATCAAGTAACAAATATCTCCAAAGATCTACATTATGGAAGATGAAGATGAAGCTTCAACAATGGTGAAAAATGTATTACTACTTCAAATCTGAAAATTCCTTCAAATTGCTTCAAGATCCAAATTCCAAAGCCTTGATCTATGAGAATTGATGAAGAAAACAAGCTTGGATAAAGGTTTAGCTCAAAGTTGAACAAGATTCAATGTGAATTTTTGTTAACTTTCAAAAGAAGAAAAGTGAGCTTTGGTGAATTTTGTGGTTGGGAAGAGAATTTGCAAGAGGTTTGTTGGCTATCAAAAGCTTGAAAAATGAATGAAATAAAGCCTCTATTTATAGAGTTTAGGCTTGGGAAAATTGGTGGTTTGGAATTAGGCTTAGATGATCAAAATTAGGATTGGAATTCAAATTTGGAGGGAATTATCAAAAGAGTGGTGATTAGTGAAGGTGCATGGTGGAAAATGATCAAAGTGATGTAGGGGAATTAAAATGAGGTGGTCTAGAATATTCCAAATGTGATCAAAGGCTGAGATTGGTGCCAATTGATGAAATTTGATTTTGCGGCCATTTTTCAAAATTTCACGAGGGTAACCGTTTACAGCATAACTGCTAACCAGTTACTTAGTGCAAATTTTCAAAAAATGCCCCTTTTAAGTACACTGATGTGGTTCGGCTCGATTTTTTTGCTCGTCAAAGAAGGCATGGAAATAAAGACATGAACCTTGGTATTCCTTGAATAATAATCAATTAAATCTTGGAAACTCTTGGTCAGATAATTCTTGAATTAATTGCAGATCAACTTTGACTTTGTTCAGATGAAATTCGTTCGAGCTGAGGGACTGTTGTTTTGGTATTTTTAACCTGTTCTTCCCCTGAAAATGTTAGTGAAAGAAAACAAAATATTTTTGGATTTTAATTAATGGTTAGTAAACATAAATAAATTAAGAAATAAACAAATAACAAACACACACGAACCCAAAGATCCCTGCAAGGCACAATCCTATAGAAGAGGGAACCAATGTGTGATCTTGTTTGTGGCATGACATGCAAATGACACATGGGATCTTAGGGCATTACAGCTGCCCCTATTTAAGTTTCTTCTATCCGGAGATAAGAAGATTGACATCTTTGTCTCGACGAGATAGAAGAGACTTAAATATAACAATAAACCCAATTTTTGGCCCTAAGAGACCACAAAATGATATGATTATGCAAATGATATGCGAACACAAGACCTCTGTGGGGAGAATACGCCACAGGAGACAAAAAAAAGCCAGAGAGCAAAGAGAAAAGACTCCGCAGGGGAAAAGATCGTCTAATACCAGACATCCGGTAATAGCATGATCAAAATGAAAGATTGCTAACTACCAACTAAGTGATAGCTACAACAAGGCAGTCAATCAAAGGATGTGAGAAGAATTACCTACTACCAACAAAGGGTAGGACGACAAAGGTAACGATCTCACAATGGGGAACGAGAAGTATCACCTACTACCAACACGGGGCAGGACGACAAAGGTAATAATCTCAAAAAGGGAAAAGATTACCGGCTATCAAACAAATGATAGCTACAACAAGGTAATCAAACCAGACTATATTACCTACTACCAACACAGGGCAGGACGACAAAGGTAATAAGCCAGCTACATCACCTACTACCAACTAAATGGGCTGGACGACAAAGGTGATAAGCTAAAAAGAGGGATTACCAACTAGCTGGGGAACATACCGCACAACTACTGGGACTCCGCTGAGGAAAAGGTTCAAACTGGGGATAACTGTATATGGAAATAAACCACAACAAAACAAGGATATAACTCAACAAGGAAGACTTAGCACAACAAGGCTCCACTGGGGGAAATCAATACCTCAACAATGAACTATCTCTAGCATACCGAAGAGACTTACCATTCACTGGAGTAGAAGAATCTCAACAACGAACTGTCCCGTCTGACCGAAGAGACTTACCATTCATTGGAGTCACAAAAATCTCAACAACGAACTGTCCCGTCTAACCGAAGAGACTTACCATTCATCAGAGTGGAAGAATCTCAACAACGAACTGTCCCATCCAATCGAAGAGACTTACCATTCATCGGGAATACTTTCTACCAAGCTCTTTTTTGGAATGGCGCTAACCATCAAAAATTTACTGGGGAATCTATGGCCAAGATCAACCAGAGAACCTTCAAATGAAACACCTTCTGGCGAGATTTTATATGTAATTCCTACTGCTGAGGAATAATCGAAAACATGCCTGCTGCCGAGGCTTTACTAAAAAATCTTTTAAGGATTCTGCTACCGAGATCCTAAAAAGAAAATGCCTTCTGCCGAGGTTGTTGTAATCCTTTTTGAAATTATCCGAGAAATCTACTGCCGAGATTCTTGGAAAGAAAATACCTTCTGGCGAGGTTTGTTGAGAATTCTATTTTTTTTAAAAACTTACTGGAGAATCTTCTACCGAGATTAACCAAAGAATCTGAAATAGAGCCACCTTCTGTCGAGGTTTGTTGGAAATCTTTTGAAAATATCCAAGAAATCTACTGTCGAGATTCTTAGAAAGAAAATACCTTCAGCCTAGGTCAACTGGAAATCTTCTGCCGAGGTTTGCCAGGAACTAGGAATCAATAAATCTACCACGGATCTTCATAGGAGATATGGGCAAGTTAGATCACGCAACAAACTTCTCAAATAAAGAGATAACCATCTGTTGGAAATTCACAACAAACTTCTCTGACAAGCACAACCTGAGAGATACCATTTGATGGAAAAGATAACATCTGATAACTTGAGACACACAAGTTTCTCAAATAAAGAGACTACCACTTGTTGTCACGAAATAGATTCCAAAAGTGTGTTGTGACAATGCTGCTGGAGGAAACAAAATCTTCATCTTCTAATGGTAATCACAAACAGATCATCTGCTGAGTAATACAAAATCCTCAAAGGTGCAAAATAAATGCACTCCCAATCATCTTGGTTACACAGCCTAGAGAGTTTGAAAAATAGTCACCGCCGGAGACAAAAGTTCAATCCAGGAAGAAACTGGAGAGAAACGGTCAAATAAGACTCATCCCAAGGAGGAAATAACTCAACTAGGGATTGGTCATATCCAGATAATGAACTGGAAAGGAAAACTGAAGGAAAACTTTCCACGAGGAATAAACTTAGTGGGGAATTAGAAAGGATAAACGCTTTCTGCTTAGGGTCAACACTCTAATGGAGAGAGGACACACACACTCTGCGGAGAATAACAACACCAGAGAGCCGGGAAGCACTAAAACAGATGCAAAATGCACAATACAACAACAACAATGCTGTGCACAAAAAAAGAATGTGTATGCAATGCGTATGAGTATGAATATACTGACAAAACAGACATACGGATGAACAGAGGATGAATAAACACCACAGTTCAGCTGAATACTTGGCTAATCTCAACAAAATAGAGATACCAAAAGAGATACTGTCAAGGAGTACACACAAAACAAACCCTAAAGGGGATATCAACCAATTTGGGGGAATAAGAAGTCAACATTACTCTTTGCTTGGGAAGTAATAAAAGCAATCACAACAAGAGGTAAAATTATGTGCGAGGATTCCACATCAAGGAAAAACATCACCCCAAAGCTTAAAAAAATGCTTGATCATAACATGGCTGGAGAATAGTATCATACTCAGCTGGGGAAATCTGAATCAAGACTTAGCCGGAGGAATACTCAAAATATTACTTGGACGGGAAATACCCAAATTGGCGCTCAGTTGAGGAATAATGGATTTCAAGAGTCCAACACCTCACAACAATCTTGAGGGAACCCATCATCTGATTAACCACTTGATTACATCCACAAGAATAAATCTGCTTACGCGCGTTGAATTCACCATTTAACTTTTGCCCCAGACTGCATGGTTTACAAAGGATTTTACACCAAAAGGAAACTTTGTACCATAATGACTTGAGATAATCTGCCCCAGTGTTTTCAAACTCTTGGAGAGATTCATCGAATCTCGACGTAACTGCCCCAGATTTACTGAACTTCAGACATGTTAATCTTGAAGTTTTATTGAAAAGATATCGCAAAACCTTGTGAATGAATCACTAGTTTAGATACGACATTGATTTTTGAATGCACATGCAATACCAACAGAGATCTTTTAGCATAACTCATGGGAGTCAGGAATGCTATCTCGATTGAAGTACGCTTTCAAAATAAACCATACTTCAATTAGGTCTTTTGAGGGTTATAACTTGGCCTGGTTCACGGTTTTTTTTCAGAAAAAAGGATTTTTTAGGCTCAAAATTTATTTGTACCCACCCATTCTCCGTGATGTCCTTCAGTCCTACATTCAGCTAATTTGACACAAATGTTCATCTTTAAAAAGATTACTGAAACTGATGGTTTAAGAACCAATGAGGTTATTCGGGGATAACAATCACCCTTTTTGTCCTTCGACTTAGTAGTCACACAAAGATTTGTTCTTTTGATGAGAATTTTTCTTTTATTCTTTTTCTTTTCACATTTTTATTCTTTTGTTTTCCCTAAATTTTGCCTGGACTGATTCTTTTTTTGAATTTCTGATGTCCAGCGGGATGCCCCAATTTTTGCCTAACTCACTTGTTTTCAATTTTTTTCGACTTAGCGGGCTTTTATTTTTTCATTTTTTTTGAATAAATCATGTGACATTGGCTTATTTAAAAGGGTTATGACTGCCTCTTTCCTTCATGGATGAAGAATAACCATTGTGGTTTCCTTAGACGCACATTCCTTTTGAAATTTGGACACTTGGTCAAATTAACTGATGACTACCCTGCCCCAAGGTTAAATGTGAGGGTTTTTTCAATTAGAAAAGAAACTCCTACTTCAAGACTCAAAGGGGTTAACAAGGGATTATCTTCCTTATATCTCCGGTGTTTGGGAATTTGAAACAATGCCTTACATCATTAGCAGGGTCTTATTCAAAAGCACACAACCAGAAATTTTGCGTTTTTACTTCATCATCCTCCCTCCAAGAGTTTAAACAAGAGGTTGGTATTGCAAATGTAGAAAACAAATTACGAGCGAATGTGAATGGATCACTTCAAGATAAACATACTTATTGCATTAAGATTAATATTCAAAACAAACAAGTTCTACATACAAACAAAGCAATAACAATCATAAAAGATTACAAATGAAAATGCAGTAAATGAACTAAAGATCTGAGGAAAACTGTGCCAGCTTGAGCTTGAAAGAACATTATCAACTTTCTTGGGAGACACAGAAGCAAACATACAACCACTGCGAGTCACTCTACTAACATCAGTATAAAGGCGTTCCATTCACAAATGTGCTTCCTTCCTTGAAGGTCAACACCTCATCGTCAATCATCTCTTGAACCTTTTCTTGGAAAACCTTGCACTCCTCAATTGGATGCCCCATTACTCCATCATGAAATTCACAACTGGTATTTGGGTTGTACCAAGGAGGATGAGATTTCATAGCTCTAGTCCTTCTGGGTGTCATCACTGAGTTTCGATAAAAATAAGACCACAATTGACTATAAGTCATTGGAATTGAATCAAACTGACGAGTCTCTCTTTCTGAATTATTCAGAGGTCTCTGCTGCTTCTGGAATTGATTCTGAAGTTGGTGATAAGGCACCGGAACTAGAGCTTGTGGAATCTGAGGAGATTCATGAATTGCATCAACTTCAACATTTTCTTCCACTTGGGAATCACCACTAGCTCGGCCATCTTGGATTCTTCCGCATTTAAATGCATTCTCGAGGTTTATTTCGACTTCAACAATTTTGGAGAACTCTAGAGGTACAACGCCTACCATCCTGTCATAATAGGAGTCTGACAGTGTTCTTAGAAACATTTTGGACAATTCTTTTTCTAAGAGTGGTGGATGAACTTGGGCTGCCAATTCTTTCCACCGTTGTGCATACTCTCTGAAGGATTCACTGTCCTTTTGACTCGTACTCATCAATTCATCACTATCTGGAGCCATGTCCAAATTGTAGTCATATTGTTTTACAAAAGCATCAGCTAGGTCTTCCCAAGACTGAATATGGTCCCTTTTCAGTTTCGTATACCACATCAAAGATCCTCCATATAAACTTTCTTGAAAGCAGTAAATCATCAACTTATCGTTGTCGACATGAGCGGCCATCTTTTGACAGAACATCGTCAAATGGTACCTTGGACAGCTAATACCCTTGTATATTTCAAAGACAGGCATTTTGAAATTCGGAGGAATAACCACATCCGGAACCAGGCACAAGTCGTGAGCCTTAAAACTAGATGCATTGGGTCTTGTCAACATTTTTAATTCCTCACTGAGATCACAAAGTCCTTCTTTCATTTCCACAACTTTAAGATCAATCATCTCTGTCACAGGGTGGACATTCTGAGGATTTGGCATATACCTTGAAAATCGGGAATCTTTTTCAACAACTTGACCAACCAAATCATTTTGCATAGGTCGGGATCAAGTAGGAACATCCACTAGTGGAACATCGTCGTCCAGAGGAGAATCAAACATCGGATTAGTCATCACTGTAAATCCTGACATGAGATCATCATCTTTTGTTCTCTCCATATTCCTTCAGTAACTACCTCAAACTTGGTACGAATGCTAGAAAATTAGCTAAATCCTCTTCTTTCTCTGATTAGCCCTAGTAATATACTAGTGCGACAGCTTGGCTGAATGAAGACCAAAGGGAAACAATAAGACACCTGGAAAAGGTAAGAAATAATGCAGGATGATGCGAATGCTAATGCAAAATGCAAATGTTTCATTCAACTTTCAAGGATCTTTAAAATATAAAGCAATTGCAAGCATCGTAATAACACTTTTTTGAAATACTGATAAACATCTCATTTTATTGAATATTATCTACGATGTCTGCAAAAGGAAAATCTCTAAGATCCTTGAAAACTGACTGAAACAAAATGTCCATGAATGCATGAATGCATGTATGCAGCAACCACAAACAAGATCACACAAAGCACATGGGTCAAGGTTTCAAGTCACGAGCATGAAGCCAAGGGTGAGAACTAATCCCACAAAGGTGTGTACTAAGGTTTTTCTTCATTGTACTTGCAGAAAATAGCGGTTCTAACAGAGTGCCCAGGGTTCACAATCCACTATCAGACACACTAGCGCACCGATTTGCTCGGAGGTTGGTAGTTATCCTCAAGAGAATCTAACCTGAGTGTAGCATCACGTGACAGCTAAGTCAGATTTGCATCTTCATAGCTTCCGCGCTACGATCCTAAAAAGCTAGGATGGGTTAAGGGTTACTACGGTCCTCAATGTTATAGACTTCTATGGAAAAAGTAATGCCTTCTCGATCGTTCGATCGGCATCAGTAATTCCAAAGAGGCAACCACCGAGTGGATAGATTCTCAAGTTCTGCTTTTTCGGGATTCGACTCCCTCAAAGCTCCCTTGACTATACTATCCTCCTATCTCAAAGTGCACTCTAGTCCGGGTATATGACCTATCTCACACACAGAGGAACTCCCAAACAGAACAAACAATTAACAAGAAAATTAAACAAAAAGCAGTAAATAAATCAAAGTAGGCTAAACCCCTCAAGGGAGATATATCCCCAGCAGAGTCGCCACTTTTCTGTAGCGGTAAAATTTGTGAGTGTAAGCTATTGATTAACTTAACTAAAAAAAATAAGAGTTGCCACCGCACTTTTATTTTTATCCAAAAAAAGAAAGGAAAAAAGAGCGAACAAAACCTAAAGAGTTCTAAAACAACAAGAAAAAACAGAGAATGGGTATGGGGTTGGTTATGTAAAGGGAAGGTTTTACGCACCCAATACATCTATAGTACTCTATAGGAGCCCTTTGATGTATTCATGCTTATTGGTCTGAAAAATGGTTTGCTTGTAAAGAGATTGAGGAGATGAGAGGAGAAATATTTTTTAAGATTTTTGTGTTTGGAGAGACTTATCGCCTCATGCCTACGTACCCACGACGTGCAATGTAGGATCAAAACCCCGTAGTTCGTGGTACAAAGAACAAAAATTTGTTTGTTTTGGTTGATTTTAAGTGTAAAGACAATTCGTCATTTCTAAGCGAATAATTCCGCTTAAATAAATGAATCATGTCTAAACTTTTGAAAAGGTTTTGAAAAGAAAAAGTGCACAAGGCACACAAAAAAAGTTTGATGAGTTTATGTATTTTTTTTATGTTTTTATGAAATGGTCAAAATATGGTTAATATTGATTGACATTTATTAAAGAAAACAAAGTTTGAAAATCACATGACCAAAGTCAAGGTTTTATTATAAAAGCGGTTTCGAGTTTGAAAACAAGAAGGTTTTGAAAAAGAGAGGAAGTTTTGAAAATTGAAGAAGGGGTGGAGAAGAAGTGACTATCCTAATGCATAAAGTAAAAGCTAAGGATAAGAAAGATCTAACCACATGAACAAGCTCCATAGCATAAGCATTTTTCCCTTTTTGATTTGGTCTTGATTCAAAATAAGTCTTCAAAAGAGGACTCCAAGTATCCAAAATCCAAGGTTTTCCATCACAAACTCCCAAGCATAGGTTAAGATCCTAACTCTAAGTCCATAAGTCCATAATCAAGAGTATAGGTCCTCCAATGCAAAGGATAGTGGCCATAGTCCAACTGTCATACCCCAAATTTTGACCACTAAGATCTCCCATCATTGTGAAAATCATCATCACAATATGGATGTACCTTCATGCCTCATCAGTCTCCTCAAGGATTGTTAAGCATTCACTACAATTAAGCATTAGGGTTTTAAGCCCTCTTAGAGCTTAGACAAAGGATCAATCAAGAATTGACATGATCTTTAACTTGTCTAACCTCTCAAACATCCACAATGGATCAAGAGGACTCCCACAGCAGGAATCAAGCACAATGTTGCAGCATTCCAGGTGGATTAAGCCTTAAGATCGCCAGTGTCACCAAATTAGGGTTTGGTCGACCAGGGCCTCCAGATGGAAATTTTCCTCTGGGCATGAGCCAATTCTTCAAACCATAACCTATGATGCTCCAAGGGACATCATGAACCCAATCATCAAGTCAATTTTGCCTCAGGGGATGCATTCATCAAAAATCAGGAATTAGGGTTTCTTGACCTAATTCACCCCCCCCCCCCCCCCAAGTTGACTTTTGGGACAAATCATGAGCCAAGACCTCAAGAGAGGATTTGAGGGTCTCTAATAAACCACCTTGATCCATTTGCAACAATGGATTAATCCAAGAAGCTTGGTTCCCAAGTTTCTGGTTCAGCAGAACCACAATTAGGGTTTCGCAGAAAAAGTCAACTGTACCTTTGACTTTTGACCTAGGCATGCTCCCAAACCCTAGGACATGATTCAATACACCCTATAACACCTATGAAACCAATCCATCAAGTTTGATTTAGGTCAAGGACTTGATTTCATAGAGGATCGCACAGTTTGGAATTCATTTAACAAAAAGTCAACTGTGCACAAAAGTCAACTTTGACTTTTTGAGATTTTACACAAATATGGTTCTTTGACCCTAAAATGATGTTAATGTGTGATTGGAATCATCATTCATCAATAAAAATCAAGAAAAGTGGGATAACTTGTAAAAGGAGTAACCATAGAAAACTTAGAAATTTTCTAAGTTATGGAACAAAGTGGCTAGGGTACCAACTTTGGAGGATCATAACTCCTAAACCACAAGGCCATTTTTCCCCATTCAAACCTGGATTTGTAACTCTCATGGCCCTCTACAAAAGCTTCAACTACAACTCATTCCAATTCTTCATGAATTTTAAGTTATGGAATGATCAAAATCACAAAAAGTGAAAATGTCACTTTTTTCCAACACTTATTGAAATTTTAACTAAGTCAGAATCTGCCTTCACTTTTTCCCAAATGTAGGGGCATTTTTCACTTGGATCAAAAAAGTATCAAAACCAATTATGATCAAACAGTTGTTGTATCATATGAGGGTTTTCCAAAATGGCCAAGAACTCCATCAAAGTCCACTTGAGCCATGAGATATGACAATGCCAATATGCCTTGCTACAAACTGTCATTGTAACAGCCCGGGCCCCTCACAAGGCGATCCCGGCACTGCCACCTCACGATCTTCTCTACCCCGCTCACTAGTAGAGTTTTTGCCTTCCGTGGGAATCGAACCCTGTACCCTGGGGTTCAGGTACATGTTCAATCCATTCCTACTACCAATTGAGCTAGTGCTCAATCGGTAGTGGGAATGGATTGAACATGTACCTGAACCCCAGGGTACAGGGTTCGATTCCCACGGAAGGCAAAAACTCGACTAGTGAAGGGGGTAGAGAAGATCGTGAGGTGGCAGTGCCGGGATCGCCTTGTGAGGGGCCTGGGCTGTTACAGTCATGGCAAGGCAAATTTGGGAGTTTTGCTCGATTTTCTCAAATTTTGCAAAGGGCAAGCAACTCTATCCATCTGAACACCTCAAGGGGGGACCAAGGAGGGGCAAACCCTGATCCATCAGCCTCCCAAGTCCTTGGAACAAAAAATAGCATGTCAAACCTAGAAACCCCTAAAAGAGGGACAAGACTCCAATTTTGGTTTGGAGCATTTAATGGATGCTCCAAGGTGTCATGGACTGAGCCATTTCCAACTGAGTTCATTCAAGAGTTATCCAAGACCAAGGGAATTAGCAGCCTGTAACCTAACCTCTAGTCAATGGCTAGAGGAGACTTGGATTCTCATTGATCAACATTGGCCAAACCTCTGCAGCAGTCGTCATTCACTATTGCTTGCAAAACAAACTTGCTCCACTATAAATAGAGCTCATTTGTGATCAGTTTGAGTACACCAAAGCCATCAAACAGATGCTTTCCTCAAAATCTCCTCCTTCACTCTAAAATTGCCTTCCAAAGCAAGTCACTATCGGGTTTTGAGTTTGAGAGCTACTCCAACCAAACCAATCACACACACACTTCATAAACATCATATAGAAGTGATCCAAACACTTAAGCAACATTTGGAACACTGATTTCACAAAATCATCAGCCAACTGCTCAAGGTTTTAACCAAGTTGCAGTTGGGATACCATCTTTAGTTCCATCTTGTTTCAAACCATTCCAAGCACTAAGGCACATCACTTGACACCTAGGGAAGTTATCCACATCATTGGAACCTAGCTGTAACACCTCTAACATAAAACACGATCACCAGCTGCAAGAGGTAAGCATGAGCTCTTCTAACTCTATGATCCATGCATTTTTTGCTGCACAATAATTTGGCCATATGTTCATAATCATGCATGGAGTGTTTTCCCTCAATCAATTGCTTTGTTTGAATTGTGTATGGAATTTCTGAGCCTTCATGCAAATTTTAGGGTTCTTAAGGTTTCTCTTTGATTTCTTATTCCATGCTTAAAATAAATGAAATTAAAGACCATAAACATGATCGTGAGGTGAAAACGAGTATATTGATATGTAGATTGCATGATATAATCAAGTATTAAGTGAGATTGATGAGAAAACGCAAATCTGGGCAAAAAAGAGCACGCGGGCAAGGCCAAGATGTTCTTGACGCCCTTTTTCAAATATTTGAATATTTGAATTTTTGTGATTTTATTTAATTGATTCAAAAATTAATTTCTCTATGAGTTTTAATGATTTTGAGTTCGTTCTTTTTTTAATAATTCACCAAAAATGTTAAAATATTTTATTTTACCAAAAAATCCCAAAAATATTTTTTATTTCCTATATTTGATATTTTTGCAAAGAATTAATGTTTTATTTGTTTTTAACATTTGAAATATTTTTTTCTCCCTTGGTGTTCCAAACTTAATTGATTTTCAATTATTTTGTGGGTATAAACATGATTTTTCAAACATTAATCCAATACCACAATTTGTTCTTCACACATGTTTAACAATTTTAATCATTTTAATTGAATTTTTATTCAATTAAAATATATTTTGAAAACAAATTAGGGTTTTGATAAATTCAACCATCACAAATCTTTTTCAAACTTTTTTGGGCCTCTTGGTAGAGTGTAAGACCCAACCCCTTTTTTAAAACTTTTTGGGCCTCAGTGTATTGTATAAGTCCTGATCCCATCAATAAGTTCGGCGCGATCGTCGGCTTTTTTAGCAAAGTCACCTGGGCCTCTCCTTGAGCTGTAAGCCCCACCACTTGTACAAAAATAAATCATTGGGCCTCTAATAGAGTGTAAGACCCAACCCCTTTTTTAACCAAAACTTTTTGGGCCTCAATGCATTGTATAAGACCCAGTATGTTAAAAAAAACCTCGGCGCGATCGCCAGTTCAAAAATCAAATCATTTGGGCCCACCCTCGAGTTATAAGCCCTATTCTTTTTCTTTAAACACCTTTGGGCCTCTTGAGAGAGTGTAAGACCCATCCCTTTGTACAGAAAGCCTTTTTGGGCCTCAGTCACTTGTATAAGTCCCTATACAAAACAACAGTGCAATCACTGATAAATTCTTGGGCCTCTCCTTGAGCTGTAAGCCCCAACAACCTTTTCAAAGCACTTTCTCCTTTGATTTTGAATATAATATTGTTATCAAAGCTTACTTTGTTGAACAAACTAACCAAACAGCATGGAAGCTCTACAACCGAGTAAGTGTTTACCCGCTTTCTTTATCCGCTTTCATATATATAACTGTATTGTGGGGCTACTCACTAAAAGTCTTCTTTCACAAACTCTTATATACTTGTCAAATACCAACTGCATAATACTAGTATAGTTATTTAGAGGTTTCCCCGGCAACTACGTCTAGCACTAGGTAAAGCCCTGTTGGTCACTCTTAAATACAAACAAAACTAGATCCCCATAGGATTACCAGACACAGTCTTCCCTCCTCTTGGGGTTAAACAATATGGAGACGTGAAAGGCAGCATTCTCAGTGAACCCTTTCTCAGACTGTCACTCTTAGAAATTGTCAAAGAGACTTTACTCCCCAGGGATGATCTTTTATCCATGAATGGCATCTCTTGAGTTTCTTCCAAATTCTCAGACTTTCCTGGCTTAATCTATTCTCGGTGAATGGCATGTATTGAACTTCTCGGGGTTTGGGGACCCACTGGCTTCTTAAAAGCATCCTCGCCTCCTCTTGGGCGTTCTACAAGGACCCTTCGTCTTCTTAAAAGCTCTCATGCCTTCTCTTGGGCTTAGTACAAGGACCCAGAGACCTCTACAGGTATAGGAACAGAACCTAGTCATCAATTTGCTAGAGCTGTCTTTCTGAGTCAAGTGTCAGACCTGTTAATGGGTTGACCTTCATCCCTTAACATACCAGCCTTCTCTTGGGCATCATACAAAGATCATTCACTACCTGAGAATCGATTTATCAAAGCACCAGTAGACTTGGACAGTCTCAAGACCCTTTGGATTTTCCATTTCCTTAAAGAACAGGAAATAACCCTAATCCTCTGATCAATCCCAAAGCACAACAATACCTTTAATCGTTCCCTTTATAAGAACTGATTTTCTCTTTTATCCAACATACTGGACCTGTCACTAAACTAAAACAGTCACCAACACAATAGCCTTCTCTTGGGCTTTGTACAATGATTCTCCCTGGCAGAGCTAACCTTTTCAGACTCTCTTGTTGAGTCACCCACTTTCCGCCTCCATCTCGGGCTTCGTACGAGATACAAAAACACTCTCTTGTTGAGTATAAAAGACTCTCTTGATGAGTCAACCTCCTCTCAGCCTCCATCTCGGGCTTCATACGAGATACCAAATCACTCTCTTGTTGAGTATAAAAGACTCTCTTGTTGGGTCAAACCTGTTCATCCTCCATCTCGGGCTTCGTACGAGATACAAAATCACTTTCTTGTTGAGTATAAAAGACTCTCTTGTTCGGTCAAACTTGTTCAGCCTCCATCTCGGGCTTCGTACGAGATACAAAATCACTCTCTTGTTGAGTATAAAAGACTCTCTTGTTGGGTCAACCCCTTTTAGCCTTTCTCTCGGGCTTCGTACGAGACACATAAAAACACCCTCTTGTTGGGTCAATAGCCTCCTCTTAGGCTTTGTATAAGAAAACCCCGGTTGAGTGAATCAACCTGTTAGCATCAAAATTTGTGCCTCGCTCACAGTATACAAACATCAACAACTCCTTTTCCTTCATCTAATTGCTGTAAGCGGCAAGCCTCTGGATTATTTACATCCATGCCACTGTCCCTCTTTTAGCATGAGAAATTCCTAAGGAAAGATGGCATTGCTCTAAACTGAGTTAAAGTCTTCTCCTTCAGGTTAAAAATCCCCTATAAAGGAAATTATGGCATTGCTGGATTCACATATCGTAGTTAAAGTAATTCTCCTTTATAACCAGTCACCCAACAGTTGTGACAAACAGACCAAATATCCCCTTTTAGAGATAACAAATTCTCTCTCATCAATAAACCCTTTAGCTTCATATCTTGGGCTTCGAACAAGATACAAATAGACCATTTAGCTTCACATCTTGGGCTTTGAACAAGATGCAAACCACATTTAGCTTCACGTATTGGGCTTTGAACAAGACACCAAAACAACCTTTTTTTTCCTCCCATAGAATAGGAGGAACTACGATCGCTCTGATTTCCCTATTTCGTTAAACGGGAATACGTAGGCATAAGATTGGAAAAATCTTAGCGAGCATACTAATCAAAAACCCAAAACCCAGTATCTCCACCAAATCAACCCAAAAGCATCAAATCTAAACACATTAGCATCTTACCTCACAAATAGTCCAAACACTGTGTTCTTAACAAAATAACCTAAGAGAGACCCACAATCTTAATAGCATCTGTAAACCAACAGTCATTTGTTTAAACTCAGTATGCAAGCAAGGTTAATTGGAGACATCTATTTCCCTTCCTTAATCAGCTTCAATAGGATAAAAAATGAATCGAACTGTAGTACCCCAAAGCGAGAGTGCTTCGCAACCACGCAAAAATTCGCGCTACAGAAAAATGGAGACTTCACTGGGGAGTCACTGTAAGATCTGTTTTACCTTAGTCATCATTCGTCCCTATTTTTCAACAAACCAAAAAATGGCGACTTCACCGGGGACCGCGAGATCTTGTTCTCTTCCCATCTCTTAGGTAGAGACCTTGAGTTCACAAAATGTCACAGAAATGGCAACTCTGCTGGGGAGTCATTGTCTGTATAGGATCATAAGACTAGAGGTCTAGGATGATTAAGACAAATATATATACTGCTTTTCCTAATTGATATTTGTGTTTATTTTTCTGCTAATGGGAATGTGTGTGATGCCGCATGTGGAAAGATTGAGTATACACCTAAGATAGGTGATGGCAATGTGGGTAATCTTACTGGGAGTGAATTCCAGTTAAGAGCCCCCGATCGACCATCAAACTCAGTGAAGACTCCCTTTGCAGATACATTGCCTATACGACTTCGGTTGTTGAAAGTAGTGTGGTCGACTGGGTTATCTGAGAAGTTGAGGTTTTTAGTAGACTTAAGCCATTTTGTAGTGCGGAAGCTATTGGAAGTAGTTGTCACGCGATACTACCCTCATCTGAGATCGCTCTAGGATACATCAGCTCGCTGGCGATCCGCTTGCTGTTGTCATCCCAAGAGGGGTCAATGATTTTGCGGACAGGTACAAAAAATCACCAGTATAAACCTTTGGGGGGGTAGAGCCTTGACTTCATGACACCGACCCTTTGACCCCATGTTTTTTATATGTTTTTGTGTGCTGCATTCATTTAAAAAACATTAAAACAAAAAATATTCTCTTCTAGTCTCTCTTTTTCAAATTAAACTGAGACAATGATTGCAAGTGTCAGAGAAAGGAGATAGCGCTAATGGATTTTGGTAGAAGAAAAACTCATAAGTACACCTTCAAGGTTCCAAAGTTAGAGGATTTAAGAGGTTTGGCGAGAATGATCACCAACCACGAGGCTTTCAGAGCCAAGTATGGAGGACTGTTGTCTCTATTAAGAGTCCATGTAATCGAAGGAATCCTGTCCACACTAATCCAGTTCTACGATCCGGTCTATCATTATTTCACATTCCCGGATTATCAGCTTGCACCAACGCTGAAGGAGTATTCTCACCTGACTGATTTACATATTACTGATCAAGCTCCCTTTTTCTGGACTGGAAGAAATTCCAAAGGATCAAACCATTGCAAGAGCAATTTATTTGGACGAGTCAGAAGTCAGGACTCACATGACCACAAAGGGGGGAATCCAGGGTTTGCCAGCCCAGTTCTTGATAAAGAAAGCCCTATACTTTGCTAGTATATGGAACGTGGCCGCTTTCGAGAGCATATTTGTTTTGCTCACCTATGGGTTATTTTTGTTTCCCAACATCGATAACTTCGTAGATATCAACGCCATTAAGATTTTTCTGATTGGAAACCTTGTACCGACCTTACTCGTAGATGCTTATCATTCGGTACACTTAAGGAATTTGTATAGCGGAGGAATGATCACGTGTTGTGTACCCCTGCTGTACAAATGGTTCACTTCCCATTTGCCCAAGTCTGCTGCATTTTGGGATCAAAAGAATACTTTACGTTGGTCGTAGAGAATCATGTCTCTTACCAACTCTGACATCGATTGGTACAATCGAATCTACGACAGGATCAGAATCATTGACCGTTGTGGAAATTTCCCAAATGTACCCCTTATAGGAACTAAGGGGGGAATCAACTATCATCCGATGTTAGTTCGTCGTCAATTTGGATACCCAATGAGGCATGTCCCGCGTAATGCTCATCTAGAAGGTCTTTTCTTCAAGGAATGAGAAAATGACAGGGCACTAAAGACAGAAATAGTGCACGCTTAGAAACACATTCACAGGAAAGGAAGAGAGTCTCTAGGAAAACCAGATTGTGTCTCGGTGGAGCCTTATCTCCAATGGGTACAAACTAGAGCTCTCAAGCTGGGGATGCCTTACCCTCGTCAGGAAGTTCTTCCGTTAAGGGACCCTGCCCTTTATTTCATGTCTGAGACGAAAAAACTTCAGGTTACTCTCAGCAAAATTCAGCAGGAAAAGAGGTCTTTGAGGAGCAAGTACCCTATTCTCAATGTGGAATGTAAGAAAATACGGCAGCTATTAAAAGAAAAGGATGCTCTGATTGAGATTTTAGAGTAACATGCTGTAGAAAATCAGGATGACCAACGGAATTTGCTCGCTCCTTTCACTTGGCAAAGGAATGACAACCCGACAACGGCCCAAGAGCCCCGATCAAAGAAGAGTAAAGCACCCGAACCAGCACCTGAGCTCTCTTCAGAGAGGACTCAGGATCCATTAGTTTAGATTTCCTTTTTCAGCACTTTGTAATCTACTGTATTTCCATTTCCACAATACTTTAAATTCAATGGAACGGGGTTTCCCCACTGTTTGATATTTGCAATCCAATTGTCGAAGTTTACTTTGAATAAACAAAAATAATTAATAATCATTTCATTCATCATTCTCATAGACGCATTCTTCTTACCTACGAATCTCACGTTTGCGTCTCGATTCTAGAGTCAAACTGTCTCATTCGTACAATACTCGGGCCAATCGTCAGAAAAAGATAGATGATCTCGAGGAAGAGAACAGAGAGTTGAGAGAAGAGATCGACACTCTGAAAGAGGATCTGAGAAAGCTTCATAACGACATGCAAGCTCTAGTAGAGGCTCAGATGCAACAACAAAGGACTGTGATCTTAGAGGTCACATCGACGCCCATAGTGGAGAAGTATGATCCTAGGTACAAAATGCTGAAAGATCGTCCCTGGGGCATGCCTATCAACTATATCCCAGAAGGATATGTTCCGTCGATCGCTGAGGATCAAGGAACCGCAGCAGGAGCCGCTGGGCCTGAAGGTTACAGACTTCGGGAAAGCGAAGATGCCAAGGGCATGACAGCAACTCCTGAAGGTTACAAACTTAGGGAGACACCGAGAGTCTCAGCCATAATGACTATACCACTGCCCGTGGTACACACTGTCCCGGAAGGATAGATTCCACAGATACCTTCTGGTGGAAACGACAGCATGATCGATAGAAAGAATGAATTCCAGGAACAATTCCCGGAGATGCAGAAAGAACTGCAAATCCTTTGCGGTCAGGATTTATTTGGAAAGGACGCCACGGACCTCTGCTTGGTCCCCAATGTGAAAGTTCCACACAAATTTCAGGTGCCCGACTTTGAAAAGTACAAGGGTAACTCTTGCCCTCAGAACCATTTGGTGATGTACGCTCGGCGAATGTCAGCTCAGACAAAGAACCAGGAGCTACTGATTCACTACTTTCAGGATAATTTAACCGGTGCCGCATTAAAATGGTACATGGGTTTAAACCGCGCTACAATCGGCACGTTCAGAGATCTTGGCGTTGCTTTTGTTCAACAATATAAATACAATTTGGACATGGCACCGGACAGAGATCAACTCAGATCAATGTCACAAAAGGACAAAGAAACCTTTAAGAAGTACGCTCAGAGATGGCGTGAAATTTTCGCTCAGATTTATCCACCTCAGGAGGAAAAAGAGATGACAGAGATCTTCTTAAAAACCTTGAGCTCATTTTACTATGACAGAATGGTCGCCAGTGCGCCCAGTGACTTCACCGAGATGGTGGGCATGGGGGTTCGTCTTTAGGAAGCCATCTGAGAAGGACGTTTGGTTAAAGACGCTGGATCATCAAGTAGTACGAAATGATACGGTAGTCCTCTCCCTAAGAAAAAAGCGCAAGATATCGGGAATATCTCTCTCAGAAAGCAAAGGCGACGATATCAACCAGTAGCAGCTATAACTCCTGCTATCAACCCCGTGCTTGTTCCTACGTATCAACCTCAGGTTGGTCAGAACCAACCTAATCAACAGCAACTTCAACAAAGGACACAACAGTCTCTTCCGCAGACTCGTCCTCCATATAACAATAACCGTACAACGCAACCACCAGGGTTTGACCCTATACCCATATTGTACGCGGAGCTGCTTCCGTTACTACTGGTCAAGGGGAACGTCTAAACTAAGTCTCCTTTTACAGTACTGGAAAATCCGCCTTTTTGGTTCAAAGCGGATCAGACTTGTCCTTACCATCAAGGAGTACCAGGGCATAACATAGAAAACTGTCTCAGTTTCAAATCCGATGTGCAAAAGCTTGTTAGAAGTGGGGTTTTATCTTTCAAGGATACGAATCCTAATGTTCTCACAAACCCGCTGCCTCAACATGAGAAAGCTGCAGTTAATTTGATAGAGGGAAAGTCTAACAACATCTATCAAATTCATGATGTACTCTTATTAAGGGCCAATTTGGTCCAGATGCATCGCAGACAGAGCAGGTATGGTCATATACCACCTCATAACTATCACCAATGTGATATCTGCTCTAAAAACAATCAAGGATGTTCTGTGGTGCAAGCAGCTCTACAGGAACAATTGGATCTCGGATGGATCCAAGAGCATCGAGTTCGTGGAGTCAACATGACCTATACGAATTCCAACGTCATTCAAAACCATGACATCCGTGCAATGAATGCCAACTTGGTGGTAATGCACTCAAGGCAAAGCCAGTATCATAGTTTGCCGCGGCACGATTATAATTCCTGTCTGACTTGCTCGGTAAACAAACAGGGATGCTCTTTTGTACAAGAGGCCCTCCAGCATCAGATGGATCTTGGATTGATCCAAGACTACCATGATAGAAATCCTTATCAGATCAACAAGATTCAAATCTTTGATGTTCGTCTGATGAATACCAGCTTGGTGGAGTTACAAGCCAGGCAGGTCCAACTCGGTTTTCTCACTTCACATGATTATAAGAACTGTAAAGGATGTTGTGAGAGTAACCAAGGGTGCGCTCTCGTTCAGAGAACTTTACAACACTTGTTAAACCACTGGTGGCTTCCAATCTATCTGGATGAAGACACGCAACAAATCAGTGTGCTTAATGGAAACCCTACTCGGCGTCAAAGTCAGGATGTCCGATCTATGGAAACAAACCTAGTAAGGTTGCATTGCATTCAAAGCGGGCGTGGCCAGGTGCCACCACACAACTATGAACGTTGTAGAGTTTGCTCGGAAAATAACCAAGGATGCTACCTTGTGCGGACAACCCTTCAAGGTCAGTTGGATCGTAAAGAGATTCACCCGTGTCCGAGTCCCGAGCCAGTCAACTGGACGCCGGGCTACTTCGCTAATCAAATCAGAGACGTTGTCATAATCTCTGATCATCAACAGAACAAGGATGTTTGTACCATCATCCCTCTACTGGACGAATCAAAAGGTCTTAGCCAAGAACTGATTGAAGTTACTTACGCCAGTCAGAAAAATCAGAAGGCTCTTGTAGTTATCTATCTACCGGGACCGTTACCGTATGAATCAACTAAGGCGATCCCTTATAAATACGGTGCAACAATAATTGAGAATGGAAAGGAAATTCCATTACCCTCCATCGTGAATATTGCAGACATCAGTCGAGTAACACGGAGCGGTCGAATCTTCAACCGAGGAGTTGGAGAACCTAACAAAGAAAAGGAACTTCAGACAGAAGCTCCAGGTTCACCAGTCGGTCAATCCAGTGATCCCGACCTTTCAAAGGACGATGATGAGATGCTGAAGCTCATCCAAAGGAGTGAATACAACATTGTTGATCAACTGTTACAAACTCCTTCAAAGATCCTAATGCTATCACTTTTACTCAGTTCTGAAGCCCACCGAGAGGCTTTACAGAAAGTCTTAGAGCAGGCCTTTATGGAACATGATGTGTCAATACGACAGTTTGATAGCATCATCTCTAACATCACTTCCTGCAACAACTTAGGATTCAATGATGAGGATTTTCCAGAGGGGGAAAAAGTCACAACATGGCGCTCAATATCATAGTTAACTGCCAGGACGATGCTTTAGCCAGCGTACTGGTAGACACAGGATCGACCATCAACATTATGCCGAAGTCCACTTTAATGTGACTATCATTCAAAGGGTCCCCAATGAGGGGCAGTAGGGTCATCTTCAAAGCCTTTGACAGATCTCGGAAAGCAGTTATTGGCGAAGTTGACCTTCCCATAACTATCGGTCCTCACACTTTCCTAATCACTTTCCAGGTCATGGACATCCAGGCAACATACAGTTGCTTATTAGGAAGACCTTGGATACACCAAGCTGGGGCAGTAACTTCGACGCTGCACCAGAAACTGAAGTTCGTCAAGAACGTTCAACTCGTCACGGTTTATGGAAAACAAGCCTTGATCGTGAGTAACCTGTCATTATCTACTTGTATAGAACCCGAGGAGGTTGTTAGGACTCAGTTCCAAGCACTTTCGGTGACCAATGAGAATCAATCAGAGAAAGGAACCTCGATTTCCTCATACAGAGATACTCTCGAAGTGATCAAAAATAACAATACAAAAGGATGGGGACAGCTTGTCATTCCTACTGATAACAAAACAAAGAAGGGTCTTGGTTTTTCTGCAACCAGCACCCAGACAGTTGCTAACGATGAAAGTCTTCATCCCATTCAGGACTTCTTCCACAGTGGAGGTTTCCTTCACCCAGTGCCTCAAGCCGTCCATACCATCAATGAGGGAGATCCCTCCGATACGGATGAGGAATGGGAGTCATATCTCAACGAGGACGGTTATATGTATCAGGAAGAGGTGCCTAGGCCTTTTTGCTATCCCGCACAGAGTCCGAGATTTATACTGAGGTCAGATGTCAGAATGATATATGGATATTGTGATCCGAAGGATGTCGTGCTCCACCAAACTCATTAGAGGAAGACACTCTGATGAAGGACAACTTTGACCACGACTATTATGGACCAATGGATGGCCTGTCTATCTGGCAGCCGTACCCAGGAGATTTGGGGCAAGAAAATCAGCCGAACAATGAAAATCAGCTGAGCGTCATTGAAAAGAATACCTGCGTCCCCACCATGTCATGGGATCAACACTCAGGGTATTCAGAACCTATCCAGCATGACGATGAATTCACAAAGTTCGCCGGACTAGAATTCATCAACTATGCTTTTCTCGAGGTCAACGTCATCGAAAGAGACTACTCCTCCAGTTCCAAAGAAGTGTGGGACACCTTAGGACAACCAAGTGGAAAATTTGACTTCATGGTCAAGTACACCGCTCTGAAAGCTCTTGTATCAGGCTCGAAGACATCCAGCCAACTGGATGGGGAGATTTGCCTGAGAGCACCAATACTCTGCAAAATACAACAGAGGAATCCTCCTATGACAACTCTGTCTGGGAAACAGATTCCAATGATTCTGCTCCGCCAGAAATAAGCGCCATTTCTGAAGACAAATCAAGGAAAGTACCAAACTTTTTGATTCACCGAGGAGTTCACCGCCAATGGGTTGTTGTCGATGTTCTGAAGATTGTTCATAAGCCAAAGTAAATGCCGTCTTTAACCTTTCACCCTGCCCAGGTGAAACAGATGTTTTGATAGGGCTCGTTTTCTGTAAATATCCCTCTTCGCTTCACCCAAAGCGACAGAGTTCTATTTTATAGGGCTGTAGTTTCAAGAATCGACTTGTTCATAAATAAAATAACGTCGTTCTGTAATTTCCGCATTAATTGATGTTTTCTCTTTTCGCTTTTCTCAGAAAATGGTAATCCTAAAAAACAATTCAAAATAAACAAGCAGTTTTCAGAAAATACACTGAACACACACTTGCATTTTCTCTATCTCTTCTAAACACAAATCATCACATCATGTAGATTGCTTGTTTTAAACCCCTTGAAACATACGATCCGATGCCTTCTCCCGACTTTGAGTTCCCGGTATTTGGGACTGAAGAAGAAGTTGACAACGAAATTCCAGAAGAGATCTCCCGATTACTCCAACAAGAGGAAAGGTCCATTGAACCTCACAAATAGCCGTTGGAAACGATCAACGTGGGTTCAGAAAAAGAGAGAAAAGAAATCAGGATTGGGGCACTGCTCAGTCCAACTGCCAAAGAGAGTTTGACAAAGCTTCTCAGAGAATTTCCCGGTGTGTTTGCTTGGTCCTACCAGGACATGCCAGGGTTGGATACCAGCATCGTGGAACATCATTTACCATTGAAATCGGAATGTCACTAGTACAAAAAGGTTAATTTACACACATTTTTTATTTAATTTACACCCATTTAAATTTAACAAAAAAAGGGTGTATATTCATCGGGTGAGAAATGTCTAACGCATTTACACCCACTTAAAAACGGGTGTAAATACATGCTATGTTACACCCTTTTTTAATAAAAATCAGGTGTAAATACATTCTTAGTTACACCCTATTTTAATAAAAATCGGGTGTAAATACGTTCTTAATTACATCCTATTTTTATAAAAATCGAGTGTAAATAAGTTCTTAGTGACACCCTATTTTAATAAAAATCGGGTGTAAATACGTTCTTAGTTACACCCTATTTTAATAAAAATCCGGTGTAAATACTTTCTTAGTTACACCATATTTTTATAAAAACCGGGTGTAAATACATGCTAATTTACACCATTTTTAAATATAATTTACACCTTTTAAATACTTTCGAAGGAGTATCATTACAAAACTATCCAAAAAAATGTATTATTTCACCTAGTACTTGTTCGCTGTGTTGGGACCAATATAGACGTATGTGTGTAAAGTTCAAAAATCAAAATGTCAAGAATCATGCTCTAGACTTCAATTGGTAATCAAGAATATTATTATGTACTGTTGTATATGTTTTGAATCAAACAAAAAACTCCATAAGACTACTTGTTTTTCCAGCTTCCTTGATCTGGGCGTAGATTGTGATATAGCTTTCTCTTGCTCAGTAAGTGCATGACGAAAATGACTTCTATGGCCATAGGGACAAACAACCCCCAACAAAGACCATCCTACAGACCTCAGTTTTGTAGCGTGGGTGGCGGATCACCGGGCGAAGCTCCCCAATACCATGAGCAAATTGGCAGTGATCACTATAAAGGCATGCTCCAGTTTCCTGCCATTTGTTCCACAAATTATTATCATAGACAATTATTATAGACAATTATTAACCATGATGTAAAAAAATTCAGTATTCATGGTTGTGTGTATATGTCACTCGTGTACCTACCTTAAAATTGTTATCAGATACAGGTAGAGAGTTAATGTGTTCTGATAAAGCTGATTTGAAGTCTTCAAAAGTCCAGGTTGTCGACATCGTGATCTGGGAAGTAAGATAACATCGCATTTGTCATAAAAGGATTATTAAACAGAAACCACAAAGAATCAATCCCTCATATCTTTGCCAACTTCACTGTATCTTTTATCTGGCTCTTTTCTTCTTGATACTGTAATATTAAATAAGAAGGAAGATTGCGTTTTTATGAGAACACTTATTTTCAAAGTTTATCAGGATGCATAGATGTAGAAGTTGTCCAGCTCATGAGCCAAGGAATAATATTGTCGCAACATAGTAAGATATGTATAATGGAATTTATCATTAGTACCCAAATTGTTTTTTATTGATGTGAGATAGCTTAAATTTATTTAGGTTGCTATAGATCCTTGTGGGATAGCTTATAACTAAAGTCATTCAATGCCTGGTGATTTATCGTAAGAGAAAATAAAATTGAAAGTATGACATCTAATGGCTCTTTATCTTGCCTTTACAGTAAATTGAAATTTAAGTTATTCCCTAGAGCACCTAAAAGAACAAAAAATATTTTGAAAAATAATCGTAAGGGAGAAAGAATAAAAGGCTAGTTGGATCGTTCAACACCAACCATAAATAATACACTTGAGGTGTTTGAAGCTACTCTTTTGGAGTTGAACCGGAGGTGTTTGAAGCTACTGCTAGATAGGGTGGTAATTCTTTCACCTACAAGACCACCAAAAACAACATCATCATTGCTGTCACTATAAAATAGTTAATCCAAGTGTCCAACACAATAAATCATAAGATTAAACTTTGCACCTTAAAACAAAATACAGAAAACATAAACAAAAAGATGAATTACCAAAGCAATAGACAGTTAACCTGAGAATGATAATCACGCCAGTGAGTTTTGGCTGTAAGAATGCCTGAGGCGATATCTCCAGTGAGGACTTGAAATCTACGCTTGCAGTAATTTATTTCTCTAGTTTGTTATCCACATTAGACATGTATGATCTAACATCATTATTTTCCTTTAAATTAAGATATAATAGAAGTAACAACAAAAGAAAGAAAAATAATCATTTATAGTCTGTAACAAGTTTTAGTGAATATGTTAAACATAAAAGAAACAAGACAATGTTAAGTATCTAGAAAGATAGCATAACATATAACTGAAAATGGTTAAGCATCTTCATAATAAAATCCTAGAAAAAAACTGGATCTAATACAAATAAAATAAGAGCAATAGAAACTATAACATTAGTAAAATAACCTCCCATAGTTGTCTGCTACTATCATTTGACCACTAAATTAAACATATCCACCTTCCTATGACCATTCTATGCTAAGCATAGTCCACCAACTAACCTGACCCCTTTTAATGGCATATGTTGAGGCGCAAACACATTATTTTCCCTGTTATTTTCAAAAATGAAAAGCACATACAAAATAATATCAAAGTATATAAAACTCAATCCTTGTCAGTTAAAGTATACACTAATAAGAAAATTCTATAATTAGGTATACATTCTTATTAGATCCAAAATTCTCAAGAAGCAAACTCTGTCATTAAGTATAAATCGTACCACCATACAATCAATTTCAAATGTAGAAAAAGTTTCTTTAAAAACCCCTATAACATTCAAGATTTATCCATACAATGATGAATAGATTCAATTTCGAAACAAACAAGTAGCAAATTAGAGCATTGTCACAATAGAATAACAAGTTAGCCTTTAAATCCAAAAAAAAAAATAAAAAGGACGTCAAAATCAGAAACTCAACCCTTATTCTAAAATAAGAATGATGAGTCACTCTATTTCTAAGACATAGTTCCTTCATTAATCATTCATTGATCAAACAGAGACTGTAAAAAACAGAGGGAAAAACCCTAAGTTTCAATTACAAGAGAGATAGAGAGCATACATTTCTCTTGAGGGAAAATCTGAAGGAGGATGAGACATGATTCGGTGGGCGATGAGGCAACATTCGTGTGAGTTGGAATTGAATGATTAATTGAATCATCATGATTAAGTTTAGCAGCAGAACCAATGGATCTCCCAGCAGAGGCATGGCAGAACGGAAAAAGACCATAAAAAATTAAACTACTTAAGCTGATGATAATGAGAGTGAGAATTCTCGGAAAAAATCTCGGGTGAAACGGAGGAAAGGAAGTTGACGTAGTCGTCAGCGTGAAAACGGAGGATGTTTTTGGGACCGGTGAGGAAAGGCCGATTGATTTGCATACGACCGTGATGTGCGTAGTGGATGACGAGGTTATGAACCATCTAAATAAGGCTAGTCCAAAGGATGACTTTCCTTTGCCGCACATTGACATGCTGGTAGACAGTACAGCAAAGTTCAAAGTTTTCTCCTTCATGGATGGATTCTCGGGCTATAATCAAATCAAAATGGCACCGAAGGACATGGAGAAAACTTCCTTCATTACCCCATGGGGTACCTTTTGTTACAAGGTAATGTCGTTCGGTTTGAAGAACACCAGGGCAACCTATCAAAGGGCCATGACTACTCTGTTTCATGACATGATACACAAGGAAATCGAGGTATATGTCGATGACATGATTGCCAAATCTAAGACAGAAGAGGAGCATGTGACCCACCTGTCAAAACTATTTGAGCGGTTGAGAAAGTACAAACTCCGCTTGAATCCCAACAAGTGCACATTCAGTGTCCGTTCAGGGAAACTCTTAGGGTTCATCATCAGCCAAAAAGGAATTGAGATTGATCCTGACAAGGTCAAGGCCATTCAAGAAATTCCTTCTTCGAAAACTGAAAAACAAGTCAGAGGATTCCTGGGACGTTTGAACTACATCTCCAGATTCATATTCCTCATGATAGCAACATGTGCGCCAATTTTCAAATTACTCAAAAAGAATCAGGACTGCATTTGGATAGAAGATTGACAAATCGCCTTCGATAATATTAAGGAATACCTGTTGAATCCGCCGATTCTATCACCTCCATTGGAAGGAAGACCACTGATCATCTATCTCACAGTCCTAGAGGACTCAATGGGTTGTGTGCTTGGTCAACAAGACGAAACAAAAAGAAAAGAGTCTGCCATCTACTATTTGAGCAAGAAATTCACCGACTGCGAGACTTGGTACACTATGCTTGAGAAAACTTACTGCGCTTTGGCTTGGGTAGCCAAACGTCTTCGCCAGTACATGATTCGCCACACTACTTGGTTAATCTCAGAAATGGATCCAATCAAGTATACCTTTGAAAAACCTGCTCTCATGGGAAGAATTGCCCATTGGCAGATGTTGTTATTGGAATATGACATTGAGTACCATGCTCAGAAATCCGTTAAGGGAAATATTTTAGCCAATCATTTGGCTCATCAACCGATTGGCGATCAGGAATTAATCAGGTTTGACTTCCCAGACGAAGATGTCATGTATTTGAAAATGAAAGATTGCGATGAACAGCTACCCAGTGAAGGGCCAGAACCAGGTTCCCAATGGGGACTAATCTTTGACGTGGTTGTCAATCATTACGGAAACAGAATTGGGGCAATCATCATAACACCTCAGGGTACCCACATTCCTTTCACTGCTAGACTGACATTCAAGTGTACAAACAACGAGGCCGAATACGAAGCTTGTATCATGGGTCTCGAAGAAGCGATCGACTTAAGGATCAAGAACTTGGATGTATATGGCGACTCAGCTTTGGTCGTCAATCAGATCAAAGGAGACTGGAACACATACCAATCAGGACTGATTCCTTACAAAGATTATGCAAGAAGGCTGTTACCCTTCTTCAACAGAATCAAGTTTCATCACATCCCTCGTGATGAGAATAACATGGCTGATGCATTGGCCACTCTCTCTTCCATGATTAATGTAGGTCAATGGACCGACTTACCTAAGATCGACATAATGCGCCTTGAACAGCCCGCTTACATCTTCGCGATCGAAGCAGTCACAGATGATAAACCTTGGTATCACGATATCAAATGCTTCCTTCAGAAACAAGAGTACCCACCTGGGGCACTAAGAAAAGACAGAAAAACCCTCAGAAGGCTGGCTGGCAGCTTCTTCCTGAGCGGCGATACACTCTATAAGAGGAACTTTGACATGGTCTTACTTCGATGTGTAGACAGACCAGAAGCAAACATGCTGATGAAAGAAATTCATGAAGGATCCTTTGGCACTCATGCCAACGGACACACAATGGCGAGAAAAATTCTAAAGGCAGGGTACAATTGGTTGACCATGGAATCCGACTGCTACAAGTACATGAGGAGGTGTCACAAGTGTCAGATATACTCCGACAAAATCCATGTACCGCCAACGTGTCTCAAAGTTCTTTCTTCCCCATGGCCTTTTTCCATATGGGGAATCGACATGATTGGCATGATTGAACCTAAAGCTTCGAACGGACATCGGTTCATTCTGGTAGCCATTGATTACTTCACCAAGTGGGTCGAAGCAGCGTCATACGCCAATGTAACCCGACAAGTGGTAGTCCTATTTATCAAAAACAATATCATCTGCCGTTATGGTGTTCCTAGTCAGATCATTACTGATAATGGATCTAACTTGAACAATAAGATAATGAAGGAGTTATGTACTGATTTCAAGATCGAACGCCATAACTTATCTCCCTACCGACCCTAGATGAACGGGGCGGTAGAAGCGGCTAACAAGAACATCAAGAGGATCGTTCAAAAGATGGTTGTAACCTACAAAGATTGGAACGAGATGCTACCCTTTGCTCTTCACGGTTACCACACATCTGTTCACACTTCAATAGGGGCAACCCCTTTCTCTCTAGTATATGGCATAGAAGCAGTGCTCCCCATCGAAGTAGAGATCCCATCAATCCGGGTATTGATGGAAGCTAAGCTTACAAAGGCTGAATGGTGTCAAAGTCGACACGACGAATTAAACCTGATCGAGGAGAAGCAAATCACGGTACTATGCCACGGTCAGTTGTATCAGCAAAGAATGAAGAAGGCGTTTGACAAAAAGGTCCGACCTCGCGTCTTCAGGAAAGGAGACCTCGTGCTAAAAAAGATACAATCATTTCTCAATGACTCTCGGGGCAAATGGACTCCGAATTATGATGGCCCCTATGTGGTCAAGAAAGCTTTCTCAGGAGGTGCCTTGAGACTTGCAGCCATGGACGGAGAGGAATTTTCCTAGCCCACAAATGTTGATGTAGTCAAGAAATACTTTTCCTAAACTAAAAAAAAAACGTCTCGGTGGATTGGAAACCCGAAAGGGCGGTCCAGGGAAAAATTAGAGACATAATAAAAAAAATCATCCCGGTGGATTGGAAATCTCAAAGTACAATCCAGGCAAAAGTTAGGGATAATGGCAAGTAACTATGTCCAACATAGGGGAAAGTCCCTCAGCAGCAGTTATGCCATCCATCAGAAAACTCCAGTCAAGGTCATCTTCGACAGAAGCTCAGGATGCCCCGAATTCAAAGTTGGTAGAAGGATAGTGGTCGTTATGTTTCAATATAGCCCTTTTTCCCTTTAATTACCATTTTCTAAACTTTGTAAATACTCCATGGAATCATGCGTTTGGTTGATTTCCATCCTATCAATAAAATTTGAGCCCTTATGCTTTTGTTTGCATTTCTTATTTGTTTTAACTTTACAGAACGGCATTTTAACATGATCAACGATTCTTGAAATGAAACAAAAACGAATTTACTTGTCAAACTTTTCTACTTTTTAAATAAAAATGGCAATTTCTTTTGACTGTTGAACATCAAACTTCAAAGTGCAGAATCAAAGTACTCCTTCTAAACCAGCACGCCTGAATGAAGGACCAGCAGTGTCAGAGACCGTACTCCATCTGACACCCCTCGGCCGAGTTCTTACCTCCTAAGCCCGACCAACGGTTGTTCCCGCCACAGGGACTACTTCTCCTAAGCAAGGCAGAATTGCTATCGTGAACCAGTGATACTTTTTATCTCCCACTGTGTCCGAGTATCCAGTCATGTTCAACTATTAGTCTGTATGTCGCGTCAGTTTTGTCAGCATATACATACATACATCACGCATTATTGATTTACATTCATGATCATATTGCATCACTATCACTCTAGTCGGTCTTATCCCTAGTGATAAAAGTCGTCTCAATCGAGTTGTCAGTTCTTTCCTCGTCAGGAAGTGAATCATCTAAATAATCTCTCTCTAGTTTATCTCTGGATTCGAGACGGTCCTCGACCACTTTGATAACTCGAACCTCTGAAAAGTAAGAAAACTTTTGACAAATGTCACTCTTCGCCATTGAAGATGATGTTTTCGCTTTCTCGGATTAAGGAAAATCCCCAGAGAAAGCCTCTTAATCAGAGATTCGACAATACGGCAGTTTTTCTCCAAAAAATTCGGTGACGAAAAGGTCATCAGCATCTCAAAATTGGATCACATCATATGGCATTTCTCCGAGAAGATCTCTAAGAAAAGTATGATGTAATATCCCCAAGCGAAAGCAGTCTCTTAAGAGACTCGTTTTCCCCAATAGAGTCAACAAATGGCATCTCCAATAGAGAAGTTTGTGTACCTCTACAACTCAGACAACTGGGTTCCCCAGCAACTCTGACATCAGATCATATATCCATCAAATGGCATCTCCCCAGGAAAATTCGACGAGAAGTTTGAGGAAAACCGCTACGAACAGCGTCCCTTGTCAAGAAGTTTATTGACAAAAGAAACTGAGACTAGTTCCCTGGTAGGAAACCAGGATCGAGGGGAAGTTAATATCAAAAACTAGGACCAGTTCCCTGGTAGGAAACCAGGATCGAGGGGAAGTTTATATCAGAAACTAAGACCAGTTCCTTGGTAGGAAACCAGGATCGAGGGGAAGTTTATTTCAGAAACTGAGACCACTAAGATTAAATAGCAGCATCTGTCATACCCCAAATTTTAACCACTAAGATCTCCCATCATTGTGCAAATCATCATTACAATATGGATGTACCTTCATGCCTCATCAGTCTCCTCAAGGATTATTGAGCATTCACTACAATTAAGCATTAGGGTTTTAAGCCCTCTTAGAACTTAGACAAAGGATCAATCAAGAATTGACATGATCTTCAACTTGTCTAACCTCTCAAACATCCACAATGGATCAAGAGGACTCCCGCAGCAAGAATCAAGCACAATGTTGCAGCATTCCAGGTGGATTAAGCCTTAAGTTCGCCAGTGTCACCAAATTAGGGTTTGGTCGACCAGGGCCTCCAGATGGAAATTTTCCTTTGGCATGAGCCAATGCTTTAAAGGATGCACCAAGGTGGCATGGACTGAGCCATTTCCAAATGAATTCAGTCAAGACTTATCCAAGACCAAGGGAACCAGCAGCCTGTGCCCTAACCTCTAGTCAATGGCTAGAGGAGACTTGGATTCTCATTGATCAACATTGGCCAAACCTCTACAGCAGCTGCCATTCACTATTGCTTGCAAAACAAACTTACTCCACTATAAATAGAGCTCATTTGTGACCAGTTTGAGTACACCAAAGCCATCAAACAGATGATTTCCTCAAAATCTCCTTCTTCACTCCAAAATTGCCTTTCAAAGCAAGTCACTATCGGGTTTTGAGTTTGAGAGCTATTCCAACCAAACCAATCACACACACACTTCATAAACATCATATAGAAGTGATCCAAACACTTAAACAACATCTGGAACACTGATTTCACAAAATCATCAACCAACTGCTCAAGGTTTTAACCAAGTTGCAGTTGGGATACTATCTTCAGTTCCAGCTTGTTTCAAACCATTCCAAGCACTCAGGCACATCACTTGACACCTAGGGAAGCTATCCACATCATTGGAACCTAGTTGTAACACCTCTAACACAAAACACGATCACCGGCTGCAAGAGGTAAGTATGAGTTCTTCTAACTCTATGATCCATGCATTTTTTGCTGCACAATAATTTGGCCATATGTTCATAATCATGCATGAAGTGTTTTCCCTCAATCAATTGCTTTGTTTGAATCGTGTATGAAATTTCTGAGCCTTCATGCAAATTTTAGGGTTCTTGAGGTTTCTCTTTGATTTCTTATTCCATGCTTAAAATAAATGAAATTAAATACCATAGACATGATCGTGAGGTGAAAACGAGTAGATTGCATGATATAATCAAGTATTTAGTGAGATTGATGAGAAAACGCAAATTTGGGCAAAACAAAGCACGCGGGCAAGGCCAAGATGTTCTTGACGCCCTTTTTCAGATATTTGAATTTTTGAATTTTTGTGATTTTATTTAATTGATTCAAAAATTAATTTCTCTCTGAGTTTTAATGATTTTGAGTTGGTTCTTTTTTTAATAATTTACAAAAAAATGTTAAATATTTTATTTTACCAAAAAATCCCAAAAATATTATTTATTTCATATATTTGATATTTTTGCAAAGAATTAATGTTTTATTTGTTTTTAACATTTGAAATATTTTTTTCTCCCTTGATGTTCCAAACTTAATTGATTTCCAATTATTTTGTGGGTATAAACATGATTTTTCAAACATTAATCCAATACCACAATTTGTTCTTCACACATGTTTAACAATTTTAATCATTTTAATTGAATTTTTATTCAATTAAAATATATTTTGAAAACAAATTAGGGTTTTGATCAATTCAACCATCACAAATCATTGTCAAACTTTTTTGGGCCTCTTGGTAGAGTGTAAGACCCAACCCCACTTTTAAAACTTTTTGGGCCTCAGTGTATTGTATAAGTCCCGATCCCATCAAAAAGTTCGACGCGATCGTTGCCTTTTTTAGCAAAATCACATGGGCCTCTCCTTGAGCTGTAAGCCCCACCACTTGTACAAAAATAAATCATTGGGCCTCTAATAGAGTGTAAGACCCAACCCCTTTTTTAACCAAAACTTTTTGGGCCTCAATGCATTGTATAAGACCCAGTATGTTAAAAAAAACCTCGCCGCGATCGCCAGTTCACAGATCAAATCATTTGGGCCTACCCTCGAGTTATAAGCCCTATTCTTTTTCTGTAAACACCTTTGGGCCTCTTGAGAGAGTGTAAGACCCATCCCTTTGTACAGAAAACCTTTTTGGGCCTCAGTCACTTGTATAAGTCCCTGTACAAAAACACAGTGCAATCACTGATAAATTCTTAGGCCTCTCCTTGAGCTGTAAGCCCCAACAACCTTTTCAAAGAACTTTCTCCTTTGATTTTGAATATAATATTGTTATCAAAGCTTTCTTTGTTGAACAAACTAACCAAACAGCATGGAAGCTCTACAACCGAGTAAGTGTTTACCCGCTTTCTTTATCCGCTTTCATATATATAATTGTATTGTGGGGCTGCTCACTGTAAGTCTTCTTTCACAAACTCTTATATACTTGTCAAATACCAACTGCGTAATACTAGTATATTTATTTAGAGTTTTCCCCGGCAACTACGTCTAGCACTAGGTAAAGCCCTGTAGGTCACTCTTAAATACAAACAAAACTAGATCCCCATAGGATTACCAGACACAGTCTTCCTTCCTCTTGGGGTTAAAAAATATGGAGACGTGAAAGGCAGCATTCTCGGTGAACCCTTTCTCAAACTGTCACTCTTAGAAATCGTCAAAGAGACTCTACTCCCCAGGGATGATCTTTTCTCCGTGAATGGCATCTCTTGAGTTTCTTCCAAATTCTCGGACTTTCCTGGCTTGATCTATTCTCGGTGAATGGCACGTCTTGAACTTCTCGGGGTTTGGGGACCCACAGGCTTCTTAAAAGCATCTCGCCTCCTCTTGGGCGTTATACAAGGACCCTTCGGCTTCTTAAAAGCTCTCATGCCTTCTCTTGGTCTTAGTACAAGGACCTAGAGACCTCTACAGGTATAGGAACAGAACCTAATCATCAATTTGCTAGAGTTGTCTTTCTGAGTCAAGTGTCAGACCTGTTAATGAGTTGACCTTCATCCCTTAACATACCAGCCTTCTCTTGGACATCATACAAAGATTATTCACTACCTGAGAATCGATTTCTCAAAGCACCAGTAGACTTGGACAGTCTCAAGACCCTTTGGATTTTCCATTTCCTTAAAGAACAGGAAATAACCCTGATCCTCTGATCAATCCCAAAGCACAACAATACCTTTAATCGTTTCCTTTATAAGAACTGATTTTCTCTTTTATCCAACATACTGGACCTGCCACTAAACTGAAACAGTCACCAACACAATAGCCTCCTCTTGGGCTTTGTACAATGATTCTCCCAGGCGGAGCTAACCTTTTCAGACTCTCTTATTGAGACCCACTTTCAGCCTCCATTTCGGGCTTCGTACGAGATACAAAAACACTCTCTTGTTGAGTATAAAAGACTCTCTTGATGAGTCAACCTCCTCTCAGCCTCCATCTCAGGCTTCATACGAGATACCAAATCACTCTCTTGTAGTATAAAAGACTCTCTTGTTGGGTCAAACCTCTTCAGCCTCCATCTCGGGCTTCGTATGAGACACAAAATCACTCTCTTGTTGAGTATAAAAGACTCTCTTGTTGGGTCAAATCTGTTCAGCCTCCATCTTGGTCTTCGTACGAGATACAAAATCACTCTCTTGTTGAGTATTAAAGACTCTCTTGTTGAGTCAACCCCTTTTAGCCTTTCTCTCGGACTTCGTACGAGACACATAAAAACACCCTCTTGTTCGGTCAATAGCCTCCTCTTAGGCTTTGTATAAGAAAACCCCGGTTGAGTCAATCAACCTGTTAGCATCAAAATTTGTGCCTCGCTCAGAGTATATAAACATCAACAACTCCTTTTCCTTCATCTAATTGCTGTAAGCGGCAAGCCTCTGGATTATTTACATCCATGCCACTGTCCCTCATTTAGCATGAGAAATTCCTAAGGAAAGATGACATTACTCTAAACTGAGTTAAAGTCTTCTCCTTCAGGTTAAAAATCCCCTATAAAGGAAATTATGGCATTGCTGGATTCACATATCCCAGTTAAAGTAATTCTCCTTTATAACCTGTCACCCAACAGTTGTGACAAACAGACCAAATATTCCTTTTTAGAGATAACAAATTCTCTCTCATCAATAAACCCTTTAGCTTCATATCTTGGGCTTCGAACAAGATACAAATAAACCATTTAGCTTCACATCTTGGGCTTTGAACAAGATACAAACCACATTTAGCTTCACGTCTTGGGCTTTGAACAAGACACCAAAACAACCTTTTTTTTCCTCCCATAGAATAGGAGGAACTACGATCGCTCTGATTTCCCTGTTTCGTTAAACGGGAATACGTAGGCATAAGATTGGAAAAATCTTAGCGAGCATACTAATCAAAAATCCAAAACCCAGTATCTCCACCAAATCAACCCAAAAGCATCAAATCTAAACACATTAGCATCTTACCTCACAAATAGTCCAAATACTGTGTTCTTAACAAAATAACCTAAGAGAGACCCACAATCTTAATAGCATCTGTAAACCAATAGTCATCTGTTTAAACTCAGTATGCAAGCAGGGTTAATTGGAGACATCTATTTCCCTTCCTTAATCAGCTTCTATAGGATAAAAAATGAATCGAACTGTAGTACCCCAAAGCGATAGTGCTTCGCAGCCACGCAAAAATTCGCGCTACACCAACAATTAAGAGCACAAGTCTTTTAGTGGTTTAATCCTTTATTAATATTTTTGGTCCAAGTGGACAAAGAGAAAAAGGCATAAGCATAAACATGTGTCCAACGGACAAAGGAAAAATTACGGAAACATAAACATGTGTCCAACGGACAAAGGAAAAATATGCGGAAGCATAAACATGTATCCAACGGACAAAGGAAAAATTGCGGAAACATAAACATGTGTCCAACGGACAAAGGAAAAATATGCGGAAGCATAAACATGTGTCCAACGGACAAAGGAAAATTGTATAAAAGTAAAAGAGAGATAGGGAGCGAGAAGGAATTATAAAGAAGATTAGTACAATAATATTGTTAGTAAGTTAGTGATTAGTTGTTAGAGTAAGTGATCAATAATGATTGAATAATGTACTTAGGTCAAGGTTAATGAAGACTTGTTAGAAGATTGATAGAATCAAAGCCTCTACAATAACAAGCTTAATAGATTTTGAACCTAATACAAAAGATCAATCAACATTGAGTTGTTTTCCGATAAGGGACATAATGTTGCGCTATGTTAAGCAATCGCAGAGTAATTTATGGAGTAATTACCCTACAATGAGGGCGACCAATAGCTCTTTGTGCTAATGCATGCTAGATGAAAAATATGTAGACCATCATCCGAAACCAATACCGCACGAAAAGAAAAGAAGGTAGCGATCTAGTCTTGATCAAAATTCAACAACGGGATTCTATGATCCATAAGACTTTCATCGATCAAAAGAAAAGGGAAATAGATGAAGAGAAAGCCAAATTAAACCACACAATTATGTGATCTAAGACTAAGAACAAAAGGAAAGGGAAGAAAATGGAAAAGGAACTAAAACAGTCCCAAAAACCAGCCAAAATGTGCATTCTGTTTCGAAGTAACCGGTTACGGCATATCTGCTAACCGGTTACTTAGTTCAAAATAATGCAGTTTTTTCAAAATTAACACCGAGTAACCGGTTACATCATATCTTCTAACCGGTTACTCTGCACCAGAATGCAAAAAAAAATGTGCAAAATTCAGCATGATCCATTTTCAAAACTTTGTACAAACACCTTATGATCATGGAACTGAAATTGCACGAAATTTAAAGTAAAACAACAGTGAAAAATAGCAATTAAACACAATTACAAGATCCAAAGGATCTAGTAACAAAGATCTCCAAAGATCTACATTATGGAAGATGAAGATGAAGCTTCAACAATGGTGAAAAATGTATTACCACTTCAAATCTGAAAATTCCTTCAAATTGCTTCAAGATCCAAATTCCAAAGCCTTGATCTATGAGAATTGATGAAGAAAACAAGCTTGGATGAAGGTTTAGCTCAAAGTTGAACAAGATTCAATGTGAATTCTTGTTAACTTTCAAAAGAAGAAAAGTGAGCTTTGGTGAATTTTGTGGTTGGGAAGAGAATTTGCAAGAGGTGTGTTGGCTATCAAAAGCTTGAAAAATGAATGAAATGAAGCCTCTATTTATAGAGTTTAGGCTTGGGAAAATTGGTGGTTTGGAATTAGGCTTGGATGATCAAAATTAGGATTGGAATTCAAATTTGGAGGGAATTATCAAAAGAGTGGTGATTAGTGAAGGTGCATGGTGGAAAATGATCAAAGTGATGTGGGGGAATTAAAATGAGGTGGTCTAGAATATTCCAAATGTGATCAAGGGATGAGATTGGTGCCAATTGCTGAAATTTGATTTTGCTGCCATTTTTCAAAATTTCACGAGGGTAACCGGTTACAGCATAACTCCTAACCGGTTACTTAGTGCAAATTTTGAAAAAATGCCCCTTTTAAGTACACTGATGTGGTTCGGCTCGATTCTTTTGCTCGTCAAAGAAGGCATGGAAATAAACACATGAACCTTGGAATTCCTTGAATAATAATCAATTAAATCTTGGAAACTCTTGGTCAGATAATTCTTGAATTAATTGCAGATCAACTTTGACTTTGTTTAGATGAAATTCGTTCGAGCTGAGGGACTGTTGTTTTGGTATTTTTAACCTGTTCTTCCCCTGAAAATGTTAGTGAAAGAAAACAAAATATTTTTGGATTTTAATTAATGGTTAGTAAACATAAACAAATTAAGCAATAAACAAATAACAAACACACACACACGAACCCAAAGATCCCTGCAAGGCACAATCCTATAGAAGAGGGAACCAATGTGTGATCTTGTTTGTGGCATGAAATGCAAATGACATGTGGGATCTTAGGGGTAAAAATTAGGGTATTACAGTTGCCCCTATTTAAGTTTCTTCTATCCGGAGATAAGAAGATTGACATCTTTGTCTCGACGAGATAGAAGAGACTTAAATATAACAATAAACCCAATTTTTGGCCCTAAGAGACCATAAAATGATATGATTATGCAAATGATATGCAAACACAAGACCTCTGTGGGGAGAATATGCCACAGGAGACAAACAAAAGCCGGAGAGCAAAGAGAAAAGACTCCACAGGGGAAAGATCGTCTAATACCAGACATACGGTAATAGCATGATCAAAAGGAAAGATTGCCAACTACCAACCAAGTGGTAGCTACAACAAGGCAGTCAATCAAAGGATGTGAGAAGAATTACCTACTACCAACAAAGGGTTGGACGACAAAGGTAACGATCTCACAAAGGGGAACGAGAAGTATCACCTACTACCAACACGGGGCAGGACGACAAAGGTAATAATCTCAAAAAGGGAAAAGATTACCGACTATCAAACAAATGATAGCTACAACAAGGTAATCAAACCCGACTATATTACCTACTACCAACACAGGGCAGGACGACAAAGGTAATAAGCCAGCTACATCACCTACTACCAACTAAATGGGCAGGACGACAAAGGTGATAAGCTAATGACATGTGGGATCTTAGGGGTAAAAATTAGGGTATTAGAATATCCATGCCAATGTCCCTCTCTTAGCATGAAAGATTCATAAGGAAAAATGGCATTGCTCAATACTGAGTTAAAGTTTCTTCCTTTATGACATCGCCCTTATAAAGGAAATTATGGCATTGCTGGATTCTCGTGTCCCAGTTAAAGTAATTTTCCTTTATAATCAAATTCTCAACATTTTGTGATGAATAGGTGAGATATTCTCCCTTTAGAGATGGCAAATTTTCTCTCAGTCACCCCTCTAGCTTCAATCTTGGGCTTTGAACAAGACACAAATACTCATCTAGCTTCAATCTTGGACTTTAAACAAGACACCAAACATCTTTCCTCCCATAGAAATAGGAGGAACTACGATTGCTCTGATTTCCCAGTTATCTTTACGGGAATACGTAGGCATAAGATTGCGAAATCTTAGCGAGCACACAAAAATAAAAAACTTTAGGTCCAGTATCTTACCAAAAACAACGGAAAACCCAAAAACAACAAAAACACTCTCTCAACACTCCCAAAGGAGAAACTTTCCCAACCCATGACAGACAAACACTAGAAAGCAGTTTAAATTAACAGAGAAATAAGCAATAAAAAGTCTATGGATAACCATATATACACTGGGTGTTGACAACTTCCCTTTGTATAATCTAACTCCGACCCCCAATCTCTTAGCCTTTGTTAAAGAAAACATTTGCGTGCAAGGTTAGTTTTAGATAGCTTCCCTTTCCTTTCTAGTTTCATAGGATAAATAAAAAAATCAGAAAGTATCACCCAATTCCAACCATTGCGGTAAGGTGGTCGCGTCACCAACAAAAATCGCACACTACAGTCATGTCAAGCAAGTGTATAAGCATACAAGTCAGAAGAAAAGTACCTATAATATCTCACATTTATGTCCCACAAGCATTGAGTAAATGAAGCATACAAGAGTTCAAGCAAAAGTTGTCAAAGTTGATGCACAATCATGTTCAAATTCATGCAACTATAACACTAATTAGAGGCACACAAAATGTCCTATAAAATGGTATGGAAAGGACTTAACTCATGCTAGATCAAGTGTAAATAAATGCTCAAAATATCCCCAAAAGGGTTGCATAAATGCATCATTAAAATCCAAGCACTTAAGCCAACATTGAACAAACATCGGGTATGCATTTAGGGTTCAAGACAAGCACATAAATCATGGTCAAAAACCAATACCAAAGCATCACAATGGTGTATAAAATGTCCTCATGAATGTGCCTAAACATGTCAAGAAAAATGGCTTAAGAAAAGTCACACACAAGCATCAAGTTCAACCTAATTCTAGGCACACATCAAAGCACTAGACATGCAAGGAAATTATCATGAAAAATAGTTACAAGTCTTGAAAAATTATGAGATTTTAACCATGGTATGATGAAGTCAGAATCTCAACATGCTCTAAAAAGATACCCAAAATTATGTGTACAATATGATCAAACAATGTCACACATAGGGTAAGATACAAGGCAAATATCATTCAAGACAAGCCATAAAATGGCGTTCAAAATGCACCAAAAAACAATGGAAAAACTCCGAAGTGATCATATATATGTCCTATAATCATGTGACTAATGGAATACAAAAATTTGGATCAAAACTAGTAGGGAAAAATTGATTTCAAGGCATAATGTGAAAGGTATGTCAATTTATACACATTCACATCAGATATCCAAAATAATTACCAAAATTATTCAAAAATGAAATTAAAATTCAAGGAAAATTAAATAAGACCCCAAAGGTCCCTCATGAATTTTTGTATAATTTTTATACAAAGAAAACTATTTTTAAAATTCCAAAATTAAGCGTGTATTAAAAAGAAAATGAAAATATGAACTAAAGGCCAAAGAGGTGTCACTCTAGCAATTATCTAGTTCATAATGTCAATGGGCCATGAAATGGGGGTGTGCCTAGCATGCGCGTATGGCCCACTATACACCAAACCACCTTTTTCTGATTTTCATTTAATTCATTATGCAGAAAATAAAAAGAAAAAGAGATGAATTAAGCACATGGTTCTCACCAAGTCAGATTCATTAATGCGTTAGCGTCTTCTCATAGGTGGTATTTGAAAAAGTTGCATACTGTCAAGGGAAATACACGTGGGAAAAAAATACACGCTTCCCCAAATCAGAGAGTGACATGCGCACATGGGTTGACCAAGGTTGAAATATGACAGATGCCGGAGCTAAGCTCCAGTCGTCTTCTCCGACCAGGTCCCACCGTCGACGGTAGCCAAGGGTTCCAAAAATGAAGAGGAACGATACTTCCTGGCTCGTTTTCTTGCATAGAATCCAAATATATGCTTAGAATTTCCATTAGGTTCCTCAATCAGGCAATACAAAAGGAATAACTTATGCCCTAAAAGTTCAAGATCTCACATTTCACCCTATTTTCTAACCACAAACATTGCCTCCACTTGAAGGACCTCAGATGCATATAACTTACATGATTCTAACCACCATATTTGTTCTAGCATGATGCTTAAAGTTCAAGATCAAACCTGGCCTGAGATGCTTTTCAAATGCCCAGAAACCCTGAAAACTTCAATGCACGATCTTGTAAACTTCACTGAGCAAAATAAATGCTCAAGAAACTTCCAAATCTTACTTGAAACTTCAATTTGATGATGATGAAGAATGCACTCGTGGAAGGTGTTATGGAGGTTCCAGATAAAAACCAATGCACACAGTAGCAAGTATCAAATGTAGTGATGACAATAGTGAAAAAAATATGAAGAAAGCTTCAAAATTGAGTGAGATTCGAAGCTCTGAACTTGAGGGTATGAAAATGGATTTTTTGGATTTATCTTGCTAAGATGGTGTGCAACTGCGTAACTGAATTGGTTAGAGTGATAATGAGGCTTTTGTACATGGGGTTAGATGATGGTTAAGGCTTAATCTTAGTTAGTTAACAGTTGGAAATGCGGTTAGTGAAAATTGGAAAAATGAGAGTGAGGTGGTGGCACGGGTTGAAGTGTTATATGTGTGATGTATGGTTATTGTCATGGAGCTTTATTATATTGATGTATGGTAGTGTGATGCACTGGCTGGTGTAGTCAAAATCAACTCCTTTCACATTAAGTTTTCTTTTTGTCTTTCTTGGATGCATGGAGTAAAGGTTATGGTATGCATGGTGTGTAAGGATTTTGCATGGTTTAAAATGGTAATGTTGTGATGACATAAGGTATGACATGCTGCAGCAACAACATATTGCAAGATTCTTTTGGATTTTAAAAGGAGGTATTATGATTTATGGTGTGAATGAATATGCGCATGGGGCTGTCTTTGTAGTGATGTATCTTGATGCATTTTGAACCAAATTCCATGTTCGTAGAGTCATAGGAAAAAGGAGATTGGATACTACAAGTTTGATGTTGGTTGAATATGGATTAGAGGCTTGGAAATCTATGAAAAGTACCCTTGAAAACTCCATGATGCCAACTGATTTTATGTTGAAAAAATCTAAGTATTATTCCTACTTTGGACAACTTGATGATCATGACTTTAGTGGTCCATAACTTGAATAATAGTGAACTAAATGGTGTGATCTTGGTATCCTTGGAAAGGTGGAATTTGATAGAACAAGCTTTGTGTTAGAAAGAATTAAATTAGAGGCCTAGAACATGGTTGAAATTGTCATTGAAATCATGGTCACAAAACTGACTTTTTGGACTTAGAAAAATCTAAGAGTTTTGTCAACTTGAACAACTTGAATGTCCCAACTTCCAAGTGTTGCAGTGAGAATTAGATATCAAGCTATTGATTAAACTTGAATCACAAATCTTTTAAAGATTCACCACCGAGCTTTGATTTATCCAAGGGAAAGGGTAAAGATCGTAAACAACCCTAAGTTTGCAATGTAACAACAATGCTAAGATATTTTGGAGGTCGGGGATTGGTTATACATAGGGAAGGTATTAGCACCCTAAGTATCTATAGTACTCTATAGGAACCTCTTATTTGTATTTTTGATTTCGCTTGCTATTGTTTGTGTTTGGGTTATATGGTGAGAGATAGGAACCTAAAGGTTTAGTCACTGAGTATGCTCGCCAAAACTTCGTTGTCTTGTGCCTACATATCCTTGCAAGGATGGAATCAGAGCAATTGTAGTTCACCTAAATAGGGATGGATGAATACTTGATTATGATCAAGATTCAAGGGGATTAAGTGTTAAGGTCTTAACACTTACTTGACTTGACAAAGTCAATAAGGGTTGTCTATTCTAACTTAAGTCTAAGACTCCAAAAACCTAATGACTCTAACAAGGTCAAAGGGTGATGGGTAATGATGAGATATCTATGACATTGAGCCAATAGAGAGACTTTCTCTTGGATTAAGGATTGAAGGGGAACTTGAGGATGGAAGCTAACAAGCTAACATCACTTGGGGGAAATAACTTAACAAAGTTAAAAAGAAGTATGATTGAATATGGATGGTATGAACAAATTTGATATTCAAACATGATATCAATGAAAAGTAAATCAAAGCAACATTCAAACATGATGTTAGAATGGAAAAGGTAAAACATATGGTTACAACCAAAGCATAAAGATAAATGTGACAACATTTAGAGCAAGGACTTAACAAAGTAATGAAATAGACAAGGTAACTACCTAGTAATTTCAAAAGTTCAAGGAAGTTTTAGACCAACATGGTGACAACCAAGGTAAGTTCAATCAAACAAAGATGTTACAACATCTAAACAAGCATGAGATATAGTTATAACAAGACTAAGGTCATGGATGAGGGCAACATGCTTTAGGGTTTATTAATACCACTTAATCATGAATACAAGACAAAGGAAGATAAGTTGTAACAACACTTAATCATGAATACAATTTAAACATTTCAAAGCATGGATAAGTTATTACAACACTTAAGCATGGTAAGATTCAAATTCAAGTTAACATGTGAAGGTTATGACAACACTTAAACACGGATAAAGGTACAAAGTTGGCATGTATAAGTTAAGACATCACTTATCATGGGTAGAAAACAAAGTTCAAGTTTGATATGTAAAGGTTATAGCAATACCTAAACATGAATGAAGTTCAAAGATGAAGTAAAACATACATGGATAAGTTAAGACATTACTTATCATGGGTATAATTTGAAAACAAGCAAATCGTGACAACCAAACATACTTGAGCAAGAGTGACATGTTTATGACAATAACATGTGGATGAATATGTAAGCATACAAGGGATGGCATGTGAGAATGCTTCAAAGAAGACATATTGAAAGTTTAAACATTTTTTGAACAAGTTAAGACATTACTTGAACATTTTTGACATGGTTACAAGTTGAACATGTTAATACAAGTAGGTAACAACCTAAGCATGCATATTAGGGTTCAAACATGGTGGAGGCTTCACAAAGGTCCACATATACAAGCAAGAACATTTACAAAAGTTAATATAAGCATGTGTAAGTTAAAACATCACTTAACATGGAGGCAAAAATGTACATGGATCAAGACTTTGGTGACAACATAAAGTGCATGCTATGGTTCTTGGTGCTCATCCAAGGATGTGTGTGAAAGTTCAAGGTAAATGCACAAAGTGGTTCATGGCATAGGTGACAAATTCAAGGCATTTAAGACATGTAAACATACATAAGTAAGCCAAAAATCAAGTCAAAACCAAGGATACAAGTTGAAAAACTTACACAAGGTTTACATAAGTTACAAATGGTTCAAACATGTCCATATATGCAAAGAACATCACATGAAATAACCAAAGAACCAAACTAGTCCTTAAGATAACCCTAAAAATATTCTTACTTCAAACATGAATAAGTGGTACAAAAATAAATATTTTTTGAAAACTCTTTTCACCACAAGAAAATAGGCAGCAATATGAATCCATAGCAAAAAGAGTGGGTCAAAAATCCTAAGGGATGAAGAAGTTATGGCCATTTGAACTTGTGAACAAAATGAAGAAAACCAAGTATTAAAAAAAATAAGGAAAGTGGTTCCCATGGGTATTGAACCCACGCAACTCAGCTTATGGTTCAAAACCTTAGCCAACTCAACTATGCGCGCACTGTGAACAAGGATGGAAACTGAATAATATATTTTGAAAACTCTTGAAGTTCAGAAAAAAAATAAAAAGGACTGGGGCGAGGGGGATTCGAACCCCAGTCCTCTTGCTTGTAAACACACTTAAACCCTCCTTCTGGACCAGCGGTGCTACGCTATCATCCAATATCTATAATACCTCCAACAATATATATTTTAAAAGCACATGGAAATGGCCAAGCCAGCGCCACCTGGACACCAACTCAGCGCCATCTCATCTTCTTCTTCTTCATTTTTCTTTTTCTTTCATTCTCTCTCCCCGTGCCCTAGCTCATCACCATGGCTAGAACTTCAACCTCCAATAGCTCCCTCGTTTCTCCATCATTTTTAAATTTGTTAAAATGAAAGTTGGAGCATTTTCCACAAGGAATTCAAATATGTCATTGGCTTAAACTAAAACCAAGTGTATAAACCAAAAATCAACCAACAACAGTGTAACACACGTGAACTTCAACATCTTAAAACGTCATATATTCAGTTCATACAAGGCAGCCAAAGCTTCAAACAAGTTTTGTATAATACATACTACATTTATGCTTCAAACACGAGCATATCAAATGCATAGAATGAGAGTTGGAAGTTTCAAAAACCTTACCTCTTGGAGTCAGTCCAAGGCTTCTTCTAATGGAGTTACAGAAGAGAAATGGCAACCTCCTTGATCTTGTTGATGCTTATAGAGATGATTAGGATGTTTGAAAGTGTTGGAAGTTGCTCCAAGAATCAAACCCGTGCCTTCTTGCAAGATGAAGATGAGAAATGGAAATTTGTGTATGGCTTGCTACAGAATTTGTTCAAGGGTTGGAACATGGTCTATTGCGTGTATATGGATGGTGTGTGGTGGTAGTTTGCAAAATGCACGACTCAAATGAGTTTGGTCAGTGGTTTTGCAAACCTGAGATGTTTTTGCAAAAACTAAGGAATGTGAGAGAGCTGAGGTATTTGGGATGCAATTATTGTGTCTTTTGAAGCCTGAGACTTCCCTCTATTTATAGGGAAAGAGTGGAGGAAAGCTCTGGTCAGAATCACCAAGTTCTCAATCTTTTGCTTGGTTGAGTTACGACTTGATGGTTACATGGAGTTTGTGTCATTTCCAAGCAAAGTACCATGCTTATAGGGTGGTTGGTAGTGTCTTGAGGTCCTGCTTCTCAGTACAAAACTTTCTTGAGTGTAGAGGGAACAACTACACAGCTCGAGACAAGTTGACTTGTGGATAAAGTAGCTTTATCAAAGTGGAAGTCCCATATTTCTTCCAAAAATGGAATGATTCAATAGACAAAGCTTCAAATTAGTGTGTAATGCTCCCTTAAATCATGCAAACTTCTGATTATGGATGTATTTAGAAGTAATGAGGCCTGAAAACTAGGATTATAGGGCATGGCTTAGAGTTTGGCTCAAGACAAGTTTGTGAAAATGGCATGAAATCCCTCCTTGTGACACCCACTTCCTCTCTTCGAAACTCTCACCTCAAGAAGGCTATGGAGGAGTTCTTGTACTTTTTAAAAGCCCCAAATATGCTCTAAAACTTTCATGTTTAACAAAAATTCTGAATCTCAAAGGATCAAAATGAAAACTGGCCTCAAAGATTGATGTTTCAAAAGATCAAAAGATGTCTTGAAAATTTTCTAAGTGTCCAATGATTTTCCAAAACTTTGAAGCCTCATAACTCAAAATCCAAGCATTTTTTGAGGTTCCCACCTCTCATACAAAGTTGTAGCATGTTGTGAGGGCTTTAATTTGAGCTTTGGAGCACACAAAATGGCTGTGTAGATTGGGAGTTATGATCTTTCAAAGTTGGCCTCATAACTAGGGAGTCCCTTGATCATGTAGGGAGTCCCTTGATTTCCTTGAGCCAAAACCCTAATTTCAGACAAAACTAAATAAGAAACATCTTGAACAATTTTAGGGTTAACAATGCAATGCTTGATGCTCCTAGAATGATGATGACATCTAGGGTCAAAATTTGGGGTATGACACCAAGCATCATAACTTTTGATTTAGGAATCCAAATGAGACATTCTTTATATGGTTGGAAAGGTTGTCATGAGCACTACAACTTTCATGTTTGACAAAAAATGAAATGAAGCTTTGATCATGGAGAAAAATGGCCTTGAAAGTGGCTGCACAACCATGAAAACTTGCCAAAAATGGAAAGTTCTCTTAAAACTCTAATTTGCCAAAAATGGAAACTTTCCACAATTCTTGATTTTTCATGATTCCTTTGACATTTCTTGATTAAATTTCACCCATTGGTCATATTTGTCATGATGAATACAAGATTGACCTCAAAAAGTCATGAGTTGACTTTTTCACTGCTCAGTTGACTTTGTTCCCAATTTAACTGATTTTCAATCATCTGGCCAATTGAAACCCTTCTGAATGAAATTGATGGTCAATACTCCACCCATAGATACTTGAGAACATATAGAAGACCATGAAATCAAGTTTTTCCCAAAGAATCAGAAATAAACTGGTTTTACACAAAACCCTAGTTTTAGCCTAAAAAAGATATGAGATGTTGATTGTCCTTCAAAACCCTAATTCCTCTGAATAGCATTGAGAATCTCTTGAACGAAGATGTCATTTGTGACATGAGGGTGTTAAGGCTTCAACATATTTGCCCGTGAAGATGTCATATACATAGATAATCAGAACCCTAACTTGAGGATCAAGAGATAGGAAAGAGTGATCCTCTTCAAGCTTCTTGCAAATTTCAATCTTCTGATGAAATGATGAATCAAACATGATGTCTTGAAGCATGAGGAGCCTTTGTAGCTTGAGTGATTGAGTATATCCCATTCTCTTTGCTTTGAACAATCAATGACCTAGAAACCTCTTATCCCATGCCTTGGGAAAGCCAATGATGCAAGTATGATGTTTATGACCTAAATACACCTGTAAGTGAAGCATAAGCCACTTATTGATGGTAGAAATATGAGGGAAAATTTTAGGGTGTTACAGGGTGCCACCTCACAATTATGAACAGTGTCGAATATGTTCAGAAAATAACCAAGGATGCTACCTCGTGTGGGCAGCCCTCCAGCATCAGGTAGACCAATGGGAAACCCAATTACGTTTGAATTCTCTGTCAATCAACATGGTACAAGGATGTCTCCTTGGCCAAAACAAGGTCCAAAGACTAAGGGACAAAAGGACTGTCACGGTCTCCAATGAGAAAGAATTTGTTAATTATGAAGTTAACAAAGATGTTTTCACCATAATTCCTTTGCTCAATCCCTCCTGACGGTAGAAAAGTTCCCAACCTGGAACCGATTGAGGTTACTTATGACGGTCAAAAGACCCAAAAAAAACTTGTGGTCATCTACTTACCATAACCAATACCATACAAGTCAGAGAAGGCTATTCCGTACAAGTACGACGCAACTACGACAGAAGATGGGAAAGAAATTCCACTTCCATCCATTGTAAACATTGCTGATATTAGTCGAGTCACCCGAAGCGGTCGAATCTTCAACAGAGGATTTGAAGAACCGGAAAAAGAAAAGGAACCTCAAGTCGAGGTTCCTAATCAACAAATTGGTCAATCCAGTAGCACGGAACCTGCAAAGAACAACGATGGAATGCTAAAGCTCATCCAAAAAAGCGAGTACAACATTGTGGATCAATTGATGAAAACTCCTTCTCTAATCTTCGTATTATCTCTTCTGCTCAGTTCAAAAGCTCATAGAGAAGCTCTACAGAAAATTTTAGAACAGGCCTTTGTATAACAAGATGTGACAGTAGGTCAATTTGACAACATTATCTCCAACATCACTTCCTACAACAATTTGGGATTCAGTGATGAAGAACTGCCAGAGGAAGGCAAGAACCATAATATGGAACTCAATATCACGGTCAATTGCCAGGACGATGCTTTAGCCAGCGTACTGGTAGACAGAGGTTCATCCTTGAATGTCATGCCAAGATCAACTTTGGTACGACTATCTTTTCAAGGTACCCCCATGAGAGGCATTGAGATCATCGTCAAAGCCTTTGACGGATCCAGGAAAAAAGTTATCGGCGAAGTCGACCTTCCCATAAACATTGGTCCCCAAACTTTCCAAGTCACTTTCCAGGTCATGGACATTCGAGCAACATGCAGTTGTTTATTAGGAAGACCTTGGATACATGAAGCAGGGGCAGTCACTTCGACACTTCACCAGAAGCTGAAGTTTGTCAAGAATGACAAGTTGGTCACAGTATGCGGAGAACATGCTTTAATTGTGAGCAACCTCTCATCATTTTCATATTTAGAACCAGATGAGGTTGTTGGAACCCAATTTCAAGCACTCTCGGTAAGCAATGAGAATCACCAAGAAAAAGGAACGTCAATTTCCTCGTACAAAGATGCTCTCCAAATAATGGGAAGCAGTGACATAAAAGGATGGGGCAAGTTGTGATTCCTCTTGATAACAAGACAAGAAAAGGTATCAGTTTTTCTTCAGCACTTACCAAGACTGCAAAAAGGGATGAAAGCTTTCGTCCCATTCCATATTTCATCCACAATGGAGGCTTCCTTCATTCGATATCTCAAGAAGTCCACACCATCAAGGAAAATAATTCCTCTGATACAGACGAAGAGTGGAAATCCTATTTCAACGATGAAGGTTATATATCTCAGGAAGAAACGTACATGCCATTCTGCTCTCTGAAATAAAGTCCTAGATATATACCGAGATCAGACGTCAGAATGATCTACGGAGATTGCGATCCCGAAGGATGTCGTGCTCCACCCAAATTTTAGAGGAAGACACTCTGATGAGAGACAACTTTGACTATGATTCTTATGATCCCATGGATAATTTTCCTATCTGGAGGCCTTACATGGAAGACTTGGAGCTAAAGAGTCAGCCGGATAATGCATATCTGCTGAGCGGCCTTGAGAAAAATACGCCTATTCTTCTAGAGTCATGGAATCCTTACCCAAAACATTTCAAGAATTTCCAACGCCACGTTGATGATTTTACAAAGATCGCAGGACAAAAATTTATCATATTTGCATTTCCTGAAGTCAACGTCATTGAAGAAGATGACTCATCTATTCCCACAAAAACTTGGGATACTTTGGGGCAGCCAAGCGGCTGTAGCGTGCGATTTTTATCGGTGATGCGACCACCTTATCGCAGAAGGGTCTTCTCCTCACCTCAATGAGGAGGAGTGGGGTGCTACTTTCTGATTTCTTATTTATCCCGTGAAGTTGGAAGGGAAAGGTAAGCTATCTCAAACTAACCTTGCACGCCATTATTTAACTGAACAAACGCTTAAAGAGATTCGGGGAGTTCGGGGCCAGGTTATACAATGGGGATTATCAGTTACCCATCCTATATGTGGTTATCCACAGGTTGTTATTTTTAGGTTCTACTTTGTACTTGATGGTGTTTATCTGTTGATGGGTTGGGAAAGTTTCTTGGGAAATATGAGAGAGAGTGTGAGTTTTTGTTGATGTTTGGGTTTTCCGATGTTGTTGGTAAGGTACTAGACCTAGAGTTTTGATTGGTATGCTCGCTAAGATTTCGCAATCTTATGCCTACGTATTCCCGTTTAAAGAAACAGGGAAATCAAAGTAATCGTAGTTCCTCCTATTCTATGGGAGGAAAAAGATGTTTTGGTGTCTTGTTCAAAGCCCAAGATTGAAGCTAAAAGGTTATTTGTGTCTTGTTCAAAGCCCAAGATTGAAGCTAAAGGTTTGACTGAGAGAGAATTTTCCATCTCTAAAGTGAGATATCTCATCTGTTTATCATAACTGTTGGGTGACTGTTTATAAAGGAGGATTACTTTAACTGGGATATGAGAATCCAGCAATGCCATAATTTCCTTTATAAGGGTGATGTCATGAAGGAAGAAACTTTAACTCAGTATTGAGCAATTCCATTTTTCCTTATGAATCTTTCATGCTAAGAGAGGGACAGTGGCGTGGATGTAAATAATCTAGAGGCTTGCCGCTTACAGCAATTAGATGAGAGAGAGAATTTACCAGGATAAAAGATGAACGATAGCTTGGATATTTGAATCAACAAGTGTGCCACTTACAGCGGTTATCTGGGATTAGGGTTTGTTTTGAATATTCTATTTTGATGTGTGATAACACAGGGAAACAACTTCCTACAGAGAGATTTTGGTTTCCTCTGAGGGGATGTTGATTTTTGTGTGCCTTGATCAAAGCCCAAGGTTGAAACTAAGAGATTTGATTGACTCCACTGGGGAAGTCCTTATACAAAGCCTAAGAGGAGGCTGGAAAAGACTGACTCAAACAAGAGAGTGTTTATATAGGTCTTGTACAAAGCCCAAGATTGAGGCTAGAAGAGACTGACTCTTTGGGGGATATCATTATACAAAGCCTAAGAGGAGGCTAAAAATTTGACTTTTCCTGGGAAATACTTTGTCTGTCTTGTACAAAGCCCAAGATTAAGGCTAAAAGGGATTTTGACTCCGCTGAGGAGGATTTGTATGTGTCTTGTACAAAGCCCAAGATTGAGGCTAAAAAGAATACTGACTCTGTGGGAAAGAAATTTTTATCTGTCTTGTACAAAGCCCAAGATTGAGGCTGATATGAGACTTTTCTAACTCGGCTGAGGATATTTTAGGTGTCTTGTACAAAGCCCAAGATTGAGGCTGAAAGAGGGTTGACTTTGCTTAGGGATATTATTTCACAAAGCCTAAAAGAAGGTTGGGAGGAATTGACTTCGCTGGGGAAGATATTTATCCAGAGCTTAAGAGAAGGTTATGAAGATTTTGACTTTGTTGTAGAAAGCTTATATATGTCTTGTACAAAGCCCAAGATTGAGGCTGACCAAACTGGAGAAATCGTTATACACAGCCTGAGAGGAGGCTAACATCTGCTAGGCGAAATCATTATAACAAGCCTAAGAGGAGGCTGAAAAAGATTGACTCAACAAGAGAGTGCTCTTATCTGTCTTGTACAAAGCCCAAGATTGAGGCTAAAAGGGGTTGACTCAACAAGAGAGTATTGAAAGGTGATTGACTCAACAAGAGAGTCTGAAAGGTTATTGACTCAACAAGAGAGTATGAAAAGTGATTGACTCAACAAGAGAGTCTGAAAAGGTTAGCTCAGCTGGGGAAAATCTTTGTACAAAGGCCAAGAGGAGGCTGACTTCTGCTGAGGATTATTGAGATCCAGAGGCAGGTCCAAATGGGGAATCAACACTCGCTGAGGGTTTACAGAAGAGTTGAGGTATCATATGCCTTGAGGCTCTGATGATAAACTGACCCTGGCTGGGGAAGTTTAGGATAAAAGATGGAGTTTTAGAACTCACGGGTTTCGACTCTACTGGGGATTGATTAAATGACCAGTGTTTTTTCCTGTGTTTGTAGGGAACTTGAGAATATCTTTTGAGGCTCAAGAGGGGATTTAGATTGTCCAAGTCTACTAGTATGAAAGAGTTTATCTTTGTATAACGCCTAAGAGGAGGCTGACTCTTTTAAGGGATGAGTATCAACCCTAAAATTGGTCTGAGGTTTTGACTCTTTTAGAAAGACAGCTCTAACAAAGGATGACTAAGTTTTGTCTTATACCTTTAAGAGGTCTTCAGGGTCCTTGTATTAAGCCCAAGAGAAGGCATGAGAACTTTTAAGAAGCCGGAGGGTCCTTGTACAAAGCCCAAGAGGAGGCGGGGATGCTTTTAGGAAGCCTGTGGGTCCAAATTTAAGAAAAGTTCAAGAAACGTTTCACCGGGAATAATCTTTTCTTTAGTGAACAGTTCTAGGGTTTGAAGAAATTCAAGAGAGGTTTCACCGGGAATTAATCCTCTATGGGGAAATGAACTTCTTTGACAATTTCTAATAGTGACAGTCTGAGAAAAGTTTCACCGGGAATAATGCCTTTCTCTTTGCTCCATATTGTTTAAGCCCAAGAGAAGGCAAGACTGTATCTGGAAATCCTATGGGGATCTAGTTTTGACTGTATTTAAGAGTGACCAACTGGATTTACCTAGTTCTAGACCTAGTTGCTGGGGAAAACTCTAAGCAGATATACTAGTATATATACAGTTGATATATGACACGTATTTAAAAGGATATGAATGAAGGACTTACAGGTGAGCAAGCTTCCAACAATACAGTTATATATATATATATATATATATATATATATATATATATATATATATATATATATATTAAAGATGATAAAAGAAAGCTGATAAAAAACTTACAGGTAAGCAAGCTTCCACTGTAACACCTATAGGGTTAGTTGTTCATGAAATTAAAGAAAGTTTTGATAACAACTATGAGTTTGAACCTAAATCAAAAGGGTAGTTGTTTTGACAAGATTGTTGGGGCTTATACTCAAGGAGAGGCCCAGATGAAAAAACAGTAATCGTACTATTGTTTCGTAAACTGTACTGGGGCTTACACAATGACTGAGGCCCAAAAAGGTTTTATGTACAAAGGAATGGGTCTTACAACTCAAGGAGAGGCCCAAAGGTTTGATAAAGAAAAGAAATAGGATTTACAACACGAGGGGAGGCCCAGATGGTTTTGTTTAACAGGCGACAATCGCGCCGAGATTTTAAAATCGCAGTGGGACTTATACAATGACTGAGGCCCAAAAAGGTTTTGGTTAAAAAGGGATTGGGTCTTACACTCTAATAGAGGCCCATGAGTGTTTGAAAAGATTTGTTAGGGAGATAGTGATCAAATCCCTAATTTTTGGTTTTTTAATGTATTTTAATTGAATAAAAATTCAATTAAAATAATCAAACATGTTGTAGCGGCAAAATCGTGAGTGTAAGCTATTGATTAACTTAACTCGAAAAGCAAGAGTCGCCACCGCACTTTTATTTTATCCAAAAATGGAAAGGAAAAAGAGCGAACAAAACCTACACAAGCTCTACAACAAGAACAAGTGAAGAGAAACCAGGTAAGGGGGGTTGGTTACGCAATGGGAAGGTGTTAGCACCCAAAACGTCTATAGTACTCTATAGGAGCCCTTTGAAATATCTACCGCTTTTGGTCTGAAAAAGTTTACTTGAAAAGTGATTGAGGAGATGAGAAGAGAAATTGTTTTTAGGATTTTTGTGTTTGGAGAGACTTGTCATCTCATGTCTACGTATCCACGATGTGCAATGTAGGATCAAAACCTCGTTGTTCATGGTACAAAGAATGATATTTGTTTATTTTGGTTGTTTTTAAATGTAAATACAAGTCGTCATTTCCAAGCGAATAATTCCGCTTAAAGAAATGAACCATGTCTAAACTTATGAGAAAGTTAAAGAAAGAAAGTGCACGAGGGCACAAAAGGAGTTTGAATGAGTTTGGTGTTTTTTTAAAGTCTTTTGAAAAAGGTGTCAATATGCTTATGTAGTTTACCATTTGTTAAGAAATGAAAAGAAAAGAGCAAAATCACTTGACAAAGTCAAGGTTTGATTATGAAAGAAGTGATAGTTTGAAATCAAGAAGGTTTTGAAAAAGAAGGAGAGAGTTTTGAAAATTGAAGAATGGGAGGAGAAGAAGTGACTATCCTAAAGCATAAAGTAAAAGCTAAGGATAAGAAACATCTAACCACAAAAGTAAGCTCCATAGTCTTCGAATCATAATTCCAAAGCAAAGGGAGAAAGGTCCTAAGTCTAAGTCCAAGGTTCCAAGAATTGCATTGGATGTCCAAGGTCAAGGTGTAAAACTCCATGTCCATTGCAAAGGATAGTAACCATAGTCCAAGATTAGAAGCACAAGTTTTTTAGAGGTTTTAGCCTTTATTAATGATTTTGGTCCAAGTGGATAAAGAGAAAAAGGCATAAGCATAAACATGTGTCCAACGGACAAAGGAAAAATTACGGCATAAAAGTAAAAGAGATAAGGAGCGAGAAGGAATTGTAAAAGATTAGTACAATAGTATTGTTAGTAAGTTAGTGATTAGTTATTAGAGTAAGTGATCAATAATAATTGAATAATTGCACTTAGGCCAAGGTTAATGAGAACTCATTAGAGGATTGATAAGACCAAAGCCTCCTAACAACAAGTTTCATAAGTTTTGAACCAAAAGACAAATAATCAACTATTCTTGATAGTTTTCTGATGCAGGACAAATATTGCGCTATGTTAAGCAATCGCCGAGTAATTTACGGAGTAATTACCCTACAATGAGGCCGGTCAATAGCTCTTTGTGCTAATGCATGCTAGATGAACAATATGTAAATCATCATCCGAAAGCAATACCGCACGAAAAGAAAAATGGTAACGATCTAGTCTTGATCAAAATTCAACAAAGGAATTCCAAGATCTCTTAGACTTTCATCGATCAAAAAGAAAATAGATGAAGAAAAGTGGATCTAACAATTATGATCCACACAACCAACAAATGAGAATCAAAATGTGAAATCAAAATAAAATCAAGATTAAAAGTGAAATCACACGATACATTTTTTATGAGTTTTCAAGAAATGTTTAGAAAAACAAAATTTAAAATGCAAAGATCTAAATAAAAAAAATCCAAAAGGATTAAGAAGAATTATTAAAAAAAAACTAAAAGAAAATAAAATGAAATAAAAAAAAGTGGGAGGGAGGTGTTTGTTTAAAAAAGAGAAGGTGGTGAAGAGCAGACCCTCACGGCCCAAACTTGTTTAAAAAAGGAAAAAAGAAAAAAAATGATATAATAGAAAAACAAATAAAAGAAAAGATATAAGAATCAGAAGCTGGAATAGCTTCATCATCTTCTTCAAAGTGACGCACCACCACCACTGTTCACATGGCGAAGAGAGTCGCGAAAAGCACCACAAAGGAGCGACGGGAGTTGAAATTTGCACAGTTGTGGTCGAAATCGAATGTAGATTCCAAATATGCTATCTATTTCGGATGAAACTCAGACACGGAGGCGAATTTAGAACGAGAGATTTCGCCGGAAAATTCCAATTACTTACGAATTCAGGTTAGAATGCTTCCAATCTTCTATTCTCTTCGTCTACCTCTTTAGGTGTTGTTGGATTTGTTGTTGAATTTGTGAAGAGTTGTTGTTACGAATTGAGTTTGCGTTGGAGTATTGAATTGGAATTGAGGAATTGATGAATTGAGACTGGTATTTTATTTTGACAGGGGTTTAGTGGCTTTTGAAGCTTGAATTATTGAAGAGGGGTGGTGCTCAATTTATAGTGAAATGAAGGATGTATTTGCTGCCGTTTTCAATTTCCTTCGCATATGAAGCGTGAGCTCAGTGTCGTTTTGCACTTGTTTTTGCGTTTTAATTTCTGATGCAGGTTTAGAAGGTTGCAGCTTATCACGTGTTTGAATTGGCTGCGTTTTTCTTTTTCTTTCATGTACTGCAGCTGTTGGCTTTTAACTTGGCTGGAATTTGTACTTTGAAGCGAGGTCGTTTGCTGCAATGGCTTTACACGCAGCTTGGAAACTCACGTGGATTGCTTTGGTGACGCCGCGGCTTGGATTGGTGGCTCGTGGAAGGCGTGAAGGCTTGGATTTCTCACGGTTGACTTTTGATGCAACTTGTTTTGCTCATTTCATGGTCTTGTGGCTACCGTGTGGCTTCTCATGTAGCAGCTTGATGGACTTGTAAATTTGGAAGCATGGAGAAGTAGCTTGGTGAATGGTTACGTGTGGGACCGACTTGTAGTTGTGCTTATGTAGCTGACTTTTTCTTCACATGTCTTGACCGTAAATTATGGTAAATGCCTGGAGTGTCTTGTAACAGCATTAGAATAGCATAAAGTTTGGAATTGTGGAATGTGGGTCGTGTATATTCAAGTGGTTTCTTGGGTGTGTATGTGTTATGTAATTGCAGTAACTTTTTCTATACTTTTTTTGCAATTGTAAATGGGCTTTGGGATAAGAAATGGGCCTTGCTTATTTTTGTGCAACATTTTTGTGATGAATGGGTTTTCATTTTTTTTGTAGAATTTAGGTGTAAATAGTTTATGGCAAGTTTGGATAGAAATGAGATTAAATGGAATTAACAAAAAAATGGTTTAAAAAAAATGGATATGAAAAGTTTTAGGAAAGAAAATGGATTTAAAGTGGATATTGAATAGGTGTAAAAAAATGGATTTGGAAATGGAAATGGTTATTTGGATAATTGTTTATAAAAAAATGGATATTAAAAAAATGGTTATTGAAAAAATAAAATAAAAAGTGATATGGATAATTGTGGATAATTGGATATTGGGCTTTGAAATGAAAATGGGTATTGAAAGGTGACAAAAGGGATTAAAAGTGGATAAAAAATGGTTTAGAAATTGGATAGCAAAAAATGGGAATGGATATGGATCATCGATGACCAATCTTGACTTTTTTTTCAAGCCTCTGATAAAGTGCACACAGCTACCACTGAACAAGCCACAACTGAACAAACCACACAACTTGACAGTCACTGCTTTGAGAAATAGCCCACTGACACAAATGACAGGCAGATGAAGCAAACTTGATAGTTTGACCAAGATTAAGTCAAACATCCATATGAACTAGATTAAGAACAAACAGTCACATTTGACTCGAAATGACTTCATTGTCTTTGACAAACCTGCATAACACACAGAGAGAGAAACTGCAGCAAATTGCAACATATTTTTGGTATTTTGGTTGGAGGTTAGTAATCACAGCCAAGTACAAAGCAGGCAAGAATAATATAAAGATGCCCAGGAGAAACAAAGATTGTTATCCTACTTGTGGTATAAGATGCAAATGAAAAGTGCGAAATCTTAGTCGTAAAAATTAGGGTTCAACAGCTGCCCCTATTTAAGTTTCTTCTATTAGGAGATATAAAGGTTGAAAACTTCGTCTCGACAAGATTGAAGATACTTAAATACAGAAAACCAAATTTTTATCCCTAAGATGCCACAAGATGATATGAATGCAAAGGATGAAACAGACTGCGGGGAAATTGAAACAAAGGATACGGTAAATTGAGTGAGATGACGCGAAAAGACACGTCAGGGAACACAATCTATTTCTGGAGATCTATCAAGGTGACAAGAAGTATCCATCAATAGTTGGAAAGAGAGGGACAAGACCCTGGAAGATGAGTAGTAACATCCAAGAATAACATTGGATAGAAACTACGAATGAGACAAAATATATGCCAATAGATGTCCAAGAATAGCATTGGACAATCAACAAGAAAGTTTCTGGTAAAAAACAACAGCGTCATCCAAGAATAGCATTGGATGGAGGTGAAAAATACTCTATTGGGGGTAAGATATCCAAGAACGGCATTGGATGAAAGGAACTACATCATTCAAGAATCGCATTGAATGGGGCAACAGCAAACATCAAAAACATCCAAGAATAGCATTGGATAGACACAAACTTCCATTTGAACAACTTTATTGGGGACATCCAAGAATGGCATTGGATGGCAAGGTTAAACAATCAGAGATATCCAAGAATAGCTTTGGACTTGGCTGGGGAAAAGGTGTCCAAGAATGGCATTAGACTAAAGGAATCTCAACATCCAAGAATGGCATTGAATGTAGTGGGAAAAGCTCTGGAAAATACATCAGAAGTATCCAAGAATGGCATTGGATAAAAAGCATTCACAATATCCAAGATTGGTATTGAATAAAGTGAGCAGGGACTTTCAGGAATGGCACTGAAAGGTAAAGGTAAATCACTACATTCAGGAATGGCACTGGATGGTAATGAGAAAGACATCCAGGAATGGCACTGAATGCAAAGGAGAAAACTCATTCAGGAATGACACTGAATGAACATATAAAACTTCCAGGAATGGCATTGAAAGTAAAGGTAAATCACTACATTCAGGAATGGCACTGAATGATAGTGAGAAAGACATCCAGGAATGACACGAATGCAAAGGAGAAAACTCATTCAGGAATGACACTGAATGGACAGATACAACTTTCAGGAATGGTACTGAAAGTAAAGGTGAAACTCATTCAGGAATGGCACTGAATGAACAGATAAGACTTTCAGGAATGGCACTGAAAGATATCCAAGCTAATATGATGGGGATTACATAAGAGAGGCAAAACTTCCAGGAATAGCACTGGGAGAAACAAGAAGAACAAGGTATCCAGGAATGGCACTGGAGATCCCAAAGAGACAGACATCCAGGGATGGCACTGGAGTGAAAGAAAACAAAGATCTAGGAATAGCACCGGAATAGAAGAAAACAAACATCTAACAACAGCAATAGATGCACAGGGAAACGACAATATCCAGGAATGGCACTGGAAAGAAAGAAAACAGGAAAGACATCCAGGAATAGCACTGGAATGAAAGAAGACAGGTAAAAGACAACATTCAGGAATGGCACTGAATGAAAAGGCAGGTAAAAGTTTTGGTAGGCGCCAAGTAAGTTGGACTTTGATCACAAGGTAAGATGTTGACAGCTATAGGACCTAGGAAAAATGCATATGAGTGCGAAGCACACTTCGAGCTATGAAAATCTTTCTATGTATGGTATGTGAATTATTTATGTATGCATGCAAATGATAGAGACAACTGAGATAGACTCTTTTGTGAGGGGAGAATGGAACTCTGGTTCCTCAACGCAAGGAACACTGCCCATTCTACTTGGAGAGAAAATGTTGAACACATCTCTGTCACACTTATGAATTGTATCAGGCTGATGGTATTTTGAGGAAAGACATCTTGAGGATTCTTGGAGAAAACTTCCCCAGGTTGATTGACTGATGAGGATAAACTGATCATAGCTTCAGTTTGACTGCTGCAGGGGAAGAATGAACTGATCATGGCTTCAATTCTTGAAATGATTGTTGAAAATAAACTGATCATGGCTTTAGTTGCTATTGCTGGGGATGAACTGTCATGGCTTCAGTTCTTGAAATGACTGTTGAGAAGGCTAAATTCAGTATGGGTCTTGAAAGAGATCTTTTGGTTAACCAATTCTAAGAATAACTTGCACTGAGCAACAAATCTTGGATTGATTCACAACAGGCTCTGGAAGTAATGTGCCCCTGATAGGATCAGTGACCAAGTTTCTCAACTGTTTGAAATTTCTTGATGAGGAAAGTTTTCCTGCAAACAAGATTATTCAAACAAACATGGTAATTTAAATGCAAAGCTCATGCAATTTTTGAAATCAAAAATCATTTTTGGAATGATATTATTGATGTAAAGCAAAATGAATCATTTGTTAAAATACGGTGGTTTAGACATGCAAAGTGAAAGAGAAAGCAAAGGTATGACATCAAAGCAAATGATTGGCAACAAACTTAGGAGTTAGTTTATGCAACCTTGTTGTAGTATGCTTTCAAAAGAAACCTGGCTTCAATTAGGTCTTTTGAAGGTTGTAACGTGGTCTGGTTCACGGTTTTCGAAACAAAAGATATAGGCTCAAAGTTCATTTGTACCCAACCCATTCTTCATGATGATCTCCAGTCGTATGCTCAGTTAATTCAAATTATGCATTCAGGTTCCAAGAGATTTTTGAATTGCAATGATGATGGCTTAAGAGAATTTTTGAGATGGCAGTCACTCTTTCTTACAACATTTTGTTGTTTTTGATGAGGACCTCAGTCGACTCGTTTTGTCTTTGAGGATTTTGGTAACCTCTTAATTTTTCTTTTGTTATCCCTAACTTTTGCCTGAACTGTGTCATTTAAGCTTACAGTCAGCGGGATGCCCCAATTTTTGCCTAAGTCTCCTTCATAGGTTTTGACTTAGTGGGCTTTTCTTTTGATTTTTTTTTTCATTCTCTTTTTTTTTTAAAAGGTAGTGACTGCCTGGCTTAATGATTACAGTGAATCATCGTTGGCTTTTGATTTGAAAGACATCTTCAACACTTCTTTGATGTGTGCGAAGGAAAGCTTGTGATTGCAACCTTTATTGAAAGGTGTCTTGAATGATTCACTTGAATTTGAATGCGTAGTCAAATTAACTGAGAACTACCCATCCCTAGGTTAAGATTGCGGGTTTTTTCATACAGAAAGAAACTCCACCTTCTAGGCTCGAAGGGGTTGACAAGGGATTAACTTCCTTATTTCTCCAGTGTTTAGGAGTTGAAACAATTCATGTACATCATCAGCCAAGTTTTAGTTGAAAGCATACAATCCAGCAATTTCGGGTATTTCGTTTTCATCATCCTCCCTCCAATCTTTGCATAAACAAAAGCTTGATAAAGAAAGTTACCAGGAGATATATTTTTTTTTGTGAAAAAGAAAGCATAAAGATGCACACAGTGGATATAAATGAATTGAACCAAAACATTGTGATGCTCATTTCATTGAAATTACCATGAAAGTACAAATAAAGTTCGAAAGCAAACAGACAATACAATCAAAGAAAAGTGCAAACAGAAAGAAACAAGGCCTAGTGACTAATCAGCAACAAGGATGAGCTGTCCTGTCTAAAATAATGGCTTTAGGAAATGATCCGTCTGAACTGACTCAAACTTCACTTGGCATGCTCTGGCAAAGGATTGTTGACAACATTGGGATTGTCATCAAGAAAAGTCAGAATCTTTGAGTTCACCAATTCTTGTACTCTAGCTTTCAATGCATAGCAGCCTTCCAAGTTATGGTCTGCCCCACTTCGATGGAACTCACAGTGAAGATCAACCCTATAGTCGGCTGGGAGAGGATTTGGAGGAGGAGGTAGATCCCTCGTTGTAATCAAACCTTTCCGAACAAGGCATGGATGCAACTCAGTGTAGGACATCGGGATAGGATCAAAGTTAACCCTGTTGTGATTCTGATTTTGTCCAACAGTCTGACGAGGAGCTTGAACTATTTGAGCATTGACAATAGGAGCAACTGCAGCTACATATTATTGTTGTCTGCGATGAGGTTTCCCTTTAACTGAAACAGCATGGGTATCTCCGTCCTTTTTCTTTTGAAAATTTCCAGCATACTTTTTAGCATCACTAAAGGCTTCAGCATTGGCAATCTTTCCTTTCTTGATACCTTCTTCTAGTCTTTCTCCAATAGTGATTAGGTAAGCAAAACCAGATGATACACTGCCTATCATCTTTTCCCAAAAGAGTGGCTGAAGAGTATCCATGAACAATCCAGTCAGTTCTTTTTCAGCCAAAGGTGGCTCCACCTGAGCAGCTAGCTCTCTCCAGCGCTGAGCGTACTCCTTAAAAGATTCTTTTTCTTTCTGAGACATATTCTGCAATTGACGGTGATCAGGTGCCATGTCCAAATTGTACTTATATTGCTTTAAGAAAGCATCACCCAAGTCCTTCCAGCTTTGGATACGGTTCTTATCAAGTCCCATATACCATTTCATTGAAGCCCTACTCAAGCTGTCTTGGAAACAGTGAATGAGCAATTTGTCATTTTTGGCATGAGCAGCCATCTTGCGGCAGTACATCACCAAGTGGGTTCTGGGACAAGTATGCCCCTTGTATTTCTCAAAATCAGGAGTCTTGAATTTTGGAGGAATAACCAAGTCGGAAACCAAGCACATGTCCATTGCGGCAACGTTAAAGACATCACTTCCTTCCACGGCTCTTATCATTTTGTCCAGAGTTTGCCATTGCTCTCTGACTTCTTAAATGTATCCAGGTTCTCCCTGACTTTCAGATTGTGGACTAGCAGCATGGTACACGAAAGGATTCTCAGGAATAGCTTGAGCAACAAAATGCACAACAGGCTGAGGTTCAGTGAACAATGGAGTTAAAGATACTGGCGAGGCAAACACAGGAGTAGTTGCAAAGGGTGGCGAGTAATTTGGAGGTAACCCAAATTCTGGCCAAGTAGAAGCTGGTTGCTGAGTCAGTGGAGGGTCAACAGCAGCGGGTGAAGTTCAACAATCACAGTCCTCTGAGGTGGTTTACCTCTAGCAATCAGAACTTGCAGCATTTCTGTGGGTCTGGTCATGCCGGCCTTCAACTCATCAATTTCCATTCTGACTTTGGCATTGTGTTGTTCTTGGTTTTTCATTCTCAATCTGACAGCAGCTCTAGTTTCGTAGTTGTGTTGAGGAAACAGCTTGACGGTGAACAGATAACTGAAGAAGGAGACAGTTGAAATGAGTTTCTGGACAACTGGGAAGAATGCATATGTATGCTCATGGATGCAAGAGTGCATGGATGCGACAAACACAAACAAGATCACTCAAAGCACACAGGTTTAAAGGTCTAAGTCACAAGCATGGAGTCAAGGTTAAGAACCAATCCCACAAAGGTATATGCTAAGGGTATAACACCTGCCAAACAAGGTTCTAAAAAAGTTCCCAGAGTCTACAACCCATCTTTCGGATATTATCAATTTCCCAACTGCTTGGTAGTCAATAATATTCTCAAGAGAGTCTCGTCTGAGTATGGTATCGCGTAACAACTGATTCAAGTCTGCACCTGAATAACCACCACACCACGTCCTAATAAGGCCAAGATGGGTTAAGGGTTCTAAAGTCCTTAGCTTCGGGTCCTCGGATCAAGAAGCATAACGGGTTTGCCATTTCTGGTCTGTCATTATTGCCTCTTGGGAGGAGTGCCTCTACTGAGTCCTCGGGAACGGTCACCAGAGTAGACAGCTCTCTAGATCAACACCCCAAAATGCGCAAGACACGCACGTCTGAATATCTCCCAGGAAAACCTCTTCTGGATGTGAATTTCGTGAACACCAAACTTACCAAGACGGCGCGTAGGTCCCACTACTTTCCACCCTAGTCTTAGGTGTACATTCAAGCCTGTGTATTGGGCTTATCTCACCACACAGAAGAATTCCCAAACAGAACAAGCAAGTAACAAGCAAATCAGACAAAAAGTAGTAAATAAATCAAAGTAGGCTAAACCCCTCAAGGGATGGACCAGCAAGAGGTCAATCTGTCCCCAGCAGAGTCGTCACTTTTATGTAGCGGCAAAATCGTGAGTGTAAGCTATTGATTAACTTAAATCGAAAAGCAAGAGTCGCCACCACACTTTTATTTTATCCAAAAAAGGAAAGGAAAAAGAGCGAACAAAACCTACACAAGCTCTACAACAAGAACAAGTGAAGAGAAACCGGGTAAGGGGGTTGGTTACGCAATGGGAAGGTGTTAGCACCCAAAACGTATATAGTACTCTATAGGAGCCCTTTGAAATATCTACTGCTTTTGCTCTGAAAAAGTTTTCTTGAAAAGTGATTGAGGAGATGAGAAGAGAAATTGTTTTTAGGATTTTTGTGTTTGGAGAGACTTGTCGTCTTATGCCTACGTACCCACGATGTGCAATGTAGGATCAAAACCTCGTAGTTCATGGTACAAAGAATGAAATTGGTTTATTTTGGTTGTTTTTAAATGTAAAGACAAGTCGTCATTTCCAAGAGAATAATTCCGCTTAAAGAAATGAATCATGTCTAAAGGTATGAAAAAGTTAAAGAAAGAAAGTGCACGAGGGCACAAAAGGAGTTTGGATGAGTTTGGTGTTTTTTTAAAGTCTTTTGAAAAAGGTGTCAATATGCTTATGTAGTTTACCATTTGTTAAGAAATGAAAAGAAAAGAGCAAAATCACTTGACAAAGTCAAGGTTTGATTATGAAAGAAGTGATAGTTTGAAATCAAGAAGGTTTTGACAAAGAGGGAGAGAGTTTTGAAAATTGAAGAATGGGAGGAGAAGAAGTGACTATCCTAAAGCATAAAGTAAAAGCTAAGGATAAGAAACATCTAACCACAAAAGTAAGCTCCATAGTCTTCGAACCATAATTCCAAAGCAAAGGGAGAAAGGTCCTAAGTCTAAGTCCAAGGTTCCAAGAATTGCATTGGATGTCCAAGGTCAAGGTGTAAAACTCCATGTCCATTGCAAAGGATAGTAACCATAGTCCAAGATTAGAAGCACAAGTTTTTTAGAGGTTTTAGCCTTTATTAATGATTTTGGTCCAAGTGGACAAAGAGAAAAAGGCATAAGCATAAACATGTGTCCAACGGACAAAGGAAAAATTACGGCATAAAAGTAAAAGAGATAAGGAGCGAGAAGGAATTGTAAAAGATTAGTACAATAGTATTGTTAGTAAGTTAGTGATTAGTTATTAGAGTAAGTGATCAATAATAATTGAATAATTGCACTTAGGCCAAGGTTAATGAGAACTCATTAGAGGATTGATAAGACCAAAGCCTCCTAACAACAAGTTTCATAAGTTTTGAACCAAAAGACAAATAATAAACTATTCTTGATAGTTTTCCGAAGCAGGACAAATATTGCGCTATGTTAAGTAATCGTCGAGTAATTTACGGAGTAATTACCCTACAATGAGGTCGGTCAATAGCTCTTTGTGCTAATGCATGCTAGATGAACGATATGTAAATCGTCATCCGAAAGCAATACCGCACGAAAAGAAAAATGGTAACAATCTAGTCTTGATCGAAATTCAACAAAGGAATTCCAAGATCTCTTAGACTTTCATCGATCAAAAAGAAAATATATGAAGAAAAGTGGATCTAACAATTATGATCCACACAAGCAACAAATGAGAATCAAAATGAGAAATCAAAATAAAATCAAGATTAAAAGTGAAATCACATGATACATTTTTTATGAGTTTTCAAGAAATGTTTAGAAAAACAAAATTTAAAATGCAAAGATCTAAATTAAAAAAAAATCCAAAAGGATTAAGAAGAATTATTAAAAAAAAACTAAAAGAAAATAAAATGAAATAAAAAAAAAGTGGGAGGGAGATGTTTGTTTAAAAAAGAGAAGGTGGTGAAGAGCAGGCCCTCACGACCCAAACTTGTTTAAAAAAGGAAAAAAGAAAAAAAATGATATAATAGAAAAACAAATAAAAGAAAAGATATAAGAATCAGAAGCTGAAATAGCTTTATCATCTTCTTCAAAGTGACGCACCACCACCACTGTTCACATGGCGGAGAGAGTTGCGAAAAGCACCACAAAGGAGCGACGGGAGTTGAAATTTGCACAGTTGTGGTCAAAATCGAATGTAGATTCCGAATATGCAATCTATTTCGGATGAAACTCAGACACGGAGGCGAATTTAGAACGAGAGATTTCGCCGGAAAATTCCAATTACTTACGAATTCAGGTTAGAAAGCTTCCAATCTTCTCTTCTCTTCGTCTACCTTTTTAGGTGTTCTTGGATTTGTTGTTGAATTTGTGAAGAGTTGTTGTTACGAATTGAGTTTGTGTTGGAGTATTGAATTGGAATTGAGGAATTGATAAATTAAGGCTGGTATTTTATTTTGACAGGAGTTTAGTGGCTTTTGAAGCTTGAATTATTGAAGAGGGGTGGTGCACAATTTTAAGTGAAATGAAGGATGTATTTGCTGCCGTTTTCAATTTCCTTCGCATATGAAGCGTGAGCTCAGTGTCGTTTTGCACTTATTTTTGCGTTTTAATTTTTGATGCAGGTTTGGAAGGTTTCAGCTTATCACGTGTTTAAATTGGCTGCGTTTTTCTTTTTCTTTCATGTACTGCAGCCGTTGGCTTTCAACACATGTGAAAAAAGGTTGTGATCTTGGATTTATATTTGGAAAATCATGTTTCATTTATGTGATGATTTAAAAATCATTTGAATTTTGTAAAACCAAGAGAAAGAAATATTTTTAATGTTAAAAAACAAATAAAAATATAATTCTTTACAAAAATATCAAATATATGAAATAAATAATATTTTTGTGAAATTTTCTTTGAATAAAATAGTTTAACATTTTTGGGAATTTTCAAAAAAGGAACCATTCAAAAATAATTAAAATTGAGAGAGAAATTAATTTTTTAATTAATTAACTAAAACATGAAAATAATGAAAAATAACAAAAATGAGAGAGGTAGCAAAAAAGGTCTGGGTGGGGTTTGAACCCATGACCTCGTACACAAACACACATGCGCACTTCCACTGGGGTGGTGATACATCCGTGTATCAAAACCACCTCATTAAATCATAAGTCATGCCTTGTTTCTAGGCCTGGGCAAAGCAAGCTTTTGGGCAATTTACGTGAAGCCTCTAACTTTCTCATTTCTCCATGGATTGGGACAAAATTTAGGTGCATCTGACCTAGAATTTCCCAAGGAATCCAATGGTGGTCTTGGTTTTTCAGATAAGGTCCCTATTTTAAAACCCGATAGTGGTTTTGAAATAGGCCAAAATTTTCATTTTCTATTCTAACCCATCATACACACACTAATAACATGGCCAATTGGTTCAAACATAACATATATAACATGTATGAGATGTTTATGATCAGTGGACTTCAAAGCAATGCATAATTCAAAGAGTTCAAGTTGTCATGCACTTACCTTTTGGAGCTTTTTGTGCTATCTGCCAAGTTCCTTGTGCCAGAAGTAATTTGATGCTTTGGACACTCTCAATTGATCCCTTAAAAGCTTTTAGAATGATTAGAACCAGCTGGAATCCTCAAGAACAAGTTGTGGCACTTTCTTGCAAAAGAGGCAAAAATGACCAATATGGCAACTCTCTCAAATGGTGTTCCAGATGAGGGGAACCATTTGGGACAGTTTGAGGATGATATTTGGAGTGTGTTTGAGGCTTTGTTTGGTTTTGGAAGTGACTGAATCTAGGTATGGCTTGGAAAATGCAAAAAAGTCAATTTTTGAGGTTTTGGAGGTTGACTTTGTAATTTTGGTGTTTCAGGTCACATGTGAATGTTTTAACAACTTAGATACAACATATTAGAGGTGTTTGGATCATGAGCTGTGGTGGAATTGCTATCTAACTCAAAAACTCAGAGATACCTTACAAAAGAAGGCATTTTGGCCTAAAGAAATAGATTTTGAGGAAAGCAAGTGTTGTAGTGCTTTGGTGTACTCAAACTGAGCACAAATGAGCTCTATTTATAGTAGAGTAAGTTTGTTTTGCAAGCAATAGTGAATGGCAGCTGCAGCAGGCCTTTGGCCAATGTTGTGCAAAAGGAATCTCAAGTATCCTCTAGCCATTGACTTGAGGTTAGGGCACAGGCCTATGGTCCTATGATTCAGAGCTTATTCTTGACTCATTTAGTTAGGAATATGTCAGTCCATGCCACCTTGGTGTATCCATTAAATGCATTACAACAAAATTGGAGTCTTGGCACCTTTTTAGCCTTTTTAGGTTTGTTATGGCTAATGTAGATTCTTGGACTTTGGAGGCTTGGGGATCAGATCATTCCCTTCTTGTTTTATCCTCAGATGTGTCCAAGTTGATGACAAGGCTTGGATTTATCAAATTTGGACAAATCGAGCAAAATGCACAAATTCTGCCTTGTAAAAGCCAGGTCATGATGCCATGTTCCAAGGGTTGTATCTCCCTGCTCAAATGGAATTTGGAGATGATCTGGTACTTGTTGGAAAGCCCTCATGGGATACTTCAACTTTGATTTTCACCCCTAGACCTGGTTTAACTTGGATCAAGGTGAAAAATGTCCCTACATTTTGAAAAAAGTAAGGCAGATTCAGACTTTTATGAAAATTTCACTAAGTGTTAGAAAAGTGTCATTTTCATGTTTTTTGCCATTTTGATCATTACATAACTCAAAATCCATAAGGAATTGGAGTCTGAGGTAGTTGAAGATTTTGTAGAGTGTAGCAAGACCTATAAATCCAGCTTTGGATCACCCAAAATGGTTGCTTGGATCTCAAGTCATGATCCTTGGAAGTTGGTACCAAGGTTGCCCCTTTTGCAAGAAACCTCACTTTTCTTGATTTTTCTTGGTGAATGATGATCAATACCACACATTAACATTATTTTTGACTTAGGGGAATCACATTTGTGAAAAATTCCAAAAAGTCAAACTTGATTTTGTGCACAGTTGACTTTTTATCAGATAAAATCCAAACTGTGCGATCCTTTGTGAAATCAAGTCCTTGACCTAAATTAAACCTAATGGATTGTTTCCATAGGTGTTATAGGGTGTATTGAATCATGTCCCAAGGTTTGGGAGCATGTCTTGGTCAAAAGTCAAAGGTACAGTTGACTTTTCCCTTCAAAACCCTAATTGTGGTCCAGATGAAATTGAAACTGGTGAACCAAGTTTCTTGGGTCAATCCATTGTTACAAATGGATAAATGTAGTGTATTTGAAGGCCTCAAATCATGTCTTGAGGTCTTGGCTCATGCTTTGCCTCAAAAGTCAACTTAGGGGTGAATTAGGTCAAGAAATCCTAATTCCTGATTTTTGGTAAATGCATCCCCTGAGGTTAAATTGACTTGATGATTGGGTCCATGAGGTCCCTTAGAGCATCTTGGGTCATGCTTTATAGCATTGGCTCATGCCCATAGGAAAAGTTCCATTTGGAGGCCTTGGTCGACCAAAACCCTAATTTGGTGACACTGGCGATCTTGAGGCTTGATCCACTTGGAATGTTGTAACCTGTGCTTGATTCTTGATGTGGGAGTCCGCTTGATCATTTATAGGTGTTTGAGATGTTAGACAAGTTGAGGATCATGTCATTTCTTGATTGATCCTTTGTCTAAGTGCTTTGAGAGGGCTCAAGACCCTAATTCTTGATTGTAGTGGATCCTCAACCATCTTTGAGGAGATTGATGGGGCATGGAAGTATATCCATATTATGGTGATAATTTGCACAATGATGGGAAGTATTGGTGGTCAAAATTTGGGGTATGACAGATGCCCCTATTTAATTTTCTTGGACTTGAAGGTGTGAATGGCAAAAATATTCGGACATTCAGGGTGCAAGAGGATTAAATATCGGAATATCCAAAATTTTGATTGTGGTTATGAATGCTAGTTTGCCCATTCATCTTCTTTTACTAAGCAATGATACTTAGAGAAGGGTAAAACTTCCCCTCGTTCCTGATCTTCAGCCAAGGAACTGGTCTTAGTTTCTGATATAAACTTCCCCTCGATCCGGGTCTTCAGCCACGGAACTGGTCTAAGTTTATTTTGTCAATAAACTTCCCCTCGATCCTGGTCTTCAGCCAAGGAACTGGTCTAAGTTTCTGATATAAACTTCCCCTCGATCCTGGTCTTCAACCATGGAACTGGTCTCAGTTTCTTCTTGTCAAGTTCCTTCCTTGACAAGGGATGCTATGCGTAGCGGTCTTCATCAAACTTCTCGCCGAGTTTTATTGGGGAGATGCCATCTGATGGAAAAAGTTTTGTCATTAGACTTGCTGGGGAAACCCATTCGTCTGAGCTGTAGAGGTGTTCAAACTTCTCTATTAGAGATGCCATTTATTGACTCTACTGGGGAAAACGAGTCTCTTGAAAGACTGCTTTTTGCTTGGTGGTACTACATCATACTTTTCTTCGAGATCTTCTCGGAGAAATGTCATGTGATGTAATCCAATTTGGAGGTGCTGATGACCTTGTTGACAGCAAACCTTTCAGAGAGAAACCGCTGTATTGCCAAGAGTCTTCGGTTGAGGGGCTTTCTCTAGGGATTTTCCTTAAATCTGGGAAAGCGAACATATCATCTTCAATGGTGAAGAGTGACGTTTATTGAATGTCTACTTGTTTTTCAAAGGCTTAACTTATCAATGGGGTCGAGAACCGTCTCCAATCCAGAAATAAACTGGGGGGAGAAATTATTCAGACGATACATTTCCTGACGAGGAAAGAACTGACAAATCGATTGAGAGGACTTTTATCCCTTGGGAACAAGACCGAATGGAGTGATAATAATGCAATATGAATATGAATGTGAATCAATTATGCATGATGTATGTATGTTTATGCTGACAAAACTGACGCGACATATAGACCAATAGATAAATACGACTGGATACTCGACCACTGCGGGGAATAAAAAGTATCACTGGTTCTAGATAGCAATCCTGTCTTACTTAGGAGAGACAGTCCCCGTGGGGAGGAAGAGTTGTTCAATCGGTCTTAGGAGGTAAGAACTCTGTCGGGGATGCCAGATGGGAAAATCACATCTAAAATAGTTGATCCTTCATTCAGGCGTACTAGTTTAGAAGGAGTACTTTGATTCTGCACTTTGAGGTTCAATCACCTTCGGAGAAGCGATCGATGTTCTTTCGATGTTTAACAGTCAAAAGAATTGCCATCTTTATTTTAAACGCAGAAAAATTTTTAACAAGTAAATTCATTTTTGTTTTATTTCAAGAATCATTGATCATGTTAAAATGTCATTCTGTAAAGCTAAAACAAATAAGAATTGCAAACAAAAGCACTAGGGCTCAAATTTTATTGATTGAAAGGAGATCAGCCAAGCGCGTGATTCCATAGAGTATTTACAAAGTTAGAAAATGGTAATTTAAGGGAAAAAGGGCTACATTGAAACATAACGACCGTATTCCTTCTACCAACTTTGAATTCTGGACATCCTGAGCCTCTGTCGAAGATGACCTTGACCGGAGTTTTCTTGATGGATGGCATTACTGCTGGGGGATTTAACCTCGTCAGACGTAGTTACTTGCCATTAATCCCTAATTTTTGCCTGGATTATACTTTGAGATTTCCAATCCATCGGGATGATTTTCGATTGTGTCTCTAATTTTTTCCTGGACTGCCCTTTCGGGTTTTCAATCCACCGAGACGTTTTTTTTAGGCGAAGTATTTCTTGACTACGTCAACATTTGTGGGGTAGGCAAACTCTTCTCCATCCATGTTTGCGAGTCTCAAGGCGCCGCCTGAGAAGGCTTTCTTGACCACATAGGGGCCGTCGTAATTCGGAGTCCATTTGCCCCGGGAATCAGTGAGAAAGGATTGTATTTTCTTGAGCACGAGGTCTCCTTTCCTGAAGACACGGGGTCGGACCTTTTTGTCAAACGGTTTCTTCATTCTTTGATGATATAACTGACCATGGCATAGTGCCGTTATTTGTTTTTCTTCGATCAGGTTCAGTTCTTCGTGTCGAATTTGACACCATTCAGCTTCTATTAGCTTAGCTTCCATCAATACCCTGATTGATGGGATCTCTACTTCTATGGGGAGCACTGCCTCTATGCCATATACTAGAGAGAAAGGGGTTGCCCCTGTTGAAGTGCGGACAGATGTACGATAACCGTGAAGATCAAAAGGCAGCATCTCGTGCCAGTCTTTGTAGGTTACAGCCATCTTTTGAACGATTTTCTTGATGTTCTTGTTAGCCGCTTCTACCGCTCTGTTCATCTTAGGTCGGTAGGGAGATGAGTTATGGTGTTCGATCTTAAACTCAGCGCATAACTCTTTCATCATCTTGCTGTTCAAGTTAGATCCATTGTCAGTAATGATCTAGCTTGGAACACCATAACGGCAGATGAGATTGTTTTTGATAAAGTGGACCATGATTTGTCGGGTTACATTGGTGTATGACACTGCTTCGACCCACTTGGTGAAGTAGTCAATGGCTACCAGGATGAATCAATGTCTGTTTGAAGCCTTGGGTTCGATCATGCCAATCATGTCGATTCCCCATATGGAAAAAGGCCATGGGGAAGAGAGAACTTTGAGATGTGTTGGCGATACATGGATTTTTTCTGAGTATATCTGACACTTGTGACACCTTCTCATGTACTTGTAGCAATCGGATTCCATGGTCAACCAATAGTACCCTTCTTTTAGAATTTTTCTCGCCATTGTGTGTCCATTAGCATGAGTGCCAAAGGATCCTTCGTGAATCTCTTTTATCAGCATGTTTGCTTCTGGTCTATCTACGCATCGAACCAAGACCATGTAAAAGTTTCTCTAATAAAGTGTATCACCGCTTAGAAAGAAGCTGTCTGTCAATCTTCTAAGGGTCTTTCTGTCTTTTCTGGATGCCCCGGGTGGGTAATTTTGTTTCTGAAGGAAGCATTTGATATCATGATACTAAGGTTTGTCGTCTATGACTGCTTCGATTGTGAAGATGTAAGCGGGCCTTTCAAGGCGCATTATGTCAATCTTAGGTATGTCGTTCCATTGAACTACACTAATCATGGAAGAGAGAGTAGCTAGTGCATCAGCAATGTGATTCTCTTCATGAGGGATATAATGAAACTCGATTCTGTTGAAGCATGGTAACAACCCCCTTGCGTAATCTTTATAAGGAATCAGTCCTGATTGGTATGTGTTCCAATCTCCTTTGATCTGATTGATAACCAGGGTTGAGTCTCCATACACATCCAAGTTCTTGATCCTTAAGTAGATCTTTTCTTCGAGACCCATGATACAAGCTTCGTATTCGGCCTCATTGTTTGTACAATTGAATGTCAATCTGGCAGTGAAAGGAATGTGGGTACCCTGAGGTGTTATGATGATTGCCCCAATTCCGTTTCCATAATTATTGACAACTCCATCAAAGATTAGTCCCCATTGGGAACCTGGTTCTGGCCCTTCACTGGGTAGCGGTTCATCGCAGTCTTTCATTTTCAAGTACATGACATCTTCGTCTGGGAAGTCAAATCCGACTGATTCCTAATCGTCAATCAGTTGATGAGCCAAATGATTGGCTAAAATACTTCCTTTGACGGCTTTTTGAGCATAGTACTCTATGTCGTATTCTGATAACAACATCTGCCAACTGGCGATCCTTCCCGTGAGAGCGGGTTTTTCAAAGACATACTTGATCGGATCCATTTCGGAGATTAACCAAGTAGTGTGACAAATCCAATACTGACGAAGACGTTTGGCTGCCCAAGCCAGAGCACAACAAGTTTTCTCGAGCATAGTGTACCGAGTTTCACAGTTGGTAAATTTCTTGCTTAAATAATAGATGGCAGACTCTTTTCTTTTGGTCTCGTCTTGTTGGCCAAGTACACAACCTATTGAGTCTTCCAAGACTGTTAGGTATATGAACAATGGTCTTCCCTCCACTGGAGGTGATAGAATTGGTGGGTTCAACAGGTATTCCTTGATACTGTTGAAGGCTTTCAGGCAGTCTTCTGTCCATACGCAGTCCTGATTCTTTTTGAGTAATTTAAAGATTGGCGCGCATGTCGCGGTCATGAGGAATATGAATCTGGAAATGTAATTCAAATGCCCCAGGAATCCTCTGACTTGTTTTTCAGTCTTTGGAGAAGGCATTTCTTGAATGGCCTTGACTTTGTCAGGATCAACCTCAATTCCTTTCAGGATGACGATGAACCCTAAAAGTTTCCCCGAGCGGACACTAAATGTGCATTTGTTGGGATTCAAACGAAGTTTGTACTTTCTCAGATGCTCGAATAGTTTTGACAGGTGGGTCACATGATGCTCTTCTGTCTTAGATTTGGAAATCATATCATCGACATACACTTCTATTTCTTTGTGTATCATGTCATAAAACAGAGTAGTCATGGCCCTTTGATAGGTTGCCCCGGCGTTCTTCAAACCGAATGACATTACCTTGTAACAAAAGCTGCCCCACGGGGTAATGAATGAAGTTTTCTCCATGTCTTCCGGCGCCATTTTTATCTGATTATAGCACGAGAATCCATCCATGAAGGAGAATACTTTGAACTTTGATGTACTGTCTACCAGCATATCTATGTGCGGTAGGGGAAAGTCATCCTTTGGACTGGCTTTGTTCAGATCCCTGTAGTCTACACACATTCTGACTTTTTCGTCCTTTTTCGGAACTGGTACTATGTTGGCTAACCATTGAGGATATTCTGACGTGGCAAGGAAACCCGCGTCAATCTGTTTCTGCCCTTCCTCTTTGATTTTGATGGCCATGTCCGGGTGAGTTCTTCTCAACCTTTGTTTTACTGGCAGACATTCTGATCTTAACGGTAGATAATGTTCCACGATGCTGGTGTCCAACCCTGGCATGTCCTGATAGGACCAAGCAAACACATCGGGAAATTCTTTGAGAAGTCTTATCAAATCTTCTTTGATAGTCGGACTGAGCAGTGCCCCAATCTTGACTTATTTTCTCTCTTCTTTTGAACCCAAGTTAAGCGTTTCCAATGGCTCTTTGTGAGGTTCAAGGGACCTTTCCTCTTGTCTGAGTAATCGGGAGATCTCTTCTGAAATTTCTTTGTCATTTTCTTCTTCAGCCTCAAATACCGGGAATTCAAAGTTGGGAGAAGTCATCGGATCGTATGTTTCAACGGGGTTTAAAAAAAGCAATCTGCATGACGTGATGATTTTTTTTTAGAAGAGATGGAGAGAAATGCAAGAGTGTGTGCAGTGTATTCACTGAAAAATGCTTGTTTTTTATTTTTGAGTTTGTTTTTTAGGATTACCATTTTCTTGAAAAAGCAAAAAGTGAAAACAGCAATAAATGCGGAAATTACAGAATGATGTTATTTTATTTATGATTTTGTCGATTCTTGAAACTACAACCCTATAAAACAAACTCTGTCGCTTTGGGCGAAGCAAAGAGGGACATTTACAGAGAGTGAGCCATGTCAAAACATCTGTTTCACCTGGGCAGGGTGAAAGGTTAAAACAAAGACGGCAATTACTTAGACTTATGGACGACTTTCGGGACATCGACAGCAACCCATTGGCGGCGAACTCCTTGGTGAATCACAAAGTCTGGTACCTTCTTTCTTGGTTTGTCCTCAGAAATGACGCTGATTCTGGGCGGAGCAGGATCGCTGGAGTCTTCCTCCCAAGCAGAGTTATCGTAGACGAACTCTTCTGTTGTATCTTGCACAGTGTTTTCATTCTCAGGTGAATCTCCCCATCCAGTAGGCTGAATGTCTTCGAGCCTGATACGAGAGCTTTCAGGAGCGGTGTACTTGACCAAGAAGTCGTACTTGCCACTTGGTTGTCCTAAGGTATCCCATACTTCGGTGGAACTGGAGGAGTCATCCTTCTCGATGACGTTGACCTCAGGAAAAGCATAGTTGATAAAATCTAGTCCTGCAATCTTTGCAGATTCATCATTGTGCGGGATATCTTCTGAATGTCCTGAGTAATGATCCCATGAAGTGGCGGGGACGCATGTATTCTTTTCAATGATGCTCAATTGATACGCATCATTTGGCTGACTCTTTTTCCCCAAGTCTCCTAGGTACGGCTGCCAGATAGGCAGGCCATCCATTGGGTCATAATAGTCATAGTCGAAGTTGTCTTTCATCAGAGTGTCCTCCTCTAAAGAGTTTGGTGGAGCACGACATCGTTCTGGATCACAATCACCGTACATCATCTTGACGTCTGATCTAGGTATATATTTCGGACTTTGCGCGGGATAGCAAAATGGTGTAGGCGTTTCTTCCTGAGACATATAACTGTCCTCGTTGAGATAGGACTTTCACTCTTCATTTGTATCGGAGGAGTCACCCTCATTGAAGGCATGTACTTCTTGAGACACTGGGTGAAGGAAGCCTCCACTGTGGAAGAAGTCCTGAATGGGATGAAAACTTTCATCGTTAGTAGCAGTCTGGGTACAGGTTGAAGAGAAACCAAAACCTTTCTTTGTCTTGTTATCAGTAGGCATGACAAGCTGTCCCCATCCTTTTGTGTTGTTATTCTCGATCACTTTGAGAGCATCTTTGTATGAGGAAATCGATGTTCCTTTCTCTGGTGGATTCTCATTGCTCATCGAAAGTGATTGGAACTGGGTTCCAATAACCTCCTCGGGTTATAAACAGGATGATGATGATAAGTTGCTCACGATTAAGGCTTGCTCCCTACAGACTGTGACTAGTTGGTCGTTCTTGACGAACTTCAGCTTCTGGTGATGTGTCGAAGTGACTGCCCCGGCCTCGTGTATCCAAGGTCTTCCTAATAAACAGCTGTATGCTGCTCGAATGTCCATGACCTGGAAAGTGACTTAGAAAGTGTGAGGACTGATAGTTATGGGAAAATCAACTTCGCCGATAACTGTTTTTCGGGATCCATCAAATGCCTTGACGATGACTTCACTGCCTCTCATCGGAGATCCTTGAAACGATAGTTGCATTGAAGTAGATTTTGGTATAACATTCAGAGCTAATCTGGTATCTACCAGTACGTTGGCTAGGGCATCATCCTGGCAGTTGACTGTAATGTTGAGTGCCATATTGTGATTTTTACCTTCTTCTGGCAGTTCTTCATCACTGAATCCCAAGTTGTTGCAGGAAGTGATGTTGGAGATGATGCTGTCAAATTGTCTTATTGTCACATCTTGTTCCATAAAGGCTTGCTCTAAGACTTTCTATAGAGCTTCTCTGTGAGCTTCGGAACTGAGCAAAAGAGATAACACAAAGATTCTCGACGGAGTTTGCAACAGTTGGTCCACAATGTTGTACTTGCTTTTTTGGATGAGCTTCAGCATCTCGTCCCTGTTTTTTATAAGTTTTGGGTTACTGGATTGCCCGACTGGTTGGTTTGGAACTTCTGTTTGAGGTTCCTTTTCCTTGGTGGGTCTCCAACTCCTCTGTTGAAGATCCGGCCGCTCCGTGTTACCCGACTGATGTTAGCAATGTTTACGACAGAGGGTAATGGAGTTTCCTTTCCATTCTCGATTGTTGTTGCACCGTACTTGTAAGGGATAACCACAGGAGCCTTTTGATCTTTCTGACCATCGTAGCCGGCCTCAATTGTTTCGAGATTTAGAATTTTTCTACCATCAAGAGGAACTCTTGATTCATGGAGTAGAGGGATTATGGCGCATACGTCTTTGGTCACTTCTCGTTTAGGGATTAAGACAACGTCTTTGTTTTAATCAGGAAGATAGTCTTGCATTACATTGATCGACCCAGAGCTTGAACATGGTCGAATCTCTTTGTGGTCCAACTAGTTTTGAAGGGCTGCTCGCATGAGGTAGCATCCTTGGTTGTTCTCTGAACAAACTCTACAGCGCTCATAGTTGTGTGGTGGCACTCGGCCACGTCTGCTTTGTATGCAGTGCAACCTTACTAGATCTGTTTCCATTTATCGAACATCCTGGCCTTGCTGCCTAGTAGGGTTTCCGTCAGTCATACTAATCTGTTGGGTGCCTTCATCTAGATAGATCGGAAGCCACCAGTGGTTCAACAGGTGTTGAAGTGTTCTTTGGACAAATGCACATCCTTGGTCGTCTTCACCACACACTTTACAATTCTGATAATCATGTGACGCCAGAAAACTGAGCCTGACTTGCTTAGCGTGTAACTCTACCAGACTGGTATTCATCAAGCGAATATCAAAGATTTGAATCATATTAACTTGATAATGACTTCTATTACGGTAGTCCTGAATCCATCTGAGATCCATCTGACGCTGGAGGGCCTCTTGTACAAAAGAGCATCCCTGATTGTTTATTGAGCAGATCGAACAGGAATTGTAATTGTGTCGTGGCAGATCATGATGCTGGCTTTGCCTAGAGTGCATTTCCACCTAGTTGACATTCATTGCTAGAATGTTGTGGTTCTGGATGATGTTGGAATTTGTATAAGTCATGTCGACCTCACGGATTCAGTGGTCTTGGATCCACCCGAGATCTATTTGTCCTTGTAGAGCGGATTGCACTACGGAACATCCTTGATTATTCTTCGAGAAGATATCACACTAGTGATAATTGTGAGACGGTACATGACCGTACCGCTCTGTCTGTAATGCATCTTGACCAGATTGGTTCCTAATAGGAGTACATCATGAATTTGATAGCTGTGGTTAGATTATTCCTCTATCAAATTTACTGCAGCCTTCTCGTGTTGAGGTAACGGGTTCGTCTGAACATTTGGATTTGTATCTTTGAAAGATAATACCCCTTTCCTAACAAGCTTCTGTACGTCGGATTTGAAGTTGAGACATTTTTCAATGTTGTGTCCCGGTCCTCCTTGATGATAAGGGCAAGTTTGATCTGCTTTGAACCAAAATGGCGAATTTTCTGGTACTGTAAGAGGAGACCTGGTTTGGACATGCCCCTTGACCAGTAGTAGTGGAAGTAGTTCTGCGTACAACATCGGTATAGGGTCGAACCCTGGTGGTCGCATTGTACGGTTGTTGTTGTTGTACTGAGGACGAGCCTGCTGAAGAGGTTGTTGTCTCCTTTGCTGATATTGTTGTTGATTAGGTTGGCTCTGAGCAACCTGAGGTTGATACGTTGAAACAGGTGCAGGGTTGATAGTAGGAGTTACTGCTGCTACTGGTTGATACTGTCACCTTTGCTTTTTGAGAGATATATTATCAATATCTTGCTCTTTTTTCTTAGGGAAAGTATTACCGTATATTTTGGTACTGCTTGATGGTCTTGTATCTTTGACCAATCGTCATTCTCGGACTGCTTCTTCAAGGCGTACTCCCATGCTTACCATTTCAGTAAAGACATTGGGTGCACTTGCAACAATTTGGTCGTAGTAGAATGAGCTCAAGGTTTTCAAAAAGATATTTGTCATCTCTTTTTCCTCAAGAGGGGGATAAATCTGGGCGGCAATTTCACGCCATCTCTGAGCATATTCCTTAAAGATTTCTTTGTCCTTCGGCAACATTGCTCTGAGTTGATCTCTGTCTGGTGCCGTGTCTAGGTTATACTTATACTGTTGAATGAAAGCTGCCCCAAGATCTCTGAAAGTAACGATCTTGGTGCAGTTTAAACTCATGTACCATTTGAGTGCGGCACCGATTAAACTATCTTGGAAATAGTGGATCAGTAGCTGTTGATTCTCTGTCTGAGTTGACATCTTCCGAGCGTACATCACCAAATGACTCTGAGGGCAAGAGTTACCCTTGTATTTTTTGAAGTCAGGCTCCTTGAATTTGTGTGGGATCTTTACATTAGGGACCAGACAAAGGTCTGCGGTGTCCTTTCCAAATAAATCCTGACTGCCAATGGCATGCAGTTTCTTCTGCATCTCTAGGAATTGTTCCTGGAACTCATTCATTCTGTCGTACATACCTTCATTTCCACCAGGGATTACTTGTGGAATCTGTCCTTCCGGGACAGTGTGTACCACTAGTTGTGGTATAGTCATTACGGCGGTGACCCTTGATGCTTCCCTATCCCGAAGTTTGTAACCTTCAAGAGTTTCTATCGTCACTCTTGCGTCTTCGCTTTCCCGAAGTTTGTAACCTTCAGGCCCAGCGGTTCCTGTTGCAGTTTCCGGGTCTTCCGTGACCGGCGGAATATATCCTTCAGGGATAAAGTTGAGAGGCATGCCCCAGGGACGATCTTTAGGCATGTTGTACCGAGGATCATATGTCTCCACAATGGGTGTAGATGTGATCTCCGAGATCACAGTTCTTTGTTGTTGTCTCTGAGCTGTTGCCAAGGATTGCATGTAACTGTGAAGTTTTCTCAAATCTTCTTTCAGAGCGTCGATTTCTTCTCTCAGCTCTCTGTTCTCTTCCTCGAGATCGTCCATTTTCTTTTGTCGATTGGCCCGAGTATTGTACGAATGAGACAGTTTGACTCTAGAATCGTGACACAGACGTGAGACTCGAAGATAGGAGAAATACGTTATGCTATTATGATGAATGATATGCAAAGAAATATTTTTAGTTTTGTTTTATTTGAAAGAAACTTCAACAAATAAATTGCAAATATCATACAGTGGGGAGACCCCATTTTATTGAATTCGAAAGATTGCGGAAACGAAAATACAGTATTTTACAAAGTGCTGTAAAAGGAAATGTCTAAGCTTATGGATCCTGAGTCCTCTCAAAGGAGAGCTCAGGTGCTGGTTCTGGTATTTTCCTTTTCTTTGACTGGGGTTCTTGAGTCGTTGTCAGGTTGTTAGTCCTTTGCCAAGTGAAAGGAGCGAGCAAATTTCTTCGGTCTTCTTGATTTTCTACAACATGTTGCTCTAATGTCTTAATCAGAGCGTCCTTTTCTTTTAACAGTTGCTAAATCTTGGTACACTCCACATTGAGGATACGATATTTGTTCTTCCAAGATTTCTTTTCCCGTTGAACTTTGTTGAGAGTGACCTGGAGTTTTTCTGCGTCAAACATGAAATAAAGGGCAGATTCCTTTAACGGAAAAACTTCTTGACGAGGGTAGGGCATCTTCAGTTTGAGGGCTCTAGTTTGTACCCAGTGGAGATAAGGTTCCACAGAGACACAGTCTGGTTTTCCTAGAGACTATTTTCCTTTCATGTGAACATGTTTCCAGGCATGCACTATTTCTGTCTTTAGTGCCCTATCATTTTCTCCTTCCTTGAAGAAAAAACCTTCCATATGAACATTACACGGGATATGCCTCATCGGGTATCCGAGTTGACGACGAACCAAAACTGGATGATAGTTGATTCCTCCTTTAGTTCCTATGAGAGGTACATCAGGGAAATTTCCACAAAGGTCGATGATTCTTATCCCGTCATAGATCCAATTATACCAGTCTATGTCAGAGTTGGTAAGAGACATGATTCTCTGTGACCAACGTAGAGTACTCTTATGATCCCAAAAAGTAGCAGACTTGGGTAAGTGAGAAGTGAACCACTTGTAAAGCAAGGGTACACAGCAGGTGATCATTCCTCCGCTGTACAAATTCCTTAAGTGTACAGAATGATAAGCATCTGCGAGCAAGGTTGGTACGGGGTTTCCAATCAGAAATATCTTAATGGCATTGATATCAACGAAGTTATCGATGTTGGGAAAAAGGAAAAGCCCGTATGTGAGTAGAACACAGACATCTTCGAAAGCAGTAACGTTTCCTATACTGGCAATGTACATGGCTTTCTCTACCAAGAACTTGGCTGGTAAACCTTGGATTCCTTCCTTAATGGTCATGTGAGTCTTGACTTCTGACTCGTCCAAATAGATTGCTCTTGCAATGGTTTGATCCTTTGGAATTTCTTCCAGTCCAGAAAAGGGAGCTTGGTCAGTGATAGGTAAATCAGTCAGGTGAGAATACTCCTCGAGTGTTGGTGCTAGTTGATAATCCGGGAATGTGAAACAGTGATAAACTGGATCATAAAACTGAATTAATGTAGACAGGATTCCTTCAACTACATAGACCCTTAACAGAGACAGTAGTCCTCCTTACTTAGCTCTGAAGGCATCAGGGTTGGTGATCATCCTTGCCAGCCCTTTTAAATCCTCTAATTTTGGAACCTTGAAGGTGTACTTGTGCGTCTTCCTTATACCGAAATCCATAAAAAAATCTCTCTCTCTCTCTGATATTTGCGATCATTGTTTTAGTTTAATTTTGAAAAAGAGAGAAGAGAAAAGAAGATTTTTTCTTTGTTTAAGAGTTTTTTAAATAAATGCATGAATGCAGCACACAAAAACATAGAAAAAACATGGGTTCAAAGGTTCAGCGTCACGAGCATGGAGTCATGGCTCTACCCATCCCCAAAGGTTGTACTATGGTGAAGTTTTGTACCTGTACTCAAAATCATTGACCCCCTAGGGATAACAACAGTAGGTTGGTTCACCCGAGCGAGCTGTAGCATCTTAGGGTAATCTCAATTGAGTGTAGTATCGCGTGACAACTATTTCCGATAGCTACTTGTTGAAACAGTATATGTGGGGATGTTTCTATCGTATCCACAGAGATTGTGTATATTACCGTCATTCACTAGTCAAGGGCATTTCAAACTTTAATGTAACAAAGGTTTTTTGTTTCGTTTCGAAGTGTTTGCATTAAATTTAGAAATCAACGGTAAAAATATTGGTTTTAGGGTTTTTTATAAAAACATGCTAAGATTAGATTTCGTTAATCCGTTTCATACATATCCGATTAATCAAGCATATGAACTTAGTTTTGATCAATACACCCGCGTATCCTCGCGAATAAGTTTATGTCTAAAGCAAATTCGTGAGTATCGTTGTTTAAATCGTTAGATAATGTCTCATGCTAACAATTGAAACAACGATCGTTAAGATCAATACAAAGCGAATAATGAATCCCAAATCTATGTCTAGAGTTTGGTTTTTAAGAGATGAAAATATTAGGTCATGACTTGTAAAATCTATGTCTAGAGTGATACAAACCACACATACATCATTAAGAACAAATAACTTCATCTATATTGATCATAAACCTTGTTCATATACAAAAGATCAAAAGAAATACATATGATCAAGATCAACTACATCTAACCTTAACACAAGAGGTGCTTAGCTACTCATTTTCATGGTAGCTTGGGTGAGAAGTTTCAAGAGGAGATGAAAGAACATCCGAGTCCAATAATCGAGATTGGATGTGACTTCAGCTTCTCTATGTGAAAATTCACTCTTGGATGATCAAATTTCCGAAAAATATGTTTTGGTGTGAAAATATCAAGTTATGATCCCAAGAAAAAGTAAAAATCTATTTATAATACATTTGGGATCTGCTACATTCGCACTGCGAATGAATCATTCGCCTAGCGAATGAATCATTCGCCTAGCGAATGAAAGAAAATGGCACCTTAAGTGCCTCTGAGAGTTAAACCACCCCAGGCTGTCTTCGCGGGTTCGCACTACGAACCATTCATTCGTAAAGCGAACCATTCGCCAGCACATTCGCAAAGCGAATTTTGGGTCCTTTTTCCACTGCCTCCATTCGCCAGGTACTTTGCAAAGTGAGCTAACCAGCGAACATTCGCTGGGAGTTTGCAAAGCGAACTTTAGGTTATTTTCCCTCTGCCACATTCTGGAGCTATTCGCTGGGACACTCGCTACTATTTGCAAAGCGAACCTTCGCTGGCACCTTCGCCAGATTTTGTAAAGCGAACACCCTGTTGTTTTCCTCTTTCTTTGGTAGCTTGTATCAGCTCTTTGTGTCTCAATTCTTTAATCAATTATTGTACTTTTCTGCACAATAACACACACATTACAAGCACCAAAGATATAAATACAATGCATGAAAAATAACAACAATTCACTCCTAAAATCCACAATTAAACATAGAAAAGTGTTGAAAAATGCCAAGGATCATATACAAATATATAGCATGTTTGACATCTAACAAACTCTCCCCAACTGACTCTTTGTTTGTCCTCAAGCAAAGTATGCCTCTCATTGACACAAGAGGAGTTGCTCGAGCATTAGAATCAATCCAAGCAAAGATAAATGGCTCAAATAAACAACAATTGTAGCAAAGCATAATTACACAATCCTAGAATCGACAATGCAAAAGAACTTGATTCTTAAAACAAGTCTCAGATAATTTTTCAAGAGACAACTAAATCATCATGTTCATGTCACTCTAACACTCCTCTTCAAAAAAGAATTGAAGGAAATTACGCGTTTGCAGCCGCGGGGAAATTTCGCTCAAATGACAAATGAAGCAAATACTAAGCAATTCATACAATATTAATCAATCATAAGAAATCATGGAAGTAACAGATCACTAAGGGCTTTCATCGGTTGTAACTTGGTCGGGGTTAAAAACAAGGGACATATGTACACGGCCATTGAAACAAGAAAGGGTTAAGACTATGAAGAGCATTTCTTTTTTTTTTTTTTTAATTTTCTATCTGGTTCTATCTTTATTTCTTTCTTTCACAATTCATTCTCTTCTTTTGATTTTCTTTTCTTTTTGTTTTTTTTTTCTACACATATTTTTTTTTCAATTTCTTTGTCTTCGAATGCATTGTATCCCCAAATCCCTTTTCTCTTTTCAAAATAAACCATTCTCCCCAACTTCAACCTTGCCATAATCCTAGCTTAAATGCTCTTCAAAATGAGTTAAAATCAGGTTCATGATTCAATAAAAAATTTCAGGTCAAAAGAGGTTCGAATACGCGCACAGTCACAAGGTGAATTTAAATGTTTTAGATATGGTGGTTATACTCAAAGTGCAAAAACATTGCCTTGATCATTTCTATGCTTCCACAGATTCAAAACAACAAGCAAGATAAAGCATGAATTATAAGTATCAAACAACATTCTTCATTAATCCAAAGCATTTAGTATACATGGAGGTTTCTCACTTTTGTGATTTTTGGACCTAAATGACACAAGCAATCAAATGAAGTTGTAACAGGAAACAAAATTTTCATTTGTACAAAGACAACAAAGTTCCCATTCATTATAAATTCTAGAACTAGGTAACTATGTACCTTGCCACAACATCATGCTTAAAGTACTATCATTGTCATCCAACTTGGAAATATTTTCTTTGATGATCACTCAACACCAACCTAAATTTCTTCCACAAAACATCCAAAAGTTGGAAATATTAAATTTCCACAAGCATACCAACATAAAACAATAAAAAGAATATCAACAACTTAAGAGTTAAACATTCATAAGCTGAAGAATTCAACTCTTAATAACAATTAACACAAACGCATACCAACATATTTAAGTGTTGAGCATTCGTAAACTAAAGAATTCAACACTTAATAACTATATTTAAAACTGAAATATTAGTAAAATTAAAAGCAAAAATTTTTTTATTGGAAAACAACATGCATTACTAATAATAATAATAATGTACTGGTGTGAAAACACCTACACAGTCAAAAGTACCTTAGCGGTACAAGTACATCAATAACAAAATAATCCACAAAGTGGATAAAGTACATCAATAAAAACTGAATACAAGAAAAACTTCACTTTGATGCTCAAATGAAGTACAAAATCATCATCACAAAAAAAAAATCAGTCATCCTCGGACTCTGTAGCATACACCTCGGTCTCCTCTCCTTCCTCAGAGCCAGATACCTCCACATCTCCACCATCTCCCCCCTCATCAGCATCATCATCAGCAGGACCAGCCGCATCCTCTCCCCCTCCGAATACTGGCCTGGTCTCAGGCCAACCAGCGTGTGCAAGGAACTGCTCCCTCGACATCATAGAATGCTCAACAGCGGGATCGCGAATCTGAAGCTGGAGTACCTGCATAGAATCATGTAAGTCTAACATGGCGCGCTGAGAAGCCGTCATCCAGTCCCAATTGTACTGGCAGATCTCTTACTGATAAGGATAAAAATTTTGTGACCCAGAAGCATCTCCACCACTTGTGCCAGCCTCAACACCAGCACCAGATGACTCACTCCTAGTCCCCTTTGGCTTGCAGAATTTGTCGACATATCGATCATCAATAACCGACGGGATCGTGACCTGGCGGCGTGCAGGAATATTAACCCCAGCTTCCACACACAATGACATGATAAGACAAGGGAATGCGAGAGGGGCATTTTTCCGAGAAGCGTTACCCCCAAGACCACTCTCCACAGTTGCCCTTATCTCATCGGCAATTATTCGCGCCACATCAATCTGCACGTTCATTAAGATGCTATGGACTAGGTGAGCTAATGGAATAGTGATGGTTGAGGAATGCGATTTTGGCTTGATATTGGTTACAACCAAAAGCAATATGAGTTGGGCCAAAGGTTGCATGTCCTCCCGCTGGTACCTAATAGCAACCCCAGATGGGTTGAGTTAAACATTCTTTCCCGGACGCAAAAGGTCTCTGGTTATTTGAGGGATATCTCTGTGAAGGCGAAGATCTTTATGGTAATCATCAATCTCACTGGCTCGTAATGGCAGAGGACTTCAAGAACAATACTTATGGTCCTACGGTCAAATCTCATAGTTTCCCCCCAACCACAGTCATCCAACTAAACAGGTCGCCATCATCAAGGAGGGTGTTCCCATAGAACTTTCGGACAATTTCCACATTATAACTATCGACTGGAGTTATCAGCCGATCCCATTTTTTTTGCCTCCAAGAGAGCAGCGACAGCTCGATAACTCTCTTGGTCACTTAAATTAAACCTCTTTTCCGCTAAAATTGTTCTTTTTTTCAATGTCAGATATCTCGCAGCTTGTTTGGAACCTTTAAATCGAGTATCATCGAACCGGATCGGCACTTGTCGCGATGTGGTTGATTTTTGCTTTTTAGCGGGATTAGTCTTAGGACCCATCTGCACACATCAACTAACCAAACAACGCAAAGCACCAAGACAGCTCATTAGAATTTTGAAGCCAAACAAAAATCAGAACTGAAACTACCTAAAAAAAATCAAAATTCAGATATGTTCGCTCCCGCACTGTGAAGGCTGACGAACATTCGTCCCAGATTCGCTTTGCGAAGGTCTGGCGAATGCTCGCCCAAGTTCGCAAAGCGAACAGAACAGCGAACACGCGAAAAATGCAGAAAAACAACAGCCATGCCTCCTATCTTCAGAGCTCCATTTATCATTTATCATTCCTATTCTAAGGCTTGCAGAAAATTCAACATGCAATGACTCAAACCATAAAAAAGAAATTAAACCCTAATATTACAAATGTCTTTAATGTACATCGCAACCCTAACCATATCTAACAGAAAGTAGCAAGGAAAAGAGATGCAAACCTGAACTAGAAAATGGAATTTGGGGGAAAAACAAGTGAAATCTGAGCAGCAAAAGGCACGTGAGGAAATTTGAGTTCTTGGGAGTTTGTTTGATTGAGAGAGGCAAGAGTGGGATTAGGGTTTTCCCCCTCAAGTGTTCAGCAATTGAAATGGGTATTGGGCCCAAGTGTTGGCCCACCCAAATAATTAAAACCCCCATTTTTTATGAGGTGGCAGCAAACACACATGTCCTGTCTCACTGGGTTCGCAAAGCGAACTGGCTGGCGAATGCTCGCCCCAGGTTCGCAAAGCGAACACCAGCGAACATGACAGGTTTTGCAAATTTTTTTCTTCTGCATTTCTGCCACCTTCTCAATCATTTAACTATCAAACATCATAAAAAAATAACTAAAGCGATAAATACTTACAATGTTGGGGTGCCTCCCAACAAGCGCTTGTTTAACGTCGGCTAAGCTCGACGGTCCAATGCAACCTCAAGGATCGCAAAACGGCATAACGGAGGGATTCCACTCGAAATCACCACCGAGATAAATCTTTAACCTCTTACCATTAACAGTCTAACTCTCATTTGACTTTATGTCTTCAATGATTATTACCCCATAATGTTTAATCTCACGAATCCGAAATGGACCAGACCACTTAGATTTCAATTTACCTGGGAACAATTTTAATCGAGAATTGAAAAGTAGGACCAGTTGCCCTACTTCAAACTGTTTGGTCACTATTTTCTTGTCATGGTAAGTTTTGACTCGATCTTTATACAGTTTGTTGGAATCATACGCTTGGAGGCGCAATTCCTCCATTTCATGCAATTGTATCTTTCTCCTTTCTCCGCTTAAAGTTGGATCAAAATTCAGAAATTTCAAGGCCCAAAATGCCTTATGTTCCACCTCCACCGGTAAATGACAATTCTTACCATAGACCATTTTAAAAGGTGTGAGACCAATCGGAGCTTTAAAAGATATGCGATAGGCCCACAAAGCATCGTCTAGCTTATTTGACCAATCCTTTCTTGAGGATGACACTGTTTTTTCCAAAATTCTTTTAACTTCTCGGTTTGATACCTCCGCTTGCCCATTGGCCTGTGGATGATATGGTGTCGCAACTTTGTGCTTTACACCATATTACTCCAAGGCTTTTTCAAGCTGGGTGTTGCAAAAGTGGGATCCTCCGTCACTTATCAACACCCTCGGAGTACCAAATCGAGAAAAAAATGTTCTTTTTCAAAAGTTTTATCACAGTTTTTCGGTCAGCTTTAGCACATGCTATTGCCTCTACCCATTCGGAAACGTAATCAACTGCGACCAAAATATATTCATTGGAAAACGATGATGGAAAAGGTCCAACAAAGTCGATTCCCCAACAATGAAACACTTCAATTTCCAACATGTTTTGTAAAGGCATTTCATGCCGCTTTGAAATTCCACCACTTTTTTGACACTTGTCACAACTTTGCGCATGCACATGCACATCTTTGAATAAAGAAGGCCAATAAAAGCCCGATTGAAGGACTTTCGTTGCCGTTCTTAATCCGTTAAAATGTTCTCCATACGGAGAGTTGTGACAATGCCAAAGTATGCTCGTGGCTTCCTCTATTGACACACATCTTCTCAAGAGGTTATCGACACCAAGCTTAAACAAATGTGGTTCATCCCATACAAAAGACTTGGCATCCGATAAAAATTTCTTTTTTTGATGGTGAGTTAGCCCATCCGGTATTAATCTGGCGGCTTTGTGATTAGCCATGTCGGCAAACCATGGTCTAACTTGCACCATAAACAAATTTTCATCCGAAAATTCCTCTTTGACCTCTACTTCATTTTTGGTCACTTCAACATTTACAAGGCAGGATAAGTGATCCGCCACCAAATTCTCAGATATTTCTTGTCACGAATTTCTAAATCAAATTCTTGTAACAATAGGATCCAACAAATTAGCCTTTGTTTAGAATCAGGCTTGGTAAGCAAATACTTAATCTCCGTGTGATCCGTGTAAACGACAACTTGTGACCCAATTAAATAAGAACGAAATTTTTCCAATGCATACACTATCGCAAGCAACTCTTTTTTAGTTGTTGCATAGTTTATTTAAGCTTCATTTAAGACTTTGCTCGCATAGTGTATAGCATGAAATTTTTTTGTTTTCTGTTGACCCAATACCGCACCAACCGCATAATCGCTCGCGTCATACATGAGTTCAAAATCCATTTCCTAATTGGGCGCGACGATTATGGGTGTGGTAGTCAAACTTTGTTTTAAAGAATTAAAAGCGAACATGCAAGACTCATCAAAATCAAAGGACTTATCTTTGTTGAGCAGATTGCTCAAAGGCTTTGCTATCTTTGCGAAATCCTTGATAAACCTCCGATAAAATCCCGCATGTCCAAGGAAGCTCCGTATACCTTTCACATTCAACGGTGGTGGCAATTTCTCAATAACATCAACCTTTGCTTGATCAACCTTAAGGCCCTTTGAAGAAACTTTGTGGCCAAGCACAATTCCTTCGGTCACCATGAAGTTACATTTTTCCCAATTGAGTACCAAGTTAGTTTCCATACACCGTTCCAACACACCGTCCAAATTCTTCAAACAAATATCAAACGAGTTCCCAAAAACCAAGAAATCATCCATGAAAACCTCAATTATCTTTTCAATCAAATCCGAGAATATCGCTTGCATACACCTTTGAAAAGTCGCGGGTGCATTACACAACCCAAACGACATCCTCCTATAAGCGAAGATTCCAAAAGGGCATGTAAAAGCGGTTTTTTCATGGTCCTCCGGGTTCACGGTAATTTGGTTGTAACCCGAATAACCATCCAAAAAACAATAGAACTGTTGACCAGAAAGTCTCTCAAGCATTTGGTCCATAAACGGGAGATGGAAATGATCTTTTCTCGTAGCTTGGTTTAGCCTACGGTAATCTATGCACATCCTCCACCCGATTACGGTTCTCGTTGGGATTAACTCATTTTTCTCGTTCCGGACAACCGTTAATCCCCCTTTTTTCGGCACCACATGTACCGAACTAACCCAAGGGCTATCAGAAATGGGATAAATCATTCTGGCATCTAACATTTTTACCACTTCCTTCCTAACCACCTCTTTCATGGTAGGATTTAAGCGGCGTAGCGGTTAAGCGACCGGTTTAAAATCTTCTTCCATGAATATTCAATGCATACAATAAGAGGGACTTATTCCTTTAAGATCGGAAAGAGTCCATTCCATTGCCTCTTGATTCTTCTTCAAAACACTCATTAATTTCTTTTCCTCCATTGTGGTTAGCACCGTGCTTATTATCATCGGTTTATGCCCCTCATCATCAAGAAAAACATACTTAAGATGAGACGGCAACAACTTCAATTCAAGTTTTATTTCCTCATTATTTTCCTTCTTCAAGATTTCCTCCCTTTCTTTTAAAGGAGGAATTTCATCCAATTCTTCTAGTTTTCGCAAACATCTTTCAATCTCTTTTTCTTCGGCTTCATCGATACTTTGAAGCGTATTTGTGAGAACTTTTTGCAAAGGGGTTGGAACTTGTAATTGCTCCTTTACTTCTTCAATCGCCTTCTCTGTTGCATCTATTTGAAAACAATCTCCTTTGTCCTTTTTGTGCTTCATGGCCTCAAATAGATTGAAACAAACCTCCTCATCTTGGACTCTAACCTTCATAAGACCGTCGTCCATATCAATGGCCATTCTTGCGGTTTTCATAAACGGTCTTCCAAGAATCAATGGAGCATCTTCATCTTCCTCCATTTCAATCACCACAAAGTCTATAGGAAATAAGAATTTGTCCACCTTAACCAATACGTCTTCCGCTACACCGTGAAGACGGGTAGTGGATTTGTCGGCAAGTTACAATGTCATCTGAGTGGTTCTCAACTCCATCGGTCCTAACCTTTTCACAATCGACAAAGGTATCAAATTGATACTAGAGCCCAAATCGATCAACCCATTGCCCACATAGATATTTCCTATGGTAACCGGCAAAGTGACTCGTCCCGGATCACTTTCTTTCCGCGGGAGAGTCCGTTGAATGATAGCGATTCAACTAGCATTCACCATGATAGTCTCTTGATCCGTATACCTCTTCTTTTTTGTGAGGATATCCTTCATAAATTTTGAATATTTAGGAATTTTCTCCAAAGCCTCGTAAAATGGAATGTTTATTTGCAATTGTTTGAAAATATCCATAAACCGAGCATAGTGTCTAGCACTATCTTTCTTTGTCGGAGCATGAGGATATGGCAAATTCTGGATCGGAATAGTACTCAACGGTTCCTTCCCCTTCCTAGTCTTTTTCACTTTTTCTTCTCTCTTTCTTTTTTCATCATCCTCACTTTTTTCTTCTCATTTTCAACTAAATCCCCCTCAACATTTTTTTCTACTTCAACCTCATCACAATCTTTTTCTTTCTCAACTTCCTCCTCCTCCTTATTTTCAACAATAACATCATCGACTTTTTCCTCCTCAACAACCTCCTCAATTCGAACATCCACATCTTTCTCATTTTTTTCTCCTTCCCCCAACACTTTCCCACTTCTAGTAACAATAGCTTTACAATGCTCTTTTGGATTTGGTAGAGTGTTAGCGGAAAAAGAAGGTCCAGTTTGTTGTTCGGCCACTTGTTTTGCAAGTTGCCCAACTTGGTTCTCTAGATTCTTGATTGATGCTTCATTTGACTTTTGATTTGCCATGGATATTTGAATAAATTGGTTAAGAGTTTCTTCAAGTTTGGAACTCCCACCTTGAGGTTGATAAGGATTTTGTCAATTTTGTTAATATCCTTGATTCTGATAATTCGGTCTTGGTTGTTGATTTTGATATCCTTGGTGATACAATTGTTTTTGCCTTTGGTAACCTTGTTGTTGAGTTGGATTGTTCATGTAATTCACTTCTTCTTCTATAGGATGACAAGGAGGACAATATCCTATTGGGTGATCACCTTTACAAAGCTCACATACTAAGACTTGCACATTTTTGTTTGGAAACTCATGCATCTCTTTGATTTGTTGAGGAAGCTTCGACATTTGTTGCATAAGCAGCTCTACCTATTGAGATAACAATTTAGTTTTGGCAAGTATGGCATCATTAGTTCCTAACTCAAGCACTCCTCCTTTCTTTTGCAAAGGGCCATGGTTATGGTTCCCCTGATGGTCATTTAAAGCCATTTTATCAATGATGGCAATGGATTCTTCGACAATTTTTCTCATTGAGGATCCACCCGCGGTGGCATCCAACAAGGTTTTATGCACTAATTGAAGACCGTTTCTAAAAATGTGAACTTGAGTTAGCTCATCGAAACCACGCCCCTTACATTTTCTCAACATAGATTTGAATCTCTCCCACGCTTCGTTGAGAGATTCGTTTCCACCTTGAGTGAAAACTGCTATTGCAGTCTTTGCCTCCATGAAACGATTATGTGGAAAAAATCGTTCCAAAATTTTTTCCTCAAGTACATTCCAGTCCGTCATGATTGCCGTAGATTGGTCAAGATACCATTCCTTGGCCTTCCCAAGGAGGGAATGTGGGAATAGTCTCTTAAACATTGATTCCTCTTCAGCTTCGGGCGCACCAGTTGCTCCCGCAATCTCATAGAACTTTGTCAAGTGTGCAAAAGGATCCTTGTGATCCATACCAGTAAAAGGACTCTGATATAGAAGCGAGATAATACCAGTCTTCATTTCTGCATGCCGACCGTTCTGAGCATTGCGCGAAAATTGTGCGGTGTGTCTCGGACTATTTGTACAAGGTCTAGAAGCAGTGGTGGTGGCGGTGGTGGTTCTGTCATAGTTGGCGGTAACTGTGGTATAAATGTAGAAGTTAAACTCTCATCTCAGTCTTGTCTCTCTTTGGCAAGTCGCCTCCTCTGCCTTGTTCTACTATTGATTTTACGCGCGGTTCTTTCGATTTCAGGATAAAAAAGAAGTTGGTCCGCGGGTAACTTTCCTCGCATAAAACGAAGTCTGCACAATAAAACCAAACACATCAACAATCACAAGAAAAAAGTTTAACAAGTTCAAAACTCAATAACTATTGCAATGCTCGCAATATAACACAATCCCCGGCAACAACGCCAATTTGTTGAAACAGTATATGTGGGGGTGTTTCTATCGTATCCACAGAGATTGTGTATATTACCGCCGTTCACTAGTCAAGAGCGTTTCAAACTTTAATGTAACAAAGGTTTTTTGGTTTGTTTCGAAGCGTTTGCATTAAATTTAGAAATCAACGGTAAAAATATTGGTTTTAGGGTTTTTTATAAAAACATGCTAAGATTAGATTTCGTTAATCCGTTTCATACATATCCGATTAATCAAGCATATGAACTTAGTTTTGATCAATACACCCGCGTATCCTCGCGAATAAGTTTATGTCTAAAGCAAATTCGTGAGTATCGTTGTTTAAATCGTTAGATGATGTCTCATGCTAACAATTGAAACAACGATCGTTAAGATCAATACAAAGCGAATAATGAATCCCAAATCTATGTCTAGAGTTTGGTTTTTAAGAGATGAAAATATTAGGTCATGACTTGTAAAATCTATGTCTAGAGTGATACAAACCACACATACATCATTAAGAACAAATAACTTCATCTATATTGATCATAAACCTTGTTCATATACAAAAGATCAAAAGAAATACATATGATCAAGATCAACTACATCTAACCTTAACACAAGAGGTGCTTAGCTACTCATTTTCATGGTAGCTTGGGTGAGAAGTTTCAAGAGGAGATGAAAGAACATCCGAGTCCAATAATCGAGATTGGATGTGACTTCAGCGTCTCTATGTGAAAATTCACTCTTGGATGATCAAATTTCAGAAAAATATGTTTGGTGTGAAAATATCAAGTTATGATCCCAAGAAAAAGTAAAAATCTATTTATAATACATTTGGGATCTGCTACATTTGCACTGCGAATGAATCATTCGCCTAGCGAATGAAAGAAAATGGCACCTTAAGTGCCTCTGAGAGTTAAACCACCCCAGGCTATCTTCGTGGGTTCGCACTACAAACCATTCATTCGTAAAGCGAACCATTCGCCAGCACATTCGCAAAGCGAATTTTGGGTCCTTTTTCCACTGCCTCCATTCGCCAGGTACTTTGCAAAGTGAGCTAACCAGCGAACATTCGCTGCGAGTTCGCAAAGCTAACTTTAGGTTCTTTTCCCTCTGCCACATTCTAGAGCTATTCGCTGGGAGACTCGCTGTTGTTCGCAAAGCGAACCTTCACTGGCACCTTCGCCAGAGTTCGCAAAGCGAACACCCTGTTGTTTTCCTCTTTCTTTGGCAGCTTGTATCATCTCTTTGTGTCTCAATTCTTTAATCAATTAGTGCACTTTTCTGCATAATAACACACACATTACAAGCACCAAAGGTATAAATACAATGCATGAAGAATAACAACAATTCACTCCTAAAATCCACAATTAAACATAGAAAAGTGTTGAAAAATGCCAAGGATCATATACAAATATATAGCATGTTTGACATCTAACACTACTGCACTACTAAATAGCCACATGGTTACTGTCTACTAAATCCTCAGTTTCATGGATACCACAATCGAACAATCTGCTTTCACAACCGAAGTCGTTAGACATTGAATCCGCAAAGGGTATCCCCAGTAGAGTCGCCATTTTACTGTAGGAAAATGGTGACGATGATGACTAAGGTAAAACAAATCCTAATGGAACTCCCCAGTAGAGTCGCCATTTTACTGTAGCTTGCGATTTTTGTTGGTGACGCGATCACCTTATCGCAGAAGGGTCTTCTTCTCACCTCAATGAGGAGGAGTGGGGTGCTACTTTCTGATTTCTTATTTATCCCATGAAGCTGGAAGGGAAAAGGAAGCTATCTCAAACTAACCTTGCACGTGATTGTTTAACTGAACAAACGCTTAAAGAGATTCGAGGAGTTCGGGGTCAGGTTATACAATGGGGAGTTGTCAGTTACCCTTCCTATATGTGGTTATCCACAGGTTGTTAGTTTTAGGTTCTACTTTATACTTGATGGTGTTTATTTGTTGATCGGTTGGGAAAGTTCCTTGGGAAATATTAGAGAGAGAGAGTGAGTTTTTGTTGATGTTTGGGTTTTTCGATGTTGTTGGTAAGGTACTGAACCTAGAGTTTTGATTGGTATGCTCGCTAAGATTTCGCAATCTTATGCCTACGTATTCCCGTTTAAAGAAACAAGGAAATCAGAGCAATCATAGTTCCTCCTATTCTATGGGAGGAAAAAGATGTTCTGGTGTCTTGTTCAAAGCCCAAGATTGAAGCTAAAAGGTTATTTGTGTCTTGTTCAAAGCCCAAGATTGAAGCTAAAGGTTTGACTGAGAGAGAATTTGTCATCTCTAAAGAGAGATATCTCATCTGTTTATCATAACTGTTGGGTGACTGTTTATAAAGGAGGATTACTTTAACTGGGATATGAGAATCCAACAATGCCATAATTTCCTTTATAAGGGTGATGTCATGAAGGAAGAAACTTTAACTCAGTATTGAGCAATGCCATTTTTCCTTATGAATCTTTCATGCTAAGAGAGGGACAGTGGCGTGGATGTAAATTATCCAGAGGCTTGCCACTTACAGCAATTAGATGAGAGAGAGAATTTACCAGGATAAAAGATGGACGACAACTTGGATATTTGAATCAACAAGTGTGCCACTTACAGCGGTTATCTAGGATTAGGGTTTGTTTTGAATATTTTGTTTTGATGTGTGATAACATAGAGAAATGACTTCCTACAGAGAGATTTTGATTTCCTCTGAGGGGATGTTGATTTTTGTGTGCCTTGATCAAAGCCCAAGGTTGAAGCTAAGAGATTTGATTGACTCCACTGGGGAAGTCCTTATACAAAGCCTAAGATGAGGCTGGAAAAGACTGACTCAAACAAGAGAGTGTTTATATATGTCTTGTGCAAAGCCCAAGATTGAGGCTAGAAGAGACTGACTCTTTGGGGGATATCATTATACAAAGCCTAAGAGGAGGCAAAAAATTTGACTTTTTCGAGGAAATACTTTGTCTGTCTTGTACAAAGCCCAAGATTGAGGCTAAAAGGGATTTTGACTCCGCTGAGGAGGATTTGTATGTGTCTTGTACAAAGCCCAAGATTGAGGCTGAAAAGAATACTGACTCTGTGGGAAAGAAATTTTTATCTGTCTTGTACAAAGCCCAAGATTGAGGCTGATATGAGACTTTTCTGACTCGGCTGAGGATATTTAATGTGTCTTGTACAAAGCCCAAGATTGAGGCTGAAAGAGGGTTGACTTTGCTTAGGGATACTATTTCTCAAAGCCTAAAAGAAGGCTGGGAGGAATTGACTTCGCTGGGGAAGATATTTATCCAGAGCTTAAGAGAAGATTATGAAGATTTTGACTTTGTTGTAGAAAGCTTATATATGTCTTGTACAAAGCCCAAGATTGAGGCTGACCAAACTGGAGAAATCATTATACACAGCCTGAGAGGATGCTAACTTCTGCTAGGAGAAATCATTATACCAAGCCTAAGAGGAGGCTGAAAAAGATTGACTCAACAAGAGAGTGCTCTTATCTGTCTTGTACAAAGCCCAAGATTGAGGCTAAAAGGGGTTGACTCAACAAGAGAGTATTGATAGGTGATTGACTCAACAAGAGAGTCTGAAAGGTTATTGACTCAACAAGAGAGTCTGAAAAGTGATTGACTCAACAAGAGAGTCTGAAAAGGTTAGCTCTGTCGGGGAAAATCTTTGTACAAAGCCCAAGAGGAGGCTGACTTCTACTGAGGATTATTGAGATCCAGAGGCAGGTCCAAATGGGGAATCAAATCTCGCTGAGGGTTTACAGAAGAGTTGAGGTATCAGATACCTTGAGGCTCTGATGATAAACTGACCCTGGCTGGGGAAGTTTAGGATAAAAGACGGAGTTTTAGAACTCACGGGTTTCGACTTTACTGGGGATTGATTAAATGACTAGTGTTTTTTCCTGTGTTTGTAGGGAACTTGAGAATGTTTTTTGAGACTCAAGAGGGGATTTAGACTGTCCAAGTCTACTAGTATGAAAGAGTTTATCTTTGTATAACGCCCAAGAGGAGGCTGACTCTTTTAAGGGATGAGTATCAACCCTAAAATTGGTTTGAGGTTTTGACTCTTTTAGAAAGACAGCTCTAACAAAGGATGACTAAGTTCTGTCTTATACCTTTAAAATTCAGGGTCCTTGTATTAAGCCCAAGAGAAGGCATGAGAACTTCTAAGAAGCCGGAGGGTCCTTGTACAAAGCTCAAGAGGAGGCAGGGATGCTTTTAGGAAGCCTGTGGGTCCAAACTTAAGAAAAGTTCAAGAAAAATTTCACCGGGAATAATCTTTTCTTTAGTGAACAGTTCTAGGGTTTGAAGAAATTCAAGAGAGGTTTCACCGGTAATTAATCATCTCTGGGGAAATGAACTTCTTTGACAATTTCTAATAGTGGCAGTCTGAGAAAAGTTTCACCGGGAATAATGCCTTTCTCTTTGTTCCATATTGTTTAAGCCCAAGAGAACGCAAAAGTGTATCTGGAAATCCTATGGGGATCTAGTTTTGACTGTATTTAAGAGTGACCAACTGGCTTTACCTAGTTCTAGACCTAGTTGTCGGGGAAAACTCTAAGCAGATATACTAGTATATATACAGTTGATATATGACAAGTATTTAAAAGGATATGAAAGAAGGACTTATAGGTGAGCAAGCTTCCAACAATACAGTTATATATATATTTGACATGTATTTAAAAGAATGAAAGAAGGACTTACAGGGGAGCAAGCTTCCCACAATACAGTTATATATATATTAAAGCTGATAAAAGAAAGCTGATAAAAAACTTACAGGTGAGCAAGCTTCCATTGTAACAGTTGTAGGGTTAGTTTTTCAAGAAATTAAATAAAGTTTTAATAACAACTATGAGTTTGAACCTAAATCAAAAGGGTAGTTGTTTTGAAAAGATTGTTGGGGCTTATACTCAAGGAGAGGCCCAGATGAAAAACAGTAATCGTACCGTTGTTTCGTAAACTGTATTGGGGCTTACACAATGAATAAGGCCCAAAAAGGTTTTATGTACAAAGGAATGGGTCTTACAACTCAAGGAGAGGCCCATAGGTTTGATAAAGAAAGTAAATGGGACTTACAACACGAGGGGAGGCCCAGATGGTTTTGTTTAAAAGGCGACGATCGCGCCGAAATTTTAAAATCGCAGTGAGACTTATACAATGACTGAGGCCCAAAAAGGTTTTGGTTAAAAAGGGATTGGGTCTTACACTCTAATAGAGGCCCATGAGTGTTTGAAAATATTTGTTAGGGTGATAGTGATCAAAACCCTAATTTTGGTTTTTTAATGTATTTTAATTGAATAAAAATTCAATTAAAATAATCAAACATGTGAAAAAAGGTTGTGATCTTGGATTTATATTTGGAAAATCATGTTTAATTTATGAGATGATTTAAAAATCATTTGAATTTTGTAAAACCAAGAGAAAGAAATATTTTTAATGTTAAAAACAAATAAAAATATAATTCTTTACAAAAATATCAAATATATGAAATAAATAATATTTTTGTGAAATTTTCATGGTATAAACTATATTAACATTTTTCGGAATTTTCAAAAAAATAACCATTAAAAAATAATTAAAATTGAGAGAGAAATTAATTTTTCAATTAATTAACAAAAACATGAAAATAATGAAAAATAGCAAAAATGAGAGAGGTAGCAAAAAAGGTCTAGGTGGGGTTTGAACCCACGACCTCATACACAAACACAGATGCGCGCTACTACTGGGGTGGTGATACATCCATGTATCAAAACCACCCCATTAAATCATAAGTCATGCCTTGTTTCTAGGCCTGGGCAAGGCAAGCTTTTGGGCAATTTACGTGAAGCCTCTAACTTTCTCATTTCTCTATGGATTGGGACAAAATTTAGGTGCATCTGACCTAGAATTTCACAAGGAATCCAATAGTGGTCTTGGTTTTTTCAGATGAGGTCCCTATTTTAAAACCCGATAGTGGTTTTGAAATAGGCCAAAATTTGCATTTTCTATGCTAACACATCATACACACACTAATAGCATGGCCAATTGGTTCAAACACAACATATATAACATGTATGAGATATTTATGATTAGTGGACTTCAAAGCAATGCATAATTCAAAGAGTTCAAGTTGTCATGCACTTACCTCTTGGAGCTTTTTGTGCTATCTGCCAAGTTCCTTGTGCCAGAAGTAATTTGATGCTTTGGACACTCTCAATTGATCCCTTAGAAGCTTTTAGAATGATTAGAACCAGCTGGAATCCTCAAGAACAAGTTATGGCACTTTCTTGCAAAAGGGGCAAAAGTGACCAATATGGCAACTCTCTCAAATGGTGTTCCAGATGAGGGGAACCATTTGGGACAGTTTGAGGATGATATTTGGAGTGTGTTTGAGGCTTTTTTTGGTTTTGGAAGTGACTGAATCAAGGCATGGCTTGGAAAATGCAGAAAAGTCAATTTTTGAGATTTCGGAGGTTGACTTTGTGATTTTGGTGTTTCAGGTCACATGTGAATGTTTTAACAGCTTAGATATAACATATTAGAGGTATTTGGATCATGAGCTGTGGTGGAATTGCTCTCTAACTCAAAAACTCAGAGATACCTTGCAAAAGAAGGCATTTTGGCCTAAAGAAAGAGTTTTTGAGGAAAGCAAGTGTTGTAGTACTTTGGTGTACTCAAACTGAGCACAAATGAGCTCTATTTATAGTAGAGTAAGTTTGTTTTGCAAGCAATAGTGAATGGCAGCTGCAGCAGGCCTTTGGCCAATGTTGTGCAAAAGGAATCTTAAGTCTCCTCTAGCCATTAACTTGAGGTTAGGGCACATACCTATGGTCCTATGATTCAGAGCTTATTCTTGACTCATTCAGTTAGGAATGTGTCAGTCCATTCCACCTTGGTGTATCCATTAAATGCATTGCAACAAAATTGGAGTCTTGGCACCTTTTTAGCCTTTTTAGGTTTGTTATGGCTAATGTAGATTCTTGGACTTTGGAGGCTTGGGGATCAGATCATTCCCTTTTTGTTTTATCCTCAGATGTGTCCAGGTTGATGACAAGGCTTAGATTTATCAGATTTGGACAAATCGAGCAAAATGCACAAATTATGCCTTGTAAAAACCAGTTCATGATGCCATGTTCCAAGGGTTGTATCTCCCTTCTCAAATGGAATTTGGAGATGATCTGGTACTTGTTGGAAAGCCCTTATGGCATACTTCAACTTTGATGTTCACCCCTAGACCTGGTTTAACTTGGATCAAGATGAAAATTGTCCCTACATTTTGAAAAAAGTAAGGCAGATTTAGACTTTTGTGAAAATTTCACTAAGTGTTGGAAAAGTGTCATTTTCATGTTTTTTGCCATTTTGATCATTCCATAACTCAAAATCCATAAGGAATTTGAGTCTGAGCTAGTTGAAGCTTTTGTAGAGTGTAGCAAGACCTACAAATCCAGCTTTGGATCACCCAAAATGGTTGCTTGGATCTCAAGTCATGATCCTTGGAAGTTGGTACCAAAATCACTTTTATTCCATAACTTAGAAAAATTTTGGTTTCTCAAGGTTGCCCCTTTTGCAAGAAACCTCACTTTTCTTGATTTTTCTTGATGAATGATGATCAATACCACATTTTAACATTATTTTTGACTTAGGGGAATCACATTTGTGAGAAATTCCAAAAAGTCAAAATTGATTTTGTGCACAGCTTTGTGAAATCAAGTCCTTGACCTAAATCAAACCTAATGGATGGATTCCATAGGTGTTATAGGGTGTATTGAATCATGTCCCAAGGTTTGGGAGCATGTCTTGGTCAAAAGTCAAAGGTACAATTGACTTTTCCCTTCAAAACCCTAATTGTGGTTCAGATGATATTGAAACTGGTGAACCAAGTTTCTTGGGTCAATCCATTATTGCAAATGGATCAATGTAGTGTATTTGAAGGCCTAAAATCATGGCTTGAGGTCTTGGCTCATGCTTTGCCTCAAAAGTCAACTTAGGGGTGAATTAGGTCAAGAAACCCTAATTCCTGATTTTTGGTAAATGCATCCCCTGAGGTTAAATTGACTTGATGATTGGGTCCATGAGGTCCCTTAGAGCATCTTGGGTCATGCTTTGAAGCATTGGCTCATGCCCAGAGGAAAAATTCCATTTGGAGGCCTTGGTCGACCAAAACCCTAATTTGGTGACACTGGCGATCTTGAGGCTTGATCCACTTGGAATGTTGCAACCTTGTGCTTGATTCTTGATGTGGGAGTCCTCTTGATCCTTTATAGGTGTTTGAGATGTTAGACAAGTTGAGGATCGTGTCATTTCTTGATTGATCCTTTGTCTAAGTGCTTTGAGAGGGCTCAAAACCCTAATTCTTGATTGTAGTGGATGCTCAACCATATTTGAGGAGATTGATGAGGCATGGAAGTATATCCATATTATGGTGATAATTTGCACAATGATGGGAAGTCTTGGTGGTCAAAATTTGGGGTATGACAGCGGTAAATACAACATTCTAGTAAAATACACTGCTCCCGAAAGCTCTCGCATCAGATATGAGGACATCTAGCCAACTGGATTGGGAGATCCTCTTGAGGATGAAAATGTCGTTAAAGATGTGACATAAGAGTCCTCTTATGATAACTTTGCATAAGAGTCGCCACTTTGGAAGTTTCAGATATCAAAACTCACATGACCACCAAGGAGGAATTCAAGGTCTACCAGCTAAGTTTCTAATGGAGAAAGCCCTGTACTTTGCCAGTATAGGAAACATAGTTGCTTTGAGGATAATTTTGTTCTACTCACTTATGGATTATTCCTCTTCCCCAACATTGAAAATTTTGTCGACATAAACGCTATCAAGATTTTCTTAATTGGGAACCCAGTCCCAACTTTGCTGGCAGATACTTACCACCCAGTACATTTAAGGAACTTATATAGCAGAGGAATGAGTACATGCTGTGTACCATTACTCTACAAATGGTTTATTTCCCACTTACCCAAATCTGCTGCTTTTTGGGATCTCAAAAGTGGTATGCGATGGTCGCAGAAGATTATGTCTCTCGCCCATTCTGACATAGATTAGTACAATCAAATCTATGACGGAATAAAGATCATTGACAAATGTGGAAGTTTCTCCAATGTACCCCTAATTGGTACCAAGGGAGGGATCAATTATCATCCAGTTTTAGCCCATCGTCAGCTTGGATACCTGATGAAGAATGTACCTTACAACGTTCATCTGGAAGGTCTTTTTTTCAAGGAAGGAGAAAATGACAGAGCACTCAAGGAAGAAATTGTGCATGCCTGGCATCATGTTCATAAGAAAGGAAGAGAATCTCTGGGAAAACCAAACTGCATCTCTGCAGAGCCTTATATCCAATGGGTACAAACTAGGGCCCTTAAGTTTAAAATGCCTTACCTTTGTCAAGAATCACAACTTGCCCCCATCCTTTTATGTAACTGAGGCCTTTTCTTGTCTTGTTATCAACAGGAATCACAATTTGCCCCCATCTTTTTTTGTAACTACTTCTCATTATCGGCGAAGTCGACCTTCCCATAACCATTGGTCCCCACACTTTCCAAGTCACCTACCAAGTCATGGACATCCGAGAGGCATACAACTGTTTATTGGGACGACCTTGGATACATGAAGCAGGGCCAGTCACTTTGACACTTCACCAAAAGCTGAAGTTTGTCAAGAACGACAAGTTGGTCACATAAAAGGATGGGGGCAAGTTGTGATTCTTGACGAGGGTAAGGCATTTTAAACTTAAGGGCCCTAGTTTGTACCCATTGGAGATAAGGCTCTGCAGAGATGCAGTTTGGTTTTCCCAGAGATTCTCTTCCTTTCTTATGAACATGATGCCAGGCATGCACAATTTCTTCCTTGAGTGCTCTGTCATTTTCTCCTTCCTTGAAGAAAAGACCTTCTAGATGAACTTTGTAAGGTACATTCTTTATCAGGTATCCAACCTGGCGACGGGCTAAAACTAGATGATAATTGATCCCTCCCTTGGTACCAATGAGGGGTACATTAGGGAAACTTCCACATTTGTCAATGATCTTTATTCCGTCATAGATTCGATTGTACCAATCTATGTTAGAATGGGTGAGAGACATAATCTTCTGCGACCATCGTATACCACTTTTGAGATCCTAAAAAGCAGCAGATTTGGGTAAGTGGGAAATAAACCATTTGTAGAGTAATGGTACACAGCATGTACTCATTCCTCCGTTATATAAGTTCCTTAAATGTACTGAGTGGTAAGTATCTGCCAGTAAAGTTGGGACTGGGTTCCCAATTAAGAAAATCTTGATAGCGTTTATGTCGACGAAATTGTCAATGTTGGGGAAGAGGAATAATCCACAAGTGAGTAGAACAAAATTATCCTCAAAAGCAACCATGTTTCCTATACTGGAAAAGTACAGGGCTTTCTCCATTAGAAACTTAGCTGGTAGACCTTGAATTCCTCCTTGATGGTCATGTGAGTTTTGATATCTGAAACTTCCAAAGAGGCGACTCTTGTAATGATTTGATCTTTAGGAATTTCTTCCAGACCAGAGAATGGATCCTGGTCAGTGATGGGTAAATCAATCAAATGTGAGTATTCTTCCAATGTTGGTGTGAGCTAATAATCTGGAAACATGAAGCAGTGGTATACTGGATCATAGAACTGAACCAATGTAGATAGGACTCCTTCCACCATGTTGACTTTCAAAAGAGACAAAAGTCCTCTGTACTTAGCTCTGAAAGCTTCCGGATTAGCAATCAACCTTCCCAATCTTCTTAGGTCTTCAAGTTTTGGACTTCTGAAGGTGTACTTCTGAGTTTTTCTTCTATCAAAATCCATAATGCGGTTTCTGATATTTGCAAAACCTCATTTTTTTAGTTCTTTTGAACATAAATTTTTTTAGAAAAGATTTCTTTTGAAAGTTTTTTATGAACGCATGAATGCAGCAAACACAAGTATATGAAAACATGGGTTTAAGGGTTCATTGCAACGAGCATGGAGCCATGGATCAACCCAATCCCAAAGGGTATGTACTAGGGGTTCTTTTTTGCACCTGTGGAACGGGTTCTAACAAGGTTCCCAAAATCATTGACCCCTCTTAAGAATATTACCAGTAAACCGACTGACTTATGGGAGCTGTAATATCGTTAAGATGAATCTTATTCGAGTGTAGTATTGTGTATCAACTATTCCCGATAGTCACCGCACTACATCCTAAAAGAATGGTCAAGGTTAAATGTTTACTAATCCTTAGTTTTGCAGGTGCCTAGTGGAAAAAGTAATGTTTTCACGACTTGCTCGTTTAACATCTGTAATTCCAAAAGGGTACCTCCACTGATTTGGTGGACTTTCAAGTTAACTTGGTCGGGATTCACTCCCTATAAGCCTTCTTGAGTCTGCCACCTCCTATCTTAAAATATGCTCTCAAGCCCACTGAGGACTTTTTGACTCACGACATGTGTATTAATCACATTCCCAAATAACGGTAAATTAAACAAATATGGTAGATAAGTAGATAGTATGACGGAAAAAATAGTAAATAATATCAAATGAGAAAGCATATAAACAGTAAAAATATGCAATACAAGGCTTAACCCTAGAAAAATTAAAGTCCCCAGCAGAGTCACAATTTTTCCTGTAGCGTCGGTTTTTGTGACCTGACCACAACCGCTTGTGGTGCTACTTTCTGATTTATGTATTTATCCTATGAAGCTTAAAAGGAAGGGGAAGATATCTCAAACTAACCCTGCGTGCAAATATTTTCTTTACCAAATGCAATGAGATCGGGGATCAGTAGTTGGTTATACAAAGGGAAGCTATTAACACCCAGAGTATCTATAGTAATCTATAGGAACCTTTATTTGTGTATGTTCTACTGTTGAATAGCTTGGTTACTTAAATCCATTTACTGTTGAATAGGGAAATTTTCTCCTTTGGGAAAGCTGAGGAAATGTTTTTGTTATTTTTGGATTTATGCCTACGTATTCCCGTAAAGAGATCTGGGGAAATCATAGCGTTCGTAGTTCCTCCTATTCTATGGGAGGAAAAAGTTTGGTGTCTTGTTCAAAGCCCAAGATTGAAGCTAAAAGAGTACTTGTGTCTAGTTTAAAGCCCAAGATTGAAGCTAAAGGGGTATTTGTGTCTTGTTCAAAGCCCAAGATTGAAGCTAAAGAGGTATTTGTGTCTTGTTCAAAGCCCAAGATTGAAGCTAAAGGTTTGATTGAGAGAGAATTTTTCATCTCTAAAGAGAGATATCTCACCTATTCATCACAAATATTGAGGAATTGATTATAAAGGAAGTTACTTTAACTGGGATGTGTGGAATCCATCAATTTTCTTTTGTGAGTCTTTGCATGCTAATAGAGGAACATTGACATGGATGTGTAGAATCCAGAGGCTTGCCACTTACATCACTTAGATGAAAGAGACATTTTAGCCATGATAAAGGAGGGACTCCAGCTTGGATTTTGAATCAACAAGTGTGCCACTTACAGAAATTATCTGGAAAAAAAGGTTTTTGGTTGTTTGTTTTGAAATGTGATGTATAGAGGAGATATCCTCCTACAGAGAGGACTCATGGTCTCATCTGTGGGGATGTTGGATTTTGTGCCTTGATCAATGCCCAAGGTTGAAGCTAAAAAAGGTTGAAAATTGACTGAAATGAGGAGTATTATATATGTCTTGTACAAAGCCCAAGATTGAGACTAACTGGGAAAATCATTATTTGAAGCCTAAGAGAAGGCTGACTCTTGCTGAGGATTATTCAAATCCAGAAGAAGGTCTAAACTATTTTGAGGAATCCAAAGGGAAACTAACTCTTGTTGGGGATTGGAGAAGAGTTAAATTTTCAGATGCCATGAGGATCTGATACTTTTGGGGACTTGTTGGTGAAACCTGAACCTGGCTGGGGATTTTAAAGATGAAAACCAAGCTTTGTTGAGGATCAGGAGAGCCTTAGAGAATGATATGCTTGAATTCCTTAGAGGTTTTGACTCTCCTGGGGACTGGTGTATTGATAAGGATGATTAGGATCTATCCTATACTTTTAGGAAGCCTGAGGGTGCTTGTATGAAGCCCAAGAGGAGGCTGGGGATTCTTCTAGGAAGCCTGTGGGTCCTTGTATGAAGCCGAAGAGGAGGCTAGGGATTGAGACTTTCCAAGTCTAGGAAGATTTCAAGAAAGGTTCCACCGGGAAATAATCCTTTCTTTGTTGAACTGTTCTAGGATTAAAAGGGGTTAAAGAAGAGGTTTCACCGGGAAATAATCCTCTCTTTATATTGAACTGTTTCAAGGTTGATCAAATTGAACAAAGCCCAAGAGGAGTCTATCTTCTGGGGAGATTCATTGTATGATGCCCAAGAGGAGGCAATGATGCTTGGATAAAGCCCAAGAGGAGCTAGATGTATTCCTTTATATAGAGGGAACTAGTTATTTGAACTAAGTTGTACAGACTGAAAGGAACCTATTGTTTGAACTAGTCTAAACTGAGGATGATTTAAATGCTAAGAGAGACTTAACAAGATATGTACAAGTATATACAGACATATAAACAAGTGTATAAACAAGTATTGAATTGAAAAAGGTGTTGGGTCTTACACTCTAGATAGAGTCCCAAGTGTATTGTGAATGATCAGATGTTTTCTTCAATATTGAATTAGGGTTTTGAAGAAATTGAAGAAAGATTTGAATTTGAAGATGACTTGATCTCAAGTATGAGAGAAGTAAAGGTATTGGGTTTTACACTCTAGATAGAGGCCCAGGTGAGTATTTGTATCTTGTACAAAGCCCTGGATGAATGAGGCTAAAAAACTTTCTATTTACAGAAGGGTATTGGGTCTTACACTCTATCAGAGGCCCAAGTTGTTTTCAAGCAGTTTAAAAGAGACAGATGATTTTGAAAAGAGAGGTTTGGGGCTTAAACCTCAAGGAGAGGCCCATGGAGGTTGTTTATGGTTTTAAAAAAAGTTTATGTACAAAAGATTGGAGCTTATACTCAAGGAGAGGCCCAGATGATTAATTTGAAAATAGTGATCGCACTGTGATACCGGAAGACATTGTGGGACTTATATTATAGTAGAGGCCCAAAATTTATTTATGTACATAGGGGGTTGGTTCTTACACTCTAACAGAGGCCCAAGTGTATTTGAAATGAAGTTTTGAAAGATTGAATCAAAGAAACCCTAATATCTATTTTTAGGTATTTTTAAAAGGAAACATCAATTAAAAATGATAAAAAATATCAAATAAATTCATTAAACATGTTATGAATTATGATTAAGGTTTATAAAATGAGGTTTTATTCACATGATGATTTAAAATTCATTTGGTTTTGAAAAATCAAGAAAAATAAATTGTTTAAAATGTTTAAAACAAATTAAAATACAATTCTTTAAAATATTTAAAAATATATCAAATAATTTTTTTTTGTGGAATTAAATATTTAAATATGTGAAGGATTTATGTTTAAAAAATCACTTGAAAATGATTAAAATTGAGAGAGAAATTAATTCTTGAAAATAATTAAGAAAATAATAAAAAAATCGAAAATTTGAATTGAATTTGAAAAATGGCGTCAACGGTCATCTTCTTCCTCGCGTGTTCCCTCCATGGCCGTTTTGCAAAACCTCTGCTATCTCTCTCAATACGTAATGAAATCAAAAGATGTAAACATGGATTTTGTTCGTTTTTTAACAAGGAACATGATGGTGGTAGTTAATTTCATTTCTTTTAAGTGCGGAGAGAGTTATCACGCATGAACACAGAAACCCTAGAATTTGCAAAAACTAATATGAAATTCCATACACGAGTGATAGATGACAATTGATTGAGGGTTAATGATCTATAAGCACCCAGAAGCAAGTTGGTAACTTGAAACAACATTTATGATGTATGATTCATGGAGATTGAAAAGTTCAGGCTTACCTTGCAAGAGGAATTCGAATCCTCAGTTGTAGGTGTTACAAAAGTGTTTTGATGATCTGGACAGCTTCCTTGGACCTCAAGTAGTGTGTTGAGATGCTTGGAATGGATTGAAAACCTCTGGATTGGTGGGCTCGAATCTAACTGCAGATGGCTTTGGGGTGAGATATGAACTTGATGAATCTGATGTTACAGATGTTTTTCAAGGGTTTGGATCACTCATATATGATGTATGAGAGCTGTTAGGACCATTGGTTTGAGTTAAATTGCTCCTTATTTTAAAATTCGATTCTAACACCTCATGAACTTGAAAATTTGGAATGATGAGTGAAATGGTGGAAAACAAGTGTTATTATGTTTTGGTGTGTTTTTTTATCAACCAGAAATAACCTCTGTTTATAGTAGAGGAAGTTTGTTTTGCAAGGAATAGTGAATGGGGGCTGGATCACCCTTTTACCCAATAGATATGGCTAGGTGTTCAAAGTCTCCTCTAGCCATTGACTTGAGCTGAACTTGCGCATGTTTTAGGTCTTCTGATTCTTGGATAAGACTTTACTCATTTGGACTGATATGGACTGATTCATGCCACCACAATGTATCCTTTCAATGCCATATGCCAAAATTGGATTTTGGATTTGCAACATTGATGATCACATGCCAAAAGGATAGGGTTCTTGACTCTTTGGCCTCAAGGTTCAAATTCCTCATCATTTATGTTGACATTAGACAAAAATCCAATGATACAAGTGTCCAAAATTGGCTCAAGAAATCGTGGGATGCAAGTTATGTGCCAATGCTATTAAAAAAAAGTTTGTATCAAGGCATGTTGTGAGGTTCATAACTTCTTGCTCAAGTTGAATCAATGGATGTTCTTTTACTCTTTGGAAAGCTTGTATATCATACTTCAACTTTGATGTTTACATTTGGTCTTGATTCATCTTGGATCATAATGAAAAATACCTCAAAAGTTGGTCAAAACATGAGACAGCTTCTATCTAAAATTTTCTAAGTGTCAAAGTTAAAATCTCATTAAACCCTAACTTTATGGCCTTATAACTCAAAATCCATGCATTTTTACCTTGGATCAGTATGACACTTTTTTAGTATGTGATGAGAGCTTTCATTTGAGCTTTGGATGGAAGAAAATGGTTGCTTGGATCACAAGTTATGGTCTTGCAAAGTTGGGTAAAAACCATTATTTTTCATAACTTAGTGAAAATTCAAGTTTCTCAAGGTTGCCCTTTTTGCAAGTAACCTCAATTTTCTTGATTTTTCTTGACTTGAAGAGGCCATGTTTGTCAAAAAATTCAAAAAGTCAAACTTGGTTTTAATCACAGTTGACTTTTTGTATCAGATGAATCTTGAACTTTGTGATCCTTTATGAAATCAAGTCCTTGGGATAAATTGAATTTAATGGATGGATTTCAAAGGTGTTTTTGAGTGTCTTGAATCATGTCCCAAGGTTTGAGGTCGTGCTTTACTCAAAAGTCAAAGGTAGGGTTGGCTTTTTCTCAGAAACCATAGTTTGTGGTCCAGATGAATTTGAATCCTTATATTGCTTATTAACCAAGTTATTTGAATTAATTCAATCTTGTGAATGGATCAATAGGATGTATTTGAGGTCCTTAAAGCATATCTTGAGGTCTTGGCTCATGCCTTGCTCCAAAAGTCAACTTAGGGACTGGATTAGGTCAAAACCCTAATTCCTAATTTTTGATAGATGCATCCCCTGAGGCTATTTTAAACCTATGAATGGACTCATGAGGTTCTTTTGAGCTTATTGAATCATATGTTGAATTATTGGCTCATGCCCAGATGAAAATTTCTCTCTGGAGGCCTTAGTCGACCAAAACCCTAATTTGGTGACACTGGTGATCTTGAGACTTGATCAACTTGAAATGTTGCATTCTTGTGTTAGATTCTTGATGTGGGAGACCTCTTGATCCTTCCTAGATGTTTGAGAGGTTTGACAAGTTGAAGATCATGTTAATTCTTGATTGATCCTTTGCATGAATGCTCTGAGAGGGCTTGAAACCCTAATTCTTGGCTAGAGTGAACACTCAACAATCTTTGAGAGGATTAATGAGATATGAAAGTACATCCATATTGTGGTGATGACTTACATAATGATGTGAAGCCTTATGGTCAAAATTTAGGGTATGACACCAATGAGAAATTTTATTTTACATGTCCAAGTCCCATGCAAGAAGCTAAAGATCTATTTCCCAATGAGAATTTTTATTTTCTACACTTGCAATCCATCCCAGAGATCTGTACTAGCAACTCATGATCAACATGGACGGTGGTGAATATTTCGTCTCTTTGGGGCAGCTACATATAAGTTAGTCATAGGGTAAAATCTATTTAACGAGTGTTTTTATAGTAAAATATGATTACTAACCACCTCAATTGTAATATAAAACCGAGGTTTTTTATCTTCACCTTTTAACTGTCACCTCGGTGATGAAGAACCCGAGGTGAATAATTATTTTTGTTTAAATACATTGTTTACACAGAATATTAAAATACATTATTTACAACAAATCTTCGGTGATATCCAAATTTTGTTGCATACCCTTTAAAAAAATTTCTTTTTGAAACATGATTTTTTTCACTTGCAATCTATCAACTGAGTACTTTTCAAAACTTGAGTATTCCAAAAATACAACAATGACAACATCAATGCCATTATGTTGGGATGGATAGCAAGGTCAGAAAAAAATGTTTTGTTCAAGATAAAAGAACATTGAAGATGTTTTCTGTCTTGCAATCCATCCAAATGAATGATGCTTGTGAGTTTGGGAGGACTTCATATTAGTAAGGATTAGGGTAAAATCTGTTTAACAAGTACTTTTATAGTAAAATGTTATATTGTATGTCTTAGTTAAATAGAAAACCGAAGGTTTATAACATTTTGTTTACACTTATAAACAAATAAAATCATAAACAGCGATAGCTGGGAATCGAAGCTTGTATTGAGTTGTTTTAACACATCGGTTTTATAAAAAAACCGAGAGAAAATTTGTTTTTTTTTATATTTTAAATAATAAAAAATAATGTGCCTTGGCTTTATACCTCTGTTTTCTATTGTTCGAGGTGAAAGCTTCGTTATAAAAAACATTATTTGTTGTAGTGGATCTAGCACAAAAGCAACTTCTATTGATACCAAAGGATCTTTTACCGGCGGGTAAATCTTCCTCCGGACGATCGCAAGATTCCCTTTATCACTTGGTCTAGTTTTACTCAAAAGGGATGGTTCACAGGATCAAACAGAAAGTAAGAGTGTTTGGGCTCAAATATCGACCCTCGGGCGAGCTTAGTAATTCCATCAGAGTCGGGGTACATACAAATGTGTTCATAAAAGACATCTTCCCGGATAACCCTAATTGTCTTGGACAAACTGACTACTGAATTCTTGGATTCAAGCTAACATACGTGGATGGATATTGCGACGCCCTGTCCAACCAAAGAAGACGCCAACGTCGAGCTTCAAGGAAGAATAACGATCCAATACCCCGGATATCGTCCGGTTACTCCGAGATATCCGCCGAGGGTTATCAACCCCGATTGTCCTTTATTTTTTTGTTTGTAAAGAATTTAAATCATTATTAACATGATATATATATATATATATATATATATATATATATATATATCCCTCAGTCATGTGTTTCTCTGTTTCTTTCAACTAGAATGTCCGGAATAAAGGAGAATAATGATAAAGAGTGTGAATACGTTTCCGATATGGACTTAATGCATTTCTATGATTCCGATATGACTTCAGGAAAATATATGCCCGATTGTGTATCCAATATGGACTTAACGCATCTCTGTGATTTCGATGCGACTTAAACACACTCCATTCCCTAACGTGTATGGGATATAGATTTACAACATTTATGCGATTCGAGGCTTACTAAACAAACTTCTACATAGATGGCGCACCCCCTCGAATCTAGCCAGTCCCTGGGCATAGTTGGTGGAACCTGGAGACATCCACCTTGATCTGAGTCAAGTCTCAGAGGTAGGGACAGGGATCCATGTAACGCCCCAGTTTTGTCCGTTTTATTTAATCGAGTCGTTTTGATTATTTTATTATTATATTATTTTATTTTCGACTTTTATTTGGAAATATGTTATTTTTCAAGGTTGTGATATTTTATCGCGTTTTGGGAACGTTTGCGAGATATTTGAGTGTAGGAGTATTTTGGGCATTTCACTTTATTTTTCTTAAGTTAAGAAAATAGAAAATAGAAAGAGAGAAAATTAGAGAGAAAGAAAAAGAGAAGAAGGAAAAGGAGAAGAAAAGAGAAAGGAAGGAGAAAGAGAGAAAAACTTTGGGAAAATCTAGAAATCGAAACAACCGACTTTCCAAACACGATTAAATCGGGTAAGGGTGCGAAACTTGATTATTATATACTTGTATATGATTATGTATGTATGTTTTTGGTTGTTATTGGATTGAAATGGAAATATAGAGTAAAACCCAAAAATGTTGAAAGTGTTAGAAATTGATCCAAATGTGTCTAAAATCATGTTTTAGTGTTCCTTATTGTTGATACATGCTAGATACATGTTGTTAGGTATTGTATTGGTAATTTTTCTGGTGTATAGGTGAAAACTGGGTTGAATTTGGTTTGAAAACGCAGAACAAAATTCTGCAGAAAATTCTGGTTTTTCCACTTCCCATACGCGTATCACTCAAGGCAATACGCATATTGGTCAAGGCAATATGTGTATGGCATTGAAGAAATATGGGCAATACACGTATGGAGCTTCATTTTCTCGACCATCTACCCATTTGCGTGATGGTACGCGTAAGACTTTAGGGCAATACGCGTATGATGTAGGGCACTACGCTTATAGGATTTTTAATGGGAATTTTGGGAAAAATGGGTCTCTGCCCATACGCGTACGACCTTGGGCAATACGCGTATGGAATGGGCGAGGGAGAAGGGCAATACGCGTATGGCTCAGGGCAATACGCGTATGGCCAGGAGAATTGCAAAATGTGGTTTTTTTTGCGATGTCTTTTCTTGTTTAGTCCGTAACTTGTGTTCCGTTTATCCGTTTTTAACATTCTTGGTATCGTTGGATAGCTATTGAACTGAACTTTATTATGATGATGGTTTTAAAATTGTTGGCTGATTTAATTATGTCGTGAATTTGGAATAGTGTCATTTTGTCGACTTTTGTCGTTATAATTGTGTGTAATTGAGGTGTATCATGCAATGTGCTGTTGATATGGATATGGTGTGACTTATGTGCTATTATATGGTGTAAATGCATGCGTTTAGATGGTGTGATGATGGTTTGTGGCCGTATGGCAAATAAATGCATTGTTTTGGGCTTGAATTGCAAAGCATGATTAATGTTGAGTGAGATGATTGCATATATGTGTGCATTTGAATGTCATGAGTCATTGTATGCCAAGCATCATGATATGCATTCTTGTAACGTCGTGTGCCCATGTGGGGTGTGAGCGAAGGTTTGGTTCCAGAGGGAATCTGCTATAACGTCGTGTGCCCGTGTGGGGTGTGAGCGATGATTATAGACGATCGTGTGCTCGTGTGGGGTGTGAGCGATCGGGTCGTGTGCCCGTGTGGGGTGTGAACGATCCATAAACGTCGTGTGCCCGTGTGGGGTGTGAGCGATCCATAAACGTCGTGTGCCCGTGTGGGGTGTGAGCGACGGGGAACATCGTATGCCCGACGGGGAGTTACAGTGATGTAACGAGCGATGATTCCAGCAAAGTTCCTGAGTGAACTAGTGATGAGATTGATGGATGGATGGTACCGCATATGCATTGCATAGAGTCATTGTGTCGGTCTCTGTGCATTTGCATAAATCATGAATGGATTGATGTCGTGTGGAATTGTGATTGAAATTGATGAGTTGAGATATATATTGTGTTGTGTTGTATTTGGATTCTGTTGTGCGTTGTGGTGAGAATATTTTACGTGTGTGATGTTGTGTTATTATATAATTATATGCAATTATATTATGATTGTGTTTCTCACCCTTCTGCTGTTTTATAATGCTCTATGAGGCATTGCAGATTAGATTGCTGGAGGTCTTTTTGTGAAGCTTAGGTCTTCATTCTTTTGTCGGTCGGCTCTGATATGTGACACCGGGAAGTTAGGGAGACCGTTTGTGATTTGTGCGTATATGTATATGTTCTTTTGAGATAGTACATGTATGATTGTATTTGGTAGACAAACTTTTCATGATATATATATATATATATATATATATATATATATATATATATATATATATATATATATATATATATATATATATATATAAGATTTCAGTACAGATTTTCCGCTTTTATTCTGTATCTGAATTGTGGGTAGTAGGAACTAAGTTCCTTTGTTAATTGCTACCTGATCATTGCATATCTTTATGGACAGGTTTATGTGTATTTGGTTTCAAATTGATGTGACCCCTCGGTCTATGCCATGAATGTTTTAAATATACTCTGATGAAATTTTGAATTTTTATTTATCGCTTTAATAGCTTGGGGGTATAGATTAGGGGTGTTACATTAAGTGGTATCAGAGCCAGTCCGTGTTAGTTTGTGTCAGTCCTTGTCGGTCTTGGTGTTTGGATGAGCTGTTTGTTTAACCATAGTTGCTGTTATTGGAAATGAACAGAATATGGCTGGTAGGAATGACGCTGCTTTGGCTGCTGCTATGCAAGCTATGGCTCGGGCTGTGCAGGGTGCACCTAATGCTGTAGGTAATGATGAGTTCAGGAAGAACAAACCGCCTATCTTCAAAGGAAGATATGATCCTGATGGTGCACAGATTTGGCTGAAAGAGATTGAAAGAATCTTCTGAGTGATGGATTGTGCTGAGGATCAGAAGGTGGGACTGGGTACTCACATGTTACTGGAAGAAGCTGATGATTGGTGGGTTAGTACACGTCATGTGTTGGAAGCTGCAGAGGAAGAGATCACTTGGGCTGCGTTTAGCATTAAGTTTCTTAGGAAGTATTTTCCCGAAGATGTAAGAGGAAAGAAGGAAATTGAGTTCTTGGAATTAAAACAAGGTAATATGTCTGTTGTTGATTATACTGCTAAGTTTATGGAGCTTGTGTCGTTTTATCCACATTATGCCGAAGCAACTGCGGAATTTTCTAAGTGTGTAAAGTTTGAGAACAGATTGCGTCCTAAGATAAAGCAGGCAATTGGTTATCAAAGGATTAGGAGGTTTTCTGATTTGGTGGATTGTTGTAGGATTTATGAGGAGGATAGTAAGGCTCGTTCTACTCACTATAAGAGTGTGAGCGAGAGGAAAGGGAAGCAACAGTTTCGTGGTGGTCCGTATGTAACACCAGCTGATAAGGGTAAACAAAGGGGAAATTTTGAGCGAAGGTCAAGTGGAGGAGGAATGTCTAGTCCTCTGAGGTGTTATAGATGTGGTGATGTGGGACATCGTCAGTCTGAATGTAGGAAGGATTTGAGGAAGTGTTCTAATTGTGGAGGTTTAGGACATGTCGCAGCTGATTGTGCAAGGAAGAATGTGGTGAAGTGTTTCAACTGTGGTGAACCTGGTCATATTAGTACGAAGTGTCCGAAACCGAAGCAAGCTCCAGCTGGTGGGAAGTTTTTGCCTTGGCAGAAACTCAGACTTCAAGTGCAGATCGTCTGATCAGAGGTACTTGTTTTATTAATAGTACTCCTTTAGTTGCTATTATTGATACTGGAGCGACTCATTCATTTATTTCGTCTGAGTGCGCGAAGCATTTGAATCTTGTGTTGTCTTCGATGGGGGTGAGATGGTTATTGATACTCCAGCAATGGGGTCAGTAACTACTTCTTTGGTTTGTCTAAGTTGTCCTTTGACCATTTATGGTAAAGACTTTGAGATGGATTTGGTGTGTTTGCCGTTGGAGGGTTTAGATGTGGTTCAGGGAATGAATTGGTTGCAGTTCAATAAGGTTCATATTGATTGTTATCATAAGCTGGTAAGGTTTCCTTCTCTTGAGGAAGACAAAGACTCGAGTTTCTTATCTACCAAAGAGTTGAAGAAACTTTTGGCGAATGAAGCTCAGTTGTTTGGGTTGTTTGCATTGTTGACTGTGGATAGTCAAGTTTCACTTGAGGTGTTTCCTGTTGTGTGTGATTTTCCTGAAGTGTTTCCTGAGGATATTTCAGACTTGCCGCCAGAGAGAGAGGTGGAGTTTTCTATTGATCTAGTTCCTGGTACTAGACCTGTTTCTATGGCACCTTATCGTATGTCGGCATCTGAGTTGGTTGAGTTAAAGAAACAGTTGAATGAATTGTTGGAAAAGAGGTTTGTGAGACCAAGCGTTTCTCCTTGGGGTGCTCTAGTTTTATTGGTGAAAAAGAAAGATGGAAGTATGTGGTTATGTATTGATTATTGGCAGTTGAATAAGGTGACGATTAAGAATAAGTACCCTCTTCCGAGAATTAATGATCTGATGGATCAGTTGGTAGGTGCTTGTGTGTTTAGTAAGATTGACTTGAGGTCAGGGTATCATCAGATTAGGGTGAAAGAGGAAGATATTCAGAAGACGGCTTTTAGGACACGTTACGGTCATTATGAATATTCTGTGATGCCGTTCGGGGTTTCTAATGCGCCAGATGTGTTTATGGAGTACATGAATCGTATTTTCCACGAGCATTTGGATCGTTTTGTGGTTGTGTGTATTGATGACATTTTGATTTATTCTAAGTCTCGGGAGGAGCACGCGGAGCATTTGCGTATTGTTTTGCAGGTTTTGAAAGAAAGAAAGCTTTTTGCCAAGTTGTCCAAGTGTGAGTTCTGGTTGTCAGAGGTGAGTTTTCTTGGGCACGTGATTTCAGGTAATGGTATTTCTGTGGATCCGTCTAAAGTAGAAGCAGTTCTACAATGGGAGGCTCCGAGATCTGTTACTGAAATTTGAAGCTTTTTGGGTTTGGCTGGATATTATCGAAGGTTCATTAAAGGTTTTTCTAAGCTAGCACTTCCTTTGACCCAGTTGACTTGTAAAGGGCAAGCGTTCATTTGGGATATTCGGTGCGAGGAAAGTTTTAATGAGCTGAAGAGAAGATTGACGACAGCTCCGATTTTGATTTTACCGAATCCTAATGAACCGTTTGTAGTGTATTGTGATGCATCTTTGATTGGTCTAGGTGGTGTTCTGATGCAAGAAGGTAAGGTCGTGGCTTATGCTTCGAGGCAGTTGAGAGTGCATGAGAAAAATTATCCTACTCATGATCTTGAATTAGCGGCTGTGGTTTTTGTGTTGAAGATTTGGAGGCATTATCTCTACGGTGCCAGGCTTGAAGTCTTTAGTGATCACAAAAGTTTGAAATATTTGTTTGATCAGAAAGAGTTAAATATAAGGCAGCGGAGATGGTTGGAATTTTTGAAGGACTGCGACTTTGGCTTGAATTACCATCCTGGTAAAGCTAATGTGGTAGCCGATGCGCTGAGTCGGAAATCGTTACATATGTCCGCTTTAATGGTTAAGAAGTGGGAGCTTTTGGAATCTTTTAGGGACTTGAGTTTGGTGTGTGAGGCGACGTCGGATAGCGTGAGGCTTGGAATGTTGAAGGTTACTAATGATTTTCTGATGGCTGTTAATGAGAAACAGAAGATGGATGTGAAATTTGTGGATTTGATGACGGTTGGAGATAAAAGTGGAAATTAGGACTTTAAAGTGGATATTAATGGTGTTTTGAGATTCCGAGGTAGAATTTGTATTCCTGATGATGCGGAGTTGAAAAGGATGATTTTGGAGGAAGGACACCGGAGTAATTTGAGTATACATCCGGGAGCTAATAAGATGTACCAAGATTTGAAGAAGATTTTTTGGTGGTCTGGATTGAAAAGAGATGTGGCTCAGTTTGTTTATGCATGTTTGACTTGTCAAAAATCGAAGGTAGAACATCTGAGGCCTAGTGGTTTGTTGTAACCGTTGGATATTCCTGAATGGAAATGGGACAGCATTTCTATGGATTTTGTAACAGGGTTGCCGAATACTCAGCGAGGGCATAATGCTATTTGGGTGGTTGTGGATAGGCTGACTAAATCGGCTCATTTCATTCCGATTAACATCAGTTTTACTTTGGAGAGGTTGGCTGAGATTTACATCAGTGTGATTGTGAAATTGCATGGTGTTCCATTGAGCATTGTTTCTGATCGGGATCCTAGGTTTACCTCCAGATTTTGGGAAAGTTTACAGAAGGCATTGGGTTCTAAATTGAGATTGAGTTCGGCTTATCATCCGCAAACAGATGGACAGACCGAGAGAACGATTCAGTCATTGGAAGATTTGTTGAGAGCGTGTGTTTTTGAACAAGGTGGTGCATGGGATAGTTATCTTGCATTGATTGAATTCATGTATAATAACAGTTTCCATTCTAGTATTGGAATGGCACCTTTTGAAGCACTGTATGGACGAAGATGTCGAACACCGTTGTGTTGGCACGAATCTGGTGAGAGTTCGGTGGTTGGGCCAGAGTTGGTGCAACAGACTACGGAAAAAGTGAAGCTTATTCGGGAGAAAATGAAGACTTCTCAGAGTAGGCAAAAGAGTTATCATGATCGGAGAAGAAAAGATCTTGAGTTCCAAGAGGGCGATCATGTATTTTTGAGAGTTACACCGGTAACGGGTGTGGGTCGTGCGTTGAAGTCGAAGAAACTTACTTCTCAGTTTATTGGTCCTTACCAGATATCCACGAGAGTGGGTGCTGTGGCTTATAGGGTGGCGTTGCCGTCGAATCTGTCGAATTTGTACGATGTGTTCCATGTTTCACAGCTTCGGAAGTATGTTCCGGATCCGCCGCATGTGATTTCGATGGATGAGGTTGAGGTAAGGGAGAACCTTACGGTTGAGGCATTACCCGTTAGGATTTTGGATCGCGAGGTGAAGCGGTTGAGAGGCAAGGCTATTGCACTTGTGAAAGTGGCGTGGGGAGGCGCTGCTGAGGGCAATTTGACTTGGGAGTTGGAGAGTCGGATGCGGGAGTCGTATCCAGAGTTGTTCGTCTCAAGTATATTTTCTAGGACGAAAATTTCTAAGTAGGGGAGAGTTGTAACGCCCCAGTTTTGTCCATTTTATTTAATTGAGTCGTTTTGATTATTTTATTATTATATTATTTTATTTTCGACTTTTATTTGGAAATATGTTATTTTTCAAGGTTGTGATATTTTATCGCGTTTTGGGAACGTTTGCGAGATATTTGAGTGTAGGGGTATTTTGGGCATTTCACTTTATTTTTCTTAAGTTAAGAAAATAGAAAATAGAAAGAGAGAAAATTTGAGATAAAGAAAAAGAGAAGAAGGAAAAGGAGAAGAAAAGAGAAAGGAAGGAGAAAGAGAGAAAAACTTTGGGAAAATCTAGAAATCGAAACAACCGACTTTCCAAACACAATTAAATCGGGTAAGGGTGCGAAACTTGATTATTATATACTTGTGTATGATTATGTATGTATGTTTTTGGTTGTTATTGGATTGAAATGGAAATATAGAGTAAAACCCAAAAATGTTGAAAGTGTTAGAAATTGATCCAAATGTGTCTGAAATCATGTTTTAGTGTTCCTTATTGTTGATACATGATAGATACATGTTGTTAGGCATTGTATTAGTAATTTTTCTGGTGTATAGGTGAAAACTGGGTTGAATTTGGTTTGAAAACGCAGAACAAAATTCTGCAGAAAATTCTGGTTTTTCCACTTCCCATATGCGTATCACTCAAGGCAATACGCGTATTGGTCAAGGCAATATGCGTATGGCATTGAAGAAATATGGGCAATACGCGTATGGAGCTTCATTTTCTTGGCCATCTGCCCATTTGCGTGATGGTACGCGTAAGACTTTAGGGCAATACGCGTATGATGTAGGGCACTACGCTTATAGGATTTTTAATGGGAATTTTGGGAAAAATGGGTCTCTGCCCATACGCGTACGACCTTGGGCAATACGCGTATGGAATGGGCGAGGGAGCAGGGTAATACGTGTATGGCTCAGGGCAATACGCGTATGGCCAGGAGAATTGCAAAATGTGGTTTTTTTCGCGATGTCTTTTCTTGTTTAGTCCGTAACTTGTGTTCCGTTTATCCGTTTTTAACATTCTTGGTATCGTTGGATAGCTATTGAACTGAACTTTCTTATGATGATGGTTTTAAAATTGTTGGCCGATTTAATTATGTCGGGAATTTGGAATAGTGTCATTTTGTCGACTTTTGTCGTTATAATTGTGTGTAATTGAGGTGTATCATGCAATGTGTTGTTGATATGGATATGGTGTGACTTATGTTCTGTTGTATGGTGTAAATGCATGTGTTTAGATGGTGTGATGATGGTTTGTGGCCGTATGGCAAATAAATGCATTGTTTTGGGCTTGAATTGCAAAGCATGATTAATGTTGAGTGAGATGATTGCATATATGTGTGCATTTGAATGTCATGAGTCATTGTATGCCAAGCATCATGATATGCATTCTTGTAATGTCGTGTGCCCATGTGGGGTGTGAGCGACGGTTTGGTTCCAGAGGGAATCCGCTATAACGTCGTGTGCCCGTGTGGGGTGTGGGCGATGATTATAGACGATCGTGTGCCCGTGTGGGGTGTGAGCGATCGGGTCGTGTGCCCGTGTGGGGTGTGAGCGATCCATAAACGTCGTGTGCCCATGTGGGGTGTGAACGACGGGGAACATCGTATGCCCGACGGGGAGTTACAGTGATGTAACGAGCGATGATTCCAGCAGAGTTCCTGAGTGAACTAGTGATGAGATTGATGGATGGATGGTACCGCATATGCATTGCATAGAGTCGTTGTGTCGGTCCCTGTGCATTTGCATAAATCATGAATGGATTGATGTCGTGTGGAATTGTGATTGAAATTGATGAGTTGAGATATATATTGTGTTGTGTTGTATTTGGATTCTGTTGTGCGTTGTGGTGAGAATATTTTACGTGTGTGATGTTGTGTTATTATATAATTATATGCAATTATATTATGATTGTGTTTCTCACCCTTCTGCTATTTTATAATGCTCTATGAGGCATTGCAGATTAGATTGCTCGAGGTCTTTTTGTGAAGCTTAGGTCTTCATTCTTTTGTCGGTCGGCTCTGATATGTGACACCGGGTAGTTAGGGAGACCGTTGGTGATTTGTGTGTATATGTATATGTTCTTTTGAGACAGTACATGTATGATTGTATTTGGTAGACAAACTTTTCATGATATATATATATATATGAGATTTCAGTATAGATTTTCCGCTTTTATTCTGTATATGAATTGTGGGTAGTAGGAACTAAGTTCCTCTGTTAATTGCTACCTGATCGTTGCATATCTTTATGGGCAGGTTTATGTGTATTTGGTTTCAAATTGATGTGACCCCTCGGTCTATGCCATGAACGTTTTAAATATACTCTGATGAAATTTTGAATTTTTATTTATCGCTTTAATAGCTTGGGGGTATAGATTTGGGGTGTTACAATCCATCCTTGGCCGGGGAACGTTCCACTATGACATGGATCACATTACAAACATAACTATAAAATCTCATCTTCACCTAGGCATCGCCCAGGGAAAGCAAATGAGTCGCCAAATGTGGCATCCATAGTTACAAATCAATACATTACAACTGCAAATTCTAAAGACAACAAGCAAACGCAGCAACCAAAAATTGTAGTCGACATCATTCGATTCACCGAATTGCAAAAAAGAAAGATAATTCTAGAGGCACTTTCTCCATTTTATTGTACTCGAGTGCATTATTTTTTTCATAAAGCAAGAGTGAAAGCCCCTGAGCTATAACAATTCATAAACAACGATAATGTTAAAGCAAAGTCCAACACAAACTTCTAAAGCTTGCAATACCCGAAATATCAAGTTAAAATATTTCATTGAAAATAAAAAATTATTACACTCGTGGCGCAAAAGCATGGGAATTATTACATGAAATAAGAATACAAATAAAAGGAAAATCAAGCTGAGGCATTCAAAGCCTAGGGATCAGAGACACCTCCTTCAATCACCCCGGGAACATTCTTAAAAGGATCCAGTGCTTCAATAGAAATCACAAAGTCACAACAAATCTTTCTCGCCTGCTCCATAACTTGTGCTCGAACTCCGAGCACTTCTCGCATAGTCTATTTAAGAGCATCATGAAGAGCCTGCCTCAGGCTGACCACCTCATCTTGGAGAGTTTTCAAGGCCTCTGCATATTTCTAGTACTTTTCCACCAAGTGGACCTTTTTCTTAACAAAAGCATAAACAACCTCATAACTCTACTCTGCAACTTTTAGGGCATATTTCAACTCGGTCATGCGTGTCTCTAAGGAAGGAGGAGAACCATCTGTTGCCACGACCTCTTACAAAGAGTGAACAATGGTAACCTCCTCCCATAGTGCAGAGAGATCCTTTTAAAGATTGGTGCATTTAAGCTTCATAGCTTCGACCTTCCCTTTCCAAGTATCCCTCTCCTTGAAGGGACTACCCAGGGCCAATAGAAGTTGCTTTGAACATGCTGTGAGCAAGCTTAGAAGCCATATCCATCTTATCCCCCTAAAGAAGATTCAGGATGATGTATAAATCTGACGTCGAGATAATGCCACCAGCCTCTTCAGGGGTGTGAGGAAGCCAATAGGAGAAAGTGTTAGGCATTTTTTTTAAAAAAGGAGTCACCTCCCCAAAATCTTCATCCTTATTGGACCAAGTCCATTTTGGAGAAAAATCAGTCTGAGGAGATTGTTGTTCCTCTTCCCAATCCCTTTTGGTCGAAACCGGAGGCGAAGTCGGTTCCCCCATCATCAAAGTGGTTGCAACATCCTTAAGTTGATCCACCTAAGGCACAAAAATCAAAGCTTTTGTAGTCGGGGTAGGAGACAGTGTCGATGCTAGAGCGATAGCCACAAAAGGAGAGGGGACAAATTCTAAGGTACCAGTATCCACTGCAACCTAGATACCTTAGGTATCTGCAAGGCGGTAGAACATATTGCTCACTTTATACATGATTCCTGGGAAAATACAATCACACAGTAAAGAAAAAGAAAAAAACAGATAAAGACTATGTTATCACTAAAAATATTCCCCTTCTCCTCAAGATTAACTGAACTCAAGATAACACAAGTATCAATTCAATTCTTCCTCACTTTGGTAAGGGGTACGTCACCAAGTCTAAATCCTTCCTCACAACCAAGTCCCCGAAGCTGAGATTGCATGTCCTCCTTCATTGTCACCTCGTCAAAAGAAAGAGATCCTTATTAGGAACAATACGAGGCGTTATCTCAGCTGAAGTGGATCTTAGATTAGTATTTTGAGTATGAAAAGTAACAAGAAGGAGAATCAGAAGGGGTATAACAGAGAGTGTGAAGGTGAGAAAAATATACAAGAAAGGGGGTTGAATTGTGTTCTCCAATTTGCGTTGCTTTTGAATAGAGTTCAGATTCTAAACAATCTGTTCAAATTCTGATAATATGTATGCAGCGGAGTAATAACTAGAAGCAAGTAAATGACAAATGAATATACATATATTTATCCAGGTTCTTCCCAAACTGAGAGTAATCCAGTCCCCTTGCACCACAAGAGATTTTTCACTATAATCAAACCATGATTACAATTTATTATGCCCTTGACCATAAGAATTTTGCTCAAAGCTACAGCCTAAGACTTGCTTGCTCAATCAGCACCTAATCAAGACTTCGTGCTCAGATCCTCAGATCCTAAGACTTTCTTGCTTATACCCTCAAGTACAAGACTTCTTGCTTAAATCCCACAGTTTTAAGACTTTCTGCTCAGACTCTCAGCCTAAGACTTTCCTGTTTAGATTCAACGACTCCAAGACTTCCTGCTTAAATCCCATGAATTCAAAAATTTCTGCTCATACCCTCGAGTACAAGACTTCCTGCTCAGATTCCATGAATCCAAGACTTTCCTGCTTAGACCTATAGTCCAAGACTTCCTTGCTTAATCAACAATTTGACCAAGGCTTCAATGCTCAAGCACATAGCAGAATACTTACTTGGCTCAAGCTCATAGCAAGAGACTTTGATGCTCAAGCACATAGCAAGAGTCTTTCTTTCTAAACTACTAAACAACATGTTTAGCAGAATAGACAACAAGGTGTACTTGGTATACAATAAGAGATACAGGGAAATAACTATAACGAAGATCATAGCACTTACTAAGATATTCATTGTTTAAGAAATCTTAAGGCTTTGTACAATTTACAACAGATAACAGAAACTCTGCATACTCGATTTTGTTGTTGATCTTGTTATTCTTCTATATTGATAGAAGAGTGAGACACTTCTTTTCTTCTTGGCCCTCTTTCTTTATTCCTTGTTGTTGATCAAGATTGAATTTTTTGCTACATAAACAGAAAATACAAAAGAATAACCATTGGAAGAGATAACTTGCACAAGTGTCTTTGTTACTCCATATTACTAAGAGACATAGAAGATAGATACACAAAAAGATCTTTATCCATTGTGTAACTTGTTTAACCGTAGTGTCTTCCTTGTGAGTTGTATTATAGATCCGTTGAGAGTGGATATTCGTAAAGCATGTCAACTCTCTTTGAGCCATGTGAACATAGACTCTAGCTAACAAACTGATTTGACATTGTAGCTTGCTTTATGCAGTACGGATCACCTAGCTTTGTCTATGGTTTTGAATGATCACCAGAAGATGATACATTTAATAAGTGTAGAGATAACATATTGCTCTTTTGATGCTGATACATTCAACTTCATAGTCTACACAATCCTATATCATCAGACTTCACTTAAGAATGTTCTTTAGTTTTGAACCATCAGAAGCTAAGAACTCAGCTTCTCTCAAATGTGTTATCTTAATAGTTTCTAATTAGATTCCCTTTAAGCTTTGGAAACTGCATACTTAGAATACACATCAGATAACACCGTTGTTATTTCAATAATTTGTTATCATCAAAACCTAAAGGATATATGTAATGATCAAATCTTGTTCTAAAATCTCCCCCTTTTTGATGATGACAAACATAAGTATTTAAGAACAATGTTTGGCTATTTTAATTTACTTGACAACATCAGAATCTGAGGTTTGTAAGCTCCCACTAAGTTCTATGTTCAAGAAAAATAAAATATATCTCTCGGGTAGACAAATAACTATAATAACATTTTTAAAATATTTAAAATAAACAACATTTAAATTCTGAAGGGCTCATATTCTCTTTAAATACTTCTATATATTTCTCCCCCTTTGTCACATCAAAAAATTAAAAAGATATAAGAGAAAAAGATAAGAGAAAAAAAATTAAAGTAGAAAAATGCATTGTCCCAAGACGGTCAAAGATGCTTTATAAGGTTTAGAGTAGTCAGAGTCAAACAAAGTACAGAGATCAGAAGACCAGTTTTCATTGGTGCATAGATTCCATATTGTATATCAATGGCTACTTAAGACACACTATAAAAGCAGGTCAACATTGTATCCTCACGAATTCATCCAATTCATAGAAATATTTCAAGCAAAATTAGTTATGAAGAGAAAATCTCATAAACAAATTCCACACAAGAGTGAGAAACGAGATTTTGCAAGAGAGTTAGATTTGATAAGGAAGGCTGAAGCAGCAAGATAAAAACGTTGGGCAGTCAAGGAACTATCTGCAAAACTCCATGTTGATGCAGTAAAAGAGAAACAGAAACAGAAGGAAGAGGAAGGTGTTCAAACTAGACTGGCTTCCTACAAAACACAAACTTTAGGGACGAAAGTGCGTAGAAAGGCTCCTAAGGATTCTTCCACTGAAGATTCAGATCCTTCTTCTAAAGATGAGGAAGTAGGTCAATCATGGAAGGAATTTGTTGGTAACACTGAGAAAGATGATTGAAGCAACAAAGAAGACTAGGGATAAAATAATTTATTGTATTGTCTTATCTATTCTCATGTAATTTTCTAATTCCAATGAAATTTCCTTTTTTAGTTTCCAATTGTTCTTAAACCAACAGTAACAAGTTTTATTTACTTTTAATCAAGAAAGACATTAAAAGCATTAACCAATAAAATATGTTAACAAACTAAAATGTAATAAAATTACAAACATATAAAAAGGTTCTACATTCTAGACCTAAGATTTCTTCAATAATTCCATGATTGTCTTGAGATCAGAACCAATTTCTTCTTGCCTAGCAACAATGGATTTGAATTGAGCATCCACTAACTGTTGGTTACTAGCCATCTGAGTTTTTATCAAAGCTTGACATTCAGCAACTGAAGCTACCCTAGCTTCTAGATTGAGTAGTTGCTTCTGGCTAAATGTAGTGACTTCCTTAGTGGAGAAATTCTTCAGATTTTGAATAATTTAGTTAAGAGAATTTTTGAAGGTTTTCTATCTTGCATTATAAGCAACATAATCAATAGAAGTAAATCCTTCTTCCATTATTGCCTTTGCCTCGTTATATAACCTAGTCCTAAAATCTTCCAACTGAGAAAGTACATGGTTAGGTAGAGGGTGATAGTTGGTCATATGCTGAGATGGTTTAGGTGAGTTTGTTTTATCTTTATATAGTGTTTCTTGAATAGATTCAGCTGAGTTTTCCTTGCCTAAAGAATGGTTTGATGGGGATGAGTGTTGAGTGGTTTCTTGATGATTTAATGGTAAGGGCTAAGCTTGGTTATTATTTTCTGGCTTTGGATCAGATTCAGTACACTTAGTTTCATTATTAAGATAATTCTAAACTTGTTGATCTGAAATTGTTTTGGTGGAACTGTGTGAAGGAGACACAACATTAAGAGGCTTAGCATCCAAAGCACTTTTAGATTCATTAGGAATTAGTGAAGGTGAGTAAGCTTGAATTCTAGCATTAATATTGTTATGATTTGTTTGATCAATAGGTTGGTCTTGTGATGAAATTTTTGTCTTGTGTTTTATCTAGAGAGGTCTTTGAAAAAACAGAGAATTCTATTCTTTCAGGAATGATTGATTTTAATGATTGATAAGGTTGTATGGCTAAGGTAGAAGTTTAGTTAGATCTAGTAAATGATGGTGAGCGTGACTTTCTCTGTGAAGAATTAAGATTGAATTAATTATCAGGTTCAGCCTCAATACCTGATCCTGCTGCCAATGACACAAGTTCTTCTACAACCTCAACCTCTTTGCCGATTGCAACTAGACTCTCATTCAACCAGTTCCTAGAGCCACCATCCACAGCTTCTATCTCTTCTTCTAGAGTATTTCCTTTTCCTTCCTTAATAGCATAGTCTTCACCTACTTGAACAACATCTATATCCTTCTTTCTACTCTCGAAAAACTCTTGAGTTATTTTAGCAACTTCAAGAGAATTTATGATAGACTCAAGTTTGTCTCCTAGTTGTTCTCTTAGAACTTCCACGCTCTTCTCTGTAAGCTTTACTGCATCATCGACACAACTACTTTTGATCAAATCCTCAGATAAAACTTCCATACTTCTCTTGACAAATGCTATCATAAAATTTTCAACCTTTTTCTTATTTTCCTCGCAGGCTTGAGAAACTTCTGTTTCTTTTTCTTCTTCTTCTAGCTGACTTAATTTCACCAATCTCCTTTTATTTGGTGCATAAACTTCATAATCCATATCTAGATTACTGGCAGATCCTCCTTTTCTACTCTTGGTAGGACGAATCTCAGTAGTTTCAATGAGTTCTTCAACTTCAAGTTGTAGATCCTTCTTGGAGTTATATGGATCCTTTTTCTTCACATATTTTTGAGCAATTCTTTCTTCCTCCTCCTGAACTGCTTTTTGAGCATCTCCTAGCAGTTTCTTCTTAGCAGGTATAGGAGTATATGTTTCTTCATCTTCTTCATCTACATTATAAGTGATTTCCTTTCTTTTTCTTTGCCCTCTTTGACCATAAACATTAGGATACTCATCATAAAGTTGATCACGTGTTATAGTAACACCATAATCCCTTTTAGCTTCTTCAAGAAGAAACTTGATGACATCATGGCTATCTTCCTTGGTCAACATTGAATAATCTTCTAGAAAATCTCTTCTTTTATCTTTCCTGATCCTGATGGGATTAGGAATCACTATAACATCCTTCTTCTTTCTTTCCTTCACGTGAGATAATAATGTTGCAGAAAGCACACTTCCATAAGCATCATCCAAATCTTGTGTAGCTATATATTCCATCAATGTTTGAATTAACTTGCACTGATATAATAGTTCAGAAAGTAGCCTTGTATAAGAAATTGTTATTTTGAACTTCTTAGGGGAGTCCTTGGTGGATTTCTCGCTACGCGAAAAATGCACAAGTTGCCACTGAACTTTATTTATTCTGGAGAAAGGGAAAATATCGATATAACCCCCTAAAGGTGAAGAAAATGGTCTTGTAACCAAATTCGGGTTCGGAAGTCGATTATGCAAGGGGAAGGTATTAGCACCCCTCACATTTGTTGTACTCAATGGGAACCATCTAGGTTGTCTAAGCGCTAATGGGTGTCGTTATCTAAAGGTTACTTGCTAAAGGAAGAAATGGAGGGATTTTTTATTAGGTTGCTCGCCAAGGATTGGGGCCCTTGTGCCTACGTATCCTCATTGTGATTAGAGCTCCATAGTTCAGAGTAGAAAATAAGCGTGTGTTGGTTGATTTTACCTTGAAAAAGGGTTTTCAAGATGATGCCCTAAGGCGGAAAAAGAGTTTGATGAGTTGATGTTGATTTTAGGGTTTTTGAAAAGAAATTGTTCATGATTAGAATTTGACTAAAGACTATGAGTAGAGTGTCATACCCCAAATTTTGACCACAATCATTGTGTAGATCATTACCACAATATGGATGTACCTTCATGCCTCATCAGTCTCCTCAAGGAACATTGAGCATTCACTACAATCAAGAATTAGGGTTTTGAGCCCTCTCAGAGCACTTAGACAAAGGATCAATCAAGAATTGACATGATCCTCAACTTGGTTAACCTCTCAACACCCATATAGGATCAAGATGTCTTCCACATCAAGAATCAAGCACAAGGTTGTAACATTCCAAGTGGATCAAGCCCCAAGATCGCCAGTGTCACCAAATTAGGGTTTTCGTCGACCAAGGCCTCCAGATGGAAATTTTCATCTGGGCATGAGCCAATACTTCAAAACATGATCCAAAATGCTCCAATGGACATCATGGATCCAATCACAAGTTCAAAATTGCCTCAGGGGATGCATTCATAAAAAATCAAGAATTAGGGTTTCTTGACCTAATTCACCCCTAAGTTGACTTTTGAGACAAGACATGAACCAAGACCTCAAGATGTGATTTGAGGGCCTTAAATACACCACATTGATCCATTTACAACAATGGATTGATCCAAGAAGCTTGATTCACAAGTTTAAATTTCATCTGGAACATAATTAGGGTTTTGAAGGAAAAGTCAACTGTACCTTTGACTTTGGACCAAGACATGCTCCCAAACCTTGGGATATGATTTAAGACACCCTAAAACACCTGCGGAATCCATCCATTATGTTTGAATTAGGTCAAGAACTTGATTGCGTAGAAGATCACACAGTTTGGAATTCATCTAACAAAAAAGTCAATTGTGCCCAAAATCAAGTTTGACTTTTTGAATTTTTTCACAAATGTGGCTCCCCTAAGTAAAAAACAATGTTAATACATGGTTTTGATCATCATCCATCAATAAAAATTAAGAAAAGTAAGTTTTCTTGCAAAAGAGGCAACCATAGGAAACTTAAATTTTTCTAAGTTATGGAACAAAATGGATTTGGTACCAACTTTGAAAGGTCATAACTCCCAAACCCTAAGGCATTTTTCTTCCATCCAAAGCTCAAATGAAAGTTCACATGACATACTTCAAAAGTGTCAACTACAAGAGATTCCAAATCCTCATGGATTTTGAGTTATGGATTGATCAAAATCACAAAAAATGAAAATGACCACTTTTTTTCCAACACTTAGTGAAAATTTCAAGTCAGAATTTGTTTCATTTTTTTGCCAACTTTGAGGCTATTTTTCACCTTGATCCAAGCTAAACCAGGTCCATTGGTGGACATCAAAGTTAAAGTATGTCATGAGAGCTTTCCAAAAAGTACAAGAACTCCCATTAATTCAACTTAATCAAGGAGTTATGAACCTCACAACATGCCTTGCTCAAACTAATTTCCAAGACAGATTTTGTGCATTACTTGTGGCACACGATTCTTGAGTTCAATTTTGGTGATTATGTAAGACTGGTCCTCATCCAAATTCAACAAGAATCTCAGTCAATCATGAAAAACCTGCAAGCTTGGACCCTAAGGCAAGAATTCCATCCTTTGGCATGTGATCATTCAAGTTTCAAATCCAAAACTCCAAGTTTGTCATTTGGCATTGATGTGGAGCATAGAGCTGTCATGAACCAAGCCATATCAGTCCAATTGAGTCAAGATTGACTCAAAACTCAGAAGACCTAGAGCTACAAAGATCAGCTCTAGTCAATGGCCAAGTGAAGACTTGGTACCTTGGCATTTAAGAAAGTGATACATGGGCATATCCATTGGATAATAGAGTGATCCCTCATCCAACACTATTCTTCCAAAATCAAAACTCCTCTACTATAAATAGAGGTCATTTCTGATGTTTCAAACCACACCAAAATAATATCAAAGCCTTGTTTTCTCACTCTCCCTCTCTTACTTCAATTTCAAGTCACATTGGAGCAATTTTGGAATTCTTGAAACCAAAGCAAAAACCACTCAAATAACCATCCAAACACATAATAAATCATCCATTGGAGGTGTTCAAACCTTCATCCTCAAATTTTGACTTTTCTGCATTTTTCAAGCCATGTCTTGATCTAATCACTTTCAAGACCAGCTAACCCTTCAAATACTCTCCAAATATCATCTGCAAACTGTCCCAACAGGTTTCCCTCAACTGTAACACCATTTGAGTGAGTTACCATTTTCGTCACTTTTGCCACTTTTGCAAGAAAGAGCCAATTCTTGTTCCTGAGGTTTCCAGCTGATTTTTATCATCCTAAAAGCTTCTAAGGAATCAATCAAGGGTGTCTAAAGCATTGGATTACTTCTGGCACAAGTATCTTGACAGTTAGCACAAAGAGCTTCAAGAGGTAAGTGCATCATAACTTAAAATCTTTAAAATATGCATTGCTTTGATGTCCATTGATTATGAATATGTCATATATATCATATGTGTTGTGTTTGAACCAATTTACCATGCTATTGGTGCTTGTATGATGAGATAGCGTAGAACTTGCAAATCTTGGCCTATTTTGAAACCACTATCGGGTTTTAAAATAGAAGCATCTTTAGAAAATTCTAAAAGCACCATTGGATTCCTCATGAAATTCTAGGCAGGATCCATCTAAATTTCATCCAATTTCATGGAGAATTGAGGGAGATATAATCCTTCTTGCAAATCACCAAAACTTGGTTTTTTTGCCTTGGTCAGGCCTAGAATTCAGGTCACCCTTATGTATTCATGCGGTGGTTTTGATACACAGATGTATCACCACCCCAGTGGTAGCAGCGCGCATGTGTTTGGTTGGAGGTCGTGGGTTCAAGACCCACCCAGACCATTTTTGCTATTTTTCTCATTTTTCATGATTTTATTAATTAATCTCAAAATTAATTTCTCTCTCAATTCTAATTATTTTTTATTAGTTCTTTTTTTGAAAATTCACAAAAATGTTGAAATATTTTATTCCACAAAAAAATTGAATTTATATTATTTATTTATTATAGTTTGAATTTTTGTAATTAATTTCATTTTATTTATTTTCAAACATTTAAAAAATGAAATTTCCACCTCGATCTTTCAAAACCAATTGAATTTCAAGCCTTCATGTGATTAAACCTGATTTTCCAAAATATTTTTCAAAGCTTATCACTTGTTTTTAAATATATTTGGTATTTTATATTTAATTTCCTTTGAAAATAATATTATATTAATTAAAATTAGGGTTTCCCTCAATTTTAATTTTTTCAAACTTCATTTGAAACACTTTTACGCCTCTTAATAGAGTGTAAGGCCAATCCCTTTGTAAATAAACCATTTTGGGTCTCAGTCATTGTATAAGTCCTGATACGTTTTAAGAAATCTCGACGCGATTGTCGTTTTCAAAACAAGTTTCATCTGGGCCTCCCCTTGAGTTGTAAGCCCCATTTTTCTTCTTTTTTCAAACACTTTTGGGCCTCTAATAGAGTGTAAGACCCGTAATTTTTTGCAAATACAATAATTTGGGCCTCAGTCATTGTATAAGTCTCTCTGTAATTTTCAATACCACGACGCGGTCGTCGCCGTTTCAAAAGAATTCATCTAGGCCTCTCCTTGAGTATAAGCCCCATACTTCCTTTAAAACAACTTTCTTTTTTGATTTAGATTCAAATTCTAAGTTATATCAAAACTTTCTTTAATTTCTTGAATAACTAACTATACAGTTGTGGTTACAATGTTGGAGCTTGCACAACTGTAAGTTCTTCTTCCACACATACTTGTATATATACTTCATTTGTATATGTATGCTTGTATATAATTGCTTAGAGTTTTCCCCAATAATTAGGTCTAGTTGTAGGTCAAACCAGTGGTTATTCTTTTAATACAGTCAAAACTAGTTCCCCCATAGGAAATTCCAGATACAGTCTTGCCTCCTCTTGGGCTTATACAATATGGAACAGAGAAAGGCATTACTCGTGGTGAAACTTTTCTCAAGACTGTCACAACTTAGAAATGTGTGTACAAGAAAGTCATTTCCCCGGAGAGGATTAATTCTCGGTGAAACCTTTTTTGAATTTCTTCAAACCCTAGAACTATTCACCAAAGAAAGAATTATTCCCGGTGAAACCTCAAAATATCCTCAATGGCTACCTAACATAGTGTCAGTTCCGAAAAAGGACGGAAAAGTCAGAATGTGTGTAGACTATATGGATCTGAACAAAGCAAGTCCAAAGGATGACTTCCCCTACCACACATAGACATGCTGGTAGACAGCATAACAAAATTCAAAGTCTTCTCCTTCATGGATGGATTCTCGGGCTATAATCAAATCAAAATGGCACCATAAGATATGGAGAAAACTTCATTCATCACCCCATGGGGCACCTTTTGTTATAAGGTAATGTCGTTCGGTCTAAAGAACGCAGGGGGAAACCTATCAAAGGGCCATGACAACTCTATTTCACGACATGATGCACAAAGAGATTGAAGTGTACGTTGATGACATGATTGCCAAATCTAAAATAGAAGAAGAGCATGTATATCACCTATCAAAGTTATTCGAGCGTCTAAGAAAATACGAACTCCGCTTGATCCCAATAAGTGCACATTTGGTGTCCGCTCAGGAAAACTCTTGGGATTCATCGTCAGCCAGAAAGGAATCAAGGTTGACCCTGACAAGGTCAAAGCCATTCAAGAAATGCCTTCACCAAAGACTGAAAAACAAGTTAGAGGATTTTTAGGACGTCTCAATTACATCTCAAGATTCATATCCATCATGACCGCGACATACGCGCCGATCATTAAACTACTCAAAAAGAACCAAAGTTGTGTATGGACAGAAGATTGCCAAAAACCTTTTGACAGCATCAAAGAATATCTATTGAACCCACCGATTATGTCTTCTCCAGTGGAGGGAAGACCACTAATCATATACCTAACAGTCTTGGAAGACTCCATGGGTTGTGTACTTAGCCAACAAGACGAAACAAAAAGAAAAGAGTCTGCCATCTACTACTTAAGCAAGAAATTCACTAACTGTGAAACTCGATACACTATGCTCGAGAAAACTTGCTGCTATCTAGCTTGGGCAGCCAAACGTCTTCTCCAGTACATGATTTGCCACACTACTTGGTTAATCTCCGAAGTGGATCCGATCAAGTACGTCTTTGAAAAACCCGCTCTCACGGGAAGGATTGCCCGTTGGCAAATGTTGTTATCAGAATACGACATTGAGTACCATGCTAAGAAAGCTGTCAAAGGAAGTATTTTAGCTGATCATTTGGCTCATCAACTGATTGATGATCAGGAATCAGTCGGGTTTGACTTCCTAGACGAAGATATCATGTACTTGAAAATAAAAGATTGCGATGAACCACTACCCAGTGAAGGGCTAGAACCAGGTTCCCAATGGGGACTAATTTTTGACGGAGCTGTCAACAATTATGGAAATGGAATTGGGGCAATCATCGTAACACCTCGGGGTACTCATATTCCTTTCACCGCCTGACTGACTTTCAAATGTACAAACAACAAGGCCGAATACGAAGCTTGTATCATGGGTCCCGAAGAAGCTATTAACTTAAGGATAAAGAACTTGGATGTGTATGGAGACTCAGCCCTTGTTATCAATCAGATCAAAGGAGAGTGGAATACATACCAATCATGATTGATTCCTTACAAAGATTACGTGAGAAGGTTGTTACCATTTTTCAACAGAATCGAGTTTCATCATATCCCTCATGAAGAAAATCACATGGATGGTGAACTAGCCACCCTATCCTCCATGATTAGTGTAAGTCAATGGAACGACTTGCCTAAGATCGACATAATGCGCCTTGAGAGGCCCGCCTACATCTTCACAATTGAAGCAGTCATAGATGACAAACTTGGTATCATGATATCAAGTGCTTCCTTAAAAAACAAGAGTACCCGCCTGGGGCATCCAGAAAAGAAAGGAAGACTCTCAGAAGACTGGCTGGCAACTTCTTCCTGAACAGTGATACACTCTATAAGAGAAACATTGACATGGTTTTGCTCAGATGCGTAGACAGACAAAAAGCAAACATGTTAATGAAAGAGATTCACGAAGGATCCTTTGGCACTCATGCCAACGAACACACAATGGCGAGAAAAATTCTGAGAGCAGGGTATTATTGGTTGACAATGGAATCCGATTGCTACAAGTACATGAGGAAGTGTCATAAGTATCAGATATACGCAGACAAAATCCATGTACCGCCAACGCATCTCAAAGTTCTTTCTTCTCCATGGCCTTTTTCTATATGGGGAATTGACATGATTGGCATGATTGAACCCAAGGCTTCAAACGGACATCGGTTCATCCTGGTAGCCATCGACTACTTCACCAAGTGGGTCAAAGCAGCGCCATACACCAGTGTGACCAGACAAGTGGTGGTCTGATTTATCAAGAACAATCTCATCTGCCGTTATGGTGTCCCAAGCCAGATCATTACGGATAATCGATCCAACTTGAACAACAAGATGAGAAAGAGTTGTGTGCTGAGTTCAAGATCGAACACCATAACTCATCTCCCTACCGGCCTAAGATGAACGGAGCGATAGAAGCGGCTAACAAGAATATCAAGAAAATCGTTCAAAATATGGTTGTAACCTACAAAGATTGGCACGAGATGCTACCCTTTGCTCTTCACGGTTATCGCACATCTGTCCGCACTTCAACAGGGGAAACCCCTTTCTCTCTAGTATATGGCATGGAGGCAGTGCTCCCCATAGAAGTAGAGATCCCATCAATTAGGGTATTGATGGAAGCAAAGCTAACAGAGGCTGAATGGTGTCAAAGTAGACACGATGAACTGAACCTAATCGAAGAAAAACGAATAACGACTCAATACCATGGTCACTTGTATCAGCAAAGAATGAAGAAAACGTTCGACAAAAAGGTCCGACCCCATGTCTTTAGAAAAGGAGACCTCGTGCTCAAGAAGATACAATCATTCCTCACTAATTCCCGGGGAAAATGGACTCTGAATTATGACGCCCCCTATGTGGTCAAGAAAGCCTTTTCAGGCGGTGCCTTGAGACTTGCAACCATGGATGGAGAGGAGTTTACCTACCCCATGAATGTTAATGTAGTCAAGAAATACTTTTCCTAAATAAAATAAAATAAAAACGTCTTGGTGGATTGAAAACTCGAAAGGGCGGTCCAGGCATAAATTAGAGGCATAAGCAAAAAATCATCCCGATGGATTGGAAACCTCAAAAGACAATCCAAGCAAAAGTTACGGATTCATGGCAAGTAACTACGTCCGACAAGGTTAAATCCCCAGTGGTAACACCATCCGTCGAAAGACTTCAGTCAAGGTCATCTTCGACAGAAGCTCAGGATGTCCAGAATTCAAAGTTGGTAGAAGGATAGCGATCGTTATGTTTCAATGTAGCCCCTTTTCCATTAAATTACCATTTTCTAAACTTTGTAAATGCTCTATGGGGTCATGCGCTTGGCTGATTACCATTCTATCAATAAAATTTGAGCCCTAGTGCTTTTGTTGCAATTCTCATTTATTTTGCTTTACAAAATGACATTTTTAATATGATCAACGATTCTTGAAACAAAAAAAAAAGAATTTACTTGTCAAATTTTCTTCTGCTTTAAAAATAAAGATGTCATTTATTTTTGACTAACTGAACACAAAAAAGAACATCGATGGCTTTTCCGGAAGTGATTAAACCTCAAAATGCAAAGTACTCCTTCTAAACCAGTACGCCTGAATGAAGGATCAACTATTTCAGATGTAATGCCTCGTCTGATGTCCCTGACAGAGTTCTTACCTCTTAAGACCAATTGACGGTTCTTTCTCCCCCAGAAAGGTCTACCCCTACTAAGCAAGAAAGGATCGCTATCTTGAACCAATGATACTTTTTATCCCCTACAGTGGCCGAATATCCAGTCGTGTTTATTCACCAGTCTGTATGTCGCGTCTGTTTTGTCAGCATAAACATACATACAACATGCATAATTAATTCATATTCATACATATGTTGCATTAGTATCACTCTGGTCATTTTCATCCCCCGAGTGATAATTATCCTCTCACCGATAAGGTTGTCAGTTCTTTCCTCGTCAGGAAATGTATCGTCTGAGAAATTTCTCCCTAGTTTATTTTTGGATTGGAACCTATCCTCGACCACTTCGATAACTTGAACCTCTTAAAGGCAAGAAGACATTTGATAGACACCTCTGGAACATCACTCTTCACCATTGAAGATGATATTTTTGCTTTCCTGGATTAAAGAAAATCCTCAGAGAAAGCCTCTCAACCAAAGACTCTCGGCAATACGGAAGTTTCTCCCCGAAAAATTTGCTATCAAATGAAGTCATCAGCACCTCAAAATTGGATCACATCACATGGCATTTCTCTGAAAAGATCTCAAAGAAAAGTATGATGTAACCTCACCAAACAAAAAGTGGTCTCTCAGACGAATGGATTCCCCCAGCAAGTCTGACATCAAATCCTTTTCCATCAAATGGCGTCTCCCCAGTAAAACTCAGCGAGAAGTTTGATGAAGACCGCTACGAATAATGTTCCTTGTCAAGAAAGAAACTTGACAAGAAGAAACTGAGACCAGTTCCGTGGCTGAAGACCAGGATTGAGGGAAAGTTTATTTCAAAAGAAAACTGAGACCAGTTCCGTGGCTGAAGACCAAGATCGTGGGGAAGTTTATTTCAAAAGAAACTGAGACCAGTTCCATTGCTGAATACTAGGACCGAGGGGAAGTTTTACCCTTTTCTAAGTAACATTGCTTAGCAAAAGAAGATGGATGAGCAAACTGCTATTCATAACCACAGTCAAAATTTCAGATATTCCGATATTTAATCCTCTTGCACCCTGAATGTCCGAATACCTTCGCCATTCACACCTTCGGGTCTAAGAAGATTAAATAGGGGCATCTGTCATACCCCAAATTTTGACCACCAAGATTTCCCATCATTGTGAAAATCATCACCACAATATAGGTGTACCTTCATGCCTCATCAGTCTCTTCAAGGAACATTGACCATTCACTACAACCAAGAATTAGGGTTTTGAGCCCTCTCAGAGCACTTAGACAAAGGATCAATCAAGAATTGACATGATCCTCAACTTGTCTAACCTCTTAAACGCCCATGAAGGATAAATAGGTATTCCACATAAAGAATCAAGCACAAGGTTGCAACATTCCAAGTGGATCAAGCCCCAAGATCGCCAGTGTCACCAAATTAGGGTTTTAGTTGACCAAGGCCTCCAGATGGAAATTTTCATCTGGGCATGAGCCAATACTTCAAAACATGATCCAAAATGCTCCAAGGGACCTCATGGATCCAATCAAAAGTTCAAAATAGCCTCAGGGGATGCATTCATCAAAAATCAGGAGTTAGGATTTCTTGACCTAATTCACCCCTAAGTTGGCTTTTGAGACAAGACATGAACCAAGACCTCAATACATGATTTGAGGGCCTTAAATATACCACATAGATCCATTTACAAAAATGGATTGATCCAAGAAGCTTGATTCACAAGTTTAAATTTCATCTGGACCACAATTAGGGTTTTGAAGGAAAAGTCAACTGTACCTTTGACTTTGGACCAAGAAATGCTCCCAAACCTTGGGACATGATTCAAGACACCCTAAAACACCTATGGAATCCATCCATTAGGTTTGAATTAGGGCAAGAACTTGATTGCATAGAAGATCACACAGTTTGGAATTCATCTGACAAAAAAAGTCAACTGTGCCCAAAATCAAGTTTGACTTCATGAATTTTTTCACAAATGTGGCTCCCCTAAGTCAAAAACAATGTTAATACATGGTTTTGATCATCATCCATCAAGAAAAATCAATAAAAGTGAGTTGTCTTGCAAAAGGGGTAACCATAGAAAACTTAATTTTTTCTAAGTTATGGAACAAAATGGATTTGGTACCAACTTTGCAAGGTCATAACTCGCAAACCCTAAGGCCTTTTTCTTTCATCCAAAGCTCAAATGAAAGCTCACATGACATACTTCAAAAGTGTCAACTACAATAGATTCCAAATCCTCATGGATTTTGAGTTATGGATTGATCAAAATCACAAAAAATGAAAATGATCACTTTTTTTCCAACACTTAGTGAAATTTTCAAGTCAGAATGTGTTTCATTTTTTGCCAACTTTGAGGCCTTTTTTCACCTTGATCCAAGCTAAACCAGGTCCATTGGTGGATATCAAAGTTAAAGTATGTCATGAGAGATTTCCAAAGAGTACAAGAACTCCCATTAATTCAACTTAATCAAGGAGTTATGAACCTCGCAACATGCCTTGCTCAAACTGATTTCCAAGACATATTTTGTGCATTACTTGTGGCACACGACTCTTGAGTCCAATTTTGCTGACTATGCAAGACTGATCCTCATCTAAATTCAACAAGAATCTCAATCAATCATGAAAAACCTGCAAGCTTGGACCCTAAGGCAAGAATCTCATCCTTTGGCATGTGATTATTCAAGTTTCAAATCCAAAACTCCAAGTTTGTCATTGGACGTTGATGTGGAGCATAGAGCTGTCATGAACCAAGCCATATCAGTCCAATTGAGTCAAGATTAACTCAAAACTCAGAAGACCTAGAGCTACAAAGATCAGCTCGAGTCAATGGCCAAGTGAAGACTTGGTACCTTGGCATTTAAGAAAGTGATACATGGGCATATCCATTGGATAATAGAGTGATCCCTCATCCAACACTATTCCTTCAAAAAACAAAACTCCTATGCTATAAATAGAGGCCATTTATGATGTTTCAAACCACACCAAAACAATACCAAAGCCTTGTTTTCTCACTCTCTCTCTCTTACTTCAATTTCAAGTCACATTGGAGCAATTTGGGAATTCTTGAAACCAGAGCAACAACCACTCAAACAACCATCCAAACACATCATAAATCATCCATTGGAGGTGTTCAAACCTTCATCCTCATTATACAACATCAAAATCAGAAAGTCAACCTCCAAAACCTCAAATTTTGACTTTTTTGCAATTTTCAAGCCATGTCTTGATCCAATCACTTTCAAGACCAGCTAACCCTTCAAATACTCTCCAAATATCATCCTCAAACTGTCCCAACAGGTTTCCCTCAACTGTAACACCATTTGAGTGAGTTACCATTTTGGTCACTTTTGCCAATTTTGCAAGAAAGAGCCAATTCTTGTTCTTGAGGTTTCCAGCTAATTTTGATCATCCTAAAAGCTTATAAGGGATCAATCATGAGTGTCCAAAGCATTGGATTACTTCTGGCACAAGTATCTTGACAGTTAGCATAAGGAGCTTCAAGAGGTAAGTGCATCACAACTTGAACTCTTTAAAATATGCATTGCTTTGATGTCCATTGATTATGAACATGTCATATATATCATATGTGTTGTGTTTGAACCAATTTACCATGTTATTGGTGCTTGTATGATGAGATAGCATAGAACTTGCAAATCTTGGCCTATTTTGAAACCACTATTGAGTTTTAAAATAGAAACATCTTTAGAAAATTCTAAAAGCACCATTGAATTCCTCGTGAAATTTTAGGCAGGATCCATCTAAATTTCATCCCATTTCATGGAGAATTAAGGGAGATATAATCCTTCTTGCAAATCACCAAAACTTGGTTTTTTTTGCCTTGGTCAGGCCTAGAATTCAGGTCACCCTTATGTATTCATGGGGTGGTTTTGATACACGGATGTATCACCACCCCAGTGGTAGCAGCACGCATGTGTTTGGTTGGAGGTCGTGGGTTCAAGACCCACCCAGACCATTTTTGCTATTTCTCTCATTTTGCTATTTTTCTCATTTTTCATGATTTTATTAATTAATCTCAAATTTAATTTCTCTCTCAATTTTAATTATTTTTTATTGGTTCTTTTTTTGAAAATTCACAAAAATGTTGAAATATTTTATTCCACAAAAAAATTGAATTTATATTATTTAGTTATTATAGTTTGAATTTTTGTAATTAATTTCATTTTATTGATTTTCAAACATTTAAAAAATGAAATTTCCACCTTGATCTTTCAAAACCAATTGAATTTCAAGCCTTCATGTGATTAAACATGATTTTCCAAAATATTTTTCAAAGCTTACCACTTGTTTTTAAATATATTTGGTATTTTATATTTAATTTCCTTTGAAAATAATATTATATTAATTAAAATTAGGGTTTCCCTCAATTTTAATTTTTTAAAACTTCATTTGAAACACTTTTGGGCCTCTTAATAGAGTGTAAGGCCCATCCTTTTGTAAATAAACCATTTTGGGCCTCAGTCATTGTATAAGTCCCAATACGTTTTAAGAAATCTCGGCGCGATTGTTGTTTTCAAAACAATTTTCATCTGGGCCTCCCCTTGAGTTGTAAGTCCCATTTTTCTTCTTTTTTAAACACTTTTGGGCCTCTAATAGAGTGTAAGACCCATCCTTTTTGCAAATACAACAATTTGGGCCTCAGTCATTGTATAAGTCCCTCTGTAATTTTCAAAACCACGACGCGATCGTCGCCATTTCAAAAGAATTCATCTGGGCCTCTCCTTGAGTATAAGTCCCAAAATTCCTTTAAAATAACTTTCTTTTTTGATTTAGATTCAAATTCTAAGTTACATCAAAACTTTCTTCAATTTCTTGAATAACTAACTATACAGCTGTGGTTACAATGTTGGAGCTTGCACAACTGTAAGTTCTACTATTTCTTCTACACATACTTGTATATATACTTCATCTGTATATGTATGCTTGTATATAATTGCTTAGAGTTTTCCCCAGCAATTAGGTCTAGTTGTAGCTCAAACCAGTGGTTATTCTTTTAATACAGTCAAAACTAGTTCCCCCATAGGAAATTCCACATACAGTCTTGCCTTCTCTTGGGCTTATACAATATGGAACAGAGAAAGGCATTATTCCCGGTGAAACTTTTCTCAAGATTGTCACAACTTAGAAATGTGTGTACAAGAAATTCATTTCTCCAAAGAGGATTAATTCCCAGTGAAACCTCTTTTGAATTTTTTCAAACCCTAGAACTGTTCACCAAAGAAAGGATTATTCCCGGTGAAATCTTTCTTGAACTTTTCTCAGGCTTGGACCCACAGGCTTCCTAAAAGCATCCCCAGCCTCCTCTTGGGCTTTGTACAAGGACCCTCAGGCTTCTTAGAGGTTCTCAGGCTCCTCTTGGGCTTAGTACAAGGACCTAAAGACCTTCTATAGGTATAAAATAGAACTTAGTCATCTCTATTAGTTCAATCCTCTGGAAAGTCAGAATTCCAAAACATCAGACCAGTTTAGGGTTGATTCTCATCCCTTAAAACATCAACCTCCTCTTGGGCATCATAAAAAGATCATCCTCCAGTTAAGAGTCAACCTCTTCAAACCAGTAGACTTGGAAAGTCTCATCTCTTATTGGATCTCAAAGAAACCCTCAAGTTTCCTAAAAGCACAGGATAAACCATGTTCACTACACAATCTCCAGTAGAGTTAAAACCCCCATAGGTTTTCAAACTCAAAGTGTAAACCTTCACCTTAAAAATCCCCAGACATGGTCAATTTACCATCAATAAAACCCTAATAGAATCAGAACCTCAGGGCATCTAATATTACAACTCTTCTTTAATCCTCAACAAGAGTTGATTCCCCAATTTGGACCTGTCTCTGGATCTCAATAATCCTCAGCAGAAGCCAGCCTCCTCTTAAGCTTCATATAAGAAATTCCCCAACCAGCCTCCTCTTAGGCTTTGTATAATGATTTTTCCTTAGCAAAGTTAACCTCAATCTTGGGCTTTGTAGAAGACAGGCCATCTTCTCCAGCCGAGTCAATCAACTTTCATCTAACTGCTGTAAGTGGCAAGCCTCTGGATTATTTACATCCATGTCAATGTCCCTCTCTTAGCATGAAAGATTCATAAGGAAAAATGGCATTGCTCTATACTGAGTTAAAGTTTATTCCTTCAGGACATCTCCCTTATAAAGGAAATTATGGCATTGCTGGATTCCATACATTCCAGTTAACGTAATTCCCCTTTATAATCGATCACCCAACAACTTGTGATGAATAGGTGAGATATCTCCCTTTAGAGATGACAAATTCTCCTTTAGTCAAACCCTATTAGCTTCAATCTTGGGCTTTGAACAAGACACAAATACTCATCCAGCTTCAATCTTGGGCTTTAAACAAGACACCAAACATTTATCCTCCCATAGAATAGGAGGAACTACGATTGCTCTGATTCTCCTGTTATCCTTACGGGAATACGTAGGCATAAGATTACGAAATCTTAGGGAGCACACAAATAAAAAACTTTAGGTCCAGTACCTTACCAAAAACAACAAAAAATCCAAAAACAACAAAAATACTCTCTCAACATTCCCAACCTATAACAGTAAACACCAAAAAGTATTTGAATATGCCAAACAAAGTCTATGGATAACCATATATACACTGGGTGATTGACAACTTCCCTTTGTATAACCTGACCCTGGACCCCCCAATCTTTTAGCATTTGTTAAAGAAAACATTTGCGTGCAAGGTTAGTTTTAGATAACTTCCCTTTCCTTTCCAACTTCATAGGATAAATAAGAAATCAGAAAATAGCACCCAATTCCAACCAATGCGGTAAGGTGGTCGGGTCACCGACAAAAATCGCACGCTACATAAAGGAGAATATTTCAGACTACCAAGTCGAGCGTCTTGTGTCTAAAATACTCAGAGTGAGTGTAAGAAAGCTCAGTTCTCACTCCTTCCCCACCACTTAAGGCTTGTGGCATGCAGTCCCAATCGTATTTTATTGTGTATTTTTTTTAATTTATTAAGAAAATTCTGCTTGACGTTGGATCAAGGGATTTATTAGGAAAATACCACTTGACGTTGGATCAAGGGTTTTAGAAAAATGGCAAAGTCGATCCTAGTCCCTAAGGATAGCTAGCAAGAAAAACTACCAAAGGAACGCAAGATTAAAAAGTACATAAAATGGGGGAGGGATACATGAAAAATTACAAAGGGTAGATGCGAAAAATAAAAGGTTCTCGTAATACGAGCCCAAGAGAAAGCCATGTTGGTGGAAAGTGTCCTAAGCTATGCAATGAATAACAACAATACAAGTCCAATGGTCTTAGGGTAGTGCCATGATAACCATTTTGTAATTTGAGATCACAAGTCCATAATGATACTCAATGTTAAGCTTAGGTCATACACTAGGTCCAATAGGTCCTTACAAGTCTTTTATGTCTCATTATTTAAGTCCAAGGATCAAGATTAAATATTTTTTGTTTTTTCGATTTTTTATGATGTTTTTATTCATTTTTTAATTAACAACTAAAAGTTACAACACAAGTATGAAATAAACCATCAAAATAAGACACATAAACATCCATGCAAACAACAAGTGACATGCTAGCAAACAGACTCAATCAAAGATCGAATAATCAAGTCATGAGTCAAGGTTAATTTGAAAAGATGGTGATTTATTGAAAAAAAATAATACAATATCTAACATGAAAAAATTTGTCCTTAATTTTATTAAAAAAAGAAAATAGAAGAAGTTAAAAATTATTTATTATTATCACTTATTAATTATTATATATTTTCCTTGCTATAGAAAAAAACTCAAAATGCTCATAATTAATTAATTAAAGTACTTGATTTCTTCGTTATTATTATATTTTATTTATAAAGACAATGAATAAATAGTAAAAATAGAAGGGAAATAAACAAAAAAAGCCAAGGGTGCAGAGATTGGACGGGTGGGTGAAAAACATAAGGGCCAGGAAACCCAATGCACCAAAGAAGGAAATGGGGCACTGGGTTGGACTGGGTATGGAGCGGGTCATAACCCAACTCAACTTATACAAATAAATTGGAAAGAAACCCTAGGCAGTCATATCTATCATATAAGAAAAAAAGGTGGTCTTAAAAACCCCTAATTACCCTTATTAACCCATAATCTGCCACTTGGCAACTTAAATTAACAATAATCTGCCACTTGGCAACTTAACCAATTCTAATCTATTTAATAAAATTTAATAAATTAATAAATAATGTAACAATTATTACCCCTAATTTGTTTAAGTTTGTTTTTCTGCACAAAAACATAACCACCATCCTTTTGTTCACGATCAAGACACTTCTTCTTCACGCATCATTCAGCAACCGTCTCTCTCACCCATTTCAACCACCTCTCACCCATTACAACCACGATTTCTTTTGAAAACCACCGGCCTTTTGAAACTCAAAATGCTTAGACACTATAAATATACAACAGAAATCATTCATATCCGTATGCGAAAAAATTCCTTCAGAACCACATCTAATTTTGCTCATGGCCAGACCGTTCGAGAGAATCGCCGACATCAACGACAGCAAGGAGCTATGGAAGGTGGCTGTCAGGGTGCACCACAAATGGACGGTTGTTTCCAAAAACAAGGAGCACTTCGAGATGATATTCATAGACAAGGAGGTAATCTTCGTAACTCAATTAGATGTTGTTGATTCAATTTGCGAATTGCATAACTAATTTGATATTCGAAATATTTTTTGTTCACAGGGGGATGATATACATGTTGTTGTGACAACAGTCCATATGGCTGCTTTCTATGAAAAATTAACATTGAACCATAGCTATACTGTGTCGAACTTCAGAGTTCAACCTAATTCGTGTACCTTCAAACCCTCATCCCACAAGTTTATGGTGAAGTTTACCGGAGGTACATCCGTTGTTGATGAGGATAAACACGAAATACCGGTGAAACCGTTAAAATTTTCAAGTTTTTCTGATATCATCACCGGCAAGTTCAACAAAGATGTCCTGATAGGTAACTGACCTCTGTTTGTATTTTGATAGTGTTTTGCTTATGTGAGTTGTTTTATTCTGAAATCCATTTGATTGTTTACGCAGACATCATTGGAATGGTGGAAACGATTGGATTTTCGTAGACACAGTCAGGGGCGAAAAAACAGCAAGTTAATTTAGTGCTACGTGACCACAGGTAATTATATTTACTCCCGACACTCCGTGCTGATTTCATGTTTCGTAGCTCAATATGATGTACTCTTTGTTTAGCAAAACACCGTGAACTGCACTCTTTGGGAGTCATATCCGACCAATTCGTCAAGTTCAGCCAGGATCGAGTCAATGCCTCTACTCCAACTGTGGTTAAGCTTCAATATGCAAAGGTCACGGAAGAGGGTTTGTTGGTTTATCCGTTGCAATGAATAGTTCGATAGTGTAATACCTCAAAATTTTCCCACTTGTTTTAGCTTTTACTGGCTTATGTTTCATTGCATCGCATTTAGATCTTGTGTGCATCTCATAGCATATCTATTGCATAAGGGCATGTGATCAGTGGCCGGCAAGGTGTTGGTCATTCAAAGCAAAGGGTATTCAAATAAGTCTCAAGGGTCCCTTAAGCTATATATTATCACACTCTGATCCACAAGGCAGGGGAAGAGAAGAATTCATCAAAAAGATTGGGCAGCGTATCATTTCCTACACAAGGCAGTCAAAATTTGGGATTTGACCCCTAAATAGGCAAGCTCTTTGAGTTTTTATCATCTCCAAATGGCATATCTCATCTTTGTTAGACGGGATGTATATCATATTCAGAGGAATTTGGATTTGGAGGATGTGTTATTTCCTCCTAACCAGAGGGTGCCAAAATTAGGGTTTGGCATCAAGTCAGTTTATTTCTGATTTTTTGGACAAGACTTAATCTCATGGTATTCCTCATGTCCTTAATCATATATCGATGGAAAATTACTCATCAATTGGTTTCAGAAGGGTCTCAATTGATCAGTTGCTTGATAATCGAGAAATTGGGGAAAAAGTCAATTGTGGAGTGAAAAAGTCAACTCCTGACTTTTTGGGGTTAAATTCATGAAATTCATGTCATATATGTTCAGTGGACAAAATTTGATCAAGAAATGATGGAGGAATAATGAAAAATCAAGAAATGACAAAACTGCCAAAAATAGAAATTTTGAGTTTCCAAAAATAGTAAGATTTGGCCATTTTGCACCAAACTTTGAACCAAGGCCATTCAAAATTGAGACATCAAATAAAAATTCCACCAGGCCACAACAAACGATCTTGTTTCAAGCTTCAAATCCACATAAAGAACAGCTCCATTGGATAAAAATTGAGTGAGATATGATTGATCAAAGTTTGACAAAACAAGGTCAAAAACCAAGTCATGACAAGGCAAGTGCAGGCCCATGCGCCATAATTTTGTCGAACACTTGGTGTGCCAAATGTCCAGCCACTTTTCTCCATGATGGAAGCTCCAAACGAAAAAATGTTGAACATCAAAGTTGTTCATCTCAATGTCCTAATCAACTTTGATGTTGGACATTTTTCCATTTGAGCAAGTTATAATGGGGTTATGAGGGTCCCAAGTTGACGTGTTCATGCTGAATTTTCCAAGTCAGATTGCCATACCACCCTACCAACCTGCCAAGCCCATACACCAGTTCTGAACCATGATGTTTGGAGTCATTTTACACCATTCTACAAGCCTCTATTCAATTCAATTTCAACATCAAAATTATTCTCCTATATCTACTCTTTCATTTGGCACAAAAATTACACATTTCCATTCATTAAAGTGAGAGAAATTCATCACCAAACTTCCTTGTTTTAATTGATTTTTTTGCTGCTATAAAACCAGAAAAATAACATTGTTGTTGTTGTTAATTCAAGTATTCTCATACATGCTACACCATTCCACTTTCCATTTCATTAAACTAAAAATTTCTTTACATCACCACCCTCCATTTTAAACCCCACCATACACTTCATAAACTCACCCACACCATAATAAATTTTCCCAACTCACCTCTAACTGTCATGACTCAGTTAGTTAGAACCCACTCAGTTAACCCAACTCTAACTCACTTAACTCACTCAGTTTACCATGGTTAATCACACTAAACCCTAACTATATAAACAAATACACACACAATTTCAACTCTCTCTCTCATTTTTCCACATTTCTCAGAACTCATTCTCAATCATTCTCTCAATTTCCTCTCTAATCTCACACATTCCTCACACTTTTCATCACAATTTCTCAAGAAATCTCAAATTTCTCTTTCACTCTCAAGAATTCAGATTCAGATTTCTCTCTCGTTTCTTCATCATTTTCGAAGATCTTCGAAGCAGAATCATCTCCATAATCTCCTCTTTCTACTGTATGCATTAGATTCGATTGAATCCACCATCGAAAAATCTCAAGTTTCACTCATCACTTCCAATTTCTACTCCAAGTCAGTATTGGATCTGGTTTTCGCCTTTATTTGGCACAAAGTGTTGATTTGAAGATCTTGCAGGAAGTTTTCGGATTTCTAAAACAAAAAAGTGCATCACACAAGGGAATTAGCACCGCATTAATGAATGCATGAGGGCCTCACGTGATGTTTCTCTGGAGCTTCAGACGGTACGCGTGTGGGAGGGTGTATCTTAGGCCGTGTGGGCTTGCGTCAAGAGCCATTGATTTGGAGAGCTTGATTTGATCATGTGGTTTGGTTTTGAGGTCTATGGAATGAAATACACCGCCACTACACGTGATCAGGCGCTGTAGTGGACTGAATTAAAGTGATTTTCGCACCCTTCCTTTTTTTAGGCCCATGCTTTTACACTAGAAGAATGACTATTGTTGCGCCCCCCCTTGCCAATTCTCTTGCATTTCATTTTTCCATTGCATACACATTTCAATTTTATTTTTTTAAAAATACTAAAAATCATTAGAAAATTCTGGAAAAATTCATGAATGTTATCAAGACATTTCGGAAATTTTTGACATTTTTATTTCATGATTTTATTACAATTTTTGCCCCTGTTTCATAATTTTCTTTGAATTTCCACTTGTATGCATTTTAAATATGATACATGAATTTGTAGAATTTTGTTTTTGATCATTACAAACTGTTTTGACCTGATTCTTTTTGCATTGATTCACTAATACATTGAAGCATGTTAGATGATTTTTTTTTTTTTTAGGTCATTTTATGACATATTTTGATGCTTATCTTTGCACCATTTTGCATGATGTTTCAATTTGACCTAATGCATTAGTTTGAAGTCATTTTCCTTTGAATTTTGACATGCTATCTTGATGTATGATTTACTTCTGACTTAGGTATTCAAATACCATGCTTGTGTAATTTTCATAAGTCCATTTGATTTTTGTTTGATGCATTTACATTTGAAGCATAATAACACGTCATATCATTCTAACTTTAGTGCATGTTTGCATGATTTCTTTTGTGCATATTTGTATGAGCATTTGCATATTTTATGAGCCATTCATATGATATTATAGGTCATTTGTATGATATTATAGGTCACCTTTGATTGCATTATAAGTCACTTTGGTTTGCATTTACATTTGACATGAGTTTGTGCATTCTAAATTGAATTATGACTTGTTTTCATCTCTCACTTCTTCTTATGCTATAGGTGATTCATGTTTGCATTTTGGTGTACCATTTCCTTCATGCCATTTGCATCTCATGTATAATATGCTACTGCCCATGTGCATTCATTAACCATTTCACATGTTATGCATTTATAATATGTCATTTTGTGCATTTAATTGAACATGTTTCACTTCTCTTTTCTTCTACTTCATCTTATCTCTTCCACTTGCACTCTTCTATTCTTGAATTACATGATGGTTCATATGCTTTGTAAGACCTTTGTGAATTGAATTTAATTCTGACCTTGACTTTATATGAAGTATAAATGCATGATCACTTTGCGTTTCCACCTATTCTTCATCTATTTCTTCTATGATTCACTTCTTTAATGTCTAGGACATTACTTGTACATAGTTGATGTGTGTTTGATGTCTTAATATTAGAGAGTACTCTTATTGTTTAGATTCTGACCTTGATTAGTTTGTATCTCTTAGGATCCTATTTCTTTGGTTCTTAATTGATTTGAGCATCACTTGTTGTTTCTTCCTTTATTTCATACTTGTAAATATTGTGAACTAACTTTTTCATGTAGGTGCATGGTAAGTAAGTGTGGGGACATAGTTCCACATACACTTCTCTCCCTTATCTTTTCTTATCTCTTTTAAATAATTCAATTGGTGTTTGATAAGCATTTACATGCTTTCCTTGAATAATTCTTCTCCATCCCTCTTTAAGATCAACTTAACTTCCATTTTGGAAGTAAGTTGTTTCTTTTGCTCTTCTTCTTCTTTCTTTTAGAAGTAGGTTTCTTAAACCCCATTAACCATAGGACCATCATTGTATGATAACACTAGGGTGTCTTAGTCCCCCCTTAGTCTTCACCTTTACCTCTCTCTTGAGTCTATTCTCTCTCATCTTATAATAAAAGTAAAACACCCTTAATAAAGGCATAACAAATATTGTATTTAGGCCTTTCATGTGGGAACAAGGAGGTGAGGGGTCTTCTCTCATTTCTTTGGGAGAATGTTTAGCATACGTACCATCTGGGGACGATGTGCGAGGCATTCAATCTCACATGAGGGACTTAAATACAATGTGAGTTACTAAACACCAATAATCAAAACACTTCTTCTAAAAGACAAAAACAAACAACAATTCTCTTCTCATCTTCTTCACTCATTCCTTAAGGATGCGTCATTTCCGTTCTACCGCAAACAGGTAACGCCTAAGTCTCCCTACAGCGAGCTGCAACACCTAAACTGCTAGGACGTGAACGTTGACGTATTCCACTAAAAAACACAAACAACTTTCCCTAGATAAGGGGAACTACGTCGCTCTGATTCTCATGCTCCCGATGAGATACGTAGGCAGTGGGGTAGGGCCCATGCGAGCACTTCTTTTATTTTCCCTACATTTGTTTCTCTTTCTATCTCCTTTCCTTTTCCAGTTCTCTAGTTAGCAGTTCCTTTTCCAGTACTCTTTTCTATCACCCTTTGATCAAGACAAGCAAGCGTGGATCCCATCGGGTAAGATGGACGTGAGGGGGTGCTAATACCTTCCTCTCACGGAATCGACTCCCGAACTCAGTTCTCTTGGTCGCAAGACCATGCTTTTCCTTCCTTCAGGTTTATGCGGTGTTTCCTTTCCTTCTCGTGGGATAAATACACATTGCTGGCGACTCTGTTTCGGTGCCACTTTCGCGTTTGTACCAGGATGAAAATCCCGGGAGCGACAGCTGGCGACTCTGCTGGGGACGAACCCAAAATCTCTGGTTTCCTTAGCGAGTCAATCCTAGCGCTTGTTTACTTTTCTTTCATTGGGTGTTTACCGTGGTGCTGTGTTTTGCTGTATTTACTGTTGTACGGTATTGCTATTTACTGTATTACCGCTTTACTGTACTTTACTGTATTTATCGCATTTACTGCATTACATATCATTATTATGATGGACTGTGCTGTCGTTTTCTGTTTGGCGGGCAGGGTGTTCTGAGAGATAAGCCCACTACCCAGGCTTGAGTACACACATAGGTATTAGAGTGGATAGTCGTGACGCTTGCGTGGTGGTGACCACGTATTGTTGTTCATGAGACCCACAACCAGACGAGGTTCTATCAGGAGCTTTCTGCTACTGCATGTTATTCAGGCCAGTAGTTATTCTCTTGAGGAACCGTCGACTCTGGTGACCATTCCCGAGAACTCAGTTGTGGCACTCCTCCCGAGATGTGACAGTGGCAGACCACGTTATGTGGCAAACCCATTGCACATTCTCGATCCGAGGACCCAATGCTGGGAACTTGCTATATGTAATACCCCAAAATTTGCTCTTCCCTTTTGGCATCATAGCATGGCATTATCATTTATCATATCATATCCACCTCATTAGCATTGCATTGCATTTAACATAGAAAAATGAAGCATGGCATCCTTCTTACCATCAGGGCATGTGATCAGGTGGAAGGTGGACAATCAAGGGATTATTCAAAGCACAAAAAGGTCAATCAAGTTGGCTCTAGACAAGCCAAGAGGTCTCTCATGTCTCATACTACCTCAATTGATCATCCACAATCTCAAGAAAGTGAAATCCAATGGGAGATTGAAGCATTACATCCTACACTATGCAAGAGATTCAAAAATTGAAGGAAAACCCTCAAAAGAGATAGCTCATTGATTCAAAATCATTCTCAAGTGGCATTTCTCATCATCCTTTAAGAGGATACACAACATACTCTGAGGAATTTGGATTTGGAAGATGTGCAATTTCCTCCTAACCAGAGAGGGTCAAAATTAGGGTTTCTAATAAAATCAGGATATCTCTGATTTTTTGGACAAAACTTGATGTCATGGTATTCCACATGTTCTTAAGTGTATGTATGTGTAAAATTGCATCTCAATTGGTTTTAGAAGTGGTTCAATTGGAAGAAAGATCAAGAATCAGAGAAATTGGGGCAAAGTCAAATAATCAGAGGAAAAAGTCAACTCTTGACTTTTTGAGCCCAAATTCATGAAATTCATGTTACATGTGTCCAATGTACAAAATTTGGTCAAGAAATTCCAAAGGAATCATGAAAAATTCAAGATGTGGAAAGTTGCCATTTTTGGATGAAGAAGGGTTACTAAAAATAGCAAGTTTTGGCCATTTTGCATCAGAATTTGAACCAAGGCCATTTAAATTTGGAGCACCAAATGGAAAATCCACTCTGCCTCAATGAAAGATCTTGTTTTAAGCTTCAAATCCATGTGTAGAACATCTCCATTGGATAAAAATTGAGAGAGATATGATTGATCAAAGTTGGAGGAAAGTAGGTTCAAAACTAGGTCATGACCAAGATTTTCAGGTCACGCGCGCAATCATTTTAACAAACATGTGGTGGGCCTAATGTCCACTCATTTTTCTCATGGTTAAAGGCCTCAAATGAAAAATCTTTCAACATGAAAGTTGTTCCTCTATGTGAGATCTTTAAGATTGGTGTTCATGTTTTTTTCATTTGATCAAAGGTCAAGAAGTTATGTTGAGTCCAATGTGCTATGATCATGCTGAGAACCTAGGTGCCATGTTACCTTGTCAACCAACCTTTGCCACGCCCTCATACCAGTCTCAAGCTTATGTGTTATAAGTCATTTTGCAACTTACTCCAAACCCCATTTCAATTCAATTTTCATATCAAAGTTGTCCTATTACATCCCCTCTTTCCAACGTCTCCAAGAACTCATTAGATCATCCACAATGCCAAGAGAAAATCACCATTAAACATCCATGTTTGCATTATTTCCAAACTGTCACAAAAAAAAAACCAGAAAAATGAGTGTTGTTGTTGTGGTCTCAGTTTGCCCGTGCATTGCTCACTCTCCAACTCTTTCTTCATTTAACCAAACATTCATCACATGTCCATGCACATGAGCACGTGCATTACATAAAAATAGAAAGAACAACTTGCTGAGCAAGTTTCACCTACAAAAGCCGTGCCAATTCACTTTCTCCTGGCTCCCACCATATCTCACCATGAGCCATCTTCACCATAGCACTGCTCTCCCTAACTAACTTGACTCAGTTAGTTAGGGATGACTCAGTTTAACCCACTCAACTCAATTAACCAACTCACTAAACCATGGTTAATTCATGATATAAATTCAAACTTCACTTCACAATTCAGTTTTCAACTTCATTTTCACACTCTCACTCAACTACACTTCATTCTCATTTTTCCTCTGAAATTCGCAAGCTCTCTCTCTCTGAAGCTTCTCTTCCTCTCACACGATTTCATCATCATCTACATCTGAATCCATCTTCAAGCCTCAACATCACACAGCATTGGAACACATTGAAGCTTGGTAGCATTGAAGAGATTGAAGTGTCTTCCACTGCATATTGAATTTCATCAACATTTGCAAGGATTTGTGAGCCTTTATTTGGCCAGTTGAAGATCAAAGAGGAAGCACATTTCTCTGGTTCTCTTTCAACTACAGTTTCCTACATTTTCAGGTTTCAATATCCTAAACTTTCTTGGCACGATTTACATTCTGTCTAGCTCGTGTTGTGATGATTTGAGCTCACTAAGAGCACTCCTCCATCTGGCTAGTTGATAGAGCTTCTTAGAAGCTTAGATCCAAAACCTAAGGCTAATTTCATTGCTTCGATTCTCTCTGTTTGTGTGTTGTTTATGAAAACTAATCCTAGATTCATGCTCTACGTGACTTCCTGAACATTTTGATGTGCATTGCATAAATTTCTGGATTGTTTGGTTGGTTGCAGCGCCGGAGAGTGGCCGGAGAAGGTGACCGGAGGTCCCTCTCCGGCCGGTGAGTTGATACTAGGGTTTGTGTGCGTTTTAATCTCGTTCGTCCATTTTTTTGATCGTGTGACTGAGAACGTGCCAACGCATTAAAAGACATGTGCATGTCATGTGCCAAAATTCTGAAGTCACTTAAGCGTGGTGTGGTGTAGTGCATGGTAGTGAGTGTGTGTCCTCACGCACGTGCATTGATTCTGTGTACTTTGACTTTGACTTGACTTTGAATTGATCTAATGGTTGTGAGTGGGTCAAGATTGTTGACTGCAGGTGCATTTTTGTTATTGTGTTTGGCGCGCAGACTTGGACTTATCCAGATTGATATTTGCACCCTCCTGTTTTGAAGCCCAATGCATTTACACTGTCTAATTGCTATGTTTGCACCCCCTTGCATTTTGCATTCATTTTTCATTTTTTATTTCTTTCTACACGTTTGATTTCTAATTTTTAAAAATATCAAAACATATTGGAAAATTCTACAAAAATTCATGTGTATTCTTAAAACATTTAGGAAATTTTCTATGATTTTATTTTCTGATTTTATGACCATTTTGCCCCTGTTCCATTATTTCTTTTGAATTTCCATTTGCATGCATACTTAATGTGACATATGATTTTGTGCATTTTTGTTCTTGATCATAAAAAATGATTTTGATGCCCTTCTTTTTGCATTGTGGTCACAATATGTTGAGGTATGTTTGAGATTTATGAGATGATTTTTAAGTTTTTTTTGGATGACTTTTGATGTGTTGCTTTGAGCATGAATGCATGAAACTTCCATGAGACTTTGACCTAATTGTTGAGTGACTTTGGTTCTGATTCATTGCTTGTGGACTTGATATGTTAATGGCATGGGTTTAAGGTGTTTGATTGGTGAAAGTCATAATTTTTGGAGCATGTTTGCTATTTGTTTGAAGCATGAAGTTTAACTTGTTCATTTTGTGAATGTATGCCTCATGTTTGGTTTGCTTGATCATGAAGGCACTTGTGCCATGAGTTGTGGTTTTGTTTGAGGATGTATAGCATGTTAATTGACTTCTGATTGTGACATTTGGGTTTCATCTTTGCATGTTTGATGTTTATCTTGCACCTTAAGTCACTTGTTTCACAAGTATGAACCACATTCACATCACTTCACCTTTTCTTCTTTGCTTCTTGTTGGATTGAGATTTTGTTTGCATGATTTGGTATGCTCATTTAGGATAACATTAGGTTGTGTAAATATGAGTTACATTCTGACTTGGAAGCATGTATAGCATTTAATCTCATTTTACTTTGTTTGTCAACTTGTTTGAATTTGATTTGTTCATTATACCTTCTTACTTTACTTGTAAGTGATTGTGCTAACCATGTAGGGGCTTTGGTAAGTTTCAATTGAGTGTGGATAAGGAATCCACATTCAACTTCTATCCTTTCTCTTTTACAATTTCATTTTGTGTTTTGTTAAGCACTTATGTGCTTTCTTTCAATAATTCATTACTTTCCCTTTTGAATTACAATTCATCTTCTACTTTGGAAGTGAATTGTTTAATTCATTCTTTCTTTAGATTTTAGGTTGAAACCTCACAAACTTTAGGATCACTCCCTTAACTAATCAATTAGGATTGAGTCTTAGTCCATATAGATTTTTACCTTTATCCTCCCTTGAGTCTCTTTTCTCATCTCAAAGAAAATTCAAAACATATAATAAAGGTAGGCATTTATTGCATTTAGGCCTTTCATATAAAGAAAAGATTATAAGGGGTCTTCTCTTGTAATCTTAGAATGTGTAGCATACAGCCCATCTTGGGTCAATGTGTTAAACATTTGATCTTGTATGAGGGACTTAAATGCAATACTTGTTGAAGGTACAAAGAAAAACACTTCTTCATTTCTTAATCAACAAAACACTTAATAAACACAAGTATGCTAGTGTGTTTGAACCTTGACAATTGGAACTAAGTGTGGGGGTCTTCTTCACTCTTAGTGTGTTTTCTTACCCATTCCATCTTGGAATGTGAGGATGTACACATTCCAATGACTAAGATTCAGATACACTATCATATGCAAACAAATGAAAAAACTCTTAAAAGACAAAAACAAACAATAACGTCTTTCCTTCGGGAATTCTTTTCTCACCTCATTCACTCTCAACGCACGAACGCGCTTCTACTCGTTCTCTTGCAAGATGGTAACGCACTCGGACCAGCGAGCCTGCAACACCTGAGCTAGAACGTTATCCGTTCCTTAAAAAACACAAACAATTCATCCCTAGTGAGGGGAACTACGTCGCTCTGATTCTCATGTTCCCGATGAGATACGTAGGCAGTGGGGTAGGGCCCATGCGAGCACTTCTTTTATTTTCCCTACATTTGTTTCTCTTTCTCCTTTCCTTTTTCAGTTCTTTCTCAGTTTTCCTTTCTTTACACCCTTTGATCGAGACAAGCAAGCGTGGATCCCATCGGGTACGATGGACGCGAGGGGGTGCTAATACCTTCCTCTCGCGTAACCGACTCCCGAACCCATTTCTTTTGGTCGTAAGACCATGCTCTATCCTTTCCTTCAGGTTTATGCGGTGTTTCCTTTCCCTCTCTTGGGATAAATACACATTGCTGGCGACTCTGTTCGGTGCCACTTTCGCGTTTGTACTAGGATGAAAATCCCGGGAGCGACAGCTGGCGACTCTGCTGGGGAACGAAACCCAGAATCTCTGGTTTCCTTAGCGAGTTAATCCTAGCGCTTGTTTATTTTTTTTCATTGGGTGTTTACTGTTGTGCTATATTTTGCTGTTTATTTACTTTACAGTATTTACTGCATTTTAGCATTACATATCATATATTATATTGTGCTGCACTGTTTTGTCTGTTTGGCGGGATGGGATTTCTGAGAGATAAGCCCATTACACAGGCTTGAGTATACACTTAGAATTAGAGTGGAGAGTAGTGGGACCTACGTGCCGTTTGGAGTGCGTTGGGTGTTCACGAAATTCACAGCTAGACGAGGCTATCTTGGGACACGTCGTGGCATGCGCATCTTGCGTATTCCAGGATGTAGATCTAGAGAGCTGTCGACTCTAGTGACCGATCATGAGGACCTTAGTGGAAATATCCCTCTTTAGTGGTGACAATGGCAGACCACATTCTGTGGCAAACCCATTCGCACCCGAGGGCCCACTTTGGAACTTGCATAGGATGACTTTTATTTTCTAAGGGGAGTCAGTGGACGACCTCTTTGATTGGCATAGCATTGTATCCTACGGGCTGAATGTGCTATTGCTTCTCAAACCTCTGAAGCTGACAAGCCTTATTTTCTAAGAACCACATGTGAGCATGGGCGGGATGTTTACAGGTTTGCAGGAAACCCAGCCTCCTACCTACCTTACTTGTGATTCCATGATGGTTTCAGACATTGTATCCTATGACAGTGATTTAAGTGTTCATCTCAGATATTGCCAGATTCAGTACAGAGACACAGTGCACACAGTTCAATACAGACACCGACACTTGATTACCTGATCACATGCCCTTTTGCATTGCATTATCATATCATAACAGTTATGTTTGTCATTTTCAGGTGCATAATACATTTCTGATTCCGATCCATGGGTTCAACAGAGATCGTCGCCGAGAGAAAGAACAATGTGTCTTACAAGTTTCCAGATCCTGTCTTGGATTCATTGCTCAAGGTTATAGATATGGCTGGTCCGGGTATTCTTGATAGGTTTCAGAAGAGTTACGGGAATTTGGTTGGGATGGTCCGTACAATCACCAAGTATGAACATGATGCTTTGCACACTCTGCTGCAGTTCTACGAGCCTTCGTTGAGATGTTTTCTTTTTCCAGATTACATTTTGATGCCAACACTGGAAGAATTCTCATTTATTTTGGGAATTCCGATCACGTCGGCAATACCATTCTTCTCTGGTAGTTCTCCCAGCGTAAAAGAAATTGCTGCTGCTTTACAAATGGATCAGGCAGTGATAAAGAGTGGTGTGAGCAGTAAAAATGGAGTTAGCGGATTTCATTTAGAATTTCTGGCTGGACAGGCCCAAGAGGCTGCAAGTGCTAAAAATTGGACGGTTTACAATTCCATTCTGGCTCTCTGCATATATGGCCTAGTTTTCTTTCCCAATCAGCAAGACTTTGTGGATATGCAAGCAACGAGAGTTTTCGTTCTTAAAAATCCAGTCCCTACTTTGTTAGGAGATTTTTATCATTCTGTGCACTATAAGAATGAGAAAAGGAGGGGAGGATCTGTCAGTTGTTGTACTCCACTGCTGAGTCATTGGTTTTTCAAACATTTGCCTCAGACAGGTGCCTTTGTGGAAACCAAAGATGTGGCGAAATGGTCTAAACGATTGATGAGTTTAACTGCTGATAACATTGTATGGTTTGACCACCGGTTATTGAGAATAGAGCTGGTCACAAGATGCGGAAATTTTCCAAATGTGCCTTTGATTGGCAGAAAAGGAGGGATCAATTATAATCCAGTTTTGGCCATCCGACAGTTTGGGTATGCTTCCAGATATCCTCCTACAGAGCAAGATGTGGAAGAATCTTTATTCTTTACAGGAACTAAAGATGCGAAGGTGGTAGAAGTAGTGAATGCTTGGAAAGATAAGCACAAAATTGGAAAAGCAGTTTTTGGAAGAGGAGATTGTAGATCTTATCCTGAATATGACAGGTGGATTGAAACGAAAGTAAAGGAATTGCTTTTACCCTTTTCAAGGGGACCTCTTTTATGTGCAGTACAGCCAGAACAACCCACTATGGTGGCTATTGAAGAATGTGAGAAGTGGAAGAAAATGGTCAGAGAGCTGCAGATAGAAAATTCTGGAATGAGCAGATGTCTTCAGAAAGCTCTAGCTGACAACAAAGAGTTGGAAAAGAGAGCCTTGAAAGCGGAAAAAACCTTGGCTGACAAAGAGGAAGATTTTGATGACCGAGCTCGGTACTTTCGGAAACTTACTTTGGGAGCAGATGACACTAGTCAGGCTCACAAGATTACAAAACAGGCTTTAGCCCGAAGCAAGGATTCATTAGCTCAACTTCGTCAAGCTTGGGATGAAGTCAGAATTGAAAATGCCGAGTTAAAGGATCAGTCGAAGACTAAAGACGAGGAGCTTAAAAAGGCGCATGAGCAGAGGAGAAAGTATCGGGAAAGCCTCGGTAAGAGTCAAGAACAGCTAGAAGAAGCTAGAGGTGAGCTGAGGAATACCAAGAAAGAGCTTGAGGAAGTCATGATAGAAAGGGAGATACTCAAGACGCAAGCCGGCATAAAGAGACACAAAGGAGTGTGTGATGACGAGGCTCTGATGTTGCACATGGGTTCTTTAACTGAAGCTCTTGAGAAAAGGGATGTCTTGATCAAAGAGATGATTGAAAAGCCGAATCACCAGCGTACCCATATACTTTTTGAGGAAATCAAGTACTCAAGTGATAAGCTGAAGGGTGTGGAATTGTCAGACTGATGTTCTTTTCCTTATATTTTGTTGTTAATGGTTACCATCAGGCTTGTTGATGGATCCATTTTTCCTTGTATTGCATTTGCGGCTGAACCTTTCTTAAATGTACTTGGATACTTTGTTGAATGAGTATGAGCAGTTTTATTCAGAATTATTCCTTATCAGATAGCTGCGCACAAGCACATGACCACTACACGTCTCTTTATATCACGATTTCTGGTCTTCAGATTTCCGTGGTTTGGATTGGAATCAGGGTGTAAAGCACCTAGGAAATGACAAGCATAGCATTGCATGGCATTGCATATCATTTTGCATTTTTGTTACTTGCTTTTCAGGTACTCGTTGCGGGGTCTCTAACCTTTATTTGGTTTCAGGCATTATAGCGGAGAGTCATATTCACCGATATTCGACGCGAAGGAATCAAGTAAGAATCATGGATCAAGTGCAAAGTGATTTGGCGGAAATGAGGGCGCGTATGGACCAGTTCATGACCCTCATGACTGGCATGGCGCAAAATCAGGAGAGACTGAGGCTTCTGGTAGAGCGTCCCGACAATGGGCCCGAAGGTGATCATCATGACAATTCACAGGGACATGGCATTCCTCCTCCCGGTGGCAACCCTCCTCCTGGTGGTAACAATCGGGGTAATGGAAATGGTAGGCATGCTGGTGTTACTCTTGAGGATACTCTGGAAGACTAATTTACTCTACTAGACGCTGATGTGGGTAATCAAGGTGATCGAAGGTATGATGAGTTAGCAGAAAAGATCAGGGCTATAGAATGCAAGAACTCTATGGGTATTGATGTTACCAGCTTGGGGCTGGTCTCAGGAGTCAGAATTCCCCCTAAATTCAAGCCTCCCACTTTTGATAAGTATCACGGCAATGCGTGTCCCCAAACGCATCTTCAAGCTTACTTTGGGAAGATTTCAGCCCATACGGATGACGAGAAGCTATGGATGCACTATTTTCAGGACAGTCTGGCTGGGGCATCCTTGACCTGGTACATGAAGTTGAATAGAGCTGCTGTGAAGAACTGGAAAGATCTGGCAGAAGCGTTCCTGAAGCAATACCAGTATAATATTGACATGGCGCCCAACCGCACCCAATTGCAGGGATTGTCACAAAATGCCAAGGAGAGTTTCAAAGAATATGCACAGAGGTGGAGGGAAATGGCTGCCCAGGTCCAACCTCCCTTGTCAGACAGAGAAATGGCAGATATGTTCATGGGCACCTTGCAAGGGGCCTATCTGGATAGATTAGCTGCTTGTCCGTCAACTGGATTTGCTGATATTGTGATTGCGGGAGAAAGAATAGAAAGTCTGTTAAAGCTTGGAAAGATCCAGGATGTGAGTGGGGCTGGCTCTTCGGGGACGAAGAAACCGTTTGCTAGTAACCAGAAAAGACGAGAAGGTGATACGAATGCTGTGTTTAGAGGACGAGGCAGAGGGCGTTCTCGAGCTTATTATCAGGTAGATGCTGTAACAATCCCCACACCGTCTGTTCAGAAACAACAACCCCAACAACAAGTTCAACAGCAACAACCTTTTTTCCAGCAAAGGTCTAGACAGAGGGATCGTAAGATGGATCTTCTCCCTATGACTTATGCCGCGCTATTGCCCAGGCTACTCGAGTTAAAGTTGGTAGAACTCCGTACTATGAAAGCTCCGGTTGCTGGAAACCTGCCACCTAACTTCGATGCTAATGCTCGTTGTGAGTTCCACTCAGGTGCTCAGGGGCACTCCATTGAAAAATGCTGGGCTTTCCATCATAAAGTACAAGATTTGATTGATGCTAAAGCCATCAATTTCTCTCCCGCTCCTAATATTACTCAGCATCCCATGCCTGATCATAGCGCAGCAAATGTGTACGCTATTGAAGATGGGAGGAGATTGAATCTGGTGACAGATATCCGTCAAGTGAAAACTTCTTTGTTGGTTGTAAAAGATCGTTTATTGAAGGGACAGGTGTTCCCGGGCTGTAATCAAGATTGCTTTGAGTGTATGAATCAGGAGAACGGCTGTGATAAGTTGAAGATGGGTTTACAGAATCTGATCGATGAAGGATGTCTACAGTTCGACAGAGTCGTGAAAGACACTGATGAGATATCAACCGTGACCATCTATTACACTCCCGCTGAGATTCAAATGCCGGTCAATGCAGTTCCCGTGGCGAGTGTTGCGCCAGAAAGGCCCAGTCCTGTCACTATCACGGTGCCAGGACCAATTCCGTTCACGTCTACGAAGGCTATCCCATGGCACTATGGGGCAGATGTATATTACGAAGGTAAAAAACAGGAAGTTGAGTCGTCAGTCAGCCCAAATGTTGATAACGTAGGGGGCGTAGGGGGCTTTACAAGGAGTGGAAGGTTGTTCGCTCCCCCAACCTTGAGAAGTGATAAGGAGGTAGAAGCTGCAGCAAAGGATAAGGGTAAACAGGTGGTTGAAAGTGCACCTACACCTGAAGCAGAGACAAAGATTACTTTTGATAAGGAAATGGAAGAATTTATGAAGATAATCAAGAAAAGCGATTATAAGATTGTGGACCAACTGAATCAGACCCCTTCAAAGATTTCAATCCTGTCACTATTGTTGTGCTCTGATGCGCACCGGCAGGCGTTGTTGAAAGTGTTGAAGAGTGCGTACGTGCCGCAAGAAATTACTGTTAATCAGCTCGAGGGCGTAATCTCCAATGTTAATGTCAGCCATGGCTTGGGCTTTACAAGTAGAGATTTGACTGTTGAAGGAAGAAACCATAATAAGGCTTTGCATATCACGATGGAGTGTAAGGGCGCAGTGTTATCTCATGTACTGGTAGACACTGGTTCGTCACTCAATGTCTTGCCCAAGAAGGCATTAATGAAGCTGGAAGTTGATGGTTTGATCTTAAGGCCTAGTGAATTGGTGGTCAGAGCATTCGATGGGACCAGACGATCTGTGTTTGGTGAGGTGGAATTGCCCGTACAAATTGGACCACAGGTATTCAAATCCACGTTCCATGTAATGGACATACAACCTGCATATAGCTGCCTATTGGGACGCCCTTGGATTCACGGAGCCGGGGCTGTTACTTCTACTCTACATCAAAAGCTGAAGTATGAGTTTGAAGGGCAGGTTGTGACAGTGTGTGGAGAAGAAGACATCTTTGTGAGTCACTTATCCACGTTCAAGTACATTGAAATGGATGGGGAAATTCATGAGATGCTGTGCCAATCATTTGAAGCAGTCAATATTGACGATGCACCTGAGTCTTCTTCTGTACCAGTTGGGGCTGGTACCTCCATTTCATCTTACAAACAAGCTGTCGAGGTCGTCAGGGCAGGCAACGCCCAAGGTTGGGGCAGGTTGATAGAGACCCCAATGAAGGAAGACAAATTTGGTATTGGTTATCATCCCTCTACAACTTCAGATGCGGGGAGCAGGGGACCCATTACTTTCAATAGTGGGGGAATTATCTACATGGACCAGTCTTGTGCAGCCACGGAGGATAGTGTTGACAGTAATTGTGACCTGGACAACTGGGTACGCCCTCATGCTTCGGGACAACAAGTGCAGAACTGGTTCGTTGAAGAAGTCATCCGGGTTACTCTTCAGACAGAGTAATTTTTCTTTGTTTTTTCTAACCATAATGCATGACAAAATCTTGCGCTCTGCCCAAGGCGTATAGATTCATTTGTAGGGCCACCATGGTTGCATTTGCAATGTTTAATCATTAATAAAGGACGTTTTGCAATCAAATTTTGTTCTCTGTCTTTCAGTTTTTATTTTTGCACAAAAAATATAAAATGGCAATGTTTCATTTTCTTTTGTTTTGCTTAAAAATAAATTCTAAAATAAGGCATGAACCCGTTCATGCAGACTTGATCCTCCGGATACCACTGATAACGATTTTGATATGGCCATGTATGACTTTGACAATCCGATTTATCAAGCCGAAGAGGGGGATGAGAAAGATTGTGAACTCCCTGAAGAACTAGCCAGATTGTTGAAACAGGAGGAAAGGGTCATCCAGCCTCATCAGGAGACTGTAGAAATCATCAATATTGGTACCAAGGACGCCAAGAAAGAGATCAGGATTGGTGCCAGCTTGCAAGCAGATGTGAAGCAAACTTTGACGGAAATGTTGCGCGAGTATGTTGACGTCTTCGCCTGGTCGTATCAGGACATGCCGGGGTTGGATACGGATATTGTCGTGCACAGGCTACCATTGAGAGAAGAATATCTGCCAGTCAAGCAGAAACTTCGTCGGACTCACCCCGACATGGCTTTAAAGATTAAGGAGGAAGTCCAGAAGCAGTGGGATGCTGGTTTTCTTGCTGTGACAAAGTATCCTCCATGGGTAGCCAACATCGTGCCAGTACCGAAGAAAGATGGAAAAGTGAGAATGTGTGTGGATTATCGAGATCTCAATAAAGCTAGCCCGAAAGATGATTTTCCACTACCTCATATTGATGTGCTGGTCGATAATACAGCTCAGTTTTCAGTGTTCTCATTTATGGACGGTTTCTCCGGGTACAACCAGATCAGGATGGCACCTGAAGACATGGAGAAGACCACGTTCATTACTCCGTGGGGTACATATTGTTATAAGGTAATGCCTTTTGGGTTGAAAAACGCAGGGGCAACGTACCAACGGGCGATGGTGACATTGTTTCACGACTTGATTCATAAGGAGATCGAGTGTTATGTAGATGATATGATTGCCAAGTCGAGAACAGAAGAGGAACATCTGGTTAATCTAAAAAAGCTGTTTGAAAGGTTGAGAAAGTTTCGTCTGAGATTAAATCCAAACAAGTGCACGTTTGGGGTGCGTTCTGGAAAGTTACTGGGTTTCATTGTGAGCGAAAGAGGAATCGAGGTTGATCCTGCCAAGGTGAAAGCAATACAAGAAATGCCTGAACCGAGAACAGAAAAAGAGGTTCGTGGTTTCTTGGGTAGATTGAACTACATTGCAAGGTTCATATCTCACCTAACAGCCACGTGTGAACCAATATTTAAATTGTTAAGGAAAGATCAAACGGTCAGGTGGAATGACGATTGCCAATTGGCATTCGATAAGATAAAAGAATACTTGCAGGAACCTCCGATTCTAATGCCTCCAGTTGAAGGGAGACCACTGATAATGTATCTGACAGTGCTTGAAGGTTCCATGGGTTGTGTTCTCGGTCAACATGACGAGACAGGTAGGAAGGAGCATGCTATTTACTACCTGAGCAAAAAGTTCAATGATTGTGAGTCCCGATACTCAATACTTGAAAAGACATGCTGTGCGCTTGCATGGGCCGCTAAGCGATTGAGGCAATATATGGTTAGGCACACAACCTTGTTGATTTCAAAAATGGATCCTATCAAGTACATTTTCGAGAAACCAGCATTGACAGGCAGAGTTGCACGGTGGCAAATGGTCTTGACAGAGTATGACATTCAGTACACTTCACAAAAGGCCATCAAAGGAAGTATCTTGTCCGACTATCTTGCGCAACAGCCGATTGATGATTACCAACCCATGAAGTTTGACTTCCCTGATGAAGACATCATGTTTCTCAAAGCTAAAGACTGTGAGGAACCACTTCCGGAGGAGGGGCCAGACCCTGAATCCAAATGGAGTCTGATGTTTGATGGGGCTGTCAATATGAATGGGTGCGGAGTTGGAGCAGTTCTTATCACGCCGGAAGGTGTTCATATGCCTTTCACTGCCCGAATAACTTTCGGGTGCACCAACAATGAAGCAGAGTACGAAGCTTGTATAATGGGGATCGAGGAGGCGATTAATCTACGGATTAAAACCCTTGATATATTCGGTGATTCAGCTTTGGTAATCAATCAAGTGAAAGGGAGTTGGTACACGCACCAAGCAAATCTAGTGCCGTATAGAGATTATACGAGGAGATTGCTGACATTTTTCACAACAGTGAAACTGTACCACATTCCTCGAGATGAGAATAGGTTCGCTGATGCCTTGGCCACTTTGTCTTCCATGATCAAAGTGCAAGGATGGAACCATGTACCTAAGATTGAGGTATCCCGCCTTGACAGACCAGCATTTGTGTTTGCGGTCGATGCAACGTCTGATGACAAGCCATGGTTTCATGATATTAAGTGTTTCTTGAAAAGTCAAGAGTACCCGCCCGGGGCATCGTCCAAAGACAGGAAGATGTTGAGAAGGTTAGCTGGTAGTTTCTTCTTGAACAAAGATGGCGTGCTGTATAAAAGAAATTTTGACACGGTCCTGCTTAGATGTGTGGATAGATATGAAGCAGACTTGTTGATGATTGAAGTGCACGAAGGCTCTTTCGGTACCCATGCCGGAGGGCATGCAATGGCTAAAAAGTTGTTAAGATCGGGATATTATTGGTTGACTATGGAGTCAGATTGTTGTAAATATGCCCGCAAATGCCATAAATGCCAGATCTATGCAGACAAGGTGCATGCGCCTCCAAATCCGTTGAGCATCATGTCGTCGCCTTGGCCGTTTGCCATGTGGGGCATTGATATGATCGGAAAGATTGAGCCTACAGCTTCCAATGGTCACCGTTTCATCTTGGTGGCAATTGATTACTTCACCAAATGGGTTGAAGCCGCATCCTATGCCAATGTTACAAAACAAGTGGTCGCTCGTTTCTTAAAACGGGATATCATTTGCCGATATGGAGTTCCCGAAAGAATCATTACTGATAATGGTTCTAATTTGAACAATAAGATGATGGCTGAATTATGCCGGGACTTCAAAATCGAACACCACAATTCTTCTCCGTACCGCCCAAAGATGAATGGCGCGGTCGAAGCGGCCAACAAAAATATCAAGAAGATTGTGCAGAAAATGGTTGTCACGTACAAAGATTGGCATGAGATGTTACCATTTGCTTTGCAGGGGTATCGAACGTCGGTACGCACGTCCACTGGGGCAACCCCATTCTCACTTGTATATGGTATGGAGGCAGTGCTACCGGTTGAAGTAGAGATTCCGTCCCTCAGAGTTATGATGGATGTTAAGCTAGATGAGGCTGAATGGGTACGAGCCAGATTTGATCAGCTGAGCCTTATTGAGGAAAAGCGATTGGCGGCTGTATGTCATGGGCAACTATATCAGCGCAGAATGAAACAGGCATTTGACCAAAAGGTGCGTCCTCGGGTTTATAAAGTCGGAGATGTGGTACTCAAAAGGATCCTTCCTCCCAATACAGATCACAGGGGCAAATGGACTCCTAATTATGAAGGTCCATTCGTGGTTAAAAAGGTCTTTTCGGGCGGAGCCTTATTGCTTACAACCATGGATGGCGAAGACTTTTCATCCCCTGTCAACTCGGACGTAGTCAAAAAATACTTCGCATGAATAGACCCGCTGGATAATAAAAATAAAAAAATCCAGGCAAAAAAGGGCATCCCGGCGAACCAAAAACAGAATAAGGTTCGGGCAAAAATTAGGGATATAATTGAAAAAATTTTTGTACACCCGTTAAGTTGAAAACCCGAAAGGGCAACTTAGGCAAAAAAGGGTATCCTGGTGGATCGAAAACCTGAAAGGGCGGTCCACACAAAAGAGGGATTTAAGCGAATGACTACGGTTTGAGTTATCTGTACCCTGTCACCGTTTGAACAACTGACGTTCTGAAGGATAGGAATCGGTCTGATCATTCCTCAGAAGGCAAGGTCGGGGAGTTTTGAAGACATACTGGTCATAACAGAATGGAAACTCAGTGGAATTCCGTTTTCACATTGCCATTAGGATAGTTTCTTTTCTCAATTTTTAGCGATCACCTCTTTCCAGGGATTGCTTCCGGATGTAATTGCCTATTCTGGGCTCTCAGTCAATAAATTGAATTTCAGTAAAAAGCTTTCTATTTTTGTTTTATTGCTTTGTTTGCAAAAACGTCCTAATTTTTGATAAAACATTGCATTTGAAAACATGGCAGCCTTGCAATAACATGCGCAGAAAAAAATGTTTGAAATTACTTCGAATGTTGAATACTCCCGGATGGTGGATTCTAGCCACGCAATATTCGGAGCATGTGGGCATATTCTTTTGTTGCAGGTAGCAGGTGCAGATGATTTTAAGCACAAGACTAGTAATAAATCACTCCACGCAAAAGACTGGGGCAATTATGGGTAAGGAGATCGGCGTTTATCGGGTCGATCTCAGTGAATTAAGTTCAACTGGGTACCGTTGTATCTTATTAAGTCGATTCTCTCATTCAGTACTTCCAACAGCTACAAGCTTTTCTATATCGATAACGGTCACAGGTTCCCCAAAAGGGTGGTCTCATCGACACTGAAACTGATGGTCATTATCCCCAGCGAAGTCACAAGAGTTTGAAGAGGCTAGATCTTCTGTAAAATCCTCTTATGACATCCCCTTCGGGGACGAATTGTTGTTTTGTCCAAGCACGGGGCATGTTTGGTTCCCCAGCATGAAGTGTTGATCATCCCCAGTAGAGTTTGAGGACAGTTGGTCTTCTGTAAAATCCTCTCAAAAGGCATTCCCCAGCACGAGACGTTTTAAAGCAGTTTCCTCCAGCAGAGTTTGTTATAAACTCGTCATCCCCAACGGAATTGTCTAAAGGAAAGCTCGCCTAACATGGGGCATTGTGGTACTTATCCTAAGCTTGACAGTCATATTCTGCGGCAGACTACTGTGGATTTGCTTTGAGTTTCCCCAAAGGACTCTTTCCTAGTAAGTTGCAGGGGAATTTTCTAACCAGGATTTGCATATCCCTGGCAGAGTAGCCCTGATATCCAGCAAGATCGTATCTCTGGTCATGGTATCCCCACAAAGGTCAGCATCGAATCTTGTCAGCAATACTCCCCAGCTGAGTTGTCGTTCTCCCCGCAGAGGTTTATCAGATCGACAGAATCTATTCCTCAACAAGGATGGTACAGCCTTTCCCCAGCCGGGTCAGAAGGTTGATAATCCCTATAAAGGATCTTGGGTTGAATAAATCCCCAAGCAGAGTTTTAATGGCTCATTTCCCCAGCAGGACGTCATTAAGAATTCTCATCCCCAGCGGAGTTGCTGTGACCAGAATCCAGCCCCAAACAGATGGAATAATTCCTGGCAGAGTCGTCATTCCCTCATATCTTAAAGTCCAATTTATTTTTGGCAAGCTTGACCATTCGAAGCAGACGGATTGTTCATCCATTCGCCAGCAGAGATATTATCCTTTTAAGAGTCTCCGAGATTAAATCATTGATTGTGGTTCCTCAGCAGAGTCGGCAGAGATGTCTGGCGCGGAGGCAGAGAGTAATTCGATTTTAAAATTCCAAAAGTCCAACAGTGGATTGGCGAAAAGTCCATCTAAGGGTGGCAAATTTTAAAAGTCCAACAGTGGATTGGCAAAAGTCCATCTTCGGGTGGCAAAGCAGCTAAAAGTCCAACAGTGGATTGGCAAAAGTCCGTCTTCGGGTGGCAAAAGTCCAACAGTGGATTGGCAAAAGTCCGTCTTCGGGTGGCAAAAGTCCAACAGTGGATTGGCAAAAGTCCGTCTTCGGGTGGCAAAAGTCCAACAGTGGATTGGCAAAAGTCCGTCTTCGGGTGGCAAAAGTCCAACAGTGGATTGGCAAAAGTCCGTCTTCGGGTGGCAAAAGTCCAACAGTGGATTGGCAAAAGTCCGTCTTCGGGTGGCAAAAGTCCAACAGTGGATTGGCGAAAGGTCCATCTAAGGGTGGCATATTCTCAAAGTCCAACAGTGGATTGGCAAAAGTCCATCTAAGGGTGGCATATTCTAAAAGTCCAACAGTGGATTGGCAAAAGTCCATCTTCGGGTGGCACGAAGCTGCAAAGTCCACCAGTAGTGTGGCAGGCCAGTAGTCGTCTGGCGTCGTTCAAAAGACATTGTCAAAGTCCACCAGTAGCGTGGCAGGCCAGTAGTCGTCTGGAGTTGCATAAAAGACATTATTAAAGTCCACCAGTAGTGTGGCAAGCCAGTAGTCGTCTGGCGTCGTTCAAAAGACAGTATTAAAGTCCACCCGCAGTGTGGCAAGCCAGTAGTCGTATGGTGTCATTCAAAACACAGATCTCTCCGACGTTTCATCGAGGATTCAATCCAGCAGTCTCGTTGGGTTTATATCCCTGCTATTCTTCATCATCCAGAGCAAATTTTTGGTTATATTTGGTATTCAATCACTATATACCTTGAAAGTCCGAAAGCAATTGCTTTCAGGCATTCAGGTTTACAGCGCTTGAATAGGGGCAGCTGTAATACCCCAAAATTTGCTCTTCCCTTTTGGCATCATAGCATGGCATTATCATTTATCATATCATATCCACCTCATTAGCATTGCATTGCATTTAACATAGAAAAATGAAGCATGGCATCCTTCTTACCATCAGGGCATGTGATCAGGTGGAAGGTGGACAATCAAGGGATTATTCAAAGCACAAAAAGGTCAATCAAGTTGGCTCTAGACAAGCCAAGAGGTCTCTCATGTCTCATACTACCTCAATTGATCATCCACAATCTCGAGAAAGTGAAATCCAATGGGAGATTGAAGCATTACATCCTACACTATGCAAGAGATTCAAAAATTGAAGGAAAACCCTCAAAAGAGATAGCTCATTGATTCAAAATCATTCTCAAGTGGCATTTCTCATCATCCTTTAAGAGGATACACAACATACTCTGAGGAATTTGGATTTGGAAGATGTGCAATTTCCTCCTAACCAGAGAGGGTCAAAATTAGGGTTTCTAATAAAATCAGGATATCTCTGATTTTTTGGACAAAACTTGATGTCATGGTATTCCACATGTTCTTAAGTGTATGTATGTGTAAAATTGCATCTCAATTGGTTTTAGAAGTGGTTCAATTGGAAGAAAGATCAAGAATCAGAGAAATTGGGGCAAAGTCAAATAATCAGAGGAAAAAGTCAACTCTTGACTTTTTGAGCCCAAATTCATGAAATTCATGTTACATGTGTCCAATGTACAAAATTTGGTCAAGAAATTCCAAAGGAATCATGAAAAATTCAAGATGTGGAAAGTTGCCATTTTTGGATGAAGAAGGGTTACTAAAAATAGCAAGTTTTGGCCATTTTGCATCAGAATTTGAACCAAGGCCATTTAAATTTGGAGCACCAAATGGAAAATCCACTCTGCCTCAATGAAAGATCTTGTTTTAAGCTTCAAATCCATGTGTAGAACATCTCCATTGGATAAAAATTGAGAGAGATATGATTGATCAAAGTTGGAGGAAAGTAGGTTCAAAACTAGGTCATGACCAAGATTTTCAGGTCACGCGCGCAATCATTTTAACAAACATGTGGTGGGCCTAATGTCCACTCATTTTTCTCATGGTTAAAGGCCTCAAATGAAAAATCTTTCAACATGAAAGTTGTTCCTCTATGTGAGATCTTTAAGATTGGTGTTCATGTTTTTTTCATTTGATCAAAGGTCAAGAAGTTATGTTGAGTCCAATGTGCTATGATCATGCTGAGAACCTAGGTGCCATGTTACCTTGTCAACCAACCTTTGCCACGCCCTCATACCAGTCTCAAGCTTATGTGTTATAAGTCATTTTGCAACTTACTCCAAACCCCATTTCAATTCAATTTTCATATCAAAGTTGTCCTATTACATCCCCTCTTTCCAACGTCTCCAAGAACTCATTAGATCATCCACAATGCCAAGAGAAAATCACCATTAAACATCCATGTTTGCATTATTTCCAAACTGTCACAAAAAAAAAACCAGAAAAATGAGTGTTGTTGTTGTGGTCTCAGTTTGCCCGTGCATTGCTCACTCTCCAACTCTTTCTTCATTTAACCAAACATTCATCACATGTCCATGCACATGAGCACGTGCATTACATAAAAATAGAAAGAACAACTTGCTGAGCAAGTTTCACCTACAAAAGCCGTGCCAATTCACTTTCTCCTGGCTCCCACCATATCTCACCATGAGCCATCTTCACCATAGCACTGCTCTCCCTAACTAACTTGACTCAGTTAGTTAGGGATGACTCAGTTTAACCCACTCAACTCAATTAACCAACTCACTAAACCATGGTTAATTCATGATATAAATTCAAACTTCACTTCACAATTCAGTTTTCAACTTCATTTTCACACTCTCACTCAACTACACTTCATTCTCATTTTTCCTCTGAAATTCGCAAGCTCTCTCTCTCTGAAGCTTCTCTTCCTCTCACACGATTTCATCATCATCTACATCTGAATCCATCTTCAAGCCTCAACATCACACAGCATTGGAACACATTGAAGCTTGGTAGCATTGAAGAGATTGAAGTGTCTTCCACTGCATATTGAATTTCATCAACATTTGCAAGGATTTGTGAGCCTTTATTTGGCCAGTTGAAGATCAAAGAGGAAGCACATTTCTCTGGTTCTCTTTCAACTACAGTTTCCTACATTTTCAGGTTTCAATATCCTAAACTTTCTTGGCACGATTTACATTCTGTCTAGCTCGTGTTGTGATGATTTGAGCTCACTAAGAGCACTCCTCCATCTGGCTAGTTGATAGAGCTTCTTAGAAGCTTAGATCCAAAACCTAAGGCTAATTTCATTGCTTCGATTCTCTCTGTTTGTGTGTTGTTTATGAAAACTAATCCTAGATTCATGCTCTACGTGACTTCCTGAACATTTTGATGTGCATTGCATAAATTTCTGGATTGTTTGGTTGGTTGCAGCGCCGGAGAGTGGCCGGAGAAGGTGACCGGAGGTCCCTCTCCGGCCGGTGAGTTGATACTAGGGTTTGTGTGCGTTTTAATCTCGTTCGTCCATTTTTTTGATCGTGTGACTGAGAACGTGCCAACGCATTAAAAGACATGTGCATGTCATGTGCCAAAATTCTGAAGTCACTTAAGCGTGGTGTGGTGTAGTGCATGGTAGTGAGTGTGTGTCCTCACGCACGTGCATTGATTCTGTGTACTTTGACTTTGACTTGACTTTGAATTGATCTAATGGTTGTGAGTGGGTCAAGATTGTTGACTGCAGGTGCATTTTTGTTATTGTGTTTGGCGCGCAGACTTGGACTTATCCAGATTGATATTTGCACCCTCCTGTTTTGAAGCCCAATGCATTTACACTGTCTAATTGCTATGTTTGCACCCCCTTGCATTTTGCATTCATTTTTCATTTTTTATTTCTTTCTACACGTTTGATTTCTAATTTTTAAAAATATCAAAACATATTGGAAAATTCTACAAAAATTCATGTGTATTCTTAAAACATTTAGGAAATTTTCTATGATTTTATTTTCTGATTTTATGACCATTTTGCCCCTGTTCCATTATTTCTTTTGAATTTCCATTTGCATGCATACTTAATGTGACATATGATTTTGTGCATTTTTGTTCTTGATCATAAAAAATGATTTTGATGCCCTTCTTTTTGCATTGTGGTCACAATATGTTGAGGTATGTTTGAGATTTATGAGATGATTTTTAAGTCTTTTTTGGATGACTTTTGATGTGTTGCTTTGAGCATGAATGCATGAAACTTCCATGAGACTTTGACCTAATTGTTGAGTGACTTTGGTTCTGATTCATTGCTTGTGGACTTGATATGTTAATGGCATGGGTTTAAGGTGTTTGATTGGTGAAAGTCATAATTTTTGGAGCATGTTTGCTATTTGTTTGAAGCATGAAGTTTAACTTGTTCATTTTGTGAATGTATGCCTCATGTTTGGTTTGCTTGATCATGAAGGCACTTGTGCCATGAGTTGTGGTTTTGTTTGAGGATGTATAGCATGTTAATTGACTTCTGATTGTGACATTTGGGTTTCATCTTTGCATGTTTGATGTTTATCTTGCACCTTAAGTCACTTGTTTCACAAGTATGAACCACATTCACATCACTTCACCTTTTCTTCTTTGCTTCTTGTTGGATTGAGATTTTGTTTGCATGATTTGGTATGCTCATTTAGGATAACATTAGGTTGTGTAAATATGAGTTACATTCTGACTTGGAAGCATGTATAGCATTTAATCTCATTTTACTTTGTTTGTCAACTTGTTTGAATTTGATTTGTTCATTATACCTTCTTACTTTACTTGTAAGTGATTGTGCTAACCATGTAGGGGCTTTGGTAAGTTTCAATTGAGTGTGGATAAGGAATCCACATTCAACTTCTATCCTTTCTCTTTTACAATTTCATTTTGTGTTTTGTTAAGCACTTATGTGCTTTCTTTCAATAATTCATTACTTTCCCTTTTGAATTACAATTCATCTTCTACTTTGGAAGTGAATTGTTTAATTCATTCTTTCTTTAGATTTTAGGTTGAAACCTCACAAACTTTAGGATCACTCCCTTAACTAATCAATTAGGATTGAGTCTTAGTCCATATAGATTTTTACCTTTATCCTCCCTTGAGTCTCTTTTCTCATCTCAAAGAAAATTCAAAACATATAATAAAGGTAGGCATTTATTGCATTTAGGCCTTTCATATAAAGAAAAGATTATAAGGGGTCTTCTCTTGTAATCTTAGAATGTGTAGCATACAGCCCATCTTGGGTCAATGTGTTAAACATTTGATCTTGTATGAGGGACTTAAATGCAATACTTGTTGAAGGTACAAAGAAAAACACTTCTTCATTTCTTAATCAACAAAACACTTAATAAACACAAGTATGCTAGTGTGTTTGAACCTTGACAATTGGAACTAAGTGTGGGGGTCTTCTTCACTCTTAGTGTGTTTTCTTACCCATTCCATCTTGGAATGTGAGGATGTACACATTCCAATGACTAAGATTCAGATACACTATCATATGCAAACAAATGAAAAAACTCTTAAAAGACAAAAACAAACAATAACGTCTTTCCTTCGGGAATTCTTTTCTCACCTCATTCACTCTCAACGCACGAACGCGCTTCTACTCGTTCTCTTGCAAGATGGTAACGCACTCGGACCAGCGAGCCTGCAACACCTGAGCTAGAACGTTATCCGTTCCTTAAAAAACACAAACAATTCATCCCTAGTGAGGGGAACTACGTCGCTCTGATTCTCATGTTCCCGATGAGATACGTAGGCAGTGGGGTAGGGCCCATGCGAGCACTTCTTTTATTTTCCCTACATTTGTTTCTCTTTCTCCTTTCCTTTTTCAGTTCTTTCTCAGTTTTCCTTTCTTTACACCCTTTGATCGAGACAAGCAAGCGTGGATCCCATCGGGTACGATGGACGCGAGGGGGTGCTAATACCTTCCTCTCGCGTAACCGACTCCCGAACCCATTTCTTTTGGTCGTAAGACCATGCTCTATCCTTTCCTTCAGGTTTATGCGGTGTTTCCTTTCCCTCTCTTGGGATAAATACACATTGCTGGCGACTCTGTTCGGTGCCACTTTCGCGTTTGTACTAGGATGAAAATCCCGGGAGCGACACTATAGGACATCCTTTTTGAAAGAGAGTCAGTGGAGGCACTCCTCGATTGGCGATAGTACTGTACCCCGAGGGATGAATGTACTATTGCTTCTCGACCTCAGTGCCAGAAGCTGAGGACCTTTCATTTTGGAGAATCAGTTGAGGCCTCCTCGATTGATGATGATGCCAAACCAGAAATGGTGAACGTATCATCATTTCTTGACCTGAGAGCCCGGGATACTGAACATCCTAGTACCCACATGTGAGAAGGGCGGGTTGTTTACAGGTTTGCAGGTAACCATGACCTCTTACGTACCCGGTTTTCTATCATCATTGCTCAAAAGGAAGTTTCATCCTATTGTATTCAGAGGGTTCTTATCTATGGTTCTATATTAATCTCAGAGTTACACTGACACCGTTCACAGTTCAGCACAGACACTTGGCACCCTGATACCATGCCCTTTGCATTGCATTATCATATCCTAACATACATGTTTATTCATTTCCAGGTGCATATTTTACCCTTGATTCCAGTCGTCAGGTCCTCGCAAAGATGAACGCTAAAGAGAGGAAGGATATCATCAGTTACAAGTTCTTTAGGCCTACTCTGGGCCCTATTATTATCCAGCAGGGAATGGCAAGCCCTGAAGTGCGAACAACTTTCGAGGAAAAATATGGTTGGATCTTATCTTTTGTGTACAATGTCAGCGAATACGAGTACAGGGGTCTCCATACTTTGATGCAGTTATATGACCCTCCGCTGAGGTGTTTTGTATTTCTGGATTATTTATTGGTACCTACTTTGGAGGAATATTCCAACATGCTGGGGATCGCTATCAAGGAGAAGCCTCCTTTCTTTGGGTCTGTGGGTGATCTTGACTTTGGAAAAATGGCTGGTGCTCTTTATTTGAGCAAATCAGAGTTAGAAGCCAATGTCTCTAGTAAAGGAAAGATTCGTGGTTACAAGCTGGAATATCTGATTAAGAAGGCTCAGGAAGCAGCTAAAGGCGAGAATTGGGTTGTTTTTAATGCTTTGCTAGCCCTTTGTGTATACGACATTGTATTGTTTCCCAACGAGCCGGATTTCATTGATACGGACGCCATACGGATATTCATGATGAAAAATCCGGTACCAACACTGCTGGGAGATCTTCACTATTCCTTGCACAACCGAAACGAAAAGAAAAGAGGAGGGATAGTTCGTTGTTGTGCACCTTTGTTCTATAAGTGGTTTGCAAGTCGCTTACCACAATCAGGGGCTTTTGTGGATTCCAAAGATTCTCTAGAGTGGAGTCAGCGTTTAATGGGATTAGTGGCCAAGGACATCATATGGGTAGATCATGGGCTGATTGGCAAGAATATTATCCATAACTGTGGTAAGTTCCCTAATGTTCCACTGATAGGAAGAATGGGGAGAATTAACTACAATCCTTCTTTGGCCGTTCGGCAATTTGGGTACGCCTTAACAGGTCCGCCTATATTTTCATGCATCAGATGGTTGGGAAACAGCACAAAGAGCTTCTGAAAGCTGGGGTAGCATACTGAAGAAGGGGAAAGTTGCTCTAGGCAAGGCTAACAACCGGGCTTATCCAGCATATGAAGAGTGGGTGAAGAAAAGAGTTGAAGATTTTCTCTTGCCTTTTGGTAAGGCACCCCTTTTGTATCAGGAGAATGAGAAAGCAAGAAGCACTGCTACTGTGGAAGAAGTTGACAAGTTGCAAGCCTTGGTGAAAAAGCTTCAAGGAGAGAATTCCAAGTTGGGTAGCCGTCTTCAAAATGCTCTACATGCCAACAAGGAGCTGGAGCGGAAAGCACAAGATGCTGAACAAATCCTGACTGCAAAAGAGAAAGACTTTGCTGGAAGAGCCCAACATTTCCAAAAGATTAGTAAAGGTGCTGATGCTGCTACTCAAGCTCACAAGCAAACCAAACAGGCCTTAGCGCAGAACAAAGAGAAGTTAGCCAAGTTTCAGCAAGCTTGGGATGAGGTCAGGCTCGAGAATACTGAGTTACGGGAATAGTTGCAGATTAAAGACGAAGAGCTTAAGAAGGCACATGAGCAGAGGAGAAAGTATCGGGAAAGTCTCGGTAAAAGTCAAGAACAGTTAGAAGAAGCTAGAAGAGAGCTGAAGAATACCAAGAAAGAGCTTGAAGAAGGCATGATAGAAAGGGATATACTCAAGACGCAAGCTGGCATAAAAAGACACGAAGGAGTGTGTGATGACGAAGCTTTGATGCTGCATATGGGTGCCTTAACTGAGGCTCTTGAGAAAAGGGATGTCTTGATCAAAGAGATGATTGAAAAGCCAAATCACCAGCGTACTCGCATACTCTTTGAGGAGATCAAATACACAAGTGATAAGCTGAAGGGCGTGGAGTTATCAGATTGATGTTCTTTTTCTTGTAATTTGTTGTTAATGGTTACCATCAGGCTTGTTGATGGATCCATCTTTCCATTATGTTTCAGTTGTTGATGAACCTCTTTTGAATGTACTTGAATACTTTGTTGAATGGGAATAAGCAGTTTTATTCAGAGTTAGTCCTTATCAGATATCTGTACACAAGCACATGACCACGACACGTTTCTTTATATCACGACTTCTGGTCTTCAGATTTCTGTGGTTAAGATTGGAATCAGGGTGTAAGGCACCTCGGAAATAATAAACATGACATTTGCATTGCATTGCATAACATTTCATTTTGCATAGCAGGTACTCGTGGCAGGATCTCTAACCTTTATTTGGTTGCAGGCATAATAGCTGATTCTCATATTCACCGATACGCAACCAGACGAAACCAAACAAAGGTCATGGATCAGGTACTGACAGAGCTGGCTGATTTGAGGGCACGTATGGAACAATTTATGAATCTGATGCAGGGCATTGCCCAGGGACAGCAGGACCTGAGAGCAGGGCAAGAGGACATGAGAGCTACTATCCAGAGGTTGGAGACAGAGATTCCTACTGGTAACAACGTTAATCCCCCTAGGGTTAACCCTCCAGTTATTAATCCTCCTGTAGTCAATCCTCCGGTTGTTACTCCTCCTCCGGTTGGAGTTAACTTGGGATTTGTTCCTGGCAACCATGGGCTGGTGGAAGATCGTCAGGATGATCAGTTTTCTGTACTTAATGCTGATATGGAATTCTACCAGGATGACAGGAAATACGAGGGACTGGCTGAAAGAGTGAAGGCTATAGAAGATCAGAATCCTTTGGGAATTGATGTTGAGGATATGGGACTAGTACCGGGTGTCAAGATTCCCCCGAAGTTTAAACCGCCTACCTTCGATAAGTACAATGGTAGATCTTGCCCTAAAACTCACCTCCAGGCATATAATCGGAATATAGCTGGTTATTCTGATGACCAGAAGTTATGGATGTACTTTTTCCAGGACAGCTTGTCTGGAGCCTCACTGGAATGGTATACAAAGTTGGACAGGGCTCGCATCAGAAGTTGGAAAGAGTTGTGCTTGGCTTTCTTAAAGCAATACCAGTACAACATCGACATGGCACCGAATCGCACTCAATTACAAAGCATGACACAGGACCCAAATGAAGGTTTTAAGCAGTACGCCCAGAGGTGGCGTGAACTCGCTGCCCAGGTGCAACCTCCGTTGGCAGATAGAGAAATGGCTTACATGTTCATGAATACTCTGCAAGGTCCGTATCTTGATCGGTTGGCTGCCTGTCCATCCACTGGGTTTGCTGATATAGTAATTACTGGAGAAAGGATCGAGAGTTTGTTAAAAATAGGGAAGATTCAGGACGGAAGTGGTACAAGTTCAGCTCCCGCAAAGAAGTTTTTTGGTAACAATAACAGGAAACGTGAAAGTGACGCTAATGCCGCATATGCACAAGGGGGGAGTGGTAGAGGACGACAGGGTTCATATCACCAATCAGCATCTATAACTATTCCAACTCCGGATACTGAGGCTCAACCTGCAGCTCAGAGACAGTATAACCCAAGAAAGAGAATGAATGATCGACATTTTGATGTTTTCCCTATGACATGTTCACAAATGGTACAGAATTTACTTCATCTGAATTTGGTACAATTGAGGACTCTGGCTCCCCCAGCTGGCAGATTACCCGCTGGGTATGATGCAAATGAAAAGTGTGAGTTTCACTCCAATGCACCAGGACACAATGTGGAAAACTGCAAGGCTTTCAAACATGTGGTGCAAGATCTTGTTGATTCGAAGGCTATTAATTTTGCTCCGAGGCCTAATGTAATCCAAAATCCCATGCCCCTGCATGGCGGACCGGGGGTGAATTCCATTGAAGAGGATAGGGGTCTGAACCTGGTGAGGAATATTAATGATGTTAAGACTCCGTTGAAAGTTGTGAAAGGCCGCCTACTGAAAGGGGCTGTATTTCCTGGTTGTTCGGAAAACTGTGAAGGTTGTTTGATTGCTGATAATGGGTGTGTGAAACTGAGAAATAGCCTTCAGAGTATGATGAATGAAGGATGTTTGCAATTTGATCAGGTGAAAAAGAACGATGATGAGGTTTCTACTATTACAATCTACTTTGATCTGGTGGAAATTTCGGCGCCTGCTCCTGTACAGACATCTGTGCCGGAACGAGTAGCTCCTATAACTATAATTGTTCCCAGTCATGTCCCTAATGAGAACAAGGTTGCTATTCCGTGGTACTATGGAACTAATAGTCAACGACAGACGCAAGAGGCGCAGACTCCTAAAGAAAGTGGTTCAAGCATCGGAAATGTTGGGGGAATGGGTGGTTTCACTCGCAGCGGAAGGCTTTTCGCTCCTCAGACACTCCAGAAGGACGATAATGAAGCATTAACGAGGACCAAAGGAAAGCAGGTGATAGGTGATGAACCAGTGCCAGCGCCAGAATCTGACAAGTCACTGGAGAAAGATGTTGAGGAATTCATGAGAATAATCAGAAAGAGCGATTATAAGATCGTTGACCACCTACATCAGACTCCTTCTAAGATCTCCATATTGTCGTTGTTGCTATGCTCCGAAGCGCATAGGAATACTTTGTTAAAAATCCTAAACATGGCGTACGTACCACAAGAAATATCAGTAAACCAGCTTGAAAGTGTGATTTCCAATGTCCATGCTGGTAATGGTTTAGGGTTCACAGATTTTGACTTAACGCCAGAAGGAAGGAACCACAATAAGGCTCTCCACATATCAATGGAATGTAAAGGTGCTATACTATCCCATGTATTGGTGGACACTGGTTCGTCCCTCAATGTGTTGCCTAAGAAAGCATTAGCAAAGCTGGATGTGGAAGGAGTTATATTGAGGCCTTGTGATCTAGTGGTGAAGGCATTTGATGGGTCAAAGAGATCAGTGTTTGGAGAAGTAGAGCTACCTGTCCAGATCGGACCCCAGGTCTTTAATACAGTGTTTTATGTGATGGACATTCAACCAGCCTATAGTTGTCTATTGGGTCGTCCATGGATCCACGCTGCTGGGGCTGTATCTTCAACCTTGCATCAGAAGATAAAATTTGTGGTTGACGGTCAGGTTGTTACGGTATGCGGAGAAGAAGATATTTTCGTTAGTCATCTTTCGTCCTTCAAGTACGTGGAGATGGACGGAGAAATCCACGAAACTCTCTGCCAGGCATTTGAAACTATGAATATGGTGAGAGATTCTCCGTCTGGTGAGGCAAGGGTCGGAACTTCTATGACTTCGTATAAGCAAGCTTTGGAAGTGGTGCAGTCTGGTCAGGTGGAAGGATGGGGTCAAATGATTGAGATACCTTTCAAGGATGATAAAAGCGGAATTGGTTATAAGCCCCCTCGAGTTCCATCACTACAGGGTCAAGAGCGCCAAGGGCCAGTTATTTTCTCAAGTGGAGGAGTCATACATCCAAGCCAGAGTTGAGCAGCAGTTGATGATGGTGAAGATAGCGACTGCGACCTGGACAATTGGGTGCGTCCCCGTGCCCCAGGAATGAAGCTGAACAATTGGTTCTCGGAGGATCTCATTCAAGTTACTCTGCCAAATAAGTAATTTCTCTATGTTTTCTTTTATTAAGCATGCAAAGGTCCTATGCTCTGCCCAAGGCATAGTGACTTCATTGTAGGGCCCCCATTTGTTCTCATACAAATTTTTATCATTAATAAAAGGACGTTTTGTATTCAAAGTTGCATTCCCTGTCTTTCATTTTGTTATTTTTAGATAAAATGGCAATGTTTTCTTCTGCAGTTTTTTTGTGCATTTTTTCTTTCTGTTCCTTTAAAAAAAAAACCAAATTTCTAAAGGCACGAATTATCATTCATGCAAAAATAATTCCCTGGATCTTGTTGGTGACGGCCCTGCTATGATTTATTATGACTTCGATAATCCAATATACCAAGCTGAGGAGGGGGATGAGGAAGACTGTGAACTTCCTGAAGAGTTGGCTAGATTATTGAAGCAGGAAGAAAGAGCCATTCAGCCTCATCAGGAATCTATAGAAGTTATCAATCTCGGCACCGAAGAGGTAAAGAAAGAGGTCAAAGTAGGGGCCAGCCTAGCAGAGAATGTAAAGAAAGAGCTGATTGAGATGTTGCGCGAGTATGTTGACATCTTCACATGGTCTTATCAAGATATGCTGGGGCTGGATACAGACATCGTGGTGCACAGATTGCCGCTGAAAGAGGGGTGTTTTCCTGTCAAGCAGAAGCTTCGGAGAACCAAACCTGATATGGCCATCAAGATCAAAAAGGAGGTGCAAAAGCAGTTGGACGCGGGGTTTCTAGTTGTTACTAGTTATCCACCATGGGTCGCTAATATTGTGCTTGTACCGAAGAAGGATGGCAAAGTCAGAATGTGCGTGGATTATCGAGATTTGAACAGGGCGAGCCCAAAAGATGATTTTCCACTACCACACATTAACGTGTTGGTAGATAATACGACTCAATTCTCTGTGTTTTCTTTCATGGATGGGTTTTCCGGATATAACCAGATTAAGATGGCGCCGGAGGATATGGAGAAAACTACATTTATTACCCCTTGGGGCACATTCTGCTATAAGGTGATGCCGTTTGGTTTAAAGAACGTTGTAGCAACATATCAGCGTGCCATGGTGACGCTCTTCCACGACATGATTCATAAAGAAATTGAAGTTTATGTGGATGATATGATTGCCAAATCAGAAACGGAAGAGCAGCATTTGATAAATTTGAAAAAGTTGTTTGAACGGTTGAGAAAGTTCAGATTGAGGCTGAACCCGAATAAGTGTACTTTCGGGGTAAGATCTGGTAAGCTTCTGGGCTTCATCGTCAGTGAAAAGGGAATCGAGGTGGATCCAGCAAAGGTAAAATCCATTCAAGAAATGCCGGAGCCAAGAACTGAAAAACAAGTTCGTGGGTTTTTGGGAAAGTTGAATTATATTGCAAGATTTATATCTCATCTTACTACAACCCGCGAGCCAATATTCAAGTTATTGAGAAAAGATCAATCAATCCGGTGGAACAATGACTGTCAAAAGGCCTTTGATAAAATAAAAGAATACTTGCAAAATCCTCCGATTCTCATGCCTCCAGTCCCTGGGAGGCCACTGATTATGTATCTCACTGTACGTGATGGATCAATGGGTTGTGTTCTCGGTCAACACGACGAGACAGGTAGGAAAGAGCATGCTATATACTCCCTGAGCAAAAAATTCACCGATTACGAGTCCAGGTATTCGATGCTTGAGAAGACGTGCTGCGCACTAGCATGGGCGGCTAAGCGATTGAGACAATACATGCTGACTCATACAACCCTACTAATTTCAAAAATGGATCCAATCAAGTACATCTTTGAAAAGCCAGCTCTTAATGGAAGGGTCGCTCGGTGGCAGATGGTTTTGACTGAATATGATATACAATACACTTCCCAGAAAGCTATCAAAGGGAGTGTGTTGTCTGATTATCTAGCCGAGTCGCCTATTGATGATTATCAGCCAATGAGGTTTGACTTTCCTGATGAAGACATCATGTTTCTCAAGGCTAAAGATTGTGAAGAGCCTCCGATTGACGAAGGGCCGGATCCTGATGACAAATGGAAGCTGATGTTCGATGGGGCCGTTAACATGAATGGAAGTGGTGTAGGGGCAGTCCTTATTACTCGGAAAGGATCACACATACCTTTCACTGCCAGTTAACGTTTGATGTCACTAATAATGAAGCGGAATATGAGGCTTGTATCATGGGCATCGAGGAAGCCATTGATTTAAGGAACAAGACTCTTGAGATATTTGGGGATTCTGCTCTAGTGATCAACCAGATCAATGGAGATTGGCATACCCACCAGCAGAACTTGATTCCTTACCGAGACTATGCGAGAAGACTGTTGACTTTCTTTACAACAGTAAAATTATGCTATATACCTCGTGACGAGAATCAGATGGCTAATGCTTTAGCTACATTGTCTTCCATGATTCAGGTGAATTGGTGGAACCATATCCCAAAGATTGATGTGATGAGGTTAGACAGACCCGCTCATGTGTTTACCGCTGATACAACGACTGATGATAAACCCTGGTATTTTGATATCAAGCGTTTCCTGAAGAGTCAAAAGTATCCGGCCGGGGCATCAAACAATGACAAAAAGACTCTGAGGAGGTTGGCAGGAAGCTTCTTTTTGAATGAGGATGTGTTGTATAAAAGAAATTTTGACATGGTTCTGCTCAGATGCGTGGATAGACACGAAGCAGACCTGTTAATGCAAGAAGTACATGAAGGCTCGTTCGGTACCCACGCTGGTGGGCATGCTATGGCGAAGAAGTTATTGCGGGCCGGGTATTACTGGCTAACTATGGAGGCTGATTGCTTCAAGTATGCTCGAAAATGCCACAAATGCCAAATCTACGCTGATAAGGTGCAAGTGCCACCAAACCCCCTGAATGTGATGAGTTCTCCATGGACCTTTGCTATGTGGGGCATTGATATGATTGGGAAGATTGAGCCTACTGCTTCCAACGGACATCGATTCATTCTGGTGGCTATCGATTACTTCACCAAGTGGGTGGAAACTGCCTCTTTTGCAAATGTCACCAGGCAGGTGGTAGCCCGATTCATTAAGAAGGAGATTATTTGCCGATATGGGGTGCCCGAAAGAATCATCACCGACAATGGTTCTAATCTCAACAACAAGATGGTGCAAGAGTTATGCCAGAGCTTCAAAATCGAACATCACAATTCTTCTCCTTATCGCCCGAAGATGAACGGTGCCGTTGAGGCAGCCAACAAAAATATTAAGAAGATTGTGCAAAAGATGGTGGTGAAGTATAAGGATTGGCATGAAATGCTGCCTTTCGCTCTACATGGATACCGCACTTCTGTTCGTACATCTACTGGGGCAACCCCGTTTTCACTTGTATACGGTATGGAAGCAGTGCTGCCAGTTGAGGTTGAAATCCCTTCTTTAAGGGTCATGATGGATGTTAAACTTGACGAGGCTGAATGGGTTCGAGCGAGGTTCAACGAGTTGAGTCTCATCGAAGAAAGATGATTAGCTGCAGTTTGTCATGGACAGCTGTATCAGAGGAGAATGAAACGGGCATTTAATCAGAAAGTGCGCCCTCAGACTTACTAGACGGGCGACTTGGTATTGAAAAGGATTCTTCCTCCGAATACAGATCATAGGGGCAAATGGACTCCTAATTATGAAGGTCCATATGTTGTTAAGAAGGTTTTCTCGGGCGGAGCCTTGATGCTTACAACAATGGACAGTGAGGATTTTTTGTCCCCTGTGAACTCAGACACAGTTAAAACGTACTTCGCATAAAGAGACCTACTGGACAGTAAAAAGAGAGTCCAGGCAAAAAAGGGCATCCCGACGAACCATAATAAAAAAAAGGGAAAAGAAAAAGTTCGGGCAAAAATTAGGGATAAAGATAAAAAAAAAGAAAGTACACCCGGTAAGTTGAAAACCCGCAAGGGCAACTTAGGCAAAAAAGGGTATCTCGGTGGATTGAAAACCCGTAAAGGGCGATCCAGGCAAAAGAGAGATTTAGCGAAAACTGCGATCTGAGTAGTCTGTATTGTCTCGTTTCAATCAATGAGCACTCTGAAAGATAGGAATCAGTTCAATCGTCTCCCTTTGAAGGCAAAGTAGTTGGAGAATCTTGAAGATATATGAATCATAGCAGGGTGAAACTCAATAAAGTTCCATTTTCACATTGCCATTAGGACAGTTTCTTTTTCTGTTTTGGCAATTACCTCTTTCCAGGAATTGCTTCTTGATGTAAATGCCTTTTTCAGGCTCTTCAATCAATAAATTGTCATTATTCAGAATAATTCTATATGTTTGTTTGTTTTATATTTGCTTTGTTTACGCGAACGTCCAATTTTTGATAAACATTTGCATATGAAAACCTTGGGGTTCTACAATAACATGCCTAAAAGGAAAATATTTAAAATTGCTTTAACTGACGAGTGTGCTTGGGTGAATACTTCAAAACCATGTTACCTTGGGGCATAGGTGTGCATTCTTTTGTTTGCAGGTGTGGAGATTTCACTGGATGGCTATGCAAAGATGTATGACGCTTTCAAGCCAAAGTCCCTTACGAAGCGCAAATGATCGTTCCTCCCCAAGCAGAGATGGTTCCTCAGCAGGGAAGTACTTCTTGGAGGTGGTCATCCCCAACGTACTTACCGAGCTCCATGATCCTCAGCAACAGTGTTAAAGGGTAGTGATGAAGCCATCATGTTCAAAAGGGTTGTATCTTATTAAGTCGATTCTCCCATTCAGTACTCCCAACAGCTACAAGCTTTGTTGTGTCGATAACAGTTGTGAATCCCCAGTGAAGTCGCCATCCCTAGCATGGAGCATTTTGAACATTCCCCAGCAGGAGGTGTTCCAAATCTATTACCCCCAGTAGGGTTTGAAGAGGCGTGGTCTTATGTAAAATCCTCTCAAGGGACATGTCCAGCACGAGACACTCTGAAGTGATTCTCCCCAGCAGAGTTTCTTGTAAGCTCGTCTCCCCAGCAGAGTTCTATGGTTATAGTTATTCCCCAAGTAGACTGGTTCAGATGATGCGTCCCCAGCAAAGTTATCATTTCCTACCGATCAATGCCCAGATCAGGAGGTCAGGGCAATGTGTCTTCCCCAGTGCGGTTCGTGACCACGAAGTCAATCCAGCTCATTTCCCCAGCGGAGTTGCCTTCATTTCCTCAGCATTTATTTTGCTGAGGACCTCCTTGCATTTTGCATATAGTATGCATAGCATCCTCAAAACGCGTAGCATTTCCATTGAGATGGAGCATTACGCCATGGAAAAATTCAAACATACGCATATGAAGCATAGGCCAGTTTTGATAACTCGTGCGAGAGTCCAAAACTTTGCTCCTTATATCATTGACAAAGCCAGAAAGAATGCCTGTTTCATTCCCCCAGCAAACATTTCAAAGCAGCACAAAGGGTTTCATCATTTTTCCTCCCCACAGAGTCATATCTCTCAACTTACAAGTTTCTTGAAACCATCCCCGATAGGATTACTGCAGCCATCCCCGACAGCACTCTTGAGTTTTAACCATACCAGTTCCCGACAGGTCCATTTACCCATCCCCGATAGGTAAGTCTTGGTTATAAATTGTAGCCGTCCCCGACAGCACTTTTGAGTTTTAACCATACCAGTTCCCGACAGGTCCATTTACCCATCCCCGATAGGTAAGCCTTGGTTATAAACTGTAGCCGTCCCCGACAGCACTTTTGAGTTTTAACCATACCAGTTCCCGACAGGTCCATTTACCCATCCCCGATAGGTAAGCCTTGGTTATAAACTGTAGCCGTCCCCGACAGCACTTTTGAGTTTTAACCATACCAGTTCCCGGCAGGTCCAGTTACCTATTCCCGATAGGTAAGCCTTGGTTATAAACTGTAGCCGTTCCCGACCGCTCCTTTGAGTTTTAACCATGCCAGTTCCCGACAGGCCCGTTACCCATTCCCGATAGGTAAGCCTTGGTTATAAACTGTAGCCGTCCCCGACAGCTCCCTTAGGTTTGAACCTCGCCAGTTCCCGACAGGCACACTTGCCCATTCCCGATAGGCAAAACAGGTCCAAGCTCACCAGTTCCTGACAGGTTGTTCACCAGTTCCCGACAAGTTGCTCACCAGTTCCCGACAGGTTGTCCTCCAGTTCCCGACAGGTTTCCTATGGGGTCCAATGGTTCCAAATTCTTTCTCACAAACTTTTCTTCCGCACCATTGTTGCATCTGCAACATTTCCTTTACCTACACAGTGCAAATTTTCTCGGTTATTTTTTGTATTCAATCCCTATGTATCTTGAATTACTGATAGCCTTTGCTTTCATCCATTCAGATCCACAGTTGATTGAATAGGGGCAGCTGTAATACCTCAAAATTTGCCCACTTGTTTTAGCTTTTACTGGCTTATGTTTCATTGCATCGCATTTAGATCTTGTGTGCATCTCATAGCATATCTATTGCATAAGGGCATGTGATCAGTGGCCGACAAGGTATTGGTCATTCAAAGCAAAGGGTATTCAAATAAGTCTCAAGGGTCCCTTAAGCCATATATTATCACACTCTGATCCACAAGGCAGGGGAAGAGAAGAATTCATCAAGAAGATTGGGCAGTGTATCATTTCCTACACAAGGCAGTCAAAATTTGGGATTTGACCCCTAAATAGGCAAGCTCTTTGAGTTTTTATCATCTCCAAATGGCATATATCATCTTTGTTAGACGGGATGTACATCATATTCAGAGGAATTTGGATTTGGAGGATGTGTTATTTCCTCATAACCAGAGGGTGCCAAAATTAGGGTTTGGCATCAAGTCAGTTTATTTCTGATTTTTTGGACAAGACTTAATCTCGTGGTATTCCTCATGTCCTTAAGCATATATCGATGGAAAATTACTCATCAATTGGTTTCAGAAGGGTCTCAATTGATCAGTTGCTTGATAATCGAGAAATTGGGGAAAAAGTCAACTATGCAGTGAAAAAGTCAACTCCTGACTTTTTGGGGTCAAATTCATGAAATTCATGTCATATATGTTCAGTGGACAAAATTTGATCAAGAAATGATGGAGGAATAATGAAAAATCAAGAAATGACAAAACTGCCAAAAATAGAAATTTTGGAGTTTCCAAAAATAGTAAGTTTTGGCCATTTTGCACCAAACTTTGAACCAAGGCCATTCAAAATTGAGACATCAAATAAAAATTCCACCAGGCCACAACAAAAGATCTTGTTTCAAGCTTCAAATCCACATAAAGAACAGCTCCATTGGATAAAAATTGAGTGAGATATGATTGATCAAAGTTTGACAAAACAAGGTCAAAAACCAAGTCATGACAAGGCAAGTGCAGCCCATGCGCCATAATTTTGTCGAACACTTGGTGTGCCAAATGTCCAGCCACTTTTCTCCATTATGGAAGATCCAAACGAAAAAATGTTGAACATCAAAGTTGTTCATCTCAATGTCCTCTTCAACTTTGATGTTGGACATTTTTCCATTTGAGCAAGTTATAATGGGGTTATGAGGGTCCCAAGTTGACATGTTCATGCTGAATTTTCCAAGTCAGATTGCCATGCCACCCTACCAACCTGCCAAGCCCATACACCAGTTCTGAACCATGATGTTTGGAGTCATTTTACACCATTCTACAAGCCTCTATTCAATTCAATTTCAACATCAAAATTATTCTCCTATATCTACTTTTTCATTTGCCACAAAAATTACACATTTCCATTCATTAAAGTGAGAGAAATTCATCACCAAACTTCCTTGTTTTAATTGATTTTTTTGCTGCTATAAAGCCAGAAAAATAACATTGTTGTTGTTGTTAATTCAAGTATTCTCATACATGCTACACCATTCCACTTTCCATTTCATTAAACTAAAAATTTATTTACATCACCACCCTCCATTTTAAACCCCACCATACACTTCATAAACTCACCCACACCATAATAAATTTTCCCAACTCACCTTTAACTGTCATGACTCAGTTAGTTAGAACCCACTCAGTTAACTCAACTCTAACTCACTTAACTCACTCAGTTTACCATGGTTAATCACACTAAACCCTAACTATATAAACAAATACACACACAATTTCAACTCTCTCTCTCATTTTTCCACATTTCTCAGAACTCATTCTCAATCATTCTCTCAATTTCCTCTCTAATCTCACACATTCCTCACACTTTTCATCACAATTTCTCAAGAAATCTCAAATTTCTCTTTCACTCTCAAGAATTCAGATTCAGATTTCTCTCTCGTTTCTTCATCATTTTCGAAGATCTTCGAAGCAGAATCATCTCCATAATCTCCTCTTTCTACTGTATGCATTAGATTCGATTGAATTCACCATCGAAAAATCTCAAGTTTCACTCATCACTTCCAATTTCTACTCCAAGCAAGTATTGGATCTGGTTTTCGCCTTTATTTGGCACAAAGTGTTGATTTGAAGATCTTGCAGGAAGTTTTCGGATTTCTAAAACAAAAAAGTGCATCACACAAGGGAATTAGCACCGCATTAATGAATGCATGAGGGCCTCACATGATGTTTCTTTGGAGCTTCAGACGGTACGTGTGTGGGAGGGTGTATCTTAGGCCGTGTGGGCTTGCGTCAAGAGCCATTGATTTGGAGAGCTTGATTTGATCATGTGGTTTGGTTTTGAGGTCTATGGGATGAAATACACCGCCACTACACGTGATCAGGCGCTGTAGTGGACTGAATTAAAGTGATTTTCGCACCCTTCCTTTTTTTAGGCCCATGCTTTTACACTAGAAGAATGACTATTGTTGCACCCCCCTTGCCAATTCTCTTGCATTTCATTTTTCCATTGCATACACGTTTCAATTTTATTTTTTTAAAAATACTAAAATTCATTAGAAAATTCTGGAAAAATTTATTAATGTTATCAAGACATTTAGGAAATTTTTGACATTTTTATTTCATGATTTTATTACAATTTTTGCCCCTGTTTCATAATTTTCTTTGAATTTCCACTTGTATGCATTTCAAATATGATACATGAATTTGTAGAATTTTGTTTTTGATCATTACAAACTGTTTTGACCTGATTCTTTTTGCATTGATTCACTAATACATTTAAACATGTTAGATGATTTTTGTTTGATTTTTTAGTTCACTTTATGACATATTTTGATGCTTATCTTTGCACCATTTTGCATGATGTTTCAATTTGACCTAATGCATTAGTTTGAAGTCATTTTGCTTTGAATTTTGACATGCTATCTTGATGTATGATTTACTTCTGACTTAGGCATTCAAATACCATGCTTGTGTAATTTTCATAAGTCCATTTGATTTTTGTTTGATGCATTTACATTTGAAGCATAATAACACGTCATATCATTCTAACTTTAGTGCATGTTTGCATGATTTCTTTTGTGCATATTTGTATGAGCATTTGCATATTTTATGAGCCATTCATATGATATTATAGGTCATTTGTATGATATTATAGGTCACCTTTGATTGCATTATAAGTCACTTTGGTTTGCATTTACATTTGACATGAGTTTGTGCATTCTAAATTGAATTATGACTTGTTTTCATCTCTCACTTCTTCTTATGCTATAGGTGATTCATGTTTACATTTTGGTGTACCATTTCCTTCATGCCATTTGCATCTCATGTATAATATGCCACTGCCCATGTGCATTCATTAACCATTTCACATGTTATGCATTTATAATATGTCATTTTGTGCATTTAATTGAACATGTTTCACTTCTCTTTTCTTCTACTTCATCTTATCTCTTCCACTTGCACTCTTCTATTCTTGAATTACATGATGGTTCATATGCTTTGTAAGACCTTTGTGAATTGAATTTAATTCTGACCTTGACTTTATATGAAGTATAAATGCATGATCACTTTGCGTTTCCACCTATTCTTCATCTATTTCTTCTATGATTCACTTCTTTAATGTTTAGGACATTACTTGTACATAGTTGATGTGTGTTTGATGTCTTAATATTAGAGAGTACTCTTATTGTTTAGATTCTGACCTTGATTAGTTTGTATCTCTTAGGATCCTATTTCTTTGGTTCTTAATTGATTTGAGCATCACTTGTTGTTTCTTCCTTTATTTCATACTTGTAAATATTGTGAACTAACTTTTTCATGTAGGTGCATGGTAAGTAAGTGTGGGGACATAGTTCCACATACACTTATCTCCCTTATATTTTCTTATCTCTTTTAAATAATTCAATTGGTGTTTGATAAGCATTTACATGCTTTCCTTGAATAATTCTTCTCCATCCCTCTTTAAGATCAACTTAACTTCCATTTTGGAAGTAAGTTGTTTCTTTTGCTCTTCTTCTTCTTTCTTTTAGAAGTAGGTTTCTTAAACCCCATTAACCATAGGGCCATCATTATATGATAACACTAGGGTGTCTTAGTCCCCCCTTAGTCTTCACCTTTACCTCTCTCTTGAGTCCATTCTCTCTCATCTTATAATAAAAGTAAAACACCCTTAATAAAGGCATAACAAATATTGTATTTAGGCCTTTCATGTGGGAACAAGGAGGTGAGGGGTCTTCTCTCATTTCTTTGGGAGAATGTTTAGCATACGTACCGTCTGGGGACGATGTGCGAGGCATTCAATCTCACATGAGGGACTTAAATACAATGTGAGTTACTTAACACCAATAATCAAAACACTTCTTCTAAAAGACAAAAAACAAACAACAATTCTCTTCTCATCTTCTTCACTCATTCCTTAAGGATGCGTCATTTCCGTTCTACCGCAAACAGGTAACACCTAAGTCTCCCTACAGCGAGCTGCAACACCTAAACTGCTAGGACGCAAACGTTGACGTATTCCACTAAAAAACACAAACAACTTTCCCTAGGTAAGGGGAACTACGTCGCTCTGATTCTCATGCTCCCGATGAGATACGTAGGCAGTAGGGTAGGGCCCATGCGAGCACCTCTTTTATTTTCCCTACATTTGTTTCTCTTTCTATCTCCTTTCCTTTTCCAGTTCTCCAGTTAGCAGTTCCTTTTCTAGTACTCTTTTCTATCACCCTTTGATCAAGACAAGCAAGCGTGGATCCCATCGGGTACGATGGACGTGAGGGGGTGCTAATACCTTCCTCTCACGGAATCGACTCCCGAACTCAGTTCTCTTGGTCGCAAGACCATGCTTTTCCTTCCTTCAGGTTTATGCGGTGTTTCCTTTCCTTCTCGTGGGATAAATACACATTGCTGACGACTCTGTTTCGGTGCCACTTTCGCGTTTGTACCAGGATGAAAATCCCGGGAGCGACAGATAGTTTTAAATACTCACACTTACATGTTATTTGGTTGATGTAGGAAAGTTTCTGCTGTCCGTCACAAACACTTACAATGTTACCGTGCTCTCCCTTGATACTGATTTTCATCCAATCAAAGAGTTCATAGACAGGTATATTTTCTTATTTTATATGTGTTGTTGACTGTTCTCATGCATTTGTGTTAATTGAATCAAAATTGTGCAGCATCCCCAAAGATTTGGTGGTTAGTGTGTCGGGACAACTAAGCTGTAATTCTCAGCTTTCGTCACAAGGCTCTGAAAATACTCAACTGACTCCTGTTCAGAAGTTGCTCTCTAAGGCTGTTGTTATGCCGCTCGCTGAGATTACAAAGCTTACTGAAGTATGAATTACTTCTTCTTCATGACTTTTACTTTAATTATTTGTTAATTGTGTTGCCCATGCCTTTTACGTCATTTACGTTTTATGCTATGTACGGTTATTACAGATCACCTTTTGTGTTACTGTTGCCGAGACCAAAATTTTAGCAGCATCTCCATTTGGGTGGTATTATCGAGCGTGCCATCTATGCCCCAAGGTTGCACGCGGTGACAAACCTCCATATCATTGTGAAGCTGGTCATTCCACTGAAGCCGAGATATTTCGGTATTGGTTGCTTATGATCTATTGTATGACTTGTCTTTGTAACTTATACTCTTATGTATATGATGGATGATGGGTACTAATTGTTATAGCCTCAAATTACACATATCGCAGGTATAAGATAGAAATTGAAGTTTGCCACACAGGGAAATCTTGCAACTTTGTTTCCTGGGACAGAGAATGTTCACAAATTTTGGATTTATCTGCTGCTCAAATGTGTGACTCCATGATTCAGGTTTATTATTTATTTCAACATCAGTGTAATAACACCGTCGAACAGTACCATCATAGTAATTGTGTTGTTTCCTTCTATAGGCTGGAATTCATGATCCCTTAGAATTTCCACTGGCACTTGATGCGATGTTGAAATTGGAGATGGCTTTTAAAGTTAAGTGGCATCCGCGTTGGAAAAATTGCTCGGTTGTTATGATAATGAGAGATGACGGGTTCATCAAATAGCTTAAGGCTCCTTAGGAGAATATGCTGCAGGCCTTTAGTATTTTTATGATTTCATGTTTTTCTAACATGTTATACGCTACTGATCCTACTATGATCACAACAAAAAGGAAACAGAAATGGTCGCGGCTGTGACACCGGAGCTGCTGCAGGTTTTTTCCTCGGTCCACTATTTAATTTTTCTTTTACTTTTCTTTGGTTGTTTTGTGTTGATATATATTGGACATTGCAAATTCTCTTGATTATCTTTAGATTAAAGAGAGTGTCGATGAGGCGAAGACTGAAGCACCCGAGGAATGTGATTTGGTTACGGTAACCATCATGCTCTCGCAGTGTGACCATTTAATTAGCAACCTAAATAACATATATTGTTGCATGTATTGCATTACTTGACTATATTCGATTGTGCAACAGGATCTTGAGATTACGTCTAAGCATAACCCCGCTCCAAAAACTCCGGCTGCTAAAAGACAGGTTCCTGATGGATCAAGTGAATCAACAACCATTGAAGCCTTGTCTGAAGGAGAACTCTCATCAACCAAGCTTCAGAAGATCATCAAAATGGAGAAGAACGATTAGTTGTAGCTATAGTTTGTTTATTTGCTTGAGTTGTATTATGTTTGTTTCGTCGTTGTATTTTCCTTTTATCCGATTATATCCAGTTTATGATTTTCGGTTCGTGTGTATCAATATCAACTCTTTATTCATAATGGAGTATATTGTTTAAATGTTAACTTTTTTTTTGAAAGGCAAAATAAAATTTATAAATAAAAGATTAGAGGCATAAGGAATGCCTCATTTACAACGTATCAGTCCATATAAACACCACAGCAGAAACTAAACTCACATAACATTTAACAAGCAGTGCATAAATTTGAAATCAGACTGCTGCCAAAATAAGCCCCCCTTACATAAGTCACCCCCAAAATGAATTGAACAGAGAAAATAATTAGTCTGCAGACTATAGTAGCACTGCAGCTCGCAGGACCAAACACGACTCTCGCCGACCACCAATCCTGCCTGGCTCAAAAACACACAACTGCGAACAACAACAAGCTGATCATCGTATAACAAACCAACTGCAACACACCAATGCACGAACCAATAACTCCACACTAAATTCCAACAAACCGCCCGATTAACAACAAGCGAGGTAAACACCCTCCCAAATACATTAGCCACAAATATACAACGTTATTATTGAGCTTCATGGCTAATACATTAGCCACATCAGAAATAAAAAACCAAAAAAAATATACCACATGAAGGCATCATTGATACAATCTTGTTGTTAAAAAACAGATCAGGATTCACACAAAAAAAATAGTACATTGCAGCAGAATATGAGGTTAAGATTCAGCGCACCAACCATGTCCAAATCGTCTTCAATATCAGTAACCTTGAACCATTCACCTTTGAGCCTTGTCCCACAATTTGAGCCGTAATGCGTACCAGCACTAAACTCCATCAACCAAAGTCCTTTAGACTTTAGGATCTTGCTCAAGTAAAAAAATAACCAACTCAACCACATTTTTCGCTCCAACTCAGTCACTAAGCTTCTTAGCCTTGACAGAACTTCCAAGCCACCTACACAAACCACAATCATCTCAAATTCATAAAATTTTTCAAACTGCTTTCCAAATTTCTTTTCAAACAAAGGAACAATTCAAACCATCAACCAAACCATTCCAAACTCATTCATATAATCAAAACAAAATTCACAGAATTCATTTAAGACCAAATTCACAATCCCAGACAATTTCATTTCAAACATCATTTTAACCAAAGTCATAAGCACTAAGTCCAATCCATCTATCAACAAAACACATTAAATCCGTTCAACCTCAAATTCAACCTTTTCATCCAAGTTTCAAACATTTTTTTCAAATCATTCAAATCAAGTTCACAAATTCATCAATCAAATTCAAAGAAAAAGAGAAACACATCAATTCCATTTTCAAAGTTTCAATCCAAATCCTAATTCAGTAGCAGCAGAAAATAAAAAGTGTAGTTTTTAAGTAAAACTTCCACCAGTGGAAGTATAAGTGTAAAAGTGTCCCGAAAATATTTTAACTGCAGTATCAGTTTTTCACAAAAAGGATGTCTAAAGCCAAACCTACAACCCAAGTTCATATGTTCCTAAACCTTTCCATTTCCATGTTAAACTTGGAAGCTCCAAGTCTGCAGTAGACATGAACAAGGCCTGCCACACATTGCCTTTAAACCAACGAGCCATGAGTTTCCAAATAACCCTGCATGTTTCAAAGAAAAATATCATGAGTCCCTGTATGTTTACTTCCTGCTTGACGCTATTTAAATCAAGTTCACAAATTCATCAATCAAATTCAAAGAAAAAGAGAAACACATCAATTCCATTTTCAAAGTTTCAATCCAAATCCTAATTCAGTAGCAGCAGAAAATAAAAAGTGTAGTTTTTAAGTAAAACTTCCACCAGTGGAAGTATAAGTGTAAAAGTGTCCCGAAAATATTTTAACTGCAGTATCAGTTTTTCACAAAAAGGATGTCTAAAGCCAAACCTACAACCCAAGTTCATATGTTCCTAAACCTTTCCATTTCCATGTTAAACTTGGAAGCTCCAAGTCTGCAGTAGACATGAACAAGGCCTGCCACACATTGCCTTTAAACCAACGAGCCATGAGTTTCCAAATAACCCTGCATGTTTCAAAGAAAAATATCATGAGTCCCTGTATGTTTACTTCCTGCTTGACGCTATTTAAATCAAGTTCACAAATTCATCAATCAAATTTAAAGAAAAAGAGAAACACATCAATTCCATTTTCAAAGTTTCAATCCAAATCCTAATTCAGTAGCAGCAGAAAATAAAAAGTGTAGTTTTTAAGTAAAACTTCCACCAGTGGAAGTATAAGTGTAAAAGTGTCCCGAAAATATTTTAACTGCAGTATCAGTTTTTCACAAAAAGGATGTCTAAAGCCAAACCTACAACCCAAGTTCATATGTTCCTAAACCTTTCCATTTCCATGTTAAACTTGGAAGCTCCAAGTCTGCAGTAGACATGAACAAGGCCTGCCACACATTGCCTTTAAACCAACGAGCCATGAGTTTCCAAATAACCCTGCATGTTTCAAAGAAAAATATCATGAGTCCCTGTATGTTTACTTCCTGCTTGACGCTATTTAAATCAAGTTCACAAATTCATCAATCAAATTCAAAGAAAAAGAGAAACACATCAATTCCATTTTCAAAGTTTCAATCCAAATCCTAATTCAGTAGCAACAGAAAATAAAAAGTGTAGTTTTTAAGTAAAACTTCCACCAGTGGAAGTATAGTGTAAAAGTGTCCCGAAAATATTTTAACTGCAGTATTCAGTTTTTCACAAAAAGGATGTCTGAAGCCAAACCTACAACCCAAGTTCATATGTTCCTAAACCTTTCCATTTCCATGTTAAACTTGGAAGCTCCAAGTCTGCAGTAGACATGAACAAGGCCTGCCACACATTGCCTTTAAACCAACGAGCCATGAGTTTCCAAATAACCCTGTATGTTTCAAAGAAAAATCTCATGAGTCCCTGTATGTTTACTTCCTGCTTGACACTATTCAAATCAAGTTCACAAATTCATCAATCAAATTCAAAGAAAAAGAGAAACACATCAATTCCATTTTCAAAGTTTCAATCCAAATCCTAATTCAGTAGCAGCAGAAAATAAAAAGTGCAGTTTTTAAGTAAAACATCCACCAGTGGAAGTATAGTGTAAAAGTGTCCCGAAAATATTTTAACTGCAGTATTTAATTTTTCACAAAAAGGATGTCTGAAGCCAAACCTACAACCCAAGTTCATATGTTTCTAAACCTTTCCATTTCCATGTTAAACTTGGAAGCTCCAAGTCTGCAGTAGACATGAACAAGGTGTCGCTCCCGAGGATTTGCATCCATGGTATAAACGCGAAAGTGGCGCGAAAAATAGATTCGCCAGTAATGTGTATTTATCCCAAGAGAGGGAAAGGAAACACTGCGTAAACCTGAGGGAAGGGAAAAGCATGGTCTCGCGACCAAGAGAAATGGGTAAGGGGGTCGGTTACGCGAAGGGAAGGTGTTAACACCCAACACGTCCATCGTACTCGACGGGATCCACACTTGTTGTCTCGATCAAAGGGTGTCGTCATCTGGAGCTCCACTGCTACTGGAAAGGAGGAGGAACGGGAGCGGAAAAGAACGAAGAAACGGGGGAGAAAAGAAAAAGAAGTGACTCGATAGGACGTCCTCAGAGTCCTAAGCCTACGTATCTCATCGGGAATGAGAATCAGAGTCAACGTAGTTCGGACACGAACTAGGGGGAGGTTGCTCTCCAAGACATCGCCGTCTTGTGCCTACGTATCCTCAATCGGACGAGAGAGAGGAAGTCAGAGCAGTCGTAGTTCGACCCACGGGTCGGTGAAAAGGTCTCGATCTCACTGGGGTGAGAGAAAAAAGGTTTCAATTAATAAGTCTCGATCACACGGAGGCGAGAGACAACAGAGAGGGAAGTTAGTTGTTAGTGTGCTCGCCGAGATATCGCATCTCGTGCCTACGTATCCTCAATCTATCCAGAGAGAGGAAGTCAGAGCGTCCGTAGTTCGTGGAACTACGGGAAAACGGGATCTCAATCACACTGAGGCGAGAGAAAAAGGGAGACACATGGAAGGTCTAAGGGAACTGAATCTTACAAGTTATCATACAAAATGGCCCTAAGGTCAGGACTAGGAGGGAAATCTACCTAATGTTGTCATGCTTGGATTGAGAGCCTAATGTCTATCCTACTCCGAGCTTAATCAGAAATTAAGTCGGACTAGGAGCCTTAAGGGAGCATGCGAATACAGGGTGATCAACAAGTAAACACCAGACAGCTCAATCACAAAGGAAAAATCAAATATGAAATCAGGTTAGGAGAAAATCAAGTAAAAAGAGAAAATTAGGAATTAATCAGAAATTAATCAAGATAGGCTTCAAAATCAAGATCAACAATTAGTCAAGAGTATCCAAAATAAAGCGCTAATTAAAAATCAAGATTAAAAATTCTAACGAGAAATGTTAATTAAAAAACTAATTCTAAAATTAAACCCAAAGTTAATTCACGTTAACTTCTAAAAAAAATCTAATTTTACTTAAAGAACTAATTCTAAAGAAAATTGATTCTAAAACTAAATAAAATCTATTTTTAAAGGTTAATCAAAATTAAAACTAGAATTAAAATCTAAATTAAAATCCTAATTAAAATCTAATTAAAAATCCAATTCCAAAATTAACAACTAATCTATTTAACCTAAATTAATTAACTAAAATAACTAATGAAACCAAAGTAATTAACACAATTAAAAAAAACAAACTCTATGGGTGCAGTCAGGAAAAGTGAGGTGGGGAAAGTTCCCGGGCGTGTGGGCCTGGTAAGGTTCAGGCCCAAAAGAAATACCAAGAAGCCAGGGGTGCGTGAGTAACTGGGGAGTATGGTCAGTTTGAGGCGCCTGGGCTTTTGTTTGAGCCCAATAGTCAAAAGGAGGTGTGGTGACTGGCAGCGGGTGGGGTCAGAACAACAGAAAATGGGCCTAAGAACCTGGCCCATGTGTAAAACAAAAAGTTAAAAAAAACAAGAAAACCCTAAATCAGAAGACAAGCTCTCACTCTCTCCCTCGCAGCGCTGTCCTCACCCGTTCTTCACCTTCAACATTCACCCGTTCTTCACCTTCAACATTCACGTTCTTCTTCTCTTTTTCAATCAAAATCACACCACGTCGTTCTCTCCTTCTTCAATATCGCACCACGCCTCCGTCCTTCATCCATCTCGTCCTCACCCATCTCTGATTCTTTTCCATCAATCTCTCTGTTTAGTCCGCCACTCCACCATCACCTTTGCGAACTCTCCTCGTTCTTGTCAGAATTCCCCAAATCCATATTTGTTGTCTGCCGCGATTCAACTTTTCTCCGCCTTGCTCTCAATCAACCACCGCATCAGCTTCCGGTAATTTTCTGCCGCTGACACACAACGCTACAACAGTACGTCCACATCGCCGCGTTCAACTTTTCTCTCCAATCGCTCGCTCTTTCAACCACGATTCAAACCCTCAGCATCCGTAAATATGGATTCGTAATCAAGCTAGAACAACACAATCCACAAATATCTCAATAGGAAATCAAGCAAGTACAAAGAATAGCATATGGTCGAGGTTTACAGAAAAAAGAAACTCACAAGGTCGGAGCTAGTCCGACTATTCCGACTCCGGTGACGGTAAGCTTTCGATCCTCTCGTCTTCTGTTCCGTGAATCCGCTTACGTTTTCTCCTTCTTCTACTTTCTTTATTCTGATGTGAATCGATCCATCCTCTTCTTCTTGCTTCTAATTCTCGATCACTGAATCCGCTCCTTGCATCTTCTTCTATTTTCTACTGCGATTCTGAGGATATTGTGAACCATTGTTGTTGTTATTTGCTGTTGAGGATGTTCTGAGCTGAAACATGCTAATTGGTGTTGCGCTGTGAATTTGCTGTTGTGAGGCGAACAATTTGTTGAAATCGTTGTGCGATAGTTTGCTCTGAATTGAGTTACAGGTGATGATGGAAGTGATTCGTTTGCAGGTCTCAAAGCTGAAGTGTGGTTTGTGAGCGCTTTGCTGTGATTTTTGAATTGGAAGAGTGAGGTTTGTGTAGAAAAATTTGTGAGAGGAATTGATGTGGATTGAAGGTGAGTTTTCAGAGAAAAAAGAATTATGTTTCTTGCTGCTCTTGTCTTTGATTTTTCTTCCCTTTTTAAATCAAAATTTAGACTTGTTCAAGAAGTTTAATGGTACAATTTGCAGCAGGGAATTGTGCTTTATGGTCTGGTGTGGCGTTTGTGTTGCCAAAGGTTTGCGTAGCAGGCGGCGTGGAGACACGGGTTGTGTAGTGAGGCCTTTTGTTTTGTCTGTTGTGAGTAGTGTAGTAGGGTACGGTTTGCTCTTGTTGTAGTTGGCAGTGGCGTGATGAGGAGTATTTGTGTATGGCGTGACTTGGCTGGGACCTAAGGCTTCACAGGTTTTGAAATCAGTTTGTCATTTGTAAATTGGCATAAGAAAAATATCTTTTGATGAGTGGCTTTTGTTATGTACAATGGACTTGTGACCCTTATTTTTTTGGTTCAATTATTGGTGTATGACTTTGTGTAAATGGGCCTTGTAGAAATAATAGATTTTTTTGAAAATTTATGGAAGAAAAGTGATAATAAAATGGGTTTGGATATTTGAAGTGGATAATGGATTTTTGAAATGGATATGGATTAATAAGTGGATAATTGAATAGAAATGGATTAAAAATGGATAAAATGAATTTGGAATATTTGGATAATTGAAAAATGTGGATTTGAAAAGAAAATGGGTTTAGAAATTGGTTTAAGAAAGAAAAAACAAAAGAAATGGTTCATGATGAGGATATTAAAAAAATGGTTTAGCAAATGGATAACCAAATGAGTCCAAAACCAAATTCCTAATTTTTCACAAGCCACTTATAAAATGGTCACAGCTACCACTGAACAATCTTGCCACTGAAACAAAACATTTGAATCAAACATCCTCTGAATCTCTGATCAAATGAATCCTGGCTCTCTGAATTCATGCTCGAGAAATAGCCCACTGAATTGAAGTTACACGCCTTATCCTGAAATCAATGTTCTTGAGATGTTGAGAAAGATTCAAACCCTAATTCACAGCCAATGAACCCATGACCCAAAGCCTTTGATGGATCCTCTGAATAGAAAATTTACAACAAGCAGAATTCGACCTCTTGCTCCAGCTTAACCTGAAATAGAAACCGACTGAACCGCCTCCGAATAGGGCCAACGAGAAAAATCCTTTGATCCCATGTCTTGGAAAACTAATGCAAAGTATGATGCAAAGTTATGACCTAATGATGATGCAAATGAATATGAAACAAAAGCCAGTTAAGGTTAGAAACGAGAGGGCAAATTTTGGGGTGCTACACAAGGCCTGCCACACATTGCCTTTAAACCAACGAGCCATGAGTTTCCAAATAACCCTGCATGTTTCAAAGAAAAATCTCATGAGTCCCTGTATGTTTACTTCCTGCTTGACACTAAAATAATGGTCAAATGACTCTTTCTTGTAGTTGTATCACCCTACTTTCTTATGAATGATTTGTATGGACATTGAAGAGGTGTTGTTTTGGACTTACCATCAGGACAGGTTGATACATTGTCCACCGCCATACGCGTTCCTTCCGAATACATCAATTCCCATGTAAACGTCAAAATTCCGATCACCCGCCACAGCAGCAGAACTAACAAAAATGATTACATAACAAAACTAAGAAAAACGACAAATGATTAAGCACAATCATTCTGGAAGGAAGATAAGCAATACCTTCCATGTATAGTTAACAAATGATTAAACACAATACACAAAAAAAAAGATAACAAGGAATTCAAATGCACATCAGCATAAAGAATTCATAATAACATACACAGAACCATCAAAGTTTCTGAGTACAACTTTTACAGAAAAAGAATAGTGAGAGAAATTCATAGCATCACATGCTAATGATTTAATTTAATAATAATATTAGTAACAATAAAAATTGGTTACTTTAAAATTTTGGAAGTCATACTGGTAGTTACCTATTTTATAAATTAATAGTTAGTTTTATATGGCCCACTTCACCTATCATGGTGCTTCTATAATGGTGTAAAAAATAGTTAGCATTTTTTCCATTAACATCTTCAAATTTTTTATACTTGAACAAGAAGATCAAAATCCACCATCAGTATAGATTTCGTCTTCCGACGATGGAGTTAAACTTTATTCAAAACAACAAAACTCAATATGCAATTGCTATACGTAGGAGGAGGCTTATTTTGACATCGAAGAAAAATGCCTGTTATGCTGTACATGCCCAGCAATCTACTGATGTATAGACCCGTAGTTATGTATCCACTTTACCGCCTTCTCTTTCAAGTCCTTCATCCAATACACCACTTGGTACCGTTTGTTCTGCTAACCATGAAAACTTGGAAAATTCTTCCGATCCTACTATTGCTCGACGGAGAAGGAAGCTAATTTTAAGTAATAAAAAACAGTCCCGTAATATTTCAAACAACGAAAATCGCACCGGGGGCCATCAACACGTTGCTACCCCTAATCAGGCCCCATTCACTGGTCCGCGTACACCTCTTTCACTCAGGAATTCTAATTTAATAAACACTGGACCATTGTAGAGACATCTCCAACAACAACCCGTGGCTAAAAAAATTAGATTGCTTGGAAGTTCTCAATAACCCGTGACTGATATGGTTCAACCAAGTTATATCACGGGTCACGCATCTACGTCTAATGCTCGAACCTACAGTGAAGATGCAACTCCTGATATTATAGCAGAACGACATCATTCAGACGATGCGGTGTCTAATTCCGATGACGAATTTGGTTTGAGTGGTACTTCTGAATCTGATGCCAGCATGGATGCTGAACCGTTAATAGATTCTCATCTGTAAGGTACGTTCGATATCGCAAACTTTTGTAACTATTCATTGAATATTTCATCTGAATATCGTGTTTTTGACTCTGCAGAGTATTCTGATATAGGAGACCGAGTATGGGAATGTCAATGTTGTCAATCCCGTATGTGGTATCAAGAACGCATAAAAAAATTGCGCCATACAACCGTTCCTAAGTTCCATCGTTGCTGCGGTGGTGGGAAAATTGTACTCCCCTTCCTACAAGACCCACCACAAGTGCTGTAACATCTTCTGTATAATGGCACATGTCCACAGAGTAAAAACTATCAAAACAACATTCGTACTTACAATGCCATGTTTTCTTTCACTTCTCCTGGAATGAAATTCGACACAACATACTCGAAGACCGGAGGCCCACCTACCTTAAGGCTGCACGGTCAAACCTGTCATCGCATAGGTACTCTACTACCGGAAATTGGACATCCTCCGCAATATGCTCAGTTATATATTTATGACACCGACAACGAAGTTGATAACCGAATAAACTGTTTCAGGTATCTGTAATTAGTTAGCAATACATACTTCATGCGTCACCATATTTTATGTTTCAATTTTTCACATCTTGCCTAATATACAGGGACAATAAAGTTGTCCAAAGGGATATTGTCACTAAGCTGCAGCGTATGTTAGACGAGTTCAATGTTCATGCCAAGGCCTTTAGAATGGCAAGGGATCTTTTGAAGGCTAATACTTTCTTAGACTTGAAGCTGAGGCTTATTGGTGATAGACCCGAAGACGGTCGGGTCTACAACACACCGACGGTGTCAGAAGTTGCTGCTCTAATTGTTGGAGATATTGACTCGGCTTCTAAAAGAGACATCATCATTCAAGCACGCAATGGCCATTTGCAACGTATTGATGAGTTTCATGCTGCATACTTAGCATATCAATACCCTCTCATATTTGTGTATGGTGAAGATGGATACAGGAAAAATATATTGAAAAAATATGAGCATGAAACTGTAGTTAACAGGAGAAACCGTCAGTCCATCAAAGATTGGCTATCATTCCGATTGCAGGAACGCCACAACGAGGCAAAAACCTTACTTCACTCGAGACGTCTATTTCAACAGTTCTTAGTAGACGGTTATGCAATGATGGAGTCTGAACGACTTAATTGGGTGTGGGACAATCAATCAAAGTTAAGAGTCGGTAAGTATAACAAACTGAATGATCAATGCGGTGGTGGTCAACCAAATCAACCACCGAAGCGAGGCAAACGTGTAGTTTTACCATCTACTTTTGTTGGTAGCAAGCGATACATGGATCAGCTATATTTTGATGGAATAGCCATTTCAAGCAGGTTGGGTTTCCCTGATTTGTTTGTTACCTTTACTTACAACCCCACTTGGCCAGAAATCACCCGTGCATTGTTTGGAACTGGGTTAAAGCCGCACGATCGACTGGATATTATTACCAAAGTTTTCAAAATCAAGTTTGACGAACTCATGAATGATATTACAAAACACCATGTTCTCGGCAAAGTCTTGGCATGTAAGTGGCGTTCTTCTTTTAATAATGCAATTTTTCAATAATTTTTCTTCCAATGACAGCCTGTGTTAACTAACTATTATGTTTGCAGTTATGTACACCATTGAATTTCAAAAGCGGGGATTGCAGCATGCCCGCATTTTGATCTTCTTGCATCCTCAGAGAAAATATCCAACTCCTTCGGACATAGACAACATCATTTACGCAGAAATTCCAGACCCTACTCTTCATCCAACTTTATACAATTTAGTTAAGGCGCACATGATGCATGGACCCTGTGGTCTATCGCGGATGAACTCACCGTGTATGAAAAATAGGAAGTGCTCCAAATACTTCCCGAAGAAGTTTATTGAACACACGGTTGTTGATGCTGACGGTTATCCCCTTTATAGAAGAAGATCAAACTCCCATGTTATTCAAAAGAAGGGAATCTCGCTGGATAATCGACATGTTGTACCTTACAATACAAGACTGGTGTTGAAGTACCATGCACATATAAACATGGAATGGTGTAACCAAAGTACATCCATCAAATATCTTTTCAAATATATAAACAAAGGTTATGATAGAATCACAGCAACGATTTCAAGGAACGACAAAGAACCAATTCATGAAATCAAACAATATCTGGACTGCAGGTATGTCTCCCCGAGTGAGGCGTCTTGGCGAATTTATTCTTACAATATTCATGGCCGAGAACCTGCGGTCGAACATATGTTCTATCATTTGGTAGGTGAGAAAGCAATTTACTGCACCGATCACGATCGTATGGAAAATATATTGGAAAGTGCAAGTGTCACCGAATCCATGTTTACTACTTGGCTGGTTGCAAATGGGAAATACGAAGAAGCCCGGACACTGACGTACGGCCAATTTATATCAAAGTTTGTTTATGATAGGAGAAAAAGAATGTGGAGGCCCCACAAAAAGGGGTTTACCATCGGTCGTTTGATATGGGTTCCACCAACTACTGGAGAATTGTTTTACCTGTGGATGATGTTGACGGTGGTCAAGGGACCGACCACTTATGAGGAAATTCGCAAAGTTGGTGACAACCAATTTGATACATTTAGGGATGCATGTTTTGCAATGGGCTTTCTTGAAGACGGTAAAGAATACATTGTAGCTATCAAAGAGGTGAGTGAATGGGGTTCAGGTCATTTTCTTCACAAACTTTTCGTCGTTATGCTTTTGTCAGGTGTCGTTAATCGCCCAACCCATGTTTGGATAGAATCATGGGTGTTGTTAGCGGATGGTGTGTTGCATGGCCAAAGACAGTTGGCTCAAAATCCAGGTTTAACACATCTCAATATTATGTACTATATTTCACAATATTTCTTTACGTGAGACCCTGTATATTTCTAACAGGTTTTTCAATTATGTTGCAATGAATTACCTCCAGTATTGCACGTGAATTAACTATATGCCTTTTATATATTAGCTTCTAAAATGAATTGTATTACCATATAATCTTCACAACAACAAGATAAACATTAGTTCACACTTTAGACTTATTAACCCCAGTATTGTAACAACCTTCTAACTTTGTTTTCCCATATTAATGCTTCCAGAGTTGCTATTGATGGAAGCCGAATTGCAGAATTTGACGTTAATCGAAATTGAAAAACTCCTTCAGGAAAACCGAAGGAGTCTCACAGATTTTAAGCCGATTCCATATCTTGATGGGTATGTTCTGCAACATTTAGGTAATAGACTCATATATGACGAACGTAATTACGATGCGTCGGCAATGAGAGTCGAATTCACAAATCTCTTCAATGCTCTTACTGGTTTGTGTTCATGATTATTACCCCATTTTCTACATTTCCATTGTTACAGTTACTTCTTATTTCATGGTCACCTTATCATCAATAATGCTAGATGTTTTATGTTATAACTCTTTATTAGACGAACAGAGAGGTATATATGAAAGAATCTTGGAGTCTGTCCAGGAGCAAAAGGGTGGTGTCTTCTTCCTACATGGTTACGGTGGTACCGGTAAAACATACATGTGGAGGACGCTTGCAAGCAAATTGAGGTCCAAACATGATATTTGTTTAACTGTTGCAACCAGTGGAATAGCTTCTCTCTTATTGCCTGGAGGTCGAACCGCACATTCCAAGTTCCAGATACCTATACCAGCCTTGGATAATTCTACTTACAAAGTAGAATACGAAGATGATGTTGGTGAGGTTCTCAGGCAAACACAACTTATTATATGGGATGAAGCACTTATGGCACACAAGCATGCTTTAGAAGCACTTGATCGGACTTTGCGGGATGTAATGAGTACATACAGTAACTCCGACGATGTGTTTGGTGGCAAGGTTGTTGTATTTGGTGGTGATTTTAGACAGATTTTGCCTGTCGTTTCAAGAGGGAGTCGTTCTGATATCGTACACTCTACGATAAATGCTTCTTATATATGGCATTCGGTTCAGGTCTTGACTTTAACACAGAACATGCGGCTGCATTGTGGTCCATCTGAACAAGATAAAAGAGAGATTACCGACTTTTCTAATTGGCTTTTGAGAATTGGTGAAGGCAAAGTTTCAGAACCAAACGATGGTGTTGCTGAAATTGAGATACCCCCTAAACTTTTAATAACGAACTTCGACGATCCTATTGTTGGTATTGTCAATAGTACATACCCTGATTTCATTCATAATTACAAATCTAATGATTATCTCAAAAGTCGAGCGATACTCGCTTCTACCTTAGAAGTTGTTGATGAGATAAACGACCACCTTCTTGCCTTGATGCCAGGTTGTTTGCCTAATCCCCTTCCAAGTTCATATTTTATATGTTTAAGTCCAGCACACTGATATATTTATGTTTATTATGTAGGAGAGATGCATGATTACTACAATTGTAATTCAGTTGATAAATCTGAAATTGATGACCCCACCGTAGTTGACATCCTCACACCGGAGTTTCTTAGTTCCCTACGAACGTCTGGTTTGCCTAACCATCACATAAAGTTAAAGGTTGGAACACCTGTTATGCTACTGCGAAACATTGATCAGTCAGAAGGTTTGTGTAACGGCACAAGGCTAATTATAACAAAGATGGCAACCCATGTTGTTGAAGCTAAAATAATGGCTGGAAAGGGTTTTGGCAATTTAGTTTACATCCTTCGGATGGATATGTCACCCTCACAATCTCCTTGGCCATTCAAACTAAATAGACGACAATTCCCATTAATAGTCTCATTTGCAATGACTATTAACAAATCTCAGGGTCAATCTTTGGATACGGTAGGACTTTATTTGCCAAGAGATGTATTCACCCATGGTCAAATATATGTCGCACTATCAAGGGTCACAACCAAACAAGGAATCAAAATATTGGTGCATGATGATAAGGGCAAGTTCAAAGGAACCACTACAAACGTCGTTTACAAGGAGATTTTCAACAACATATGAGATAAACTTAATTTCCGGTAACCTTTATATATTTTTGCTATTGTAAATTTTTCTACTGCATATTATTGGTTGCTACTTCATATTATTACAATGCAGTGTTTTGTGTGATTTCAGGTTAATGGTTTTTTATTAGTTATGCACAGGTGCGCTTGGTTTTCATCAGCGTGAAGCACTTGACCACTGGGAAAAGTGTGCACCTTCTGCTTTTGAGTTATTTGAAAAGGATGGAAGTTTCTGATTGTATTGCTAATATACAAAAGGATATTTTCAGTTTTTATTTATAATTCAATGTCTTGTATCAAGATTGCATTAAATGTCATTATTGTATTTACTAATTTACTAATTATTTTGAGGGAAATATAGTGTATTTACTAATTTAGCTACACGAGTTGGAACTGATTCACGATGAAGGAACAAAGGGTGAGGATTCTGTTTGTGATTCAAAATTAGGGTTTGAATTTGATGGGAATTTTGGTGTTAAGCCGGATCAAGAGGGAGTTGTTGTTGAATTGGATAGTCAGGATTGTGCGAATTCAAAAAAGAAACAAAGAAAAGGAGTTGGGTTGAAGAAATGGGAGAGAATTAAGAGGAATATTGTTAGGGAGAATGATACGAGTGCTGATGATTCGAGTACAGTGTTGAAGAGGGGGTTATCGGGGTTTGGGAATGCTTTTGAGTGAAAATTCTGGGGGTGTGTTTTATTTATTTAATAGAAATTATATTAAAATAAATTAAAATGTAACCCTATTTTTTTTTTGTTTATGTTACAAATATTGAAACTTATAAAGAATTAAAATAAATTAAAATGTAAACCTATTTTTTTTTTGTTTATAGTACAAATATTTAAACTTAATAAAAAAATGAATTTTATTAGATTTTTTGTATTTTTTTATTTTTTTAAACATACATATTTATTCCAAATAAGCGTCATCGACGGGTACCCGTGCGAACGCACGGGTATCATACTAGTTTTCTCTCCAAAACCAAAACAAAGCGCACTCTCAGAAAAGATGGAAGAGGAACACGTTCAAAACACTTCAACCATCCCTCTCCTTCTCAAATCAAACGCTGATAGTAACAAAGGAAGAGAAAAACAAGACCTACCTTATCAGATCAAACCTCTTCCTTCTCTCCCATGGTTTTAAATTGCGGTTGCGGCTGCGGATGCGGTTGCGGGTGTTGCAATTGCGGTCATTACGGGTGTTGCGATGCGTATTGCGGCAGTTGCGGTGTGAATTTTTATAAGGTGTTTGAAATACAAAGTTAAAAAACACTTAATATTAAGTTTTTTCATTACATAATAAGTAAATTGAGTATTAGAATTCTAATATTTTAATTTTAGATGAAAATATTTGAAGAAACATGATTGAAATTATCTAATGTGGTTCCAAATATAACCGGAAGCGATATTTTCAAATCACACCGTAATTGCGGTCTGATGCGGTTGCCTCCTCCGCAATATTGTGGCTGGACCGCAATTTAAATCCATGTTCTCTCCCTCGTGAAATCGGCTTCTCTCTCAAATCACTCTCCCTGAAACACATTTTTTCACAACCGAACCTCACCATTCTTCTCCCTATTATTCATTGTTCTCTCTGTCTCACCCTATCTCTCTCATTCATTGCTCTCTGTATCTCGCCCTATCTCTCAAGATCGCATCTTCTCTTCGAAGACTCATCCCTAATCCATTATTTTGATCGATATTTACAACTTACAAGGAAAGATTAGCTTTTCAGAAATCAAATGAAAGGGAACAATGAAAATGAAAAAACAAGGTAATTTATTTCTACCTTTTACGTTTTGTTACCTTCGTTCATCTTTTGTGTGTTGTGTACGAATGCTTAGGTTATTGTTGTTCTGATGGTCTCTGATTTCGTGACTAGGAGGATGTAATTTTTTTGGTTTTTTTTGCTATCAACAAGTTTCTTACAGTGTGAAAATGGTGCTCTTTGTGGCTAAGGTTTTGTCCTTATGATGGTCTCTGATTTCGTGGCTTAGAGGATATAATATCTTTTTTTTTCCTATCAACAAGTTTCTTACAGTGTGAAAAATGGTGCTCTTGCTGGCTAGGATTTTTGTTCTTATGATGGTGGCTCATATTTTTTCTTTCTCCTTTTTTGAATTGCTTACTGATGATTATATAGTGGAAGGATAAGGGTTTCTTGACGTGTGTTTTGCTGTTGAGACTTTTATACATGGCAATGTTTGTTATTGCTTTCTAAGATACCAAAATTGTGTTGCCAAATGATGTAACTTTCTATTGTACTTGCTGCTGAGTTTTCACTGCCCTATCTCCTTCAATTTGAACACTTAATGTGGTGAACTTTCATGATCCTTTTTACAACACTTTGCCTTGGTTTTTTTTTAAAGTAATAAGCTTAAATGACAAGGATTAGTGTGGATTATTTTGTTGGCTAATTCCTTCCTCTATTTTTTTGAATTTTTAAATTAGGTAACTTTTGATTCAAAATTTGATGAATTTATTCTTATATGTTCTTTTTGCTAGGCATGATCTTATGTTGGATATTTGAAGACGGAAAGCTTGTTGGATGATAAAACATGTTGAAGAATGGAGGCCTTTTTTAAAGCTTTATAAATAGGTCTTTACTTGTAATATGGTACCATGTTAGGATTTGAACTTGTAAATGGCACATTGCTAGGATTTGTAACAACTGTAGCAATTCTTGTAAATTCAACGTGGTTTTATGTAACATTGTCACAAAATTCTTGTACATCTTGTTTTAATGAGAATGAAATTTGCTTGATCGGTGAAACCATAACCATGTGCCATTTTTATTCCTTGCTTGTATTTGAAACAACCTTGCCTACTTGTTAGCTTTTATGGCCAATGCTTGATGATGAAACATAGCTATGTGTCGTACCTCAAAAAATGAGTGCACGACCTTGCCAAACGCAATCACACACTTGCGGGATGGACTTAACAGAGTCGCCACCGATCTTTATTTATTTCCATAGAGGGAAAGAGAAAATATCAAATAAAACCCCTAAAAGAAAGACAAGGATAAGGTCATCGCAACCAATATCTGGGTTCGGGAGTCGGTTACGTAAGAGGAATGTATTAGCACCCCTCACATCCATTGTACTCAATAGGAATCATTAGGTTAATTGTGCGTGTTAGTATTTGCTTAAAATTTAAGCTTCTCAAGTTTATTAAAAAGGAAAAGAAAAATGAAAAGGACCTAAAAAGGTTTTTATTACTAGGGAAAAAAAGAAACGAGACCTAAAAAGGTTTTTATTACTAGGGGGCCTGACAAGATTTCACAATCCTGCTCCTACGTATCTCAAAAGAGAAATCAAGGCACACATAGTTCTGGGTAAAAAAAAGTTTGTTTGTTGGTCGATTTTAGCGAAAGCTATCTTGTATTAATCGACGAAAAACATTGTTTTACCAAAAATAGGTGAGGAGTGGACGTTTTCACCACATTGAATGGATTTACAAATCATATTCACGCCACTTATCTCAACTCAACGGTTATGGATGAAGCATTACTCTGCATCATCTTAAGACAACATTTCTTTCGTTTTTGAAAAGGTTTTAGGTTATGCCAAAAGGTGAAAAGATTTGGATGTGTTTGATGTGTTTTAGGGTTGATGAGAGAGTTTGGATGAGCGAGAACTACATCTCCTATCCTTACTCTCGGGAGATTGTTGACTACACCCCGCTCCTTTTTCATCTTATTCATTGAAAAATGTTTGAGTATTTTTAGATGTTTTGAGGTTTTGATTTGGAAAAACGGCTTGACTTTGGATCAAGCTTTTATTCATGATTATGAAAAGTGCTTGAAGCGAGGTTGATGGTGATGCATGAAGAAATCGACTTACAAGTTGGGTATGGCTTGATGTATGGAACAAGAATTCTTTGGATTTGGTTGGTGACGATGCACAAGGCGATCAACTTACAAGGCTGTAGAGAAAATGTGGAGGTTGATCCTAGTCCCTAAGGATAACTATCAAATAAAAACTGAAACAAAGCAAGACAAAAAAAGTACATCAAATGGGGGAGGGATACATGAAAAATACAAGGGAAGTTGATGCAAGAAATAAAGAGGTTTCACTATAAGGTAGCCCAAGTGAAAGCCATGTGTGTGCAAAGTGTCCTAAGCTAAACAATGAATAACAACAATACAAGTCCAATGGTCTTAGGGTAATGCCATGAACCAAACCTCTTGACGATAACCCAAAATCCCTATGGATGCTCCATGTCAAGTTAAGGTCAAAATACAAAGTCCACAAGAGTCTTTCTCTTAGGTCACCAACATGTGAGCAAGCCTTTAAGTTTTTGTATGATAGCAAATTATGTCATAAATGAAAATTGTGTGATATGCATGGTTAGTTGGTATATACATATGATTTCATACCTATACTATGTTTAAAAGACAAGGCAAATTGATACATATCATCATTAAAATCATAAAACAATTTGCCTTATGTATGTATCGATACATGTATGCCTTGCATCGACACATTCCTTTGGTATACTCACAAAAACAATTTTGCTTCAGTATGTATCGATTCATACGACACTTGTATCGATACATGCTCCTTTGAAATTGGGCTATGTATCGATTCATACGACACTTGTATCGACATATGCTCCTTTGTAAACGGGCTATGTATCGACTCATACGCATCATGTATCGATGCATGATTTACTTCACATTCTGGAATTTAAAAGTTACAGTATGCATCGATGCATACAACCATGTGTCGACTCATGTATGCATTATACTCACTATGCATCGACGCATACGACTCTTGTATCGATACATAAAGTTGTTTGTTGCTTTTAACATTTTCTGTTTTGATATATAAGTGTCATGACAGTTCAGTTTTAGAACAAGAATTCGCAAGTGTGAAAATTGAGCAATCAAAGCAAAAGGCAAGTTTGGTGTGCATCAATTGTGAGCAGCTTTAGAGACCTGAAAGATACTTTGTCTTCATCATCTTCTCAATCTCTTTAATTCAAGAACATCAACACATAATCATTTTTGTACTTCGGATTAAAGGATCTTCGAGATAACATTAAGTGGTACGATCAAGGATCTAGCTGAGTTGAAGATTCAAAAGGGGTTTCGAGGAAAAACCATCTGGTTTGTCCTTCAAGAATGGGTGTGTTCTTGAGGGTTTGTTAGTCACGATTGCAGAACATATTCAGCCGCAGTGTAGGAGTTTGGAAATTTGGATATTTCGCAAACAGGTCGTGGAACCGGTGAATTGTTTGCATTTTTTGCAGGGTAAATTCTTGATCAAGCTCAGATCAAGTGAAGGTTCATACAATAGGAAGATCTTGGGGTTTAGATTTCTGGATTTGTATTGTAACCTTGTAAACAACGAATTCAACATTATTGATATAACAGGTCTCAATTTCAGTTTTGAAATTGAGAGGGAGACGTACCCACCCGCGAGGACGAAAGTGGGGAACTTCCTTACCAAATCTCTGCGTATCGTATTCTATCTTTATCTCTTTACGTTTTCAACAATTTTGTGATTTGTTTGGTGTGTTGTGTATTAAAGTTTCAAGATACAATAGTGGTACGAAAACCTTTGTCAAAATCACCATTATTGTTAATCGTTGAATGCATACACGCCAAGTGTTTGACAAAATTGTTTGCTGTGTTTTTGTTCATTGGAAATAGCCTTTGTATGATAAGTGCATTTGAGTTGATTCTAATCTGGTGTTAATAAATCTTTGTCATCCTAATAAATCCAGCATAAACTCGTGTGCCCGGTTTTCTAGTAGCTGGTCCAGAATAGACGGAAGTCGATTCGGGATCATAATTTTCCGCTAACTCTGATTTACTTTTAAATCCTTGAATTCCAAGGAGGTGATCTATTCACCCCCCCTCTCGATCACTAGCCACACCGTCTAACAAGTGGTATCAGAGCGCCGGTTCGCTGGTGCTTTGTGGCTGCTTGTAACGATATGGATTCTGAACCAAAGGGGGCGTATAATAGAGCGCCTGTTTTCAACGGTGAAAATTATGGCTACTGGAAAGACTGCATGTGAGTTCATATAAATTCTGTGGATAGGAATGTGTGGGCTGCCATTCAAAATGGTCCTTTTCAAATTACTATGAGAAATGAGGCTGGCGTCATAGTTCCTAAACCAGAAGATGATTACGATGAGAAAGATGAGAAAAAGTGGTCGAGTGATTGGAGAGCTCGAAATATGTTAATTTCAGCACTTAGTGCTGATGAGTATTACAGGGTATCCCATTGCTCGACAGCTAAAGAAATGTGGGATGCTTTAGAAATTGCCCATGAGGGTACTACTGAAGTAAAACAGTCCCGTATCAACACACTTAATCAAGAGTTTGAGCTCTTTCGCATGAAACAAGGAGAATCTATCTCTGACATGCAAAAGAGATTCGTTCATCTCATAAATCGGTTGAATGCACTTGGAAAACCTGTTTCCAATGAAATAGCTACTAATAAAATTCTGAGATGTCTTAGCAGGGAATGGCAACCTAAAGTAACAGCTATTAAGGAAGCCAACGACCTCACGACGCTTACGATTACAACTTTATTCGGCAAGCTGGAAGAACATCAGCAAGAATTGGAAAGTCTCGAAATATTTGAGAAAAAGAGTAAAAAGGAAAAGAATAAAGACAAAGAGAGTGAGAAGAAGCCAATAGCTCTTGTGGCCTCTAACTTAAAGTCCTCACAAAAAGAGCAAAGCGACAATGATTCAAGTAGTGACGAAGATTCGGGTGATGAAGAAATGGGACTTTTTGTTAGGAGATATAATAGATTCATTCGAAAGAATGGAATCCAACATTCCGACAAAAATCTCATTAAGTTTCGAAGACAATCTATAGAGTCAAAACAGGAAGAGAATAAGAAGCATAGAGTAAAAGGATCTTGTTTTAATTGTGGGAAATCTGGACATTATAAAACAGAATGTCCTATGAAGAAAAAGGACAAAGGAAAAGCTCCACCTAAAAGGTCAAATAAACAAAGAAGAGCTTATATTGCATGGGAAAGTGATAGTGATTCATCAAGCTCACAAAGTTCAAATGATAGTGATGAGACAGCAAATCTGTGTCTTATGGCTCACACCAAAAATCAGTCCCACCACAAGAAGAAAATCAACGATAAGAAAGTAAGACAAGCCTACTATAGTAATGTTTCTTCTATGTATTTTTCTGAATTGAAAATAGCTTTTGAAAAACTGCATAACGAAGCTGTAGATGCTTTTAAAAGATTATCTTCCGATAAACAAATTTTTTCATTCTTGGAAGGTAAAGTATACAAAGCTGAAAAAGATTTAGAAAGCTTGAAAGCTAGTATTGCAGAAAATTCAAAAGATATTAATTTTAACGGATGTAGTAAAGTTAGGTATTGTGAAGCTTGTCATATTTGGCAACAAGAGGTTAAAACTCTTAAAGTCAAATTGGATAAAGCTTTACAACCCAAGGTTACTTATGCCGTTGATTCTAGGTTGTTTAAGAAATCATTAAATCCACCATATGCAAAATACTCTTTTATTCCAAAGGATTTAATGACCAAAAATAAACAAATGCATCATCATGGCTTATGTCACTATTGTTGTCGTGCTGGTCATACCATTGAAAAATGCAAGTTTAGGAGATTTCTTGTTCCTAAAGGCATTTATCAATGGAAGCCTAAAGGCAACCATGTTACCATTTACCCACATGGACCCAGTGAAAATTGGGTACCTGTTTCTCTCTTTTGATATTGTAGGATGAGTGTCTTGCATCCGTAAATAGAAGATGGCTTCTAGACAGCGGGTGCTCAAGGCACATGACGGGTGACATATCGCTTTTTATAGACTTCAACACAAAGAAGAAGGGATATGTTACTTATGGAGACAATAACAAAGGAGCTATACTTGGCAAAGGTAGTGTAGGTAATCCCTCTACCACTACTATTTCTGATGTCCATCTAGTAGAGGGGCTTAAACACAATTTGTTAAGTATTAGTCAATTGTGCGACAAGGGTTACAAGGTTTCTTTCACAAAAACTTGCTGCATAATTGAACATACTGAACAGAATGTTGTGTTTAAGGGTGTAAGAGTAAACAACATCTATATGCTTGATCTTTTTGATGTACCTTCAACAAGCTCTAAGTGTCTAGTTGCCTTGAATGATGATTCTTGGCTTTGGCACAGACGCTTAGCGCATGTTAATTTCGATTTGCTTAACAAGGTTGTATCTAAGGATCTAGTAGTTGGTCTTCCAAAAATAAAATTTTCAAAAGACCACCTATGTGACGCGTGCCAAATGGGAAAGCAAACAAGGATATCTTTTAAATCCAAAAATGTAATTTCAACTTCACGTCCCCTTGAGCTTCTCCATATGGATCTCTTTAGACCTTCTAGGACAAAGAGTCTAGGTGGAAATTATTATGGTTTAGTAATCGTTGATGACTATTCTAGATTCACTTGGACTATATTCCTTCATAGCAAAGATGAAACTTTTTCCGCTTTTAAGAGTTTTGCAAAACTGTCCCAAAATAAAATGAATTCTAAAATAGTTACAATTCGAAGCGATCATGGAGGAGAATTTCAAAACTATCTCTTTGATAAGTATGGTATTGAGCATAACTTTTCAGCTCCTCGAACCCCACAACAAAATGGCGTTGTGGAGCGCAAAAATCGCGTTTTAGAAGAGCTGGCAAGAACAATGCTAAATGAGGGTGGATTACCAAAATATTTTTGGGCTGATGCAGTTAGCACAGCTTGTTATGTTCTAAACAGGATTCTAATTCGCCCTATTTTAAATAAAACCCCTTATGAGCTTTTAAAAGGAAGAAAGCCAAACTTGTCACATCTTCACGTATTCGGTTGTAAGTGTTTTGTTTTGAATAATGGTAAGGAAAAACTTGGGAAGTTTGATGCAAAAGCGGATGAAGGTATTTTTCTTGGTTATTCACAATCAAGTAAAGCATATAGAGTGTATAATAAGCGCTTACTTTCTGTTGAAGAATCTGTTCATGTCTCTTTTGATGAGTCTTATCCGAAAAATGTCGGAAAAGGTATTTCTTTTGATGACACAGGTATATCTACAGAAGACATACTCAAAGAAGTTGTTTCGGAAATTGATCAGTCCAAAACAGAAGACAATGAGGAGGAGGAAGATACCAGTCATGTAAAAGATAAGGAAGAAGGACAAGCTGAAGTGAATGATCTTCCACCAGCTTGGAGATCTTCAAAAGACCACCCTATTGACAACATCTTGGGAGACATTTCAAAGGGAGTAATGACTCGTTCTAGGATTAGTAATTTCTGCTCTCACTTCGCTTTTGTTTCACAAGTAGAACCTAAAAATGCCAAAGAGGCCTTGATTGATGAATTTTGGCTAATGGCCATGCAAGAAGAGCTTAATCAATTTAAAAGAAATGACGTTTGGGAACTTGTTCCTCGTCCGCGAGATCATCATATCATAGGTACTAAATGGGTTTTTAGAAATAAGCTTGATGAAAACGGAGTGATAACTAGGAATAAAGCACGTTTAGTGGCACAAGGGTATAACCAAGAGGAGGGCATAGATTATGAGGAAACTTATGCTCCAGTTGCTCGCCTCGAAGCTATACGTCTCTTGCTTGCTTATGCGTGTTCTAGAGATTTTAAGCTTTACCAAATGGACGTAAAGAGTGCGTTTCTAAATGGTGTCCTAAATGAAGAGGTATACGTCTCACAACCTCCTGGTTTTGAGAATGCTGAATATCCAGATTATGTTTACAAATTGAAATGAGCTTTGTACGGTCTTAAGCAAGCCCCTCGGGTTTGGTATGAAAGACTTAGCAAATTCCTACTTGATCATGGATATTCAAGAGGTAAAGTGGATACCACCCTCTTCATTAAACACAAGGGAAAACACATTCTTTTAGTTCAAGTTTATGTAGACGATATAATTTTTGGTTCAACTAACATACACTTGGTCGAAGAGTTTTCAAAAGTTATGCAGGGTGAATTTGAAATGAGTCTTATGGGGGAGCTAAATTTCTTCCTCGGTCTCCAAATAAAGCAGCTTGATGAGGGTACAGCTGTGAGTCAAACAAAATACTGCAGAGAGCTGCTCAAGCGCTTTGGAATGAACGACTCAAAATCAATAGACACACCTATGCCTACCAACGGAAATCTAGATAAAGATGAGCACGGTAAGAGTGAAGATGTCAAACAGTATAGAGGTATGATTGGGTCTCTCTCTTGTATCTTACTGCGTCAAGACCTGACATCATGTTTAGTGTCTGCATGTGTGCACGATATCAATCGAATCCTAAGGAGTCACACTTAAAAGCTGTCAAGCGAATATTTAGATATCTTCATGGAACATCTAAATATGGACTCTGGTATCCCAAAGGAAGCGATTGTAGCTTAGTAGGTTACTCCGATTCTGATTTTGCTGGCTGCAAATCAGATAGGAAAAGTACTAGTGGTACATGTCACTTATTTTCAAACTCTTTGGTCAGTTGGCATAGCAAGAAACAGGTGTCTGTCGCTTTGTCAACTGCTGAGGCTGAGTACGTTGCAGCCGGTAGCTGTTGCGCTCAGATCTTGTGGCCAAAGCAACAACTACAAGATTTCGATATCCAACTCAAACGTATTCCAATAAAGTGTGACAACACTAGTGCTATAAATCTTACTAAGAATCCTGTTTTACACTCACGCACTAAACACATAGAGATTAGGCATCACTTTCTTCGCGATCATGTTGAAAAAGAGGACGTTGTATTTGAGCATGTTGATACTAAAAACCAACTTACTGACATTTTTACTAAACCATTAGCAACAGAACCGTTCTTCAACATTCGTCGTGAATTGGGGATTTTAGATCTCTCCTCATCGATGTCTTAAGCATGTTGGTCCTTATTTATATATGTCTCACGTTGGTTGTTAAGCTTTTTTTTTAGACCTCACTCAGACTTCATAAGGTTACGTCAACAGAGGTAATATTATTCCTTTCTAAAATCTCTTTGGAACTTTGTAATTAGTGTATGGTAGAACAAATTCTTTAAGATCGTTTATATGTATTTCATTGCATATCTTGTTTGAACATTAACCTTTGATTCATGAATTATACTTGAGCATCATCATCATGACATAATTCATACTGCATTGACTCAAGAGCTGTTAACAGGTTTCTATGCTCAACAGGTAGTCACAAATTAGTTAAACCAGAGTTTAGCATCAGTATGTATCGATGCAACAAGTGCATGTGTCGACACATTGGAGTTTCCGGTCGATACATTCGTGATATGTGTCGATTCATGTCTTTTGATTTCAAATTTTTCAAAAATTGTTTCAGTATGTGTCGATGCATCCGTGCTTTGTGTCGACACATAGGACCTTTTCAAAACCAATTAAGTCGTGAAATGAATCGATCCATATCCCCTTGTGTCGACACATACTGGTACTTTTACAATAAATGCATGTTAAATACAGTTGTGGATCGACACATCAGCAAATTTTAAAGGCTTAATTCAGTCTACACTCTTCTCTTCTCTCATACCCACACGGCTAACCCTAACCTCTTCAAACATCTTCATCTCCAAAACCCTAATTCCCTCCCTATCCTTCAAATCATCTTCATCATAATGCCTCCAAGAATCATCCCGGCTAGACAAAGAGGAAGAGGAAAAGGAAAGGAACCCATTGGGACGTCTCGTCAGTCTCTACAACCTCCAGAAATCCCTCTTAGTACTCTCACTCTTCTTCATCCTGCCATCGCTGAGGAGTTTGAGGCCTCTTTCAAGACGAGGTTAGTTATGAAACCCCATGTATTCAATAAAACTGATGCATCTGACCTCCATCTCAAAGATGTTGTTGATTTGTTGTCTGCACAAAACCTTGGTACATTTTTAGCCATAAATGATGAGTATCATGAGGATTTTATTCGTATATTTATGTTGGTCTGCAATCTGGTAGAGGGTATATGTTCAAATGCTCTATTGGCACTAAAACTTACACTTTTGAGGCCACTGATTGGGACAAGGTGTTTCAAATTCCCTTTGGGTTGCCTGGACTGAAGACCTAGCATGACCAGAGTTTTGACACAGACTTTAAGATAAGGGAATATGTGGCATCAATCTCAAAATTGGATAGACCTCTGGGTGAGGATGAACCACTAACCTCTGGTATGATCACAAGCGTTCCTAGAATACTTCACTGGATTGTCTCGCACATTTTGCGTCCAAAGGCTTATGGTCATTCTAGGCTGGATAGATCAGATATTCATCTTGTGTATCTTCTTCACAATAAGGTTTCATTAAATTGGCCAAACTATTTTGTGAAACGCATGTTTCTTATGCGTAACAGTGCGAAGAACATTACACTTGGATATGCTGCCCAGATAATGAGAATCATCAAATACTGGAATATAACCATACCCTTAGTACCACTCATATCTCCCCCGTATGCTCAAGAGTTCAACACGGCCACTTTATCTCATATGGGATACCGGTGGGATAAGGAGCGTCAATGTTTTTATTTTCTGGAACGAGGCTCTAAAACAAGGGTGTATAATTTTGATGTCCCTTGTGAACAAGTGTTTGTGAATGAAGATCAAATGGATGAAGAAATGAATGATGCCAATGAAGAAAATCAGGCTGAAGAAAATGCTAATGTTGGCTGGGGTGATTGGGTGCCACAAAGGTGGTCTCCAACAAATTATGAACCAGGTCCACGTGTTCCTCCGTTCTCTGGTGCTGCCTCCTCTTCAACTGCTCCTGAGTACTTGACTCAAATGTTTCAGCAAATGGAGCTTGCTAATCAAGCCCATCATGAACAGGCGCTTGCTTGGCATAATCAGCAAAATGAGTGGCATAAGGAGCATCGTGAGTGGCATGATGAACACACACGGATGTATCATAATCAGCATGCTTGGCACACGGACTTGGTTAAATGGCATCAAGTCTTTTACAATGAAATGTCTGGTTTTATGGACGATTGCCGTGCAAATCCTGGTATCATGGACAGATTCAGAAGTGTTGAAGTTCAGAACCGGTTCCGACGATACAGTTTCATGGGCCATAATCCTGATGAGATGCCTCCTCCGCCGCCTCCACCAAGCTTCAGAGATCCTGACAGAGATGATGAGGAGTCCTGTGGAGGCCATAACCCATTTTAAGCTAGCATCATGTCATTGCATTACATTTCATTTCATCATCATGTTGCTTCTGTTTCCTTGTTAAAGTATTCAAACTTCATATGTCTTGGTTCTGCTTATGTACTTTCTTCACAATTAAATGCTTATTTTTTTAGTTCTGTTTACTTGTGTTAGTTTTGCCCTTTACTGTTCATTCTTTGTGAATGATTCTTATATGTTAAGCCTCTTTCTTGGTGATTGTGTGCTTCTATATCAATATTGCTGTCTATTGTTACACCAATTTTGCTGTATTGCTTTGGGACTGTATGTTTCTTCTTTTTGATGTTGACAAAGGGGGAGAAGAAAGACAACAAGATGTTGACAGCATGCACAAACTCAGGGGGAGTGTTCTATCACACATCTTGCAAATTTGCCATCATCAAAAAGGGGGAGTTTGTGAGCAAGCCTTTAAGTTTTTGTATGATAGCAAATTATGTTATAAATGCAAATTGTGTGATATGCATGGTTAGTTGGTATATACATATGATTTCATACCTATACTATGTTTAAAAGACAAGGCAAATTGATACATATCATCATTAAAATCATAAAACAATTTGCCTTATGTATGTATCGATACATGTATGCCTTGCATCGACACATTCCTTTGGTATACTCACAAAAACAATTTTGCTTCAGTATGTATCGATTCATACGACACTTGTATCGATACATGCTCCTTTGAAATTGGGCTATGTATCGATTCATACGACACTTGTATCGACACATGCTCCTTTGTAAATGGGCTATGTATCGACTCATACGCATCATGTATCGATGCATGATTTACTTCACATTCTGGAATTTAAAAGTTACAGTATGCATCGATGCATACAACCATGTGTCGACTCATGTATGCATTATACTCACTATGCATCGACGCATACGACTCTTGTATCGATACATAAAGTTGTTTGTTGCTTTTAACGTTTTCTGTTTTCATATATAAGTGTCATGACAGTTCAGTTTTAGAACAAGAATTCGCAAGTGTGAAAATTGAGCAATCAAAGCAAAAGGCAAGTTTGGTGTGCATCAATTGTGAGCAGCTTTAGAGACCTGAAAGATACTTTGTCTTCATCATCTTCTCAATCTCTTTAATTCAAGAACATCAAAACATAATCATTTTTGTACTTTGGATTAAAGGATCTTCGAGATAACGTTTAGTGGTACGATCAAGGATCTAGCTGAGTTGAAGATTCAAATGGGGTTTCGAGGAAAAACCATCTGGTTTGTCCTTCAAGAACGAGTGTGTTCTTGAGGGTTTGTTAGTCACGATTGCAGAACATATTCAGCCGCAGCGTAGGAGTTTGGAAATTTGGATATTTCGCAAACAGGTCGTGGAACCGGTGAATTGTTTGCATTTCTTGCAGGGTAAATTCTTGATCAAGCTCAGATCAAGTGAAGGTTCATACAATAGGAAGATCTTGGGGTTTAGATTTCTGGATTTGTATTGTAACCTTGTAAACAACGAATTCAGCATTATTGATATAACAGGTCTCAATTTCAGTTTTGAAATTGAGAGGGAGATGTACCCACCCGCGAGGACGAAAGTGGGGAACTTTCTTACCAAATCTCTGCGTATCGTATTCTATCTTTATCTCTTTACGTTTTCAACAATTTTGTGATTCGTTTGGTGTGTTGTGTATTAAAGTTTCAAGATACAATAGTGGTACGAAAACCTTTGTCAAAATCACCATTATTGTTAATCGTTGAATGCATACACGCCAAGTGTTTGACAAAATTGTTTGCTGTGTTTTTGTTCATTGGAAATAGCCTTTGTATGATAAGTGCATTTGAGTTGATTCTAATCTGGTGTTAATAAATCTTTGTCATCCTAATAAATCCAACATAAACTCGTGTGTCCGGTTTTCTAGTAGCTGGTCCAGAATAGACGGAAGTCGATTCGGGATCATAATTTTCCGCTAACTTTGATTTACTTTTAAATCCTTGAATTCCAAGGAGGTGATCTATTCACCCCCCCCCCCCCCCCCTCTCGATCACTAGCCACACCGTCTAACACAACAAAGAATCATATTTTTGGTCTTTTCATTTTATCATGTTTTTGTTCTTTTTAATAATATGAGACAAATGAAATAAAGAGAAATAAGATGACATAAAGTAAATGATACATGAGTTATATGAATGATGATGAGAATAAAATCAAAGGAGAGAAAAAACAAAGCAAAACCACATCGATACAATGGTCTCATCTATTATCAAGAGATTCAAATTATGATCAACCAAGGGAAACCTATCAATACCTCAAAGTGTCAAGAATGATTCAATGATCATTCATCAACATGTTTGTAGTGTTGAAGGTTCAATCAACCTAGGGATCATTACTAAATGATGTTTAAAGATTTCATCAACAAAACGGTATCAAAAAGGAAAAAAAATCAAAAGTAAGCAACAAATAACAAAATGAATCAAAAAAAGATTGTAACAACGATTTTAAAGGAAATTAAAGAAAAGAAAAGAATCAAAAGGATAAAAAAAACAATTAATCACATAATAGAAAAATAATTGCAAAAGGGAAATTAAAACGAAAATCAAAGATCAAGAAATTAAAAGAAAATAAGAGAAAATAAGAAAGATGACAACATCCTTGGAAAGAAAATTAAAACAAAAATTATTTGCAAGTAGAAATATTTAGAAACTAAAAAAAAGCAAGGAAAAGGGGTGTGAGTCTGATCCAATGGGTGCCAATTGTCATACCCCAAATTTTGACCACTAAGATTTCCCATCATTGTGCAAATCATCAGCACAATATGGATGTACCTTTGTACCTCATTAGTCTCCCCAAAGGTGGGTGAGCATTCACTACAAACAGGATTTAGGGTTTCAAGCCCTCGCAGAGCTCTTAGACAAAGGATCAATCAAGGAATGACATAATCTTCAACTTGTCTAGCCTCTCAAATATCCACAATGGATCAAGAGGACTCCTACTTCAAGGATTAAGCACAAGGTTGCTCCCTTCTAGGTGGATCAAGCCTCAGGATCGCCAGTGTCACCAAATTAGGGTTTGGTCGACTAGGGCCTCCAGATGGAAATTTTCCTCTGGGCATGAGCCAATGCTTCAAAGCATAACCTAAGATGCTCCATGGAACATCATAAACCCCATCATCAAGTCAATTTAGCCTCAGGGGATGCATACATCAAAAATCAAGAATTAGGGTTTCTTGACCTAATTCACCCCTAAGTTGACTTTTGGGACAAATCATGAGCCAAGACCTCAAGACATGATTTGAGGGTCTCCAACATACCATGTTGATCCATTTGCAACAATGGATTGACCCAAGAAGCTTGAACAACAAGTTTCAATTTCATCTAAACCACAGTTAGGGTTTCGCGAGAAAAGTCAACTGTAGCTTTGACTTTTAACCAGGACATGCTCCCAAGCCGTGGGACACGATTAAATACACCCTATAACACCCATGGAACATGTCCATCAATTTTGATTTAGGTCAAGGACATGATTTCCTAAAGGATCGCACAGTTTGGAATTCATCTGATAAAAAGTCAACTGTGCACAAAATTCAAACTTTGACTTTTTGAGATTTTTCATAAAAATGGTTTTTTAACCCTAAAATGATGTTAATGTGTGATTGGAATCATCATTCATCAAGAAAAATAAAGAAAGTGGGATAACTTGTAAAAGGGGTAACCATAAAAACTTAGAAATTTTTCTAAGTTATGAAAAAAAGTGGCAAGGGTACCAACTTTGGAGGATCATAACTCCTAAACCACAAAACCATTTTCCCCCATCCAAAGCTTGATTTGTAGCCCTCATGGCCCTCTACAAAAACTTCAACTAGACCTAAGTCCAATTCATTAAGGATTTTGAGTTATGCTTGGATCAAAATGGCTAAAAACCTAAAATTGACATTTTTCAGCACTTAGCCAAAAATTTGCCTTGTAATTTCAGCACAATGTCCCAACTTCAAGGCTGTTTTTCTCCATGATCCAAGTTGAACCAGGTCTAGGGCCAAACATCAAAGTTGAAGTACGTCATCTAAGCTTTCTGAAAAGTCCTAGAACGTCCATGTAGCATACTCGAGTAGGGAGTTATGGATCTTACAAAAGGGCTTGCTGAAGCTGAATTTTTCAGGGGCAGATTTGCACATTTTGTGTGCCACACGAATTTTCAAGCCTTGTCATCAGTTTGGACACATCTAAGGATCAAATCCAAGTGGGATGATCTGATCCATGAACCTCCCAAGTCCAAGGAACAAAGAAAAGCATGCCAAAGCCTAGAAATCCCTAAAAGAGGAACAAAACTCCAATTTTGGTTTGGAGCATTTAATGGATGCTTAGAGGTGGCATGGACTGAGCCATTCTCATCTGAAATCAGTCAAGACTTATCCAACAACTAGGGAACCAAAGCTCTGAGCCCTAACCTCTAGTCAATGGCTAGAGGAGACTTGCATTTCCATTGGCCAACATTAGCCAAACCTCTGTTGCAGCCATCACTCACTGTGGATCCCAAAACAAACTTGCTCTACTATAAATAGAGCTCATTTGTATTCAGTTTGAGTACACCAAAGCCATCAAACAGATGCTTTCCTCAAATTCTCTCTTTCACTCCAAAATGCCTTCTTTAGTAAGGAAATTCTGAGTTTTTGAGCTAGAGAGCAATTCCACTCAAACTAATCACACACATACCTCATATATATCATATGTAAGCTGTGCAAACCATCAAAAGTGACCTGTAATCACAACATCACAAAGTCACCTCTCAAAACCTCAAAATGGCACTTTTTTGCATTTTTCAAGCCATGTCTTGATTCAGTCACTTTCCAAGCCAGATAAAACCTCAAACACACTCAAAATATCATCCTTGAACTATCCCAAATGGTGCCACACATCTGGAACACCATTTGAGAGAGTTGGCATTTTGGCCGTTTTTGACCATTTTGCGAGAAAGTGCACAAACTTGCTCCAGAGGTTTCCAGCCGATTCCAACCATCCTAAAAGCTTCTAAGGGGTCATTTGAGGTTGTCCAAAACATCAAATCATTTCTGGAACAAAGCACTTGGTAGGTTGCCCAAAATCTCCAAAAAAGAGGTAAAATCCACAACTTTAATTCTTTGAATCATGCTTTCCTTTGTAGTACACATACATGCATCATATTGAACAATTCTTGAGGCAAAAATGTAGTCCTTAATGTGTATGTTGTGATCCTCCCACTGTTTGCATTTTGACATGTTTTTATGTGGAATTTTGGTTATTTCAAAACCATGTACAGTTCTTTTTTTTTCATTGGTGTGTTTTATACATTAAGTTTTAGTTTGCATGAGTAACACCATTGGATTCCTTGCGAAAAATCGGGCAAGATAGGTTTTTACAGATTTCAATTCCAATGAAAATTGAGAGAGTTACGCGCGTTGGAAATTTTACGCGAAACGACGTCGAATTAACGATAGCGGTTCTGGTTTTTTTGCTTTGTGTGTTCTGTACAGTGAGTTTCCGAGTGCGTGAATAATACCATTGGATTCCTTGAGAAAAATCGGTCAAGATAGGTTTTTACGGATTTCAATTCCGATGAAAATTGAGAGAGTTACGCGCGTTGGAAATTTTACGCGAAACGGCGTCGAAAACAACGTGCAGTTTTGGTTTTTTAATTTCTGCATTTTGTATGTCGATTTTCCGTGTGCGTGAGTAATACCATTGGATTCCTTGTGAAAAATCGGTCAAGATAGGCTCTTGCGGATCTTGATTCGGTTAAAAATCGAGAGAGTTACGCGTTTTGGAAATTCGACGCGGAACGATGTTTTTACAACGTAGCAGCTCTGTTTTTTTTATCGGTGCGTTTTATATGTTGAGTTTTAGCGTGCATGTGCGATACCATTGGATTCCTTACGAAAAATTGGCCAGGATAGGCTCTTGCGGATCTTGATTCGGTTAAAAATCGAGAGAGTTACGCGTGGCAGAAGTTTGGCGCGGAATGATGTTTTTAAACGATAGCAGTTTTTGTTTTTTAATTTCTGCGTTTTGTGTGTTGATTTTTCGTATGCGTGAATAATACCATTGGATTCCTTGCGAAAAATCGGTCAGGATAGGCTCTTGCGGATCTTGATTCGGTTAAAAATCGAGAGTTACGCGTGTTGGAAATTCGACGCGGAACGATGTTTTCAAAACGATAGCAGTTTTTTCTGCGTTTTGTACGTCGATTTTCCGTGTGCGTGAGTAATACCATCGGATTCCTTGCAAAAAATTGGTCAGGATAGGCTCTTCCGGATCTTAATTCCGATAAAAATTGAGAGAGTTATGAGTGTTTGAAATTTGATAAAAACATGTTGAAAATTAAAGTTTCGGTACTCGTTTTTACCCCAAAAGAAATGTCGGAGATGATATTTTGATATCTTTCCTCTTTTTCTTACTTTTTATTTTCAAAACTCAACCAATTTTTTTTCACATAGCAAAAAATCATCATTTTTCAATTCATACCCCATAATATTTTAATCCATAAAAAATCACAAAAAAAAATATTATTTTTAATATATTTAAAAATAGTGTTTTATATTGTTTTAAATGCTTTTAAAATGATTTCTTTTTTTTTCTTGATTTTTAAAACCAAAATGATTTTAAATATTTATGTTGATAAAATATTTTTTTTCATAAACTTTAATCATTATTTAATGATTTTATTTGATATTTTTATCATTTTTTACTTAATTTTTCTTGGAAAAATGCCTAAAAAATGAAATTGGGGTTTTTTTTTATTTTCACCCTAACAAATCTTTCTTTAAACTCTTTGGGCCTCTATTAGAGTGTAAGACTCAATCCCCTTATAACCAAAACAATTTTGGGCCTCACTTATTGTATAAGTCCCTCTGCGTTAAAAGAAAACTTCGGCGCGATCGCCATTTTCAAACGAAAATCAACTGGGCTTCTCTTTGAGCTGTAAGTCCCATTTATTTTCATTTTTAAACACTTGGGCCTCTAATAGAGTGTAAGATCCAACCCTTTTTTAACAAAACATTTTTGGGCCTCAGCTATTGTATAAGTCCCGATACGTTAAATCTCGGCGCGATCGCCATTTTCAAACTGAAAATATTTTGGGCCTCTCCCTGAGTTGTAAGCCCCATCTTTTGTACAAAAATACACTTTGGGCCTCTAATAGAGTGTAAGACCCAACCCCTCTTTTTTATATTTTCTCATTTTTCATATTGTTTTTTAATGATTTGGAAAATTAATAACTCTCTCAATTTTGATTATTTTTTATTGGTTCTTTTTCTGAAAAATCACAAAAATAGTAAAATATTTTATTCTACAAAAAAATCAAATTTATATTATTTATTTAATATAGTTGGTATTTTTGTGAATAAATTCGTTTTTAATTGTTTTTAAGCATTTTAAAAGTGAATATTCATCTTGAAAATAAAGACTATGGGCCTCCCCTCGTGTTGTAAGCCCCATTTCTTTTCTTTAAACTCTTTGGGCCTCTAATAGAGTGTAAGACCCAATCCCTTTGTAAATGCCAAAATTTTGGGCCTCAATCACTTGTATAAGTCCCACGGTGTTTACAAAACCTCGGCGCGACCGTCGCCTTTTTTTTTCAAAATTAACCATTGGGCCTACCCTCGAGTAGTAAGACCCATTTCTTTTCTTAAAACTCACTTGGGCCTCTAATAGAGTGTAAGACCCATCCCTTTGTACATAAAACTTTTCTTGGGCCTCAGTCACTTGTATAAGTCCCTATGTACAAATTCAACAGTACGCTCACTGATAAAACCCTGGGCCTCTCCTTGAGCTGTAAGCCCCAAATCTTTCTTTTTCAAAGCACTTTCTCCTTTGATTTTGAATATACTGTTGTTTTCAATATTTCTTTGTTGAACAACTAACCAAACAGCATGGAAGCTCTACAACCGAGTAAGTGTTTACCCGCTTTCATATGTATATAACTGTATTGTGGGGCTGTTTCACTGTAAGTCTCCTTTCACAAACTCATATATATATAACTGTATTGTGGGGCTGTTTCGCTGTAAGTCTTCTTTCATAAACTCATATCAACTGTGTAATAATAGTATAGATATTTAGAGTTTCCCCGGCAACTACGTCTAGAACTAGGTGACGCCGTTTCGTTTATTCATAGAAATAGACACCTAGATCCCCAAATAGGATCACCAGATACAGTCTTCTCTTCGGCTGTCCTCATTAGGAATTGTCAAGAAAGTCTACTCCCAAAGATGAATGTCTTCTCCGTGAATGGCATCTTTGAGTTTCTTCCAAATTCTCGAACTTTCTTGACTTGATATATTCCTTGTGAATAGCTTGCCTTGAATTTCTCGGGGTTTGGGGACCCACGGGCTTCTTAAAAGCATCGGCCTCCTCTTGGGCATCGTACAAGGTCCCACAGGCTTCCTAAAAGCAACCCCGCCTCCTCTTGGGCTTCGTACAAGGACCCTATGGCTTCTTAGAAGTATTCACAGCCTCCTCTTAGGCTTCGTATAATAATCTCTTCCTCCGGGAATGATAGCCTCCTCTTGGGCTTAGTACAAGGACCCGTCGGCTTCTTAAAAGCTTCCAACCTCCTCTAGGGCTTCGTACAAATTGTCCCAACGACCTCCTAGAGGTATAGGAACAGAACCTAGTCATCTTCATAGAACAGTCCTTTCATAGAGTCTACTACTGTTTCTCAAAGCATAGTACAAAAGATAAAACTCTAGACACGGACAGTCTAACTTCCTTGAGTCTCAAAGACATTCTCAAGTTACCCCTTCGTTAAATAGGAAGGAAACCCACAGACTCGGACAATTTCAATACCCTTTGGATTTCCCGTTTCCTCAAAGAGAAAGAAATATCCCTGATCCTCAAATCAAATCCCTGAGTACAGTTTTGCTCATATAAGAACTGATTTTCTCTTTTAAAATCAGTATATTGGATCTGTCACTCAACTGAAACAGTTACAATAGCCTCCTCTTGGGCTTTGTACAATGATTCTCCCCAGCGGAGTCAAACAACGTTTAGCCTCTCTCTCGGGCTTTGTACGAGACACATAACAGACTCCCTCGTTGAGTCAATCACCCCTTTCGCCTCCATCTCGGGCTTCGTACGAGATACAAATACTCTCTTGTTGAGTCAAACCTTTAGCCTCCATCTCGGGCTTCGTACGAGATACAAAGACTCTCTTGTTGAGTCAAACCTCTAGCCTCCATCTCGGGCTTCGTACGAGATACAAAAACACTCTCTTGTTGAGTATAAAAGATTCTCCTGTTGAGTCAACCCTTTTAGCCTCTCTCTCGGGCTTCATACGAGACACATAAAAACTCCCTCTTGTTGGGCCAATAGCCTCCTCTTAGGCTTTGTATAAGAAAACCACTGGTTGATCCAATCAACCTTTTAGCATCAAAGTTGTGCCTTGTTCACAGTATACAACCATCAACAACTCCTTTCCCTTCATCTAATCGCTGTAAGCGGCAAGCCTCTGGATCATCTACATCCATGCCACTGTCCCTCTTTTAGCATGAGAAATTCCTAAGGAAAGATATCATTGCTCTACACTGAGTTAAAGTCTTCTCCTTTAGGTTAAAATCCCCTATAAAGGAAATTATGGCATTGCTAGGATCCGCGTATCCCGGTTAAAGTAATTCTCCTTTATAACCAGTCACCCAATAGTTGTGACAGACAAACCCTTCTTTAGAGATGACAAATTCTCTCTAAAGTCGAGGTCCTTCAGCTTCACGTCTTGGGCTTTGAACAAGACACAAATAGACTTTTCAGCTTCACGTTTTGGGCTTTGAACAAGACACAAATAGACTTTTCAGCTTCACATCTTGGGCTTTGAACAAGATACAAACCACATTTCGCTTCACGTCTTGGGCTTTAAACAAGACACCAAAAACACCCATTTCCTCCCATAGAATAGGAGGAACTACGAACGCTCTGATTTCCCTGTTTTGGATAAACGGGAATACGTAGGCATAAGATCGAAAGAAAAGATCTTAGCGAGCACACTAAACAAAAAACCTAAATCCCATATCTCCATCAATCAAAAGCAGTAATTCAAAAGCATCAGTCCTAACATCCTAACCCTTGTTCCCCGCTAGAAAATCCTAGAAAGAAAGAAAACCGTATTGGCGAAAATACAAATAACCAGTACAAAGGCCCCCCCACATTGATAGCATCCGTAACCTAACAGACCGCTGTTTAAACTCAGTATGCAAGCAGGGTTAATTGGAGACATCTATTTCCCTTCCTTCATTAGCTCACAATAGGATAAAAAATGAATCGACCTGTAGTTTAAGCTCAACCGCAGAGAGCGACCAGCGCTTAAGAACAGCGTCCAAAATCGCTCGCTACAGAAAAATGGCGTCCACCGTGGGGCAAAAATTCTGATTTCCTTTTTCTTCACTTATGTGAAAACCACAGATTGGGGCTTCCGCCGGGGAACCCATTTCTGTCAGGAACTTAGGATTCATAGCTTTAAAGGTCTAGGATGTTTAGGACAAATATATATATATATATTGCTTTTCCTAATTGCTATACGTGTTTATTTTTCTGCTAATGGGAATGCGGGTGATGCCGTATGTGGAAAGATTGAGTATACACTTAAGATAAGTGATGGCGACGGGGTCGACCATCAACCTCAGTGGAGGCTGACCAACGCAACCCATTCACTCTTCTAGCCAATGGGCCGGTTGTTAAGTCTGAGAAGCTGAGGAGCCAAACCCTTTCGTAGTGCGGAAACTATCGGAAATAGTTGTTACGCGATACTATCCTCATTTAAGGCTGGTGATCTATTCTCGGTGAATGGCACTTACTCTAAGATTGCTCTACAACTCGCTGGCGATCCGCTTGTTGTTTTGCTTTCCAGGGAGGAGCTGATGATAATGAGTACAGGTACAAAAATCACCCTAGTATAAACCTTTGGGGATGGGTAGAGCCTTGACTTCATGACAACGACCCTTTGACCCCATGTTTTTTCTATGTTTTTGTGTGCTGCATTCATGTATTCATTTAAAAAACACTAAAACATTCAAAAAACTTCTCTTCTAGTCTCTCTGTTTTTCAAATTAAACTAAGACTGTGATTGCAAATACCGAAGAAGAGGATTGCGCTAATGGATTTCGGTAGAAGGAGAACTCATACGTACCCCTTCAAGGATTCCAAAACTAGGGGATTTGAGAAGGTTAGCAAGGATGATCACTAGCCCTGAGGCTTTCAGAGCCAAGCACGGAGGTCTGCTACCACTGTTAAGAGTCCATGTGATTGAGGGAATCATGGATGTGCTCATTCAATTCTACGATCCGGTTTATCACTGTTTCACATTCCCGGATTACCAGCTATCACCAATGCTGGAGGAGTATTCTCATCTGATTGATCTACACATTACGGATCGAGCTCCATTTTCTGGACTGGAAGAAATTCCAAAGAATCAGACAATTGCAAGAGCAATTCATTTGGACGAGTCTGAGGTCAGGACTCACATGACCACTAAGGGTGGCATCCAAGGTTTGCCAGCCCAGTTCTTGACAAAGAAAGCCCTGTACTTCGCCGGTATCGGGAATGTGACTGCTTTTGAAAGTATCTTTGTCTTACTCACCTACGGGTTATTTTTGTTCCTCAACATTAATAATTTCGTTGATATTAACGCCATTAAGGTTTTTCTCATTGGAAACCCTGTGCCGACTTTGCTCGCAGATGCGTATCATTCTGTACACTTGGGAAATTTGTACAGTGGAGGGGAAATCACATGCTGTGTACCTCTGCTTTATAAATGGTTTATCTCCCACTTGCCCAAGTCTGCTGCTTTTTGGGATTGTAAGAGTGCCTTACATTGGTCTCAGAAAATCATGTCTCTTACCAACTCTGATATAGATTGGTGCAATAGGATTTATGAGGGAATCAGGATCATTGACCGTTGTGGAAACTTCCCCAACGTACCCCTCATAGGAACTAAAGGAGGAATCAACTACCATCTGGTATTGGTTCGTCGTCAATTTGGATACCCGATGAGACACATCCCACTGGGTGTTCATCTGGAAGGTCTTTTCTTCAAGGAAGGAGAAAGTGACAGAGCACTAAAGGTGGAAATAGTGCACGCTTGGAAGCATGTTCATAAGAAAGGACAGGAGTCTCTAGGAAAACCAAATTGTGTCTCAGTGGAGCCTTATCTCCACTGGGTACAAACTAGAGCTCTCAAGCTAAAGATGTCTTATCCTCGTTACGGAATTCTTCCGCCGAGGGAATCTGTCATCTACTTCATGACGGAAACTGAAAAGCTTCAGGTTACTCTCAACAAAGTTCAACGGGAGAGAAGGTCTTGAAGAACAAGTACCGCACCCTCGACATAGAGTGCATCAAAATACAACAATTACTGAAAGAAAAAGATGCTCTGATTGAAATTTTGGAGCAGCATGCTTTAGAGAATCAAGATGACCAAAGGAATTTGCTCGCTCCTTTCACCTGGCAAAGGAATGACAACCCGACAACGGCCCAAGAGCCCCGGTCAAAGAAAAGGAAGATACCAGAATCAGCGCCCGATTTCTCTTCAGAGAGGACTCGGGACCCATTAGCTTAGGTTTCTGTTTCTGCACCTTGTAATCTACTGTATTTCCATTGCTGTAATCCTTTGAATTCAATAAAAAGGGGTTTCCCCACCATTTGATATTTGCAATCTAATTGTCGAAGTTTATTTTGATTAAACCAAAAAAACAATTAATATAATCATTGCATTCATCATTCTCACGTCACGTATTCTTCTTATCTACGAATCTCACGTTTGTGTCTCGGTTCTAGAGTCAAACTGTCTCATTCGTATAATACTCGGGCCAATCGTCAGAAAAAGATGGATGAACTTGAGGAAGAAAACAGAGAGTTGAAAGAAGAGATCGACGCTCTGAGAGAGGATATGAGAAAGCTTCGTAACGACATGCAAGCCATGGCAGAAGCTCAGCTACAACGAACTGTGATCTCAGAGATCACCTCAATGCCCATAGTGGAGAAGAATGATCCTAGGTATCAGATGCCGAAAGATTGTCCCTGGGGCATGCCTGTCAACTATATCCCGGGAGGATATGTTCCGCCAATCACTGAAGATCAGGGAATTGCAACAGAATCCGCTGGGCCTGAAGGTTACAAACTTCGGGAAAGCGAAGATGCCAGGGGCATACTGAAGACTCCTGAGGTTACAAACTTCGGGAAATGCCAAGATTCACTACCGTAGTCACGGTACCACCCCCTGTGGTGCACACTATCCCGGAAGGACAGATTCCACCAATACCTGCTGGTAAAAAGGAAACTATGTTTGACCGAATGGATGAATTCCAGGAGCAGTTCCTGGAAATGCAGAAGGAGCTGCATGCCATTCGCGGTCAGGATCTATTCGGAAAGGACGCCGTAGACCTCTGCTTGGTCCCCAATGTGAAAGTCCCGCACAAATTTCAAGTGCCCGACTTTGAAAAATACAAGGGTAACTCTTGCCCTCAAAGCCATCTAGTGATGTACGCTCGGCGGAAGTCAGCTCAGATAGAGAATCAGGACCTGCTGATTCACTACTTCCAGGATAGTTTAACCGGTGCCGCACTCAAATGGTACATGGGTTTAAACCGTGCTACGATCAGCACTTTCAGAGATCTTGGCACTGCCTTCGTCCAACAATACAAATACAATTTGGACATGGCACCCGACAGAGATCAACTCAGATCAATGTCGCAAAAGGACAAGGAAACCTTTAAGGAGTATGCTCAAAGGTGGCGTGAAATTGCCGCTCAAATTTGTCCACCTCTTGAGGAAAAAGAGATGACAAAGATCTTCTTAAAGACCTTAAGCTCGTTTTACTATGACCGAATGGTTGCCAGTGCGCCCAGTGATTTCACCGAAATGGTCGGCATGGGTGTACGTCTTGAGGAAGCCGTCCGAGAAGGACGTTTGGTAAAAGACACTGGATCGACGAGCGGTACTAAAAAATACGGTAGTGCTCTCCCTAAGAAAAAAGAGCAAGATATTGGGAATATCTCTCTCGGAAAGCAAAGGCGTCGATATCAGCCGGTAGCAACTGTAACTCCTGCGATCAGCCCTGCGCCTATTTCTACGTATCAACCTCAGGTTGCGCAGTGCCAACCTGATCAGCAAAGGACACAACAGCCTCTTCAGCAGGCTCGTCCTCCATACAATAACAACCGTACAACACGACCATCAGGGTTTGATCCTATACCCATGTTGTACGCAAAATTATTTCCGTTACTACTGGCTAAGGGGCACATCCATACTAAGTTTCCTCTTACAGTATCAGAAAATCCGCCTTTTTGGTTTAAGGTTGATCAGACATGCCCTTATCATCAAGGAGGATCAGGGCATAACATAGAGAATTATCTCAATTTCAAGTCCGACGTGCAAAAACTTTTTAGGAGCGGGGTCTTATCTTTCAAAGATACGAATCCCAACGTTCTCACGAACCCGCTGCCTCAACATGAGAAAGCTGCAGCCAATCTGATTGAGAAAGAGACTAACAATGTCTATCAAATTCACGATGTACTCTTGTTAAAGACCAATCTGGTCAAGATGCATTGTAGACAGAGTGGATATGGCCATGTGCCACCTCATAACTATCACCAGTGTGATATCTGCTCTAGAGACAACCAAGGATGTTCTGTGGTGCAAGCAGCTCTACAGGAACAAATGGATCTCGGATGGATCCAAGAGCACCGAGTTCGTGGAGTTAACATGGTCTACACGAATTCCAACGTCATTCAGAACCACGACATCTGTGCAATGAATGTCAACTTGGTGGCGATACACTCAAGGCAAAACCCATATCATAATCTGCCACGACACGATTACAGTTCCTGTCTGACTTGCTCGGTAAACAAACAGGGATGCTCTTTCATACAAGAGGCCCTCCAGCGTCAGATGGATCTTGGATGGATCCAAGACTACCATGATAGGAACCCTTATCAAATCAATATGGTTTAAATCTTTGATATTCGCATGATGAATACCAACCTGGTAGAGTTACATGCTGAGCAGGTCCGACTCAGATTTTTAATATCACACGACTATCAAAGCTGTAAAGCAGGTTGTGAAAATGATCGAGGTTGTACCCTTGTCCAGGAGGCACTTCAACACTTATTAAATCATTGGTGGATGCCAATCTACATGGATGAAGATACTCAGCAGATTAGTATCAATAACAGGAATCCTACTCGTCGTCAAAGTCAGGATGTCCGATCTGTGGAAGCTAACCTAGTGAGGTTACATTGTATTCAAAGTGGACGTGGCCAGGTGCCACCACACAATTACGATCATTGTAGCGTCTGTTCGGAAAGTAACCAAGGGTGTTACCTTGTGAGAGCAGCTCTTCAGGGTCAGGTGGATCGTGGAGAGATTCGCCCATATCCGGGTTCTGGACCCATCAACTGGACGCTGAACTACCTTACTGATCAAGTTGAGGATGTTGTCACAATCTCTGGTCGTCACCATACCAGGGATATTTTTGCCATCATCCCTCTACTTGATGAATCTAAAGTTCCCAACCGGGAACGGATCGAGATTACTTACGATGGTCAGAAAAATAAGAAGGTTCCCATAGTCATCTATCTACCGGGACCACTACCGTATGAATCAACTAAGGCTATCCCTTACAAATACGGTGCAACAATAGTCGAGAATGGAAAGGAAATTCCATTACCCTCCGTTGTGAACATTGCAGACATCAGTCGAGTAACACGGAGTGGTAGAATCTTCAACCAAGGGGTTGGGGAAGTTAACAAAGAAAAAGAACTTCAGACAGAAGCTCCCGATCCACCAATCGGTCAATCCAGTAATCTCGACCTTTCAAAAAACAATAATGAGATGCTGAAGCTCATCCAAAGGAGTGAATACAACATTGTTGATCAACTGTTACAAACTCCTTCAAAGATCTCGGTATTATCACTGTTACTCAGTTCAGAAGCCCACAGGGAGGCTCTACAGAAAGTCTTGGAGCAAGCCTTTGTGGAACAGGATGTAACAATCAGACAGTTTGATAGTATTGTCTCTAACATCACTTCCTGCAACAATTTGGGATTTAGTGATGAGGAATTACCCGAAGAGGGTCGCCGTCATAACATGGCGCTCAATATTACAGTTAATTGCCAGGACGATACTTTAGCCAGCGTACTGGTAGACACAGGGTCAACCCTGAATGTTATGCCGAAGTCCACTTTGACGCAATTATCATTCAAGGGCCCTCCGATGAGAGTCAGTGAGGTCGTCGTCAAAACATTCGACGGATCCAGAAAAACAGTTATCGACGAAGTTGATCTTCCCATAACTATCGGTCCTCACACTTTCCAAGTCACTTTCCAGGTCATGGACATCCGGGCAACATACAGTTGTTTATTAGGAAGACCTTGGATACACCAGGCTGGAGCGGTTACTTCAACCCTCCACCAAAAGCTAAAGTTCGTCAAGAACGATCAACTTGTCACAGTCTATGGAGAACAAGCCTTGCTTGTAAGCAACTTATCATCATCTACTGGTATAGAACCCGAGGAGGTTATTGGAACGCAGTTCCAAGCACTGTCGATGAACAAAGACAATCATTTCAAAGGAGGAACCTCGATTTCCTCATACAACGATGCTATCAAAGCAGTCGAGAGTACCGATACGACAGGATGGGGACAACTTATCATTCCTATTGACAATAAAACAAAGAAGGGTCTTGGTTTTTCTGCAACCTGTACCCAGACAGCTGCCAGCGGCGAAAGTCTTCATCCCCTTCAAAACTTCTTCCACAGTGGAGGTTTTCTTCACCCAGTGTCTCAGACAGTTCATGCTATCAATGAGGAAGATCCCTCTGACACAGATGAAGAATGGAAGTCCTATCTTAACAAGGACAGTTATATGTCTCAGGAAGAGGTGCCTATGCCATTTTGCTATCCCGCACAGAGTCCGAGGTTTATACCAAGGTCAGATGTCGAAATGATATACGGGGATTGTGATCCGGAAGGATGTCGTGCTCCGCCAAATTCATTAGAGGAGGACACTCCGATGAAAGACAATTTTGACTACACCTACTATGGCCCAATGGATGGCCTGCCAATGTGGCAGCCTTACCCAGAAAACTTGGGGCAAGAAAGTCAGCCGAGTAATGAAACTCAGCTGAGCATCATTGAACAAAATACCTGTGTCCCCACCATGTCATGGGATCAACACTCAGGCCATTCAGAAACTACTCAACATGACGATGAATTTGCAACGTTTACAGGACTAGAATTCATCAACTATGCTTTCCCTGAGGTCAACGTCATCGAGAGAGATGACTCCTCCAGTTCCAAAGAAGTGTGGGACACCTTGGGACAACCGAGTGGAAAATTCGACTTTATGGTCAAGTACACCGCTCCCGAAAGCTCTCGTATCAGGCTCGAAGATATCCAGCCAACTGGATGGGGAGATACAGTTGAGAGCACGACTGCTATACAAAATACAACTGAGGAATTCTCCTACGACAACTCTGCCTGGGAGACAGATTCCAATGATCATACTCCACCAGAAATCAGCGTCATTTCTGAAGACAAATCAAGGAAGGTGCCAGACTTTGTGATTCACCGAGGAGTTCGCCGCCAGTGGGTCGCTATTGATGTTCCGAAGGTCGTTCATCAGTCAAAGTAATTGCCATCTTTAACCTTTCACCCTGCCCAGGTGAAACGGATGTTTTGATAGGGCTCGCTTTCAGTAAATATCCCTATTCGCTTTGCCCAAAGCGACGTAGTTTTGTTTTATAGGGATGTAGTTTCAAGGATCGACTTGTTCATTAATAAAATAACGCCGTTCTGTAATTTCCGCATTTATTGATGTTTTCTCTTTTTTATTTTTCAGAGAATGGTAATCCTTAAAAACATTTAAAAATAAAAACAAGCAGTAAAATAAATACACTGCACACACTTGCATTTTTTCTATCTCTTCTAAACACGAATCATCACGTAATGCAGATTGCTTGTTTTAAACCCCGTTGAAACATACGATCCGATGCCTTCTCCCAACTTTGAATTCTCTCTATTCGAGGCTGAAGAAGAAGTTGACAACGAAATTCCAGAAGAGATCTCCCGACTACTCAGACAAGAGGAAAGGTCCATTGAACCTCACAAAGAGCCGTTGGAAACGGTAAACGTGGGTTCGGAAAAAGAGAGAAAAGAAATCAGGATTGGGGCACTACTCAATCCAACTGTCAAAGAAAGTTTGATAAAGCTTCTCAAAGAATTCCCCGATGTATTCGCTTGGTCTTATCAGGATATGCCAGGGTTGGATACCAGCATCGTGGAACATCACTTACCGTTAAGATCGGAATGTCCGCCAGTAAAACAAAGGTTGAGACGGACTCACCCGGACATGGCTATCAAAATCAAAGAAGAAGTACAGAAATAGATTGACGCGGGTTTCCTCGCTACATCTGAATATCCTCAATGGTTGGCCAACATCGTACCCGTTCCCAAAAAGGACGGAAAGGTCAGAATGTGTGTTGATTACAGAGATCTAAACAAGGCAAGTCCAAAGGACGACTTTCCTTTACCACACACTGATATGCTGGTAGACAGTACAACAAAGTTCAAAGTTTTCTCCTTCATGGATGGATTCTCGGGCTATAATCAGATCAAAATGGCGCCGAAAGACATGGAGAAAACTTCGTTCATTACCCCATGGGGTACCTTTTGTTACAAGGTAATGCCGTTCGGTTTGAAGAATGTTGGGGCAACTTATCAAAGGGCCATGACTACTCTGTTTCATGACATGATACATAAAGAAATCGAGGTATATGTCGATGATATGATTGCTAAATTTAGAACAGAAGAGGAGCATGTGACCCACCTGTCAAAACTATTCGAGCGGTTGAGAAAGTACAAACTCCGCTTGAATCCCAACAAATGCACGTTCGGTGTCCGTTCAGGGAAACTACTAGGGTTCATCGTCAGCCAGAAAGGAATTGAGGTTGATCCTGACAAGGTCAAGGCCATTAAAGAAATGCCTTCTCCGAAAACTGAAAAACAAGTCAGAGGATTCTTGGGACGTTTGAACTACATCTCCAGATTTATATTCCTCATGACCGCCACTTGTGCGCCAATCTTCAAATTACTCAAAAAGAATCAGGACTGCGTTTGGACAGATGACTGCCAAACTGCCTTCGACAGTATCAAGGAATACCTGTTGAATCCGCCGATTCTATCACCTCCAGTGGAAGGAAGACCACTGATCATTTACCTCACAGTTCTGGAGGACTCAATGGGATGTGTACTTGGCCAACAAGACGAAACCAAAAGGAAAGAGTCTTCCATTTACTATCTAAGCAAGAAATTCACCGACTGCGAGACTCGGTACACGATGCTCGAGAAAATTTGTTGTGCTTTGGCTTGGGCAGCCAAACGTCTTCGCCAGTACATGATTCGTCATACTACTTGGTTGGTCTCCGAAATGGATCCAATCAAATACGTTTTCGAAAAGCCTGCTCTCACGGGAAGAATTGCCCGTTGGCAGATGCTGTTATCAGAATATGACATAGAGTACCACGCTCAGAAAGCCGTTAAAGGAAGTATTTTAGCCGATCATTTGGCTCATCAACCGATTGACGATCAAGAATCAATCGGGTTTGACTTCCCAGACGAAGATGTCATGTATCTAAAGATGAAAGACTGCGATGAACTGCTACCCAGTGAAGGGCCAGAACCAGGTTCCCAATGGGGACTTATCTTTGACGGAGCAGTTAATCATTATGGGAACGGAATTGGGGCAATCATTGTTACCCCTCAGGGTACCCACATTCCTTTCACCGCTCGACTTACGTTCAAGTGTACGAACAACGAGGCCGAATACGAAGCTTGTATCATGGGTCTTGAAGAAGCGATTGATTTAAGGATCAAAAACTTGGACATATACGGCGATTTAGCCTTGGTTATCAATCAGATAAAAGGAGATTGGAACACATACCAATCAGGACTGATTCCTTACAAGGACTATGGAAAAAGGTTGTTACCCTTCTTCAACAGAATCGAGTTTCATCACATCCCTCGTGATGAGAATCACATGGTTGACGCTTTAGCCACTCTCTCTTCCATGATTAGTGTAGGTCAATGGAATGACATACCTAAGATCGACATAATGCGCCTTGAACGGCCCGCTTACATCTTCGCGATTGAAGCATTCATAGATGACAAACCTTGGTATCACGATATCAAATGCTTCCTTCAGAAACAAGGATACCCACCTGGGGCATCTAGAAAAGACATAAAGACCCTCAGAAGACTAGCAGGAAACTTCTTCCTGAGCGGTGACACTCTCTATAAGAGAAATTTTGACATGGTCTTTCTCCGATGCGTAGACAGGCCAGAAGCAGACATGCTAATGAAAGAAATTCATGAAGGATCCTTTGGCACTCATGCCAACAGACACACAATGGCGAGAAAAATTCTGAGAGCAGGGTACTACTGGTTGACCATGGAATCCGACTGCTACAAGTACATGAGGAGGTGTCACAAATGTCAGATATACTCCGACAAAATTCATGTACCGCCATCACATCTCAAAGTTCTTTCTTCCCCGTGGCCTTTTTCCATATGGGGAATCGACATGATTGGCATGATTGAGCCCAAGGCTTCGAACGGACATCAGTTCATCCTGGTAGCCATTGACTATTTCACCAAGTGGGTCGAAGCAGCGTTATTCGCCAATGTAACCCGACAAGTGGTGGTTCGATTTATCAAAAACAATATCATCTGCTGTTATGGTGTTCCGAACCAGATCATTACTGATAATGGATCTAACTTGAACAATAAGATGATGAAAGAGTTGTGTGCAGAGTTCAGGATCGAACACCATAACTCATCTCCCTACCGACCCAAGATGAACAGAGCGGTAGAAGCGGCTAACAAGAACATCAAGAGGATCATTCAAAAGATGGTTGTAACCTATAAAGATTGGCACAAAATGCTACCCTTTGCTCTTCACGGTTATCTAACATCTGTCCGCACTTCAATAGGGGCAACCCCTTTCTCTCTAGTATATGGCATGGAGGCAGTTCTCCCCTTAGAAGTAGAGATCCCATCAATCCGGGTATTGATGGAAGCTAAGCTTTCAGAAGCTGAATGGTGTCAAAGCCGACACGACGAACTGAACCTGATCGAAGAGAAGCGAATCACGGCACTATGCCATGGTCAGTTGTATCAGCAAAGAATAAAGAGGGCGTTCGACAAAAATGTCCGACCTCGTGTTTTCAGAAAAGGAGACCTTGTGCTCAAGAAGATACAATCATTTCTCACTGACTCTCGGGGCAAATGGACCCCAAATTATGATGGCCCCTATGTGGTCACGAAAGCTTTCTCAGGCGGCGCCTTGAGACTTGCAACCATGGACGGAGAGGAATTTGCCTACCCCACGAATGTTGATGTAGTCAAGAAATACTTCGCCTAAACTAAAAAAAAAACGTCTCGGTGGATTGAAAACCCGAAAGGGCGGTCCAGGCAAAAGTTAGAGACATGAAAAAAATCATCCCGATGGATTGGAAACATCAAAGTACAATCCAGGCAAAAATTAGGGATAATGGCAAGTAACTATGTTCAACAGAGGCAAGTCCCTCAGCAGCAGTTACATCATCCATCGGAGGAAAACTCCAGTCAAGGTCATCTTCGACAGAAGCTCAGGATGTCCCGAATTCAAAGTTGGTAGAAGGATAGTGGTCGTTATGTTTCAACGTATCCCTTTTCCCTGTAAATTACCATTTTCAAACTTTGTAAATACTCTTTGGAATCACGCGTTTGGCTGATTTCCATCTTATCAATAAATTTTGAGCCTTTGTGCTTTTGTTTGTAATTCTTATTTGTTTTAGCTTTACAGAACGACGTTGTTAACATGATTAACGATTCTTGAAATGAAACAAAAAATGAATTTACTTGTTAAAACTTTTTCTGCTTTTTTAAAATAGAGATGGCAATTTCTTTTGACTGTTAAACATCAAAAGAACATCAATCGCGTCTCCAAAGGTGTTCGAACCTCAAAGTGCAGAGTCAAAGTACTCCTTCTGGACCAGTACGCCTGAATGAAGGATCAACAATGTCAGAGACCATGTTACATCTGAAATCTTCGGCCGAGTTCTCATCTCCTAAGCCTGACCAGCGTCGCCCCCAACAGGAACCGTTTCTCCTAAGCAAGGCAGAATTGCTATCTTGAACCAGCGATATTTCTACACGCCCCACTGTGGCCGAGTATCCAGTTGTGTTCATCCTTTAGTCTGTATGTTGCGTCAGTTTTGTCCGCATATACATACATACATCATGCATGATTGATTTGCATTCACATTCATATTGCATCACTATCACTCTAGTCGTTCTTATCCCCTAGTGATAAAAGTCCTCTCAATCGAGTTGTCAGACCTTTCCTCGTTAGGAAGTGAATCATCTAAGCAATCTCTCTCCCGTTTATCTCTGGATTAGAGATGGTCCTTGACCACTTTGATAACTTGAACCTCTGAGAAACAAGAAAACTTTCAACAACTATCACTCTTCGCCATTGAAGATGATATCCTTGCTTTCCCAGATTAAGGAAAATCCCCAGAGAAAGCCTCTTAATCAGAGATTCGGCGGTACGGCAGTTTTTCTCCGAAAAACCACTGATGAAAAGGTCATCGGCACCTCAAAATTGGATCCCATAATATGGCATTTCTCCGGAAAGATCCCAAGAAAAGTATGATGTAAGGCCCCAAACGAAAACAGTCTCTCAAGAGACTCGCTTTCCCCAGTAGAATCGACAAATGGCGTCTCCAAAGCAGAGAAGTTTGTGTACCTCTACAATTCAGACGAATGGGTTCCCCAGCAAGTCTGACATCAAAACTTTTTCCACTCAAATGGCATCTCCCCAGGAAAATTCGGCGAGAAGTTTGAAGGAAAACCGATACTAACAGCGTTCCTTGTCAAGAAAGTTTATTGATAAAAGAAACTGAGACCAGTTCCTTGGTAGGAAACCAGGATCGAGGGGAAGTTTATTTCAGCAACTAAGACCAGGTCCTTGGTAGGAAACCAGGATCGAGGGGAAGTTTATATCAGAAACTGAGACCAGATCCTTGGTAGGAAACCAGGATCGAGGGGAAGTTGACAAACGAAACTAAGACCAGTTCCTTGGTAGGAAACCAGGATCGAGGGGGAGTTTATTTTTAAAAAAAAACTGAGACCAGCTCCTTGGCTGAAGACCAGGATCGAGGGGAAGTTTACCTTTTCTAAGCATCATCGCTTAGCTAAAGAAGATGAATGCGTAAGCTACCATTCATAACCACCATCAAAATTTCGGGTATTCCGATATTTAATCCTCTTGCACCCCGAATGCCCGAATACCTTCGTCATTCACACCTTTGGGTCCAAGAAGATTAAATAGGGGCATCTGTCATACCCCAAATTTTGACCACTAAGATTTCCCATCATTGTGCAAATCATCAGCATAATATGGATGTACCTTTGTACCTCGTTAGTCTCCCCAAAGGTGGGTGAGCATTCACTACGAACAGGATTTAGGGTTTCAAGCCCTCGCAGAGCTCTTAGACAAAGGATCAATCAAGGAATGACATGATCTTCAACTTGTCTAGCCTCTTAAATATCCACAATGGATCAAGAGGACTCCCACTTCAAGGATTAAGCACAAGGCTGCTCCCTTCTAGGTGGATCAAGCCTCAGGATCGCCAGTGTCACCAAATTAGGGTTTGGTCGACTAGGGCCTCCAGATGGAAATTTTCCTCTGGGCATGAGCCAATGCTTCAAAGCATAACCTAAGATGCTCCATGGAACATCATAAACCCCATCATCAAGTCAATTTAGCCTCAGGAGATGCATACATCAAAAATCAATAATTAGGGTTTCTTGACCTAATTCACCCCTAAGTTGACTTTTGGGACAAATCATGAGCCAAGACCTCAAGACATGATTTGAGGGTCTCCAACATACCACGTTGATCCATTTGCAACAATGGATTGACCCAAGAAGCTTGAGCAACAAGTTTCAATTTCATCTAAACCACAGTTAGGGTTTCGCGAGAAAAGTCAACTGTAGCTTTGACTTTTGACCAGGACATGCTCCCAAGTCGTGGGACACGATTAAATACACCCTATAACACCCATGGAACATGTCCATCAATTTTGATTTAGGTCAAGGACATGATTTCCTAAAGGATCGCACAATTTGGAATTCATCTGATAAAAAGTCAACTGTGCACAAAAGTCAAACTTTGACTTTTTGAGATTTTTCATAGAAATGGTTTTTTAACCCTAAAATGATGTTAATGTGTGATTGGAATCATCATTCATCAAGAAAAAGCAAAGAAAGTGGGATAACTTGTAAAAGGGGTAACCATAAAAACTTAGAAATTTTTCTAAGTTATGAAAAAAAGTGGCAAGGGTACCAACTTTGGAGGATCATAACTCCTAAACCACAAAGCCATTTCCACCCATCCAAAGCTTGATTTGTAGCCTTCATGGCCCTCTACAAAAACTTCAACTAGACCTAAGTCCAATTCATTAAGGATTTTGAGTTATGCTTGGATCAAAATGGCTAAAAACCTAAAATTGACATTTTTCAGCACTTAGCCAAAAATCTGCCTTGTAATTTCAGCACAATGTCCCAACTTCAAGGTTGTTTTTCTCCATGATCCAAGTTGAACCAGGTCTAGGGCCAAACATCAAAGTTGAAGTACGTCATCTAAGCTTTCCGAAAAGTCCTAGAACGTCCATGTAGCATACTCGAGCAGGGAGTTATGGATCTTACAAAAGGGCTTGCTGAAGCTGAATTTTTCAGGGGCAGATTTGCACATTTTGTGTGCCACATGAATTTTCAAGCCTTGTCATTAGTTTGGACACATCTAAGGATCAAATCCAAGTGGGATGATCTGATCCATGAACCTCCCAAGTCCAAGGAACAAAGAAAAGCATGCCAAAGCCTAGAAATCCCTAAAAGAGGAACAAAACTCCAATTTTGGTTTGGAGCATTTAATGGATGCTTAGAGGTGGCATGGACTGAGCCATTCTCATCTGAAATCAGTCAAGACTTATCCAACAACTAGGGAACCAAAGCTCTGAGCCCTAACATCTAGTCAATGGCTAGAGGAGACTTGCATTTCCATTGGCCAACATTGGCCAAACCTCTGCTGCAGCCACCATTCACTGTGGATCCCAAAACAAACTTGCTCTACTATAAATAGAGCTCATTTGTGTTCAGTTTGAGTACACCAAAGCCATCAAACAGATGCTTTCCTCAAATTCTCTCTTTCACTCCAAAATGCCTTCTTTAGTAAGGAAATTCTGAGTTTTTGAGCTAGAGAGCAATTCCACTCAAACTAATCACACACACACACCTCATATATATCATATGTAAGCTGTGCAAACCATCAAAAGTGACCTGTAATCACAACATCACAAAGTCACCTCTCAAAACCTCAAAATGGCACTTTTTTGCATTTTTCAAGCCATGTCTTGATTCAGTCACTTTCCAAGCCAGATAAAACCTCAAACACACTCTAAATATCATCCTTGAACTATCCCAAATGGTGCCACACATCTGGAACACCATTTGAGAGAGTTGGCATTTTGGCCGTTTTTGACCATTTCGCGAGAAAATGCACAAACTTGCTCCAGAGGTTTCCAGCCGATTCCAACCATCCTAAAAGCTTCTAAGGGGTCATTTGAGGTTGTCCAAAGCATCAAATCATTTCTGGAACAAAGCACTTGGTAGGTTGCCCAAAATCTCCAAAAAAGAGGTAAAATCCACAACTTGAATTCTTTGAATCATGCTTTCCTTTGTTGTCCACATACATGCATCATATTGAACAATTCTTGAGGCAAAAATGTAGTCCTTAATGTGTATGTTGTGATCCTCCCACTGTTTGCATTTTGACATGTTTTTATGTGGAATTTTGGTTATTTCAAAACCATGTACAATTCTGTTTTTTTTTCATTGGTGTGTTCTATACATTAAGTTTTAGTTTGTATGAGTAACACCATTGGATTCCTTGCGAAAAATCGGTCAAGATAGGTTTTTACGGATTTCAATTCCGATGAAAATTGAGAGAGTTACGCGCGTTGGAAATTTTACGCGAAACGGCGTCGAAAACAACGTGCAGTTTTGGTTTTTTTAATTTCTGCATTTTGTACGTCGATTTTCCGTGTGCGTGAGTAATACCATTGGATTCCTTGCGAAAAATTGGTCAAGATAGGCTCTTGCGGATCTTGATTCGGTTAAAAATCGAGAGAGTTACGCGTTTTGGAAATTCGACGCGGAACGATGTTTTTACAACGTAGCAGCTCTGGTTTTTTTATCGCTTCGTTTTATACGTTGAGTTTCAGCATGCATGTGCGATACCATTGGATTCCTTGCGAAAAATCGGTCAGGATAGGCTCTTGTGGATCTTGATTCGGTTAAAAATCGAGAGAGTTACGCGCGGCGGAAGTTTGGCGAGGAACGATGTTTTTAAATGATAGCAGTTTTTGTTTTTTAATTTCTGCGTTTTGTGTGTTGATTTTCTGTGCACGTGAATAATACCATTGGATTCCTTGCGAAAAATCATTCAGGATAGGCTCTTGCGGATCTTGATTCGGTTAAAAATCGAGAGAGTTACGCGTGTTGGAAATTCGATGAGGAACGATGTTTTCAAAACGATAGCAGTTTTTTCTGCGTTTTGTACGTCGATTTTCCATGTGCGTGAGTAATACCATCGGATTCCTTGTGAAAAATTGGTCAGGATAGGCTCTTCCGGATCTTAATTCCGATAAAAATTGAGAGAGTTATGAGTGTTTGAAATTTGATAAAAACGTGTTGAAAATTAAAGTTTCGATACTCGTTTTTACCCCAAAAGAAATGTCGGAGATGATATTTTGATATCTTTCCTCTTTTTCTTACTTTTTATTTTCAAAACTCAACCAATTTTTTTTTATATAGCAAAAAATCATCATTTTCCAATTCATACCCCATAATATTTTAATCCACAAAAAATCACAAAAAAAAGTATTATTTTTAATATATTTAAAAATAGTGTTTTATATTGTTTTAAATGCTTTTAAAATGATTTCTTTTTTTTTTCTTGATTTTTAAAACCAAAATGATTTTAAATATTTATGTTGATAAAATATTTTTTTCCATAAACTTTAATCATTATTTAATGATTTTATTTGATATTTTTATCATTTTTTACTTAATTTTTCTTGGAAAAATGCCTAAAAAATGAAATTGGGGTTTTCTTTGATTTTCACCCTAACAAATCTTTCTTTAAACTCTTTGGGCCTCTATTAGAGTGTAAGACCCAATCCCCTTTTAACCAAAACAATTTTGGGACTCACTTATTGTATAAGTCCCTCTGCGTTAAAAGAAAACTTTGGCGCGATCGCCATTTTCAAACGAAAATCAACTGGGCTTCTCTTTGAGCTGTAAGTCCCATTTCTTTTCATTTTTAAACACTTGGGCCTCTAATAGAGTGTAAGACCCAACCCTTTTTTAACAAAACATTTTTGGGCCTCAGCTATTGTATAAGTCCCGATACGTTAAAAATCTCGGCGCAATCGCCATTTTCAAACTGAAAATATTTTGGGCCTCTCCCTGAGTTGTAAGCCCCATCTTTTGTACAAAAATACACTTTGGGCCTCTAATAGAGTGTAAGACCCAACCCCTCTTTTTTATATTTTCTCATTTTTCATATTGTTTTTTAATGATTTGGAAAATTAATAACTCCCTCAATTTTGATTATTTTTTATTGGTTCTTTTTCTAAAAAATCACAAAAATAGTAAAATATTTTATTCTACAAAAAAATCAAATTTATATTATGTATTTAATATAGTTGGTATTTTTGTGAATAAATTCATTTTTAATTGTTTTTAAGCATTTTAAAAGTGAATATTCATCTTGAAAATAAAGACTATGGGCCTCCCCTCGTGTTGTAAGCCCCATTTCTTTTCTTTAAACTCTTTGGGCCTCTAATAGAGTGTAAGACCCAATCCCTTTGTAAATGCCAAAATTTTGGGCCTCAGTCACTTGTATAAGTCCCATGGTGTTTACAAAACCTCGGCGCGACCGTCGCCTTTTTTTTTCAAAATTAACCATTGGGCCTACCCTCGAGTAGTAAGACCCATTTCTTTTCTTAAAACTCACTTGGGCCTCTAATAGAGTGTAAGACCCATCCCTTTGTACATAAAACTTTTCTTGGGCCTCAGTCACTTGTATAAGTTCCTCTGTACAAATTCAACAGTGCGCTCACTGATAAAACCCTGGGCCTCTCCTTGAGTTGTAAGCCCCAAATCTTTCTTTTTCAAAGCACTTTCTCCTTTGATTTTGAATATACTGTTGTTTTCAATATTTCTTTGTTGAACAACTAACCAAACAGCATGGAAGCTCTACAACCGAGTAAGTGTTTACCCGCTTTCATTTACTGCTTTCATATGTATATAACTGTATTGTGGGGTTGTTTCACTGTAAGTCTCCTTTCACAAACTCATATATATATAACTGTATTATGGGGCTGTTTCGCTGTAAGTCTTCTTTCATAAACTCATATCAACTGTGTAATAATAGTATAGATATTTAGAGTTTCCCCGGCAACTACGTCTAGAACTAGGTGACGCCGTTTCGTTTATTCATAGAAATAGACACCTAGATCCCCAAATAGGATCACCAGATACAGTCTTCTATTCGGTTGTCCTCATTAGGAATTGTCAAGAAACTCTACTCCCCAAGATGAATGTCTTCTCCGTGAATGACATCTTTGAGTTTCTTCCAAATTCTCGAACTTTCCTGACTTGATCTATTCCTTGTGAATAGCTTGCCTTTAATTTCTCGGGGTTTGGGGACCCACGGGCTTCTTAAAAGCATTGGCCTCCTCTTGGGCATCGTACAAGGACCCACAGGCTTTCTAAAAGCAACCCCGCCTCCTCTTGGGCTTCGTACAAGGACCCTATGGCTTCTTAGAAGTATTCACAGCCTCCTCTTAGGCTTCGTATAATGATCTCTTCCTCCGGGAATGATAGCCTCCTCTTGGGCTTAGTACAAGGACCCGTCGGCTTCTTAAAAGCTTCCAACCTCCTCTAGGGCTTCGTACAAATTGTCCCGACGACCTCCTAGAGGTATAGGGACAGAACCTAGTCATCTTCATAGAACAGTTTTTTCATAGAGTCTACTACTGTTTCTCAAAGCATAGTACAAAAGATAAAACTCTAGACACGGACAATCTAACCTCCTTGAGTCTCAAAGACATTCTCAAGTTACCCCTTCGTTAAATAGGAAGGAAACCCGCAGACTCGGACAATCTCAATACCCTTTGGATTTCCCGTTTCCTCAAAGAGAAGGAAATATCCCTGATCCTTAAATCAAATCCCTGAGTACAGTGTTGCTCATATAAGAACTGATTTTCTCTTTTAAAATCAGTATATTGGATCTGTCACTCAACTGAAACAGTTACAATAGCCTCCTCTTGGGCTTTGTACAATGATTCTCCCCAGCAGAGTCAAACAACGTTTAGCCTCTCTCTCGGGCTTTGTACGAGACACATAAGAGACTCCCTCGTTGAGTCAATCACCCCTTTCGCCTCCATCTCGGGCTTCGTACGAGATACAAAGCCTCTCTTGTTGAGTCAAACCTTTAGCCTCCATCTCGGGCTTCGTACGAGATACAAAGACTCTCTTGTTGAGTCAAACCTCTAGCCTCCATCTCGGGCTTCGTACGAGATACAAAAACACTCTCTTGTTGAGTATAAAAGATTCTCCTGTTGAGTCAACCCTTTTAGCCTCTCTCTCGGGCTTCGTACGAGACACATAAAAACTCCCTCTTGTTGGGCCAATAGCCTCCTCTTAGGCTTTGTATAAGAAAACCACTGGTTGATCCAATCAACCTTTTAGCATCAAAGTTGTGCCTCGTTCACAGTATACAACCATCAACAACTCCTTTCCCTTCATCTAATCGCTGTAAGCGGCAAGCCTCTGGATCATCTACATCCATGCCACTGTCCCTCTTTTAGCATGAGAAATTCCTAAGGAAAGATAGCATTGCTCTACACTGAGTTAAAGTCTTCTCCTTTAGGTTAAAATCCCCTATAAAGGAAATTATGGCATTGCTAGGATCCGCGTATCCCGGTTAAAGTAATTCTCCTTTATAACCAGTCACCCAATAGTTGTGACAGACAAACCCTTCTTTAGAGATGACAAATTCTCTCTAAAGTCGAGGTCCTTCAGCTTCACGTCTTGGGCTTTGAACAAGACACAAATAGACTTTTCAGCTTCATGTCTTGGGCTTTGAACAAGTCACAAATAGACTTTTCAGCTTCACATCTTGGGCTTTGAACAAGATACAAACCACCTTTCGCTTCACGTCTTGGGCTTTAAACAAGACACCAAAAACACCCATTTCCTCCCATAGAATAGGAGGAACTACGAACGCTCTGATTTCCCTATTTTGGATAAATGGGAATACGTAGGCATAAGATCGAAAGAAAAGATCTTAGCGAGCACACTAAACAAAAAACCCAAATCCCATATCTCCATCAATCAAAAGCAATAATTCAAAAGCATCAGTCCTAACATCCTAACCCTTGTTCCCCACTAGAAAGTCCTAGAAAGAAAGAAAACCGTATTGGCGAAAATACAAATAACCAGTACAAAGGCCCCCCCACATTGCTAGCATCCGTAACCTAACAGACCGCTGTTTAAACTCAGTATGCAAGCAGGGTTAATTGGAGACATCTATTTCCCTTCCTTCATCAGCTCACAATAGGATAAAAAATGAATCGACCTGTAGTTTAAGCTCAACCGCAGAGAGCGACCAGTGCTTAAGAGCCGCGTCCAAAATCGCTCGCTACACCAATAGCAATTGTTTGGGCTCAAAAGCCCAAAGCACAAAGAACCATGGCCAAGGGTAGTGTAGGCTGCATAGGGTGCATATAGAAATTAAAGTGGGCTCAAAGGCCCAATAGCTATTGTCATACCCTAAAATTTAACCCTAAGACTTCACATCATTTTGCAAATCATCACCATAATATGGATGTACCTTCATACCTCACTAATCATTTCAAATATTTTTGAGTGTTCACCTTGACCAAGAATTAGGGTTTTTTTAAGCCCTACAGAGGATTCAGGCAAATGATTAATCAAAAATTGACATGATCTTCAACTTATCAAGCATCTCAATCATTCATGGGGGACAAGAGGTCCTAAAAATCAAGAATTAAGCACAAGATTGCATCATTCCAAGTTGATCAAGCCTCAAGATTATCAGTGCCACAGAATTAGGGTTTTGGTCGACCAAGGCTTCCAGAGGGAAATTTTCATCTAGGCATGAGCCAAGGCCTCAAGATATGTTTAAAGGACCTCAAATACATCATATTAGTCCATTCATATGATTGGATTAATTCAATGAACTTGATTCACAAACAATGCAAGAATTCAAATCCATCTGAGCCATAAACTAGGGTTTTGATCAAAAGTCAACCATACCTTTGACTTTTGGCCAAGACATGATCTCAAACCTTGGGATATGATTCAAGACACTCAAATGTACCCTTGAAGTCCATTCATAAGTTTAAAATCACCTTGGGACACCCATTCATTGAAAATCAGGAATTAGGGTTTCTCTGCACAAAATTCATCTGAGACCCAAAGTCAAAGTTTGACTTTTTGGCCAAAAATGTTCATCATGAACCTTTTTACAAGAAAACATGATCCATTGTTGCATTTGAACAAGATTTGATCAAGAAATCAAGGTTACTTGTGAAAAGGGCAAGTTGAGAAAGTGAAAATTTCACTAAGTTATGGAAAAAAGTGTTTAAGTACCCAACTTCCAAAGGCCATAACTTGTGATCCAAGTGTCATACCCCAAATTTTGACCACCAAGATTTCCCATCATTGTGCAAATCATTGCCACAATATGGATGTGCCATCACGCCTCATCAATTTTCTCAAGGATTGTTGAGCTTTCACTACAACCAAGAATTAGGGTTTTGAGCCCTCTCAAGACACTTAAATAATGGATCAATCAAGAAATGACATGATCTTCAACTTGTCTAACCTCTCAAACACCCATAGGGGATCAAGAGGACTCCCACCTCAAGAATCAAGCACAAGGCTACAACATTCCAAGTGAATCAAGCCTCGAGATTGCCATTGTCACCAAATTAGGGTTTTGGTCGACCAAGGCCTCCAGATGGAAATTTTTTTTCTGGGCATGAGCCATTGCTTCAAAGCACAACCCAAGATACTCCAAGGGACCTCATAGACCCAATCATCAAGTCAATTTAGCCTCAGGAGAAGCATTCATCAGAAATCAGGAATTAGGGTTTCTTGACCTAATTCACCCCTAAGTTGACTTTTGGAGCAAAGCATGAGCCAAGACCTCAAGACATAATTTGACGACCTCAAATACACCACATTGATCCATTTGCAACAATGGATTGATCCAAGAAGCTTGATTCACAAGTTTTAATTTCATCTGGACCACAATTAGGGTTTTGAAGGAAAAGTCAACTGTATCTTTGACTTTTGACCAAGACATGCTCCCAAACCTTGGGACATGATTCAATACACCCTATAACACCTATGGAACTCATCCATTAGGTTTTAATTAGGTCAAAGACTTGATTGCACAAAGAATCACACAGTTTGGATTTCATCTGACAAAAAGTCAACTGTGCACAAAATCAAGTTTGACTTTTTGGAATTTTTCACAAATATGGTTCCCCTAAGTCAAAAACAATGTTAATGTTTTATATTGATCATCATCCATCAAGAAAAATCAAGAAAAGTGAGGTTTCTTGCAAAAGGGGCAACCATGAGAAACCAAAATTTTTCTAAGTTATGGAACAAAAGTGGTTTTGTACCAACTTTGCAAGGTCATAACTCCTAAACCACAAGGCCTTTTTCTCTCATTAAAAGCTCAAATGAAAGCCCATCTGACATACTTCAAAAGTGTCAACTAGCAGCAATTCCAAATCCTCATGGATTTTGAGTTATGGATTGATCAAAATCACAAAAAAGTGAAAATGACCACTTTTTCCAACACTTGGTGAAATTTTCAATAAGTCAGAATATGTCTTATTTTTTTCAAAATGTAGAGGCATTTTTCCCTTTGATCCAAGTTAAACAAGGTCCATTAGTGAACAACAAAGTTAAAGTATGCCATGAGAGCTTTCCAAAATGTCCAAGAACTCCATCAAATTCCATTTGAGCTAGGAGTTATGGATCTCCCAAGTTGCCTTGCTGCAACTGTTTTCAAGACAGGTTTTGGTGCAAACTTGCACCCCACGATTCCTTAGACTGATCTTAAACACCTTGATCATTCAAATTCTATCCAAATTCAACAGAAATGAGTGAATGATCTGATCCATAGCACAAAATGCCAAGAACCTAGCCTTCCATGTGCAAAATCATCATGACATGAACCTTGAATTTCAAATTTGGCATTAAGCATTTAATGGATGCATCAATGTGGCATGAACTGAAGCAAACCTAACTGAATGAGTCAAGCCTTATCCTTGCAACAGAAGACCATAGGCATGTGCTCTAATCTCAAGTCAATGGTCATGGAAGACTAGAATTCCTTTATGCAACCATTGGCCAAAGGACTGTCCAAGTTTCCATTCACTATTGCTTGCAAAACAAACTTGATCTACTATAAATAGAGCTCATTTGTGGTCAGTATGAGTACACCAAAGCACCAGAACACTTGCTTTCCTCAAAATCTCTCTCATTTTGCAGAAATGCCTTCTTTTACAAGTCACCACTGAGTTTTCGAGTTAGAGATCAATTCCACCACAGCTCATGATCCAAACACATCCAATGTATAATATATAAGTTGTTCAAACACTCACCCTTGATCTGAAACACCAAAATCAGAAAGTCAACCTCCAAAACCTCAAATTTTGACTTTTCTGCATTTTTTAAGCCATGTCTTGATTCAGTCACTTTCAAAACCAAACAAGGCCTCAATCACATTCCAAATATCATCCTCAAATTGTCCCAATTGGTTTCCCTCATCGGGAACACTATTTGAGAGAGTTACCATTTTGGTCACTTTTGCCACTTTTGCAAGAAAGAGCCAATACTTGTTCCTGAGGATTCCAGTTGGTTTTGATCATCCTAAAAGCTTCTAAGGGATCAATCAAGAGTGTCTAAAGCATTGGATTACTTATGGCACAAGGATCTTGACAGATAGCACAAGGAGCTTCAAGAGGTAAGTGCATCACAACTTGAACTCTTTAAATCATGCATTGCTTTGATGTCCATTGATTATGGACATCTTATACATATCATATATGTTGTGTTTGAACCAATTTGCCCTGCTTTTATGGCCTGTGTAATGAGATAGCATAAAACATGCAAATCTAGGCCTATTTTGAAACCACTATCGGGTTTTAAAATAGGGACATCTTTAGAAAAATATAAAAGCACCATTGGATTCCTCATGAAATTCTAGGTAAGATCCATCTAAATTTTGTCAAAATCCATGAAGAATTGAGGGAGTTAGAGCCTTCATGCTAAAAGGCAAAAATCAGGCCATGCCTTGGGCAAGGGCCAGGCCAGGGCGCCTTGGCCAGTGTAGCGAGCGATTTTTGTCAGTGACGCGGCCACCTTATCGCTGAAGTTTGGGTTTTCTCCTCGTGGAGAAAGGGTGCTACTTTCTGATTTCTTATTTATCCCGTGAAGCTGGAAGGGAAAGGGAAACTATCTAAAACTAACCTTGCACGCGAATGTTTAACTGAACGAATGCCTTAAAAGAGATTGGGGGGTCCGGGGTCAGGTTATACAATGGGTAGTTGTCAATTACTCATCCTATATGTGGTTATCCACAGGATGTTAGCTTTTAGGTCTCGCTTTGAAATTGATCGTGTTTATCTGTTAATGGGCTGGGAAAGTTTCTTGGGAAAGTGTGACAGGGAAAGTGAGCTTTGTTTATGGTTTGAGTAAGGTACTGGACCTAAGTTTTTTATTTGTATGCTCGCTAAGATATCACAATCTTATGCCTACGTATTCCCGTTTAACAAAACAGGTAAATCAGAGCAATTGTAGTTCCTCCTATTCTAAGGGAGGAAAAAGATATTTTGGTGTCTTGTTCAAAACCCAAGACATGAAGCTAAAGGTGATTTGTATCTTGTTCAAAGCCTAAGATATGAAGCTAAAGGGTTTTGGCTAAGAGAGAATTTGTCATCTCTAAAGAGGAATTGTTGATTTTTGTATGCCTTGATCAAAGCAAAAGTTTGATGCTAAGAGGTTGATTGACTCAGCTAGGGATTTCTTTATACGAAGCCTAAGAGGATGCTAGATAAGACCGACTCAACAAGAGAATGTACATGTCCTGTACAAGGCCCAAGATTGAGGCAAAAAAGAGACTGGCTCTTTTGGGGATATCATTATATAAAGCCTAAGAGGAGGCTAACAGTTTGACTTTTCTGGGGAAAATGTTCTTTCTGTCTTGTACAAAGCCCAAGATTAAGGCTAAAAGGGATTTTTGAATCCGTTGGGGAGGTTTATATGTGTCTTGTACAAAGCCCAAGATGGAGGCTGAAATGAGTTTGTCTCAACAAGAGAGTGCTTTTATATGTCTTGTACAAAGCCTAAGACGGAGGCTAAAAGAGTTGACTCAACAAGAGAGTCTTGCAAATGTGATTGACCCAACAAGAGAGTCTGAAAGTTGATTGACTCAACAAGAGAGTCTTTTATACTCAACAAGAGAGTGATTTGTTGTCTCGTACGAAGCCCGAGATTGAGACTAAAAGGAGATTGACCCAACAAGAGAGTCTTTTATACTCAACAAGAGAGTGCTGAAAGGTGATTAACTCAACAAGAGAGTCTTAAAAATGATTGACTCAACAAGAGAGTCTGAAAAGTGATTGACTCAACAAGAGAGTCTGAAAAGGTTAGCTCCGCTAGGGGAGGATCATTGTACAAAGCCCAAGAGGAGGATGACTGTGTTGAGGAAATATCATTATACAAAGCCTAAGAGGAGGCTATCTTACTGCTGAGGATTAGATCCATAGGCAGGCCCAAGGGTGGGGAACTCTCATGAGAGAGACCGGGTTTCTACTGGAGATTTATCCATAGTGATCGGTGTTTTTTCCTATGTTTGAAAGGAACTTGAGAATGTCTTTGAGACTCAAGGGGGGTTTAGACTGTCCAAGTCTACTGGTGTTGAAGAGTTTTATCTTTTGTAGGATGCCCAAAAGAGGGCAAGGGCCTTAAGGGATGATAAACAACCCTAAAGTGGCCTGAGGTTTGACACTGGAAAGACTGCTCTAGCAAAGGATGACTAAGTTCTGTCTTATACCTTTAAGAGGTCGTTAGGGTCCTTGTATTAAGCCCAAGAGAAGGCATGAGAACTTCTAAGAAGCCGAAAGGTCCTTGTACAATGCCCAAGAGGAGGCGGGGGTGCTTTTAGGAAGCCTGTGGGTCCCCAAACCAAGAGAAGTTCAAGAAATGTAATTTACAGAGAAGAGATCATTCCAGGAAAGTTCAAGGGTTTGGAAGAAACTCAAGAGATGCCATTCACGGAGAAAAGATCATCTCTGGTAAGTAGAGTTTCTTTGACAATTTCTAAGGGTGACAGTCTGAGAAAAGGTTCACCTAGAATACAGCCTTTCTCTTTGTTCCATATTGTTTAACCGCAAGAGAAGGGAAGACTGTATCTGGAATCCTATGGACTTTACCTAGTTCTAGACGTAGTTGCCGGGGAAAACTCTAAATAACTATACTAGTATATATACCGTTGATATACAACGAGTATTTAAAAGGTATAAAAGAAGACTTACAGTGAAGCAGCCCCACAATACAGTTATTTATATGAAAGCAGATACAAGAAAGCGGATAAACACTTACTCGTTGTAGAGCTTCTATGCTGTTTTGTTAGTTGTTCAAAGAAATTAAAGAAAGTTTTGATAGAAACTATACATTTGGATTCAAAATCAAAGGAGAAAGTATTTTGAACAGAGGTCGGGGCTTACAGCTCAGGGAGAGGCCCAAATTTTAACAGTGATTGTACTGTTGTTTTAAATTTGTACAAGGACTTATACAAGTGACTGAGGCCCAAAAAGGTTTTCTGTACAAAGGGATGGGTATTACACTCTACCAAGAGGCCCAAAATTGCTTTAAAGAAAAGAAATGGGACTAATAACACGAGGGCAGGCCCAATTATTTGTTTGAAAATGGCGATCGCGCCGAGGTTTCTGACGGCATCGGGATTTATACAATACACTGAGGCCCAAAATTGTTTATTTACAAAGGGATGGGACTTACACTCTACCAAGAGGCCCAAAAGTGTTTTGAAATATTTGAGTATGATTAAAAATCAAAGAAACCCTAATTTTCACTTTTTAAAAGTAATTTTTCAAAGAAAATTAATAAAAAATGATAAAAATACCAAATAGGTTTAAATAAACCACTTGTGATTTTTGGTTAAGGTTTGAAAAATGAGGTTTTAATCACAAGATGATTTAAAACTCATTGGTTTTGACTTTCAAGAGGAATATTCATTTTTAAAATGTTTAAAAATAATTAAAATGAATTTATTTACAAAAATACCAATTATATTAAATAACTTATATAAATTTGATTTTTTTGTAGAATAAAATATTTTAATATTTTTGTGATTTTTCAGAAAAAGAATCAACCAAAAATGATTAAAATTGAGAGAGTTATTAATTTTTCAAATCATTTAAAAATAATATGAAAAATGATAAAAAGTGGAAAAATGGTAAAAAAAGAGGATCTGGGGCGAGGGGAATTCGAACCCCAAACCTCTTGTGTGCAGCGCGCGCCTCATATCACTGGGGTGGTGATACATCCGTGTATCCAAACCACCCCATGGATATATGAGGCATGCCTTGTTTTGGCCTGGCCAAGGCAAGGCAATGCAAGATTTTGGCCAAAAACGTGAAGCTTGTAACTTTCTTATTTCTCCATGGATTGGGACAGAATTTAGGTCTATCCTGCCTAGAATTTCACAAGGAATCCAATGGTGGTGGTGGTTTTTTCAGATGAGGCTCCTATTTCAAAACCCGATAGTGTTCTTGAAATAGGCCTATAATTGCATTTTCTCTGCTATCTCTTGTTACAGGCATGAATTACATGATGAATTGGTTCAAACACAACATATATAACATGTATGAGATGTGCATGATCAATGGACCTCAAAGCAATGCATATTTCAAAGAGTTCAAGTTGTGATGCTTACCTTTTTAGGAGCTTTTTAGGCAATCTGTCAGGTGCTTTGTTCCAAAAACAAATTGATGCTTTGGACACCCTCAAATGATCCCTTGGAAGCTTTTAGAATGGTTGGAATCAGCTAGAATCCTCAGGAATAAGTTTGAGCTCTTTCTTGCAAAAGGGGCAAAAGTGGACAATATAGCAACTCTCTCAAATGGTGTTCCAGATGTGGGGAACCATTTGGGACAGTTCAAGGATGATATTTGGAGTGTGTTTGAGGCTTTATCTGGTTTTGAAAGTGACTGAATCAAGACATGGCTTAAAAATGCAAAAAAAGTCCAATTTTGAGGTTTTGAGAGGGGACTTTGTGATTTTGGTGTTATAGGTCACTTATGAGAGTTTGGACAGCTTAGATATGACATATTGGATGTGTTTGGATCATGAACTGTGATGGAAATGCTCTCTAACTCAAAAACTCAGAGTTACCTTGCAAAAGAAGTTATTTTGGCATAGAGAAAGAGATTTTGAGGAAAGCAAGTGTTGTAGTGCTTTGGTGTACTCAAACTGAGCACAAATGAGCTCTATTTATAGTAGGGCAAGTTTGTTTTGCAAGCAATAGTGAATGGTGGCTGCAGCAGGCTGTTGGCCAATTGCATCACTTTGGAATCTTAAGTCTCCTCTAGCCATTGACTAGAGGTTAGAGCACAGGCCTATGTTCCTTTGGTTTAGAGCTTATCCTTGACTCATTCAGTTGTAAATGGCTCAGTTCATGCCACCTTGGTGCATCCATTGAATGCTTGGAGACAAAATTGGAGTCTTGGCCTCTTTTAGGCTTTTTAGGGTTTGGTATGCTACTTTGGGAATCTTGGACTTGAGAGGCTGATGAATCAGTGCTTGTCCCTTGGTTGTTTCCGCTTGAGGTGTTCAGATGGATAAGCATGCTTGGAATTGCACAATTTGAGCAAATTGTGCCTTCATGCACAAGTCTGCCTTGCCAAGACAGTTTGCAGCAAGGCGTGTTGCAGCTTACATAACTCCTAGCTCAGATGGAATTTGATAAAGCTCTTGGACATTTTGGAAAGCCCTTATGTGATACAACATATGTGTGAACATAGTTTGTCTTGAAACTTTTTGGATCCAATTGAAAAATCCCCCTACATTTTGAAAAAAAGCAAGACAGATTCTGACTTAGTGAAAATTTCACTAAGTGTTGGAAAAAGTGACATTTCATGTTTTCAGCCATTTTGATCACTCCATAACTTAAAATCCATGAAGAATTGGAATGAGGTGTAGTTGACACTTTTGAAGTATGCCATGAGAGCTACAAATCCATCTTTGGACCAGCCAAAATGGTTGCTTGGATCTCAAGTTATGATCCTTGGAAGTTGGTACCCTAGTCACTTTGTTTTATAACTTAGAAAAATTCTAAGGTTTTTATGGTTACCCATTTAACAAGTTATCCCACTTTATTTGATTTTTCTTGATGAATGATGATTCTAATCACACATTAACATCATTTTAGGGTCAAGGAACCATAAAAGTGAAAAATCTCAAAAGGTTAAAGTTGACTTTTGTGCACAGTTGACTTTTTATCAGATGAATTCCAAACTATGCGATGCTTGGTGAAATCAAGTCCTTGACCTAAATCAAACCTAATGGCTATGTTCCAAAGGTGTTATAGGGTGTATTGAATCATGTACCAAGGTTTGAGAGCATGTCCTGGTCAAAAGTCAAAGGCACAGTTGACTTTTCCCTCGAAACCCTAATTGTGGTCCAGATGAAATTGAAACTTGTAGATCAAGCTTCTTGGGTTAATCCATTGTTGCAAATGGATCAATGTAGTGTATTAGAGACCCTTAAATCATGTCTTGAGGTCTTGGCTCATGTTTTGTCACAAAAGTCAACTTAGGGGTGAATTAGGTCAAGAAACCCTAATTCCTGATTTTTTTTTATAAATGCTTCCCCTGAGGTTAAATTGACTTGATGATTGGGTTCATGATGTCCCTTGGAGCATCTTAAGCTGTGCTTTGAAGTATTGGCTCATGCCCATAGGAAAATTCCCATCTGGAGACCTTGGTCGACCAAAACCCTAATTTGGTGACACTGGCGATCTTGAGGCTTAATCCACTTGGAATGCTGCAGCCTTGTGCTTGATTCTTGATGTGGGAGTCCTCTTGATCCTTTATGGGTGTTTGAGAGGTTAGACAAGTTGAAAATCATGTCATTTCTTAATTGATCATTTGTCTAAGTACCCTGAGAGAGGTTAAAACCCTAATCTCTGATTGTAGTGAATGCTCAACAATTCCTTGAGGAAATTAATGAGGCACAAAGGTACATCCATATTGTGATGATGGTTTGCATAATGACGGGAAATCTTAGTGGTCAAAATTTGGGGTATGAGAGCCAGGCCTAAAATCTTGCCACCCTCATATACACATGGGGTGGTTTTGATACATGGATGTATCACCACCCCAGTGGTAGCGCGCATGTGTGTTTGGTTGGGAGGTCGTGGGTTCGAGACCCACCCAAACCATTTTGCCATTTTCCCCTATTTTTGCTATTTTTCACATTTTTTATGATTTTTATTAATTAATTCCAAAATTAATTTCTCTCTCAATTTTAATTATTTTTTATTGGTTCTTTTTTTTGAAAATTGACAAAAATATTAAAATATTTTATTCTACAAAAATTTCACAAAAATATTATTTATTTCACATATTTGGTATTTTTGTAAAGAATTAAGTTTTTAGTTGTTTTTTAAACATTTAAAAATATTTCTTTCTCTTGATTTTTCAACTTCAAATGAATTTCAAGCTTTCATGTGATTAAACATGATTTTTTCAAAATATTTTTCAAAGTATACAACTTGTTTTTTAATATATTTGGTATTTTATATCATTTATTACTTAAATTCCTTTGAAAATTATGTTTTAAATTCAAAATTAGGGTTTTCTCTAATTCTTGATTTTTCAAACTTCACAAAAACACTTTGGGCCTCTAATAGAGTGTAAGACCCAATCCCTTGTAAATGAAAACCTTTTTAGGCCTTAGTCATTGCATAAGTCCCAGCATGTAAAAAATCTCGGTGCGATCGTCGTTTTCAAAACAATAAACTTTTGGACCTTCCCTTGTGTTGTAAGTCCTGGTACAGTTTTCAAAATAACGGTGCGATCGTTATTTTTTATTTGGGCCTCTCCTTGAGTTGTAAGCCCAATATCTTGTATAAAAAACATTCTTGGGCCTCTAATAGAGTGTAAGACCCGACCCTCTTTTGTACATAAACCTTTTTGGGCCTCAGTCATTGTATAAGTCCCGATACAATTTTCAAAATAACGGTGCGATCGTTGTTTTCATCTGGGCCTCTCCTTGAGTTTTAAGCTCCATCTTTTTTTGAAAAAAAAAACTTTTAGGCCTATAATAGAGTGTAAGACCCAATTCATTTGTACAGAAAACCTTTTTGGGCCTCAGCCATTGTATAAGTCCCGATACAATTTTCAGAACAATGGTGCGATCACTGTTATTTTTGGGCCTCTCCTTGAGTATAATCCTCAATCTTCTTTTCAAAACAAATTTCCATTTTGATTTAGGTTCAAACTCATAGTTGTTATCAAAACTTTCTTTAATTTCTTGAACAACTAACCATACAGCTGTTACAATGGAAGCTTGCTCACCTGTAAGTTTTAAACAACTTTCTTTTACATACTTGCACACACACACACACACACACACACACACACACACACACACACACACACACACACACATATATATATATATATTTGTTTGTGTTGGAAGCTTATTCACCTGTAAGTCCTCGTACCCTCTTTTACATACCTGTATATATTTCATCTGTATATATATGCTTTTATATATCTGCTTAGAGTTTTCCCCGACAATTTGGTCTAGGATTAGATACAGCCAGTGGTCACTCTTTTAACACAGTCAAAACTAGTTCCCCATAGGAATTCCAGATACATTATTGCCTCCTCTTGGGCTTATACAATATGGAACAAAGAGAAAAGTATTATTCCCAGTGAAACTTTTCTCAGACTGTGACTATTAGAAAATTGTCAAATAAATTCACTTCCCTCAGAGAGGATTAATTCCTGGTGAAACCTCTCTTGAATTTCTTCAAACCCTAGAACTATTCATTAAAGAAAAGATTGTTCCCAGTGAAACTTTTCTTGAACTTTTCTTAAGTTTGGACCCATAGGCTTCCTAAAAGCATCCCCAACCTCCTCTTGGGCTTTGTACAAGGACCCTCAGGCTTCTTAGAAGTTCTCATGCCTCCTCTTGGGCTTAGTACAAGGACCCAAAGACCTCTTAAAGGTATAGGACAGAACTTAGTCATCCTTTGTTAGAGCAGTCTTTCTAAAGAGTCCAAACATCAAAACAATTTAGGGTTGATTCTCATCCCTTAAAACACCTGCCTCCTCTTGGACATCATACAAAGATAAACCTTTTCATACCAGTAGACTTGGACAGTCTCACCTCCTCTTGGATTTAAAAGAAACCCTCAAGTTTCTCAAAAGCAAGGGATAAACCCTGATCATCTCATCAATCACCAACAGAGTTTAAACTTCTCACTTTATTTTTCCCCAGCTAGGGTCAAATCACTATCAATAAACCTTTATCAGAACCTCAAGGCATCTGATATCTCACCTCTTCTGTAATCCTCAGCAAGAGTTAATTCCCCACTTTGGACCTGTCTCTGGATCTCAATAATCCTCAGCAGAAGTTAGCCTCCTCTTAGGCTTTATATAAGAAATTCCCCCAACTAGCCTCCTCTTAGGCTTTGTATAAAGATCTCCCCTCACTTTCTTGTTGAGTCAATCACTTTTAGGCTCCTCTTAGGCTTTGTATAAGGATCTTAAAACACTCTCTTGTTGAGTCAATCTCTTTTAGCCTCAATCTTGGGCTTTGTACAAGACAGACAAACACTCTCTTGTTGAGTCAATCATTTTTAGCCTCCTGTTAGGCTTTGTATAATGATCCTTCTTTTCCCCAGCAAAAAGTCAGCCTCAATCTTGGGCTTTGTACAAGACACCCATAAATATCTTCAGCCGAGTCAGTCAAATATCTTTTAGCCTCAATCTTGGGTTGTGTATAAGACACATATAAATCTCCCTAAGTAGAGTCAATCCTCTTTTCAGCCTCAATCTTGGGATTTGTACAAGACAAATCATACTTTCCAGTATGGTCAGTTTCTTCTTCTAGCCTCAATCTTGGGCTTTGTACAAGACAGATAAAACCTCTCACCAGTAGAGTCAGTTTCCCCTTTTAGCCTCAATCTTGGGCTTTGTATAAGACACCTACAAATATTCCCCAGTGGAGTCAAAAAACCCACTTTTAGCCTCAATCTTGGGCTTTGTACAAGACAGACAAAATATTTCCCCGAAAAAGTCAACTTTTAGCCTCCTCTTAGGCTTTGTATAATGATATCCCCAAAAGAGTCAAATCTCTTTTAGCCTCAATCATGGGCTTTGTACAAAACAGACGAACACTCTCTTGTTGAGTCAGTCTTTTCCAGCCTTCTCTTAGGCTTTGTATAATGACCTCCCCAGTGGAGTTAATCAATCTCTTAGCTTCAACCTTGGGCTTTGATCAAGGCACACAAAAATCAACATCCCCCCAGAGGAAATCAAAAACTCTCTGTAGGAAGACACTTCTCTGTATTATCACTCATCAAAACAGAAAATCAAATCAAACCTTAATTCCAGATAACTGATGTAAGTGGCACATTTGTTGATTCAAAAATCCAAGTTGTAGTCCATCTCTTATCCTGGTAAACTTCTTGTTTCATCTAATTGCTGTAAGTGGCAAGCATCTGGATTGTTTACATCCAAGCCAATGTCCCTTTCTTAGCATGAAAAACTCCTAAGGAAAAATGGCATTACTCTACACTGAGTTAAAGTTTTCTCCTTCAGGACAACACCCATATAAAGGAAATTATGGCATTGATGGATTCACATATCCCAGTTAAAGTAATTCTCCTTTATAATCAGTCACCCAACAGTTGTGAAACACAGACAAGAAGTCTCCCTTTAGAGATGACAAATTCTCTCTCCGTCAAACCTTTTAGCTTCAATCTTGGGCTTTGAACAAGACACAAATAACCTTTAACTTCAATCTTGGGCTTCAAACAAGACACCAAATATCTTTTCCTCCCATAGAATAGGAGGAACTACGATTGCTCTGATTTCCCTGTTTTCTTTAACGGGAATACGTAGGCATAAGATTGTGAAATCTTAGCGAGCACACCAATCAAAAAATTTAGGTCCAGTACCTTCACACACCAATCAAAAACCTTAGGTCCAGTACCTTACCAAAAACATCGGAACAAAACCGAAATCAACAAAAACTCTCTCTCTATCTCTCAAACACTCCCAAAGGAGAAACTTTCCCAACCCACGGCAGACAAATACCAGTAAATAGAAAACAGTAAGTATAATTGCTAATGACCTGTGGATAACCACATATAGGATGGGTAATTGACAACTCCCCATTGTATAACATGTCCCCGAACTCCCCAATCTCTTAAGCATTTGTTCAGTTAAACATTTGCGTGCAAGGTTAGTTTTAGATAGCTTCCCTTTCCTTTCCAGCCTCACAGGATAAATAAGAAATCAGAAAGTAGCACCCAATCCCTACCATTGCAGTGAGGAAAAACCAAATGGCGATAAGGTGGTCGCGTCACTGACAAAAATCACACACTACAGGAAAATGGCGACTCTGCTGGGGAGTCTTAGGCCTTAATCTCCATTAATCGCCATTTTCCCAACAGGAAAATGGCGACTCTGCTGGGGAGATCATTTTATCTATCTAGGACTAGGATTAGAATTCCTAAAAGGTCTAGGTTGTTAGCAATCATACTATATTATATATATATATATATATATATATATATATATATATATATATATATATATATATATATATGTTGCTTTTCCTACTTGATATCCGTGTTTATTTTTTTGTCAATGGGAATGCGATTGATACACATGTGGAAAGTTTGAGAGAACTTTAAGATAATTGATGGCATAGACGGGTGGACTTACAGGGAGTGATTCTTGAATAAGCGATCCTGGTAGACCACCAAATCAGGCGAGGGCCCGTGTGGATACTATGTTGAATGACCGATTGTCGTGAAAATAGACATTATCCCAGTGTGGCACCCGTGACCCTGAGGATTTAGTAGACATTAACCATATGATCACTTGGTAGTGCGGTAACTATCGAGAATAGTTGATACGCGATACTACACTCAAATGAGATTACCCTAGGATGCTACAGCTCGCTCGGGTGAACCAGCTTGTTGTTGAAATCCCTAGGGGGGTCAATGATTTTGGGAACCTTTAACCCATTCTACAGGTACAAAAATTGACCTGAATATAACCTTTGGGGATGGGTAGAGCCATGACTCCATGCTCGTGACGTTGAACCCTTGAACCCATGTTTTTTCAATGTTTTTGTGTGCTGCATTCATGCATTCATTTAAAAAACTCTTAAACAAAGAAAAATTTCTTCTTCCTCTCTTCTTTTTAAAAATAAACTAAAACAATAATTGCAAATATCAGAAAGATTGTGTTATGGATTTTGGTAGAAGAAAGACGCACAAGTACACCTTCAAGGCTCCAAAACTAGAGGATTTAAGAAGGTTGGCAAGGATGATTACCAAACCCGATGCTTTCATAGCTAAGTATGGAGGAATGTTGTCTCTGTTAAGGGTCCACATAGTTGAAGGAATCCTGTCTATGCTGATTCAGTTCTACGATCCGGTTTATCACAGTTTCATATTCCTGGATTATCAACTAGCACCAACACTGGAGGAGTACTCTCATCTGACTGATTTACCCATCACTGACCAAGCTCCCTTTTCTGGACTGGAAGAAATTCCAAAGGATCAATCCATTGCAAGAGCAATCTATTTGGACGACTCAGAAGTTAGGACTCACATGACCACTAAGGAAGGAATCCAGGGTTTACCAGCTAAATTCCTGACGGAGAAGGCTCTATGATTTGCTAGTATAGGAAACATAACTGCTTTCGAAGATATCTTTGTTCTACTCGCATATGGGTTATTCCTCTTTCCCAACATCGATAATTTCGTCGATACCAATGCCATTAAGATATTTCTGATTGGAAACTCCGAGGCAACCTTGCTCGCATATGCTTATCATTCTGTACACTTAAGGAATTTGTACAGTGGAGGAATGATCACATGCTGTGTACCCCTGCTTTACAAATGGTTCACTTCCCATTTACCCAAGTCTGCTGCATTTTGGGATCACAAGAGTACTCTACGTTGGTCACAGAGAATCATGTCTCTTACCAACTCTGACATAGATTGGCACAATAGGATTTACGAAGGGATAAGGATCATCAAAAGATGTGGAAACTTCCCTAATGTACCCCTCATAGGAACTAAAGGAGGAATCAACTATCATCCAATTTTAGTTCACCGTCAACTCGGATACCCGATGAAGCATATCCCGCATAATGTTCATCTGGAAGGTCTTTTCTTTAAGGAAGGAGAAAATGACAGGGCACTAAAGAAAGAAATAATGCATGCCTGGCAACATGTTCACAGGAAAGGAAGAGAGTCTCTAGGAAGACCAGGCTGTACCTCCATGGAACCTTATCTCCACTAGGTACAAACTAGAGCCCTCAAGCTGAGGATGCCTTACCCTCATCAAGAAGTTCTTCCGTTAAAAGGAATTTGTCCTTTATTTTATATCTGATACGGAAAAACTCCAGGTCGCTCTCAACAAAGTTCAACGGGAGAAAAGCTCATGGAAAAACAAGTATCGAATCCTCAATGTGGAGTGTACCAAGATTCAGGAACTACTTAAAGAAAAGGATGCTCTGATTGAGATTCTAGAATATCATGCTATGGAAGATCAAAGGAACTTTCTCACTCCTATCACTTGGCAAAGGACTGAAAACCTGACAACGGCTGAGGAACTCCGATCAAAGAAAAGGAAAATACTAGAATCAGCATCTGAGATCTCCTCCGAAAGGACTCAGGATCCATGAGCTTAGACATTTTCTTTACAGCACTTTGTAAAATACTGTATTTTCCCTTTCTGCAATCTTTCAAATTCAATAAAAGGGGTTTCCCCACTGTATGATATTTGCAATCTATTTGTTGAAATTTCTTTTTGATTAAAGCAAAAAACTAAAAAAATATATCACTGCATATCATTCATCATTCTCACATAACGCGTTCTTCTTATCTTCGAGTCTCACGTATGTGCCACAATTCTAGAGTCAACCTGTCTCATTCATACAATACTCGGGCCAACCGACAAAAGAAAATGGACTATCTCGAGGAAGAGAATAGAGAGCAGAGAGAAGAAATCAACACTCTAAAAGAAGGTTTGGAAAAACGTCACAATGACATGCAATCCCTGGCAGCAGCTCAGAGGCAACAACAAAGGACTGTGATCTCATAGATCACATCTACGCCCGTAGTGGAGACATATGATCCTCGGTACAACATGCCTAAAGGTCACCCCTGGGGTATGCCTATCAACTTTGTCCCTGAGGGATACATACCGCCGGTCACTGAAGACCCAGAAACTGCAGCAGGAACCGTTGGGTCTGAAGGTTACAAACTTCGGGAAAGTGAAGACCAAGGGTTATGACAGCAATTCCTGAAGGTTACAAACTTAGGGGTATGGAAGCACCAAGAGTCACCGTCGTAATGACTATACCATAACCAGTGGTACACACTGTCCCGGAAGGATAGATTCCACAAGTAATTTCTAGTGGAAACGAGGACATGTATGAAAGAATAAATGAATTCCAGGAGCAATTCTTGGAGATGCAGAAGGAACTACATGCCATTCGCGGTCAGGATTTATTTAGGAAGAATGACGCAGACCTCTGTCTGGTCCCTAACATGAAAATCCCACACAAATTCAAGGTACCTGACTTTGAAAAATACAAGGGTAACTCTTGCCCTCAAAGTCATTTGGTGATGCACGCTCGAAAAGATGTCAACTCAGACAGAGAATCAACAGCTACTGATCCATTACTTCCAATTCAGTTTAACCGGTGCTGCACTCAAATGGTACATGGGTTTAAACCGCACCAAGATCAATAATTTCAGAGATCTCGGTGCTGCCTTTGTTCAGCAGTATAAGTATAACCTGGACATGACACCAGACAGAGATCAACTCAGAGCAATGTCGTAGAGGGACAAGAAACTTTCAAGGAGTATGCTCAGAGATGGCGTGAAATTTCCGCTCATATTTGTCCCCCTCTTGAGGAAAAAGAGATGACCAAGATCTTTTTGAAAACCTTAAGCTCATTCTATTACGACCGAATGGTCGCCAGTGCGCCCAGTGACTTCACTGAAATGGTGAACATGGGGGTACACCTTGAAGCAGTCTGAGAAGGACGATTGGTCAAAGATGCAGAGCCATCAAGTAGTACCAAAAGATACGGTAGTACTTTCCCAAAGAAAAAAGAGCAAGATATTGGTAATATCTCTCTCGGAAAGCAAAGGCGAAGGTATCAACCAGTAGCAGTGCTAACTCCCGCTATCAACCCTGCGACGGCTCCAATATATCAACCTCAGGTTGCTCTGAGCCAACCAGGTCAACAACAGTATCAGCAAAGGACACAACAGCCTCTTCAGCAGGCTCGTCCACAGTACAACAGCAATAATCATACAACACAACCATCAGGGTTTGACCCTATACCGATGTTGTACACAAAACTATTTCCACTTTTACTGGCCAAGGGGCATATCCAAACCAGGTCTCCTCTTACAGTATCGGAAAATCCTCCTATTTGGTTCAAAGTAGATCAAACTTGCCCTTACCATCAAGAAGGACCGGGGCACAACATTAAGAACTGTCTTAGTTTCAAGTCCGATGTGCAGAAGCTTGTTAGGAACAGGGTTCTATCTTTCAAAGATACTAATCCAAATGTTCAGACGAACCCGTTGCCTCAACATGAGAAGACTGCAGTAAATTTAATAGAAGAAGAATCTAGCCACAGTTATCAAATTCATGATGTACTCATATTAGGAACTAATCTGGTCAGGATGCATTATAGACAGAGCGGGTACAATCATGTACCGCCTCACAATTATCACCAATGTGATATCTGCTCAAAGAATAATCAGGGGTGTTCTGTAGTGCGATTAGCTCTACAAGAACAAATGGATATGGGTTGGATCCAGGACCACCAAATCCGGGAAGTCAACATGGCCCATGCGCATCCCAACATTGTTTAGAACCACGACGTCCGCACAATGAACGTCAACTTAGTGGCGATGCACTAAAGGCAAAGTCAACATCATAATCTTCCACGACACGATTACAATACCTATCCGATCTGCTCAATAAGCAATCAGGGATGCTCTTTTGCACAAGACGCCCTCCAACGACAGATGGATCTTGGATGGATCTAGGACTATCAGGAGAGAAATAACCATCAAGCCAATATGATTCAGATATTTGATATTCGCTTGATGAATACCAGTCTGGTAGAACTACATGCTAAGCAAGTCAGGCTTGGCTTTCTGGCTTCACATGATTATCAAAACTGTAAAGAGTGTCGTGAAGACGACCAAGGATGTGCACTTGTCCAAAGAACACTTCAACACTTGTTGGACCACTGGTGGCTTCCTTGGATGAAGCTACGCAACATATCATCTTGACTGATGAGAATCCTAATAGGTATCAAAGTCAGGATGTCCGCTCGATGGAAATAGATCTAGTAAAGTTGCAGTGCATATAAAGCGGACGTGGCTGGGTGCCACCACATAATTATGAGCGCTGTAGAGTTTGCTCAGAGAACAACCAGGGATGTTATCTTGTACGATCAACTCTTCAAAATCAGTTGGACCGAAAAGAGATTCGACATGGTTCAAGTTCTGGTTCGATTAACGTGATACAAGACTATCTTCCTGATCAAAGCAAATACATTGTCCTAATCTCTAATCATGAAATGGCCAAAGACGTATGCGTCATAATACCTCTACTCCATGAACCAAGAGTTCCTCTTGATAGTAGAAAGATTTCCAACCTCGAACCAATTGAGGCGGGCTATGATGGCCAGAAAAATCAAAAGGCTCCCGTGGTTATCTATCTGCCAGGACCAGTACCATACAAATCCGATAAGCCTATCCCTTACTAGTATGGTTCAACAACAATCGAAAATGGAAAGGAAACTCCTTTACCCTCCGTCGTAAACATTGTCGACATCAGTCGAGTAACACGGAGCGACCGAATCTTTAACAGAGGAGTTGGAGAACCCGCCAAAGAAAAGGAACCTCAAACAGAAGTTCCCAATCAACCAGTCAGTCAATTCAGTAATCCAGAACTGGTAAAAAACAACAATGAGATGTTGAAGCTCATCCAGAAGAGCGAGTACAACATTGTAGACCAACTGTTGCAAACTCCGTCTCGAATCTCTGTGCTATCACTCTTGATTAGTTCTGAAGCTCACAGAGAAGCTCTATAAAAAGTCTTAGAGCAAGCCTTTGTGGAACAAGATGTGACAGTAGGACAGTTTGACAGCATCATTTCCAACATCACTTCCTGCAACAATTTAGGATTCAGTGATGAAGAACTGCCAGAAGAAGGAAAAAATCACAAAATGGCGCTTAACATTACAGTCAACTGCCAGGATGATGCTCTAGCCAGCATACTGGTAGACACAGGATCAACTCTGAATGTTATGCCAAAATCAACTCTAATATGACTATCATTTCAAGGAGCCCCGATGAGGGGCAGCGAGGTCATCGTCAAAGCCTTTGACAAATCCAGAAAAACAGTTATCGGCGAAGTCGACCTTCCCATAACTATCGGTCCTCACACTTTCCAAGTCACTTTCCAGGTCATGGATATCCAGGCAGCATACAACTGTTTATTAGGAAGACCTTGGATACACGAAGCTGGGGCAAACACTTCGACACTTCACCAGAAGCTGAAGTTCGTCAAGAATGACAAGTTAGTCATAGTATGCGGAGAGCAGGCCTTAATCATGAGAAACTTATCGTCATTCTCCTGTGTAAAACCCAAGGTGGTTGTTGGAACTCAGTTTCAAGGACTCTCGGTGAGCAATGAGAATCAGTCAGAGAGAGGGACGTCGATTTTCTCATACAAAGATGCTCTCGAAGTGATCAAGGGTAACAACGTAAAAGGATCGGGACAGCTGGTAATTCCTACTGATAACAAGACAAAGAAAGGTCTTGGTTTCTCCTCAGCCTGTACCCAGACTGCCAAGAAAGATGAAAATCTTCATCCCATTTAGGACTTCTTCCACAGTGGAGGCTTCCTCCACCCAGTGTCTCAAGAAGTACACACATTCAATGAGGGTGACTCCTCCGATACAGATGAAGAGTGGAAGTCCTATCTCAACGAGGACGGTTATATGTCTCGGGGAGAGGCACATACGCCATTTTACTTTCCCACGTAGAGTCCGAGATATATACCAAGATCAGACGTCAAGATGATGTATGGAGATTGTGATCCTGAGGGATGCCGTTCTCCAACTAACTCATTAGAGGAGGACACTCTGATGAAAGACAACTTCGATTATGACTATTATGACCCACTAGATGACTTGTCTATCTTGCAGCCATACCCAGAAGACTCGGGGCAAAAGAGTCAGCCCAACAATGCTTATCAGCTGAGCATCATTGAAAAGAATACCTGCGTCCCCACCACATCATGGGATCATTACTCAAGACATTCCTAAGATATCCAGCATAATGATGAATCTGCAAAGATTGCAGGACTAGAGTTCATCAACTATGCTTTCCTTGAGGTCAACGTTATTGAGAAGGATGACTCCTCCAACTTCTTGGTCAAGTACACCGCTCCTGAAAGCTCTCGTATCAGGATCAAAGACATCCAGCCATCTGGATGGGGAGATCCGCCTGAGAGTAAAAACACTATACAAGATACAATAGAAGAGTTCGTTTATGACAACTCTGTATGGGAGAAAGACTCCAACGATCCTGCTCCGCCAGAAATCAACGTCATTTCTAAGGATAAACTAAGAAAAAAGGTACCAAACTTTGTGATTCACCGAGGAGTTCATCGCCAATGGGTTGTTGTCGATGTTCCGAAAGTCGTCCATAAGTCTAAGTAATTGCCATCTTTGTTTTAACCTTTCACCCTGCCCAGGTAAAACAAATGTTTTTATAGGGCTCACTTTCTGTAAATGTCCCTCTTCGCTTCGCCCAAAGCGACGGAGTTTTGTTTTATAGGGCTATAGTTTCAAGAATTGACAAAATCATAAATAAACAATGTCATTATGTAATTTCCGCAGTTATTGTTGTTTTCACTTTTCTCTTTTCAGAAAATGGTAATCCTAAAACAACTCAAAATAAAAACAAGCTTTTTTTTTCAGAAAATACACTGCATACACTCTTGCAGTCTCTCTATCTCTTCTAAAAACAAATCATCACGTCATGCAGATTGCTTGTTTTAAACCCCATTGAAACATACGTGTCATACCCCAAATTTTGACCACCAAGATTTCCCATCATTGAGAGGATCATTACCACAATATGGATGTACCTTCATGCCTCATCAATCTTCTCAAAGATGGTTGAGCATTCACCACAATCAAGAATCAGGGTTTTTGAGCCCTCCCAAAACATTTAGACAAAAAGATCAATCAAGAAATGACATAATCTTCAACTTTTCTAACCTCTTAAAACATCCATAAAGGATCAAGAGGACCCTCACATCAATAATCAAGCATAAAGTTGCCACATTCCAAGTGTTTTGAGCCTCGAAACACCCGATGTCGCCAAATTAGGGTTTTGGACGACTGAGACCTCCAGAGTGAGATTTTCACAAGAGGATGAGCCAAGACTCCAACATGTGACTCAATATGCTCAAAATAACCCTAAGGATCCATTTGCAAAGCTAAATTACCCTCAAATGATGTATTCCCCAAAAGTCGGGAATTAGGGTTTTTACGCGCCGAACCGCTCCGGAGCCAAAAGTCAAAACATGACTTTTTGGCAAAAATGATCCTTATAACTCATATTTTCATAAAATATGAATTATAATGTCATTTGAACAAGAATTGATCAAGAAACCAAGATAACTTGTAAAAGGGGTAATCTTGAAAAAATTGAAAATTTTTCTAAGTTACTAAATTTGAATGATTTTGGTACAAACTTCCAAGGATCATAACTTGTGATCCAAGCAGCCATTTTGAGTGATCCAAAGCCTGATTTGTAGGTCTTCCTACATTCTACAAAAGCTTCAACTACCTCAACTCAAATTCTTCATGGATTTTAAGTTATGGAGTGATCAAAATGACAAAAATGAAGAAAATGACATTTTTCAACACTTGGTAAAAATCTGCCTAAGTTACCAGCCCTGAACATCAATGTTCATGAGGATTTTTCAATGGAATCCAAATAGTTTCAAGACAAACTATGATCATACATGGATAGTACCATATGAGGGCTCTTTAAAAAGTACAAGAGCCTCCCATAACTCAACCTGAGCAAGGAGATATGATCCATTGAAAATGGCATTTTTCACTGATTTTTGCAAGGCAGATTTGTGCATTGTTGCTCGAATTAATCAATTTGTTCGATAACAAGCATGGTTATCCATCTGAACACCTCAACGGGGAACAACCAAGGGACAAACAGTGATTCACTAGCCTCACAAGTCCATGGATCTATGTTTAGGCATGACACTCCTAAAATTCAAGATGCTTCAAATGGTCAATTTTGTTTCCAAGCATTTAACTGATGCATAGAGGTGGAATTCATCAAGACAATGTTATCCAAGTTCAGTCAAGCCTTATCTCTGAATCAGAGAACCCCTAGCCTGTGCTCTAACCTCAAGTCAATGGCTAGAGGAGACTTGAGATTCCATTGGATCACAATGTGCCACAGACCTGCTGCAGTTGCCATTCACTATTGCAGCCAAAACATACTTGCTCTACTATAAATAGAGCTCATTTGTGATCAGTTTGAGTACACCAAAGCACCCAAACTGATGCTTTACTCAAAATCTCTTCTTCACTCCAATTTTTCCTTCTAACTCAAGTCACTATCGGATTTTGAGATTGAGAGTGATTTCAACCAAACCAATGATGCACACACCTCATAAACATCATATATGAGTGATCCATAACACAAAATCACATACGGAACATCAAATTCACAAAATCACCAGCCAATTGCTCAAGTTCTTGACAGAGTTGCAGTTGAGGTACCACAACCAGTTCCAACTCATTTCAATCCACTCCAAGCATTCAAACACACTCCTTAGCACCTAAGGAAGCTGTCCAGATCATTGGAACCTAGCTGCAACACCTCCATTATCAAACTCGATCACCAGCTGCAAGAGGTAGGCCTGAACCCTTTAAACTCTATGATCCATGCATTATGAATGAATTTTTGAGTTACCATCTTGTTTATGCATGTATGTAGAGTAATATACCTCAATCAATTGCCATGAATCCATTGTGTATGGAATTTCATTGTGTTCATGCTGGAGTTAGGGTTCTTGAGGTTTTCTATTGATTTCTTCCTCCATACTTAATATAAATGCAATTAAACTATATGGTTATGATCCTTGTTCAAAAACGAACAAGATTGGTACTTGAATCGTGCAAAACCATTGAGAAATCATGGAGAAAAGTGAGAAAATGAAAATCTGCAGAAACAGGGCACGCGGACAAGAACTTTGTGTTTTTCATTGTAGACAGAGTGGGTACGGTCATGTACCGCCTCATAATTATCACCAGTGTGATATCTGTACGAAGAATAATCAAGGGTGTTCTGTAGTGCAATCAACTCTACAAGAGCAAATGGATCTCGGATGGATCCAAGATCACCGGATCCGTGAAGTCAATATGGCTCACGTAAATCCCAACATTGTTCAGAACCACAACATTCTGGCGATCAACGTCAACTTAGTGGCGATACATTCAAGGCAAAGTCAATATCATAATCTGCCACAACACGATTACAATACCTGTCCGATATGCTCAATAAGCAATCAGGGATGCTCTTTTGTACAAGAGGCCCTCCAACCGCAGATGGATCTCAGATGGATTCAGGATTACCGTGATAGAAATAACCATTAAGTCAATATGATTCAAATCTTTGATATTCGCTTGATGAAAACCAGTCTGGTAGAATTACCCGCTAAGCAAGCCAGGCTCAGTTTTCTGGCTTCACATGTTTATCAAGACTGTGAAAAGTGTTGTGAGAACGATCAAGGGTGTGCACTCATCCAAAGAACACTTCACCACTTGTTGAACCACTGGTGGCTTCCAATATACTTGGACGAAGCTACAGAGCAGATCAGTATGACTGATGGGAATCCTACTAGATATCAAAGTCAGGATGTCCGCTCAATGGAAACAGATCTAGTAAAGATGCACTGCGTACAAAGCGGGCGTGGTCGGGTGCCACTACACAACTATGAGCGCTGTAGAGTTTGTTCAAAGAAAAACCAAGGATGCTTCCTCGTGCGAGCGGCTCTTCAAAATCAGTTGGACCATAAAGGGATCCGACCATGTTCAAGTTCTGGGTCGACCAATGGGATACCCGACTATCTTCCTGATCAAAGCAAAGACATTGTCATAATCTCTAATCATGAAATGGCCAAAGACGTATGCACTATAATCCCTCTACTCCATGAATCAAGAGTTCCTCTTAATAGTAGAAAGATTCTCAACCTCGAACTAATTGAGGCTGCCTACGATGGTCTGAAAAACCAAAAGGCTCCTGTGGTTATCTACTTGCCGGGACCAATACCGTATAAATCTGATAAGGCTATACCTTACAAGTACGGTGCAACAACAATTGAAAATGGAAAAGAAACTCCATTACCCTCCGTCGTAAACATTGTTGACATCAGTCGGGTGACACGGAGCGGTCTGATCTTCAACCGAGGAGTTGGAGAACCCACCAAGGAAAAGAAACCTCAAACAGAAACTCCCAATCAACCAGTCGGTCAATCTAGAAATCTGGAACTGGTGAAGAACAACGATGAGATGCTGAAGCTCATCCAGAAAAGCGAGTACAACATTGTAGATCATTTGTTGCAAACTCCATCAAGAATCTTTGTGCTATATCTCTTGCTTAGTTTCGAAGCTCACAGGAAGCCTTGCAGAAAGTCTTGGAGCAAGCTTTCGTAGAACAAGATGTAACAGTAAGATAGTTTGATAGCATCATTTCCAGCATCACTTCCTGCAACAATTTAGGATTCAGTGATGAAGAATTTCCAGAAGAAGGCAAGAATCACAACATGGCGCTTAACAATACAGTCAACTACCAAGACGATGCTTTAGCCAGCGTACTGGTAGATACAGGATTAACTCTGAATGTTATGCCAAAATCTACTCTGATACGACTATCATTTCAAGGATCCCCGATGAGAGGCAGCGAGGTCGTCGTCAAAGCCTTTGACGGATCCAGAAAAATAGTTATCGGCGAAGTTGATCTTCCTATAACTATCGGTCCTCAAACTTTCCAAGTCATTTTCCAGGTCATGGATATCTGGGTAGCATACAACTGTTTATTAGGAAGACCTTGGATACACGAAGCTGGGGCAGTCACTTCGACACTTCACCAGAAGCTGAAGTTCGTCAAGAATGACAAGTTAGTCATAGTATGCGGAGAGTATGCCTTAATAGTGAGCAACTTATCATCATTCTCTTGTGTAGAACCTAAGGAAGTTATTGGAACCCAGTTTCAAGCACTCTCAGTGAGCAATGAGAATCGATCAGAGAAAGGGACATCTATTTCCTCATACAAAGATGCTCTCAAAGTGATCAAGAGTAATAACGCAAAAGGATGGGGACAGCTTGTCATTCATACAGATAACAAGACAAAGAAAGGTCTTGGTTTCTCCTTAACCTGTACCCAGACTACTACTAAAGATGAAAAATTTCATCCCATTCAGGACTTCTTCCACAGTGAAGGTTTCCTTCACCCAGTGTCTCAAGAAGTACACACCATCAACGAGGGTGACTCCTCCGATACAGACGAGGAATGGAAGTTTCATCTCAACGAGGACGGTTATATGTCTCAGGGAGAGACACATACGCCATTTTGCTTTCCCACACAGAATCTGAGATATATACCAAGATCAGACATCAAGATGATGTACGGAGATTGTGATCCGGAAGGATGCCGTGCTTTGCCCAACTCTTTAGAGGAGGACACTCCAATGAAAGATAACTTTGACTACGACTATTATGACCCACTGGATGACTTTCCTATCTGGCAGCCATACCCAGAAGACTTGGGGCAAAAGAGTCATCCAAATGATGCTTATCAGCTGAGCAATATTGAAAATAATACCTGCGTCCCCACCAAGTCATGGGATCATTACTCAGGACATTCCGAAGATATCCAGCACAACAATGAATCTGCAAAGATTGCAGGACAAGAGTTCATCAACTATGCTTTTCCTGAGGTCAACGTCATCGAGAAAGATGACTCCTCTAGTCCCACAAAAGTATGGGACACCTTAGGACAGCCGAGTGGCAAGTACGACTTCTTGGTCAAGCACACCGCTCCTGAAAGCTCTTGTATCAGGCTCGAAGACATCCAACCAACTAGATGGGGAGATCCGCCTGAGAGTGAAAACACTGTGCAAGATACAACAGAAGAGTTCGTCTATGACAACTCTGCCTGGGAGGAAGACTCAAACGATCCTGCTCCACCATAAATCAGCGTCGTTTCTGAGGACAAACCAAGAAAGAAGGTACCAGACTTTGTGATTCACCGAGGAGTTCGCCGCCAATGGGTTGCTGTCGATGTCCCAAAAGTCGTCCATAAGTCTAAGTAATTTCCATCTTTGTTTTAACCTTTCACCCTGCCCGGGTGAAACAGATGTTTTTATAGGGCTCACTTTCTGTAAATGTCCATCTTCGCTTCGTCCAAAGTGACAGAGTTTTGTTTTATAGGGTTGTAGTTTTAAGAATCGACAAAATTATAAATAAATAAACGTCATTATGTAATTTTCGCATTTATTGCTGTTTTCACTTTTTTCTTTTTCAGAAAATGGTAATCCTAAAAACAAATCAAAATAAAAACAAGCATTTTTAGGAAAACACACTACACACACTCTTGCATTTCTCTCTATCTCTTCTAAAAACAAATCATCACATCATGCAGATTGCTTGTTTTAAACCCCGTTGAAACATACGATCCAATGCCTTCTCCCAACTTTGAATTCCCGGTATTTGAAGCTGAAGAAGAAGAGGACGCGGAAATTCCAGAAGAGATCTCACAACTACTCAGGCAAGAGGCAAGGTCTATTGAGCCTCACAAAGAGCCGTTGGAAACGGTCAACTTGGGTTCAAAAAAAGAGAGGAAAGAAGTCAAGATTGGGGCACTGCTCAGTCCGACTATCAAAAAATACTTGATAAAACTCCTCAAAGAGTTTCCAGATGTGTTTGCCTGGTCCTATCAGGACATGCCAGGGTTGGATACCAGTATAGTGGAACATCATCTACCAATAAGATCAGAATGTCTGCCAGTGAAACAAAGGCTGAGACGGACTCATCCTGATATGGCTATCAAGATCAAAGAGGAAGTGCAGAAACAGATTAACGCAGGTTTCCTCGCCACCTCATAATATCCTCAATGGCTAGCCAACATAGTGCCAGTTCCAAAAAAGGACGAAAAAGTCAGAATGTGCGTAGACTACAGGGATCTAAACAAAGCAAGTCCAAAGGATGACTTCCCCCTACCACACATTGACAAGCTGGTAGACAGTACAACAAAGTTCAAAGTCTTCGCCTTCATGGATGGATTCTCGGGCTATAATCAAATCAAAATGGCGTCGAAAGATATGGAGAAAACTTAATTCATCACCCCATGGGGCACCTTTTGTTACAAGGTAATGCCGTTCGGTTTGAAGAACGCTGGGGCAACCTATCAAAGAGCCATGACTAGTCTGTTTCACGACATGATGCACAAAGAAATCGAGGTGTACGTCGATGATAAGATTGTCAAATCTAAAACAGAAGAGCAGCATGTAACCCACTTGTCAAAACTATTCGAGCGCCTGAGGAAATACAAACTCCGCTTGAGTCCCAACAAATGCATGTTTGGTGTCCGCTCAGGGAAACTTTTAGGGTTCATCGTCAGCCAGAAAGGAATTGAGGTTGATCCTGACAAGGTCAAGGCCATTCAAGAAATGCCTTCGCCAAAGACTGAAAAATAGGTCAGAGGATTTTTGGGACGTCTGAATTATATCTCAAGGTTCATATCCCTCATGATCGTGACATGCGCGCCGATCTTCAAACTACTTAGAAAGAATCAAAGCTGTGTATGGACAGAAGACTGCCAAAGAGCCTTCGACAGTATCAAGGAATATTTGTTGAATCCGCCTATCTTGTCACCTCTGGTAGAGGGAAGACCACTGATCATATACCTAACAGTCTTGGAAGACTCAATGGGTTGTGTACTTGGCAAACAAGACGAAACCAAAAGAAAAGAGTCTGCCATCTACTATTTGAGCAAGAAATTTATCGACTGTGAAACTCGGTACACTATGCTTGAGAAAACTTGCTGCGCTTTGGCTTGGGCAGCCAAACGTCTTCGCCAGTACATGATTTGTCACACTACTTGGTTAATCTCCGAATTGGATCCGATCAAGTGCGTCTTTGAAAAGCCTGCTCTCACTGGAAGGATTGCCCGTTGGCAGATGTTGTTATCAGAATACGAAATCAAGTACCATGCTCACAAAGCCGTCAAAGGGAGTATTTTAGCCGATCATTTGGCTGATCAACCGATTGACGATTAAGAATCAGTCAGATTTGACTTCCCAAACGAAGATGTCATCTACTTGAAAATGAAAGATTGCGATGAACCGCTACCCAGTGAAGGGCCAAAACCAGGTTCCCAATGGGGACTAATTTTTGATGGGGCTATCAACAATTATGGAAATGGAATTGGGGCAATCATCGTAACACCTTAGGGTACCCACATTCCTTTCACTGCCCGACTGGCATTCAAATGCACAAATAACGAGGCCGAATATGAAGCTTGTATCATGGGTCTCGAAGAAGCAATTGATTTGAGAATTAAGAACTTGGATGTGTATGAAGACTCAGCCCTGGTTATCAATCAGATTAAAGGAGATTGGAACACATACCAATCAAGATTGATTCCTTACAAAGAATACGCGAGAAGGTTGTTACCATTCTTCAACATAATCAAGTTTCACCATATCCCTCATGAAAAGAATCACATGGCTGATGCATTAGCCACTCTCTCCTCCATGATTAGTGTAGGTCAATGGAAAGACATACCTAAGATTGACATAATGCGCCTTGAAAGGCCCGCTTACATCTTCGCGGTTGAAGCGGTCATCGACGACAAGCCTTGGTATCACGATATCAAATGCTTTCTTCAAAAATAAGAGTACCCACCTGGGGCATCAAGAAAAGACAGGAAAACCCTCAAAAGGTTGGCAGGAAACTTCTTCCTGAGCAGAGATACACTCTATACGAGAAACTTTGACATGGTATTGCTCCGATGTGTAGACAGACCAGAAGCAAACATGCTGATAAAAGAAATTCATGAAGGATCCTTTGGCACTCATGCCAACGGACACACAATGGCGAGAAAAATTCTGAGAGCAGGGTACTATTGGTTGACAATGGAATCTGATTGCTACAAGTACATGAGAAGATGTCACAAGTTTCAGATATACTCAGACAAAATCCATGTACCGCCAACACATCTCAAAGTTCTTTCTTCCCCATGGCCTTTTTCCATATGGGGAATCGACATGATTGGCCTGATCGAACCCAAGGCTTCAAACGGACATCGGTTCATCCTGGTAGCCATTGACTACTTCACCAAGTGGTTCAAAGCAGCGTCATACGCCAATGTAACCCGGCAAGTTATGGTCCGATTTATCAAGAACAACCTCATATGCCGTTACGGTGTTCCAAGCCAGATCATTACTGATAATGGATCTAACTTGAACAACAAGATGATGAAAGATTTGTGCGCTGAGTTCAAAATCAAACAACATAAATCATCTCCCTACCGACCTAAGATGAACGGGACGGTAGAAACGGCTAACAAGAATATCAAGAAAATCATTCAGAAGATGGTTATAACCTTCAAAGACTGGCACGGGATGCTACCCTTTGCTCTTCACGGTTATCGTACATCTCTCCGCACTTCATCAGGGGCAACCCCTTTCTCTCTAGTATATGGCATGGAGGCAGTACTCCCCATAAAAGTGGAGATCCCATCAATCCGGGTATTGATGGAAGCTAAGCTAACATAAGTTGAATGGTGTCAAAGTCGACACGATGAACTGAACCTGATCGAAGAAAAGTGGATAACGGCTCTATGCCATGGTCAGTTGTATCAACAAAGAATGAAGAAAGCGTTTGGCAAAAAGGTCCGACCCCGTGTCTTCAGAAAAGGAGACCTTGTGCTAAAAAAGATACAATCATTTCTCACTGATTCCCGGGGCAAATGGACTCCGAACTATGATGGCCTCTATGTAGTCAAGAAAGCCTTCTCAGGCGACGCCTTGAGACTCGCAACCATGGATGGAGAAGAATTTGCCTACCCCACGAATGTTGATGTAGTCAAGAAATACTTCGCCTAAATAAAAAAAACAAAAAAAATGTGTCTCGGTGGATTGAAAACCCGAAAGGGCGGTCCAGGCAAAAATTAGAGACACAAGCAAAAATCATCCCGATAGATTGGAAATCTAAAAGTACAATCTAGGAAAAAGTTAGGGATTCATCGCAAGTAAATACGTTCGACAAGGTTAAATCCCCAACAGTAATGCCATCCATCGGAAAACTTCAATCAAGGTCATCTTCGACAGAGGCTCAGGATGTCCAGAATTCAAAGATGGTAGAAGGATAACGGTCGTTATGTTTCAATGTAGCCATTTTCACTTAAGATTACCATTTTCTAAACTTTGTAATGCTCTATGGGATCATGCGCTTGGCTGATTTCCATCCTATCAATAAAATTTGAGCCCTAATGCTTTTGTTTACAATTCTCATTTGTTTTAGCTTTACAAAATAACATTTTAACATGATCAACGATTCTTGAAATAAAACAAAAATGAATTTACTTGTCAAAATTTTTGTGCTTTTAAAATAAAGATGGCATTTCCTTTTGACTTTGAACATCAAGAAGAACATTGATAGCTTCTCCAGAGGTGATTGAACTTCAAAGTACATAATCAAAGTACTCCTTCTAAACCAGGAAGCCTGAATGAAGGATCAACTATTTCAGATGTGATTTTCCCATTTGATATCCACGGCAGAGTTCGTACCTCTTAAAACCGATTGACAATTCTTCCTCCCCACAAGGTCTACCTCTCCCAAGCAAGGCATGATTGTTATCTTGAACCAATGATACTTTTCATCCCCCACAGTGGCCGAGTATCCAGTCGTGTTCATCCACTTAGTGTGTATGTCGCGTCAGTTTTGTTAGCATAAACATACATACATCATGCATTATTGATTCACATTCATAATCCTATTGCATTACTATCACTCTGGTCACACTCATTTCCCAAGTGATAAAAGTCATCCTATCAATCGAGTTGTCAGTTCTTTCCTCGTCAGGAAGTGTTTTGTCTGAACAATCTCTCTCCCCCAGTTTATTTCTGGATTGGAGACGGTCCTCGACCACTTTGGTAACTTGAACCTCTGAAAGGCAAGGAAACATTCGACCGACACCTTCAGAACATCACTCTTCACCATTGAAGATGATATTTTCACTTTCCCGAATTAAAGAAAATCCCCAGAGAAAGCTTCTCAACTAAAGACTCTCAACAACACATTAGTTTTTCTCCCAAGAAATTCGATGTTAATGAAGTCATCAGCACCTTAAAATTGGATTACATCACATGGCATTTCTCTGAAAGATCTCGAAGATAAGAATGATGTAGTATCCCCAAGCAAAAAGCAGTCTTTCAAGAGACTCGTTTTTCCCTAGTAGAGTTAACAAATGGCATCTCCAATAGAGAAGTTTGCACACCTCTATAGCTCAGACAAATGGGTGTCCCCTGCAAGTCTGACCTCTTTTTTTCTGTCAAATGGCATCTCCCTAGTAGAAAATTCGGCGAGAAGTTTGACGAAAACTGCTGCAAATAGCATCCATTGTCAAGGAAGGAACTTACAAGAAGAAATTGAGACCAGTTCCTTGGCTGAAGACCAAGATCGAGGGGAAGTTTATATCAGAAACAGAGACCAGATCCTTGGGTGAAGACCACGATCGAGGTGAAGTTTATATCAGAAAATGAGACTAGTTCCTTGGCTGAAGACCAGGATCGAGGGGAAGTTTATATCAGAAAATGAGACCAGTTCCATTGTTGAAAGACCAGGATCGAGGGGAAGTTTTATCCTTTCCTAAGTAACCTTACTTAGTAAAAGAATATGGATAAGCAAATTGCCATTCATAACCACCGTCAAAATTTTGGGTATTCTGATATTTAATCCTTTTGCACCCTGAATGTCTGAATATCTTCGCCATTCACACCTTCGGGTCTAAGAAAATTAAATAGGGGCATCTGTCATACCCCAAATTTTAACCACCAAGCTTTCCCATCATTGTGAGGATTATTACCACAATATGGATGTACCTTCATGCCTCATCAATATTCTCAAAGATGGTTGAGCATTCACCACAATCAAGAATCAGGGTTTTTGAGCCCTCCCAAAACATTTAGACAAAAAGATCAATCAAGAAATGACATCTTCAACTTGTCTAACCTCTTAAAACATCCATTAAGGATCAAGAGGACCCTCACATCAAGAATCAAACACAAAGTTGCCACATTCCAAGTGTTTTGAGCCTCGAAACACCCGATGTCGCCAAATTAGCGTTTTGGACGATTGGGACCTCAAGAGTGAGATTTTCACAAGAGGATGAGCCAAGACTCCAACATGTGACTCAATATGCTCAAAATAACCCTAAGGATCCATATTCAAAGCTAAATTACCCTCAGAGGATGTATTCACAAAAAGTCGGGAATTAGGGTTTTTACGCGCCGAACCGCTCTGGAGCCAAAAGTCAAAACATGAATTTTTCGGCAAAAATGATCCTTATGACTCATATTTTCATAAAATATGATTTATAATGCCATTTGAACAAGAATTGATCAAGAAACCAAGATAACTTGTAAAAGGGGTAATCTTGAAAAATTGAAATTTTTTCAAAGTTACTAAATTTGAATGATTTTGGAACCAACTTCCAAGGATCATAACTTGTGATCCAAGCAGCCATTTTGAGTGATCTAAAGCTTGATTTGTAGGTCTTCCTACAGTCTACAAAAGCTTCAACTACCTCAAACTCAAATTCTTCATGGATTTTAAGTTATGGAGTGATCAAAATGACAAAAATGAAGAAAATGACATTTTTCAACACTTAGTAAAAATCTGCCTAAGTTACCAGCCCTGAACATCAATGTTCATGAGGATTTTTCAATGGAATACAAATAGTTTCAAGACAAACTATGATCATACATGGATAGTATCATATGAGGGCTCTTTAAAAGGTACAAGAGCCTCCCATAACTCAACATGAGCAAGGAGATATGATCCATTGAAAATGGCATTTTTCACTGATTTTTGCAAGGCAGATTTGTGCATTGTTGCTCGAATTGATCCATTTGTGCCATAACAAGCATGGTTATCCATCTGCACACCTCAAGGGGGAACAAACAAGGGACAAAAACTGATCCACCAACCTCACAAGTCCATGGATCTATGTTTAGGCATGACACTCCTAAAATTCAAGATGCTTCAAATGGTCAATTTTGTTTCCAAGCATTTAACTGATGCATAGAGGTGGCAATCATCAAGACAATGTTATCCAAGTTCGGTCAAGTCTTATCTTTGAATCAGAGAACCCCTAGCCTGTGCTCTAACCTCAAGTCAATGGCTAGAGGAGACTTGAGATTCCATTTGATCACAATGTGCCACAGACCTGCTGCAGTTGCCATTCACTATTGCAGTCAAAACAAACTTGCTCTACTATAAATTGAGCTCATTTGTGATCAGTTTGAGTACACCAAAGTACCCAAACTGATGCTTTACTCAAAATCTCTTCTTCACTCCAATTTTGCCTTCTAACTCAAGTCACTATTGGATTTTGAGATTGAGAATGATTCTAACCAAACCAATGATGCACACACCTCATAAACATCATATATGAGTGATCCATAACACAAAATCACATATGGAACATCAAATTCACAAAATCACCAGCCAATTGCTCAAGTTCTTGACAGAGTTGCAGTTGAGGTACCACAACCAGTTCCAACTCATTTCAATCCACTCCAAGCATTTAAACACACTCCTTAGCACCTAAGGAAGATGTCCGGATCATTGCAACCTAGCTGCAACACCTCCATCATCAAACTCGATCACCAGCTGCAAGAGGTAGGCCTGAACCCTTCCAACTCTATGATCCATGCATCATGAATGAATTTTTGAGTTACCATCTTGTTTATGCATGTATGTATAGTAATAACCCTCAATCAATTGCCATGAATCCATCGTGTATGGAATTTCATTGTGCTCATGCGGAAATTAGGGTTCTTGAGGTTTTCTGTTGATTTCTTCCTCCATACTTAATATAAATGCAATTAAGCTATATGATTGTGATCCTTGTTAAAAAACGAACAAGATTGGTACTTGAATCGTGCAAAACCATTGAGAAATCATGGAGAAAAGTGAGAAAACGCAAATCTGCAGAAACAGGGCACGCGGGCAAGAACTTAGTGTTCTTGGCGCCCTTTTTCAAATTTTTGAATTTTTGAATATTTTGATATTTTTGTTAATTGATTCAAGATTTAATTTCTCTCTGAATATTTGTGTTTTTGAATTGATTCTTTTTCTCAAAATTCACAAAAATGTTTAAATATTTTATTTTACAAAAAATATCCAATTTATATTATTTTTTAATATAGTTAGAATTTTTGTAATTAATTTCATTTTATTTGTTTTTAAACATTTTAAAATGAAATTCCCATTTTGATCTTTTCATTCCAAATGAATTTCAAACTTTCATGTTATTGAACATGACTTTTCAAAATATTTTTGAAAGTATACAATTTGTTTTTTTTTAATATATTTGATTTTTTTTATCATTTATTATTTAAATTTCCTTTGAAAAATGATATTTTAATTTAAAATTAGGGTTTCCTCTTGAATTTAAATTTTTCAAACACTTTTGGGCCTCTAATAGAGTGTAAGACCCAACCCCCTTTGTACATAAACATTTTTGGGCCTTAGTCATTATATAAGTCCAGTACGATAAAATCTCGGCGTGATCACCAATTTTTAAAATAATTTTCAACTGGGCCTCCCCTCGTGTTATAAGTCCCATTCTCTTTTCTTTTAAACAACTTTTGGGCCTCTAATAGAGTGTAAGACCCAACCCTCTTTTGTACATAAATAATTTGGGCCTCAATCATTGTATAAGTCCCAGTACAATTTTCAAAACAACGGTGCGATCACTGTTATTTCTGGGCCTCTCCTTGAGTTGTAAGCCCCACATCTTGTACAAAAATAAACTTTTGGGCCTCTAATAGAGTTTAATACCCAACCTCTTTGTAAATACAATAATTTGGGCCTCAGTCATTGTATAAGTCCCGATACACTTTTCAAATCAACGGTACGATTAGTGTTTTTCATCTGGACCTCTCCTTGAGTATAAGCCTCAATCTTCTTTTCAAAATAACCTTCCCTTTTGATTTAGGTTCAAATTCATAGTTGTCATAAAAAATTTCTTTAATTTCTTGAACAACTAACCATACAGCTGTTACAATGGAAGCTTGCTCACTTGTAAGTTTTAAACAACTTTCTTTTACATACTTGCACATATATATTTGTTTGTGCTGGAAGCTTGCTCACCTGTAAGTCCTCCTACCCTCTTTTACATATAGTATATATTTCATCTGTATATATATATATATATATATATATATATATATATATATATATATATATATATGCTTGTATATATCTGCTTAGAGTTTTCCCCGATAATTAAGTCTAGAATTAGATAGAGTCAGTGGTCACTCTTTCAACACAGTTAAAACTAGTTCCCCATAGGAATTCCAGATACATTCTTGCCTCCTCTTGGGCTTATACAATATGGAACAAAGAGAAAGGCATTATTCCCGGTAAAACTTTTCTCAGACTGTCACTATTAGAAAATTGTCAAAGAAATTCATTTCCCTCAGAGAGGATTAATTCCCGGTGAAACCTCTCTTGAATTTCTTCAAACCCTAGAAATGTTCACTAAAGAAAAGATTATTCCCGGTGAAACTTTTCTTGAACTCTTCTTAGGTTTGGACCCACAGGCTTCCTAAAAGCATCCCAGCCTCCTCTTGGGCTTTGTACAAGGACCCTCCTGCTTCTTAGAAGTTCTCATGCCTTCTCTTGAGCTTAATACAAGGACCCTGAAGACCTCTTAAAGGTATAGGAGATAACTTAGTCATCCTTTGTTAGAGCAGTCTTTCTAAAGAGTCAAAATCTCAGACCAATTTTAGGGTTGATTCTCATCCCTTAAAACACCAGCCTCCTCTTGGGAATCATACAAGGACAAACTCTCCCATACCAGTAGACTTGGACAATCTAATCTCCTCTTGGATCTCAAAGACATTCTCAAGTTCCCTACAAACATAGAAAAAAAACCCTGGTAATTTAACCAATCTCCAGTAGAGTTAAAACCCTTACAGGATCTAAAACTCAGTTTTTCATCCTAAATTTCCCCAGCTAGGGTCAGCTTATCATCAGTATAACATTATCCCAAATCAGAACCTCAAGGCATCTGATACCTCAACCCTTCTGTAAACCCTTAGCAAGATTTGATCCCCCGACTTGGACCTGCCTCTGGATCTCAATAATCATCAGCAGAAGACAACCTCCTCTTAGACTTTGGATAATGATTTTCCTCAGCAGAGTTAGCCTCAAAAGCACTCTCTTGCTGAGTCAACTCTTTAGCCACAATCTTGGGCTTTGTACAAGACAGATAAAAACACTCTCTTGTTGAGTCAGTATCTCTTTTAGCCACAATCTTGGGATTTGTACAAGACAGACAAAAATACTCTCTTGTTGAGTCAGTCTCTTTTTTATCCACAATCTTGGGCTTTGTACAAGACAGATAAAAACACTCTCTTATTGAGTCAGTCTCTCTTTTACCCTTAATCTTGGGCTTTGTACAAGACAGATAAAAACACTCTCTTATTGAGTCAGTCTCTTTTTCAGTCTCAATCTTGGGCTTTGTACAAGACACCCATAAATATCTCTCTAAGCAGCATCAATCCTCTTTTGAGCCTCAATCTTGGGCTTTGTACAAGGTAAATCATACTCTCCAGCAGAGTCAAATTCCTTTTCAGCCACAATCTTGGGCTTTGTACAAGGCAAATAAAACCTCTCACCATTAGAGTCAGCTTCCCCTTTTAGCCTCAATCTTGGGCTTTGTACAAGACACATACAAATATTCCCCAGTGGAATTAAAAACCCCTTTTTTGCCTAAATCTTGGGCTTTGTACAAGCTAGAAAGAATATTTCCCTGAAAAAGTCAACTTATAGCCTCCTCTTAGGTTTTGTATAATGACATCCCCAAAAGAGTCAATTCTCTTTTAGCCTAAATCTTGGGCTTTGTACAAGACAAATAAACACTCTCTTGTTGAGTCAGTCTTTTCCAGCCTCCTCTTAGGCTTTGTATAAAGACCTCCCCAATGGAGTCAATTAATTTCTTAGCTTCAACCTTGGGCTTTGAGCAAGGTACATAAACTAAAATCCCCTCAGAGGAAATAAAAAACCTCTCTGTAGGAAGACAATTCTCTGTACATCACACATTCAAAACAAACCTTAATCCTAGATAACTGCTATAAGTGGCACACTTGTTGATTCAAATATCCAAGTTGTCGTCCATCTTTTATCCTGGTAAATCCTCTATCATCTAATTGCTGTAAGTGGCAAGCCTCTGGATTATTTACATCCATGCCACTATCCCTATCTTAGCATGAAAAATTCCTAAGGAAAAATGGCATTGCTCTATACTGAGTTAAAGTTTTCTCCTTCAGGACAAATCCCTCATAAAGGAAATTATGGCATTACTGGATTCACATATCCCAGTTAAAGTAATTCTCCTTTATAATCAGTCACCCAACAGTTGTGATAAACAGACGAGATGTGTCCCTTTAGAGATGACAAATTCTCTCTCAGTCAAACCTTTAGCTTCAATCTTGGGCTTTGAACAAGACACAAATACTCATTTAGCTTCAATCTTGGGCTTTAAACAAGATACCAAACATATTTTTCCTCCAATAGAATAGGAGGAACTACGATTGATCTAATTTCCCTGTTTTCTTTAACGGGAATACGTAGGCATAAGATTGCGAAATCTTAGCGAGCATACCAATAAAAAACTTTAGGTCCAGTACCTTCACTCATCAAAAACCTCAGAAAACTCGAAATCAAATAAAAACTCTATCTCTCTCTCTTAAAAACCTCACAAAGGAGAAACTTTCCCAACCCACAGCAGACAAACACCAGTAAGTAGAAAAGCAGTAAGGAAATTGCTAACAACCTGTGGATAACCACATATAGGATGGGTAATTGACAACTCCCGATCGTATAACCTGACCCCGAATTCTCCGAATCTCTTTAAAGCATTTGTTCAGTAAAACATTTGCGTGCAATGTTAGTTTTGATAGCTTCCCTTTCCTTTCCAGCTTCACAGGAAAAATAAGAAAACAGAAAGTAGCACCCCCACTCCTACCATTACGGTGAGGAGAAACCCATGATGATAAGGTGGTCGCGTCACAGACAAAAATCGCACGCTACAATACGATCCAATGCCTTCTCCCAACTTTGAATTCCCTGTATTTGAAGCTGAAGAAGAAGAGGACGAAGAAACTCCTGAAGAGATTTCCCGATTACTCAGGCAAGAGGAAAGGTCTATCGAACCTTACAAAGAGCCGTTGGAAACTGTCAACTTGGGTTCAGAAGAAGAGAGGAAAGAAATCCAGATTGGGGCACTGCTCAGTTCGATCGTCAAAGAAAGCTTGATAGAACTTCTCAAAGAGTTTCCAGATGTGTTTGCTTGGTCCTACCAGGACATGCCAGGGTTGGATACCAGCATCGTGGAGCATCATTTACCGTTAAGATCAGAATATCCGTCGGTGAAACAAAGGCTGAAACGGACTCACCCAGATATGGGTATCAAAATCAAGGAGGAAGTGCAGAAATATATTGACGCATGTTTCCTCGCCACCTCAGAATATCCTCAATGGTTGGCCAACATAGTGCCAGTTCCGAAAAAGGACGAAAAAGTCAGAATTTGTGTAGATTACAGGGATCTGAACAAAGCCAGTCCAAAGGATGACTTTCCCTTGCCACACATTAACATGTTGGTAGAGAGTACCGCAAAGTTCAAAGTCTTCTCCTTTATGGATGGATTCTCGGGCTATAATCAAATCAAAATGGCGCCGAGAGAAATGGAGAAAACTTCATTCATCACCCCATGGGGCACCTTTTGTTACAAGGTAATGCCGTTCGGTTTGAAGAACGTCGGGGCAACCTATTAAAGGGCCATGACTACTCTGTTTCATGACATGATGCATAAAGAAATTGAAGTATATGTCGATGACATGATTGCCAAATCTAAAACAAAAGAGAAGCATGTGACCCACTTGTTAAAAGTTATTCGAGCGTCTCAGGAAATACAAACTCCGCTTGAATCCCAACAAATACACGTTTGGTGTTCGCTCAGGAAAACTTTTAGGGTTCATCGTCAGCCAGAAAGGAATTGTGGTTGATCTTGACAAGGTCAAGGCCATTCAAGAAATGCCTTCTCCAAAGACTGAAAAGCAAGTCAAAGAATTTATGGGACGTCTGAATTACATCTCAAGGTTCATATCCCTCATGACCGCGACATGCGCGCCAATCTTTAAACTACTCAGAAAGAATCAAAACTGTGTATGGACAGAAGATTGCCAAAAATCTTTCGACAATATCAAAGAATATCTATTGAATCCACCGATTTTGTCTCCTCCAGTGGAGGGAAGACCACTGATCATCTACCTAACAGTCTTGGAAGACTCAATGGGTTATGTACTTGGCCAACAAGACGAAACCAAAAGAAAAGAGTCTGTCATCTACTATTTAAGCAAGAAATTCACCGACTGTGAAACTCGGTACACTATGTTCGAGAAAACTTGCTGTGCTCTGGCTTCGGCAGCCAAACATCTTCGCCAGTACATGATTTGCCACACTACTTGGTTAATCTCCGAAATAGATCCAATCAAGTACGTCTTTGAAAAACCTGCTCTCACGGGAAGGATTGCCCGTTGGCAGATGTTGTTATCAGAATACGACATCGAGTACCATGCTCAAAAATTAGTCAAAAGAAGTATTTTAGCCGATCATTTGACTCATCAACCGATTGACGATCAAGAATCAGTCGGATTTGACTTCCCAGACGAAGATGTCATGTACTTGAAAATGAAAGATTGCGATGAACCGCTACCCAGTGAAGGGCCAGAACCAGGTTCACAATAGGAACTAATCTTTGACGGAGCTGTCAACAATTATGGAAACGGAATTGGGGCAATCACCGTAACACCTCAGGGTACCCACATTCCTTTCACCGCCCGACTGACATTCAAGTGTACAAACAACGAGAACTTGGATGTGTATGGAGACTCAGCCTTGGTTATCAATCAAATCAAAGGAGATTGGAACACATACCAATCAGGACCGATTCCTTACAAAGATTACGCGAGAAGGTTGTTACCATTCTTCAACAGAATCGAGTTTCATCATATCCCTCGTGAAGAAAATCACATGGCTGATGCACTAGCCACTCTCTCTTCCATGATTAGGGTAGGTCAATGGAACGATGTACCTAAGATTGACGTAATGCACCTAGAAAGGCCCGCTTACATCTTCGCGATTGAAGCAGTCATAGATGACAAACCTTGGTATCACGATATCAAATGCTTCCTTCAGAAACAAGAGTACCCACCTGGGACATCAAGAAAAGACAGGAAAACCGTCAGAAGACTGGCAGGCAACTTCTTCCTGAGCGGTGATACACTCTATAAGAGAAACTTTGACATGGTCTTGCTCCGATGCGTAGACAGACCAGAAACAAACATGCTGATGAAAGAAATTCACGAAGGATCCTTGGGCACTCATGCCAACGGACACACAATGGCCAGAAAAATTCTGAGAGCAGGGTACTATTGGTTGACAATGGAATTCGATTGCTATAAGTACATGAGGAAGTGTCACAAGTGTCAGATATACGCAAACAAGATCCATGTATCGCTAACGCATCTCAAAGTTCCTTCTTCCCCATGACCTTTTTCCATATGGGGAATCGACATGATTGGCATGATTGAACCCAAAGCTTCAAACAGACATAGGTTCATCCTGGTAGCCATTGATTACTTCACCAAGTGGGTCGAAGCAGCGTCATACCCCAATGTAACCCGACAAGTGGTAGTCCGATTTATCAAAAACAATCTCATCTGCCGTTATGGTGTTCCAAGCCAGATCATTACGGATAATGCATCTAACTTGAACAACAAGATGATGAAAGAGTACTGCGCCGAGTTCAAGATCGAACACCATAACTCATCTCCCTACTGACCTAAGATGAACGGAGCGGTAGAAGCGGCTAAGAAGAACATCAAGAAGATTGTTCAGAAGATGGTTGTAACCTACAAAGACTGGCATGAAATGCTACCCTTTGCTCTTCACGGTTATCGCACATTTGTCCGCACTTCAACAGGGGCAACCCTTTTCTCTCTAGTATATGGCATGGAAGTCGTGCTCCCCATAGAAGTAGAGATCCCATCAATCCGGGTATTGACGGAAGCTAAGCTAACAGAGGCTGAATGGTGTCAAAGTCGACACGATGAACTGAACCTAATTGAAGAAAAGCGAATAACGGCTCAATGTCATGGTCAGTTGTATCAGCAAAGAATTAAGAAGGCATTCGACAAGAAAGTTCGACCCCGTGTCTTCAGAAAAGGAGACCTCGTGCTCAAGAAGATACAATCATTCCTCACTGATTCCCGGGGAAAATGGACTCCGAATTATGATGGCCCCTATGTGGTCAAGAAAACCTTCTCAAGCGGCACCTTGAGACTCACAACCGTGGACAGAGAAGAGTTTTCCTACCCCACGAATGTTGACGTAGTCAAGAAATACTTCGCCTAAATAAAAAAAACGTCTCGGTGGATTGAAAACCGAAAGGGCAGTCCAGGCAAAAATTAGAGACATAAGCAAGAATCATCCCGATGGATTGGAAATCTCAAAGTACAATCCAGGCAAAAATTAGGGATTCATGGCAAGTAACTACGTCCGACAAGGTTAAATCCCCAGCGGTAACACTTTTCGTAGAACAACTTCCAGTCAAGGTCATCTTCAACAGAAGCTCAGGATGTCTAGAATTCAAAGTTGGTAGAAGGATAACGGTCGTTATGTTTCAATGTACCCCTTTTCCCTTAAATTACCATTTTCTAAACTTTGTAAATACTCTATGGGATCACGCGCTTGGCTGATTTCCATCCTATCAATAAAATTTAAGCCCTAGTGCTTTTGTTTGCAATTCTCATTTGTTTTAGCTTTACAGAATGACATTTTTAATATGATCAACGATTCTTGAAATAAAATAAAAAAGAATTTAATTGTCAAAATTTTACTTCCTTTAAAATATGATGGCAATTCTTTTTGATTGATGAACATCGAAAGAAACATCGAGGGTTTCTCCGAAGGTGATTGAACCTCAAAATGCAAAATCAAAGTACTCCTTCTAAACCAGTACACCTGGATGAAGGAATAACTGTGTTAGATGTAATATCCCGTTTGATATCTACGACAGAGTTATTACCTCTTAAGACCGATTGACGATTCTTTCTCCCCCACAAGGTCTACCTCTCCTAAGCAAGGCATGATTGCTATCATGAACCAATGGTACTTTCATCCTCCGCAGTGGCCGAGTATCCATTCATGTTCATCCACTAGTATGTATGTCGCGTCAGTTTTGTCAGCGTAAACATACATGCATCATGCATAATTGATTCACATTCATAATCATATTACATTACTATCACTCTGGTCAGTCTCATTTCTCCAAGTGATAAAACCCTTTTGTCAATCAAGTTGTCAGTTGTCCTTTCCGTGTCGGATAAGGTAAAATCCCGGTTTAAGTTCTTTCCTAGTCAGGAAATGAATCATCTAAAACAATCTCTCTCCCCAGTTTATATCTGGATTGGAGACAGTCCTCGACCACTTTGATAACTCGAACCTCTGAAAAGCAAAAAGACATTCTACCGACACCTTTGGGACGTCACTCTTCGCCATTGAAGATGATATTTTCGATTTCCCAGATTAAGGAAAATCCCCATAGAAAGCCTCTCAACCGAAGACTCTCACCAACATATTGGTTTTTCTTCCAAGATAGTCAATGTTAATGAAGTCGTCAGCACCTCAAAATTGGATTACATCACATGGCATTTCTCAGAGAATATCTCGAAGAAAAGTATGATGTAATATCCCTAAGCAAAAGGCGGTCTCTCAAGAGATTCATTTTTCCCAGTAGAGTCAACAAATGGCATCTCCAACAGAGAAGTTTGCACACCTCTACAGCTCAGATAAATGGGTTCCCCCAGCAAGTCTGACATCAATTTTTTTTCCATCAAATGGCATCTCCCTAGTAAAACTCGGTGAGAAGTTTGATGAAGACCGCTACACATAGCGCCCCTTGTCAAGGAAAAAACTCGACAAGAAGAAACTGAGACCAGTTCCTTGGCTGAAGACCAGGATCGAGGGGAAGTTTATTTCAGAAACTGAGACCAGTTCCTTTGACTGAAGACCAGGATCGAGGGGAAGTTTATTTCAGAAACTAAGACCAGTTCCTTGGCTGAAGACCAGGATTGAGGGGAGGTTTTACCCTTTCCTAAGTAACATTGCTTGGCAAAAGAAGATGGATGAGCAAACCGCTAACATTCATAATCACAGTCAAAATTTTGGGTTTCCAATATTTAATCATCTTGCACCCCGAATGCCCGAATATCTTCGCCATTCACACCTTCAGGTACAAGAAGATTAAATAGGGGCATCTGTCATACCCCAAATTTTGACCACCAAGATTTCCCATCATTGTGCAAATCATTGCCACAATATAGATGTGTCATCATGCCTCATCAATTTTCTCAAGGATTGTTGAGCTTTCACTACAACCAAGAATTAGGGTTTTGAGCCCTCTCAGGACACTTAGACAAAGGATCAATCAAGAAATGACATGATCTTCAACTTGTCTAACCTCTCAAACAGCCATAGTGGATCAAGAGGACTCTCACCTCAAGAATCAAGCACAAGGCTGCAACATTCCAAGTGGATCCAGCCTCGAGATCACCAGTGTCACCAAATTAGGGTTTTGGTCGACCAAGGCCTCCAGGTGGAAATTTTTCCTCTGGGAATAAGCCAATGCTTCAAAGCACAACCCAAGATACTCCAAGGGACCTCATGGACCCAATCATCAAGTCAATTTAGCCTCAGGGGAAGCATTCATCAGAAATCAGGAATTAGGGTTTCTTGACCTAATTCACCCCTATGTTGACTTTTGGAGAAAAGCATGAGCCAAGACCTCAAGACATGATTTGAGAACCTCAAATACACCACATTGATCCATTTGCAACAATTGATTGATCCAAGAAGCTTGATTCACAAGTTTCAATTTCATCTGGACTACAATTAGGGTTTTGAAGGAAAAGTCAACTGTATCTTTGACTTTTGACCAAGACATGCTCCCAAACCTTGGGACATGATTCAATACACCCTATAGCACCTATGGAACCCATCCATTAGGTTTGAGTTAGGTCAAAGACTTGATTGCACAAAGAATCACACAGTTTGGATTTCATCTGACAAAAGGTCAACTATGCACAGAATCAAGTTTGACTTTTTGGAATTTTTCACAAATATGGTTCCCCTAAGTCAAAAACAATGTTAATGTATGATATAGATCATCATCCATCAAGAAAAATCAAGAAAAGTGAGGTTTATTTCAAAAGGGGCAACCATGAGAAACCAAAATTTTTCTAAGTTATGGAACAAAAGTGGTTTTGTACCAACTTTGCAAGGTCATAACTCCTAAACCACAAGGCCTTTTTCAATCATTTAAAGCTCAAATGAAAGTCCATCTGACATACTTCAAAAGTGTCAAATACAAGCAATTCCAAATCCTCATGGATTTTGAGTTATGGATTGATCAAAATCACAAAAAAGTGAAAATGACCACTTTTTCCAACACTTAGTGAAATTTTCAATAAGTCATAATCTGTCTTATTTTTTTCAAAATAAAGAGGCATTTTTCACTTTGATCCAAGTTGAACTAGGTCCATTGGTGAACAACAAAGTTGAACTATGCCATGAGAGCTTTCCAAAATGTCCAAGAACTCCATCAAATTCCATTTGAGCTAGGAGTTATGGATCTCCTAAGTTGCCTTGCTGCAACTGTTTTCAAGACAGGTTTTGGTGCAAGCTTGCACCCCACGATTCCTTAGACTAATCTTGAACACCTTGATCATTCAAATTCTATCCAAATTCAACACAAATGAGTGAGTGATCTGATCCATAGCATAAAATGCCAAGAACCTAGCCTTCCATGTGCAAAATCATCATGACATGAACCTTGAATTTCAAATTTGGAATTAAGAATTTAATGGATGCATCAAGGTGGCATGAACTGAAGCAAACCTAACTGAATGAGTCAAGCCTTATCCCTGCAACAGAAGACCACAGGCTTGTGCTCTAATCTCAAGTCAATGGTCATGGAAGACTAGAATTCCTTTATGCAACCATTGGCCAAAGGACTGTCCAAGTTACCATTCACTATTTCTTGCAAAACAAACTTGCTCTACTATAAATAGAGCTCATTTGTGGTCAGTTTGAGTACACCAAAGCACCAGAACACTTGCTTTCCTCAAAATCTCTCTCATTTTGCAGAAATGCCTTCTTTTGCAAGTCACCACTGAGTTTTCGAGTTAGAGACCACTTCCACCATAGCTCGTGACCCAAACACATCCAATGTATCATATATAAGTTATTCAAACACTCACCCTTGATCTGAAACACCAAAATCACAAAGTCAACCTCCAAAATCTCAAACTTTGACTTTTCTGCATTTTTTAAGTCATGTCTTGATTCAGTCACTTTCAAAACCAAACAAGGCCTCAAACACATTCCAAATATAATACTCAAACTGTCCCAATTGGTTTCGCTCATCTGGAACACCATTTGAGAGAGTTACCATTTTGGTCACTTTTGCCATTTTTGCAAGAAAGAGCCAATACTTGTTCCTGAAGATTCCAGCAGGTTTTGATCATCCTAAAAGCTTCTAAAGGATCAATCAAGAGTGTCTAAAGCATTGGATTACTTCTGGCACAAGGATCTTGACAGATAGCACTAGGAGCTTCAAGAGGTAAGTGCATCCCAACTTAAACTCTCTAAATCATGCATTGCTTTGATGTCCATTGATTATGGACATCTCATACATATCATATATGTTGTGTTTGAACCAATTTGCCCTGCTTTTATGGCCTGTGTAATGAGATAGCATAGACCATGCAATTCTAGGCGTATTTTGAAACCAATACCGGGTTTTAAAATAGGGACATCTTTAGAAAAATCTAAAAGCACCATTGGATTCCTCATGAAATTCTAGGTAGGATCCATCTAAATTTTGTCAAAATCCATGAAGAATTGAGGGAGTGAGAGCCTTCATGCTAGAAGGCAAAAATCCGGCCATGCCTTGGGCAAGGGCCATGCCAGGGCGCCTTGGTCATGCCTAAAATCTTGCCACCCTCATATACACATGGGGTGGTTTTGATACACGGATGTATCACCACCTAGTGGTAGCACGCAAGTGTGTTTGGTTGAGAGGTCGTGGGTTCGAGACCCACCCAGATCATTTTGCCATTTCCCCTATTTTTGCTATTTTTCACATTTTTTATGATTTTTATTAATTAATTCCAAAATTAATTTCTCTCTCAATTTTAATTATTTTTTATTGGTTATTTTTTTGAAAATTCTCAAAAATATTAAAATATTTTATTCTACAAAAATTTCACAAAAATATTATTTATTTCACATATTTGGTATTTTTATAAAGAATTATGTTTTTAGTTGTTTTTTAAACATTTAAAAATATTTCTTTCTCTTGATTTTTCAACTTCAGATGAATTTCAAGCTTTCATGTGATTAAACATGATTTTTTCAAAATATTTTTCAAAGTATACAACTTGTTTTTGAATATATTTGGTATTTTATATCATTTATTATTTAATTTCCTTTGAAAATTATATTTTAAATTCAAAATTAGGGTTTTCTGTAATTCTTGATTTTTCAAACTTCACAAAAACACTGTGGGCCTCTAATAGAGTGTAAGACCCAATCCCTTGTAAACGAGAACCTTTTTGGGCCTTAGTCATGGTATAAGTCCTAGCACGTAAAAACTCTCGACGCGATTGTCGTTTTCAAAACAAAAAACTTTTGGGCCTTCCCTTGTGTTGTAAGTTCCATTTCTCTTCTTTTTTCAAACACTTTGGGTCTCTAATAGAGTGTAAGACCCAACCCCCCTTTGTACATAAATAAATTTGGGCCTCAGTCATTGTATAAGTCCCGGTACAATTTTCAAAATAACGGTGCGATGTTTGTTTTTCATCTGGGCCTCTCCTTGAGTTGTAAGCCCTATCTCTTGTATAAAAAACATTCTTGGGCCTCTAATAGAGTGTAAGACCCAACCCTCTTTTGTACATAAACCTTTTTGGGCATCAGTCATTGTATAAGTCCCGATACGATTTTCAAAATAACGATGCGATCGTTGTTTTCATCTGGGTCTCTCCTTGAGTTGTAAGCCCCGTCTTTTTTTGAAAAAAAAATAAACTTTTGGGCCTCTAATAGAGTGTAAGACCCAATCCATTTGTACATAAAATCTTTTTGGGCCTCAGTCATTATATAAGTCCCGATACAATTTTCAGAATAACGGTGCGATCACTGTTATTTTTGGGCCTCTCCTTGAGTATAAGCCCCAATCATCTTTTCAAAACAACTTTCCATTTTGATTTAGGTTCAAACTCATAGTTGTTATCAAAATTTTCTTTAAAGCCAGTGGTCAAAATTTGGGCCTCTCCTTGTATATATCTGCTTAGAGTTTTCCTCGACAATTAGGTCTAGGATTAGATAAAGCCAGTGGTCACTCTTTTAACACGGTCAAAACTAGTTCCCCATAGGAATTCCAGATACAGTCTTGCCTCCTCTTAGAACAAAGACAAAGGCATTATTCTCGGTGAAACTTTTCTCAGACTGTCACTATTAGAAAATTGTCAAAGAAATTCACTTCCCCCCGAGAGGATTAATTCCCGGTGAAACCTCTCTTGAATTTCTTCAAACCCTAGAACTTTTCACTAAAGAAAAGATTGTTCCTTGTGAAACTTTTCTTAAGTTTGGACCCACAGGCTTCCTAAAAGCATCCCCAGCCTCCTCTTAGGCTTTGTACAAGGACCCTCAGCCTTCTTAGAAATTCTCATGCCTCTTCTTGGGCTTAGTATAAGGACCCAAAGACCTCTTAAAGGTATAGGACAGAACTTAGTCATCCTTTGTTAGAGCAGTCTTTCAAAAGAGTCCAAACATCAAAACAATTTAGGGTTGATTCTCATCCCTTAAAACACCTGCCTCCTCTTGGGCATCATACAAAGATAAACCTTTTCATACCAGTAGACTTGGACAGTCTCACCTCCTCTTAGATTTCAAAGAAACCCTCAAGTGTCTAAAAACACAGGATAAACCCTGATCATCTCATCAATCACCAACAGAGTTTAAACTTCTCACTTTATTTTTCCCTAGCTAGGGTCAAATCACTATCAATAAACCTTTGTCAGAACCTCAAGGCTTATGATATCTCAACTCTTCTATAATCCTCAGCAAGAGTTGATTCCCCATTTTGGACCTGTCTCTGGATCTCAATAATCCTCAGCAGAAGTTAGCCTCCACTTAGGCATTATATAAGAAATTCCCCCAATTAGCCTCCTCTTAGCCGTTGTATAAAGATCTTCCCTCACTCTCTTGTTCAGTCAATCATTTTTAGCCTCCTCTTAGGCTTTGTATAAGGATCTTAAAACACTCTCTTGTTGAGTCAATCTCTTTTAGCCTCAATCTTAGGCTTTGTACAAGAGAGACAAACACTATCTTGTTGAGTCAATCATTTTCAGCCTCCTCTTAGGCTTTGTATAATGACCTCCCTAGTGGAGTCAATTAATCTCTTAGCTTCAACCTTGGACTTTGATCAAGGCACACAAAAATCAACATCCCCCCAGAGGAAATAAAAAACTCTCTGTAGGAAGACACTTCTCTGTATTATCACTCATCAAAACAGAAAATAAAATTAGACCTTAATTCCAGACAACTACTGTAAGTGGCACATTTGTTGATTCAAAATCCAAGCTGTAGTCCATCTCTTATCCTGGTAAACTTCTTCTTTCATCTAATTGCTGTAAGTGGCAAGCCTCTGGATTGTTTACATCCAAGCCAATGTCCCTCTCTTAGCATGAAAAACTCCTAAGGAAAAATGGCATTACTCTACACTGAGTTAAAGTTTTCTCCTTCAGGACAACACCCCTATAAAGGAAATTATGGCATTGTTGGATTCACATATCCCAGTTAAAGTAATTCTCCTTTATAATCAGTCACCCAACTGTTGTGATAAACAGACGAGATGTCTCCCTTTAGAGATGACAAATTCTCTCTCTATGAAACCTTTTAGCTTCAATCTTGGGCTTTGAACATGACAAAAATAACCTTTAGCTTCAATCTCGGGCTTCGAACAAGACACCAAAATATCAATTCCTCCCATAGAATAGGAGGAACTATGATTGCTCTGATTTCCCCATTTTCTTTAACGGGAATACATAGGCATAAGATTGAGAAATCTTAGCGAGCACACTAATCAAAAACTTTAGGTCCAGTACCTTCACACACCAATCAAAAACCTTAGGTCCAATACCTTACCAAAAACATCGGAACAAAACCGAAATCAACAAAAACTTTCTCTCTCTCAAACACTCCTAAAGGAGAAACTTTCCCAACCCATGACAGACAAACACTAGTAAGTATAAAATAGTAAGTATAATTGCTAACGACTTGTGGATAACCATATATAGGATGGGTAATTGACAACTCCCCATTGTATAACCTGACCTCAAACTCCCCAATCTCTTAAGCTTTTGTTCAGTTAAACATTTGCGTACAAGGTTAGTTTTAGATATCTTCCCTTTCCTTTCCAGCTTCACAGGATAAATAAGAAATCAGAAAGTAGCACCTAATCCCTACCATTGTGGTGAGGAAAAACCAAATGGCAATAAAGTGGTCGCGTCACCGACAAAAATCGCATGCTACACCAAGCAACCATTTTTTGCACTCCAAAGCTCAAATGATAGATCTCATCACATACTATAAAAGTAATAAACTAAGCAATGATAAAAAAATGCTTGGATTTTAAGTTATGAAGTGATCAAAATCAAGAAAAGTACGAAATGAACTTCAACATTTAGTGAAAATATGCCTAAGGTAAAATCAGTCAAAATATCAAAATGTGGAGGGATTTTTCACCATGATCCAAGATGAATCAAGTCCAATTATGAACTTCAAAGTTGAAGTACATTTTCCCAGCTTTCCAAAGAGCCCAAGAGCATGAGAAAGCTCCACTTGAGCAAAGAATTATGGAGGTTGCAATACACTTGCTGCAACTGTTTTGCCAAGATCAGATTGGCCATTTCTTATGGTACACGACTGTTTTGTCAAGTACAATGATAATGTTGCTAGGCTAGTTCTATGTGATCAGGTTGAGTCATAACAAACCTGCAGAATTAGGCCAAAGGGTCAAGAGGTATCTCAATTGGATTAATGGATTTTGTCACATCATGCCTTGAATTCAAAGGCATTTATGTGCAACAATGCACATTCAACAAAGGTACTTTTTTCAGTCAAGATGCTCACATAAACAACAATAAAAATGACTAAGGAATGTGGAATTGGTCAATTGGTAGCTGTGCTATTTTTAGGAGCTATTGTACCTTGCATGAGAAGTAATGACACAAGTCCAAAACCATTGAACCAAGCTTTTATCCTTCAAGTTGTAACTATTCATCCAAGACAAATCCATTTACCTATAAATAGAGGTCACATTGCCTCATTTCAAACACACCAAAACAACTTCAATCCTTGTTTTCTGAAAATTCATCTTTGTTCCAAGTTACAAAATTCCAAGTGAGGGAGAAATCGAATTTCTCAAACCAGAGCAATTCCATCCAAACCAATGATCCAAACACCTCACATTCATCATATATGAGTGATCCAAACACTTAAACATCATCTGTAACATCAAATTCATTAAGATTATAGTTCATCCCAAGCCAGCTGCAGTTGGATTCGAGGCCACCAATTCAGAAGGTTTTCAGCCATTCTAAACACATCAACACATTCCTCGAGGTCTAGGGAAGTTGTCCAGGTCATCATTTCACATCTGTAACACCTACAACTGAGGATTCGATTTCCTCTTGTACAAGTAAGCCTGAACTTCCCAAACTCCATGAATCATGTAACATTTTTTATATTTCAAGTTACCAACATGTTTTTGCACATATATAGAATGTTTTCCCTCAATCAATTGCTATGTATCAATCGTGTATAGGATTTCACATTGTTCTTGCAAAAATCAGGGTTCATCTGTTCATCACTTGATAACTCACTCCACACTTAAAAGTAATGAAATTAATCACCACCATTGAATTCCTTGTTCAAAAACGAGCAACTTTCATGTTTACATCTCTTAAAATCATTGCGTATTGAGGGAGATAAGAGAGGTTTTGCAAATCAGTGATGGTGGTGGTACACAAGGAAGAAGAAGTTAGCCTTGGCGCCATAATTCAAATTTTTTAACTTTTATATTTTTCTTATTTTTCATAATTATTTTCAAAAATTAATTTCTATATTCAATCTTAATTATTTTCAAATGATTTTTTGAACAAATATAATTCACATATTTAAATATTTTATTCACCAAAAAAATAAAAAATAAAATATTTTGTAATTTATATACTTTTAATGTATTTAATATATTATTTTTTAATTATTTTAAAATAATTTCAAATATTGATTTTTCCTATCAAATTAATTATTTTTAATCCCAACTTTTTCACACATATCATTTAAATACTCTATTTTTTTAAACCACAAAAATAATATTTTTTGATAAGTTTTTATTAGGTTGAAAAGAAAATTGCATTTTAAGTATTTTTAATACTTTTATAATATTTTATTTTTTATTTTTTCTTAAGCCTAATTAATTTCAAATATTCATGTGAATAAAATATCTTTTTCATAAACCTTAATCATTGTTTATGACATGGTTAATGGATTCATTTGATGAATTATACATTTTTACTGTTTTTTTTCTTTGAAAAATATCTTAAAAAATGAAATTAGGGTTTTTACTTTGATTCAATCTTTCGAACTTCATTTCAATATCACTTGGGCCTCTGATAGAGTGTAAGATCCAACACCCCCTCTTGTAAATAGAAAATCTTTTAGCCTCATTCATCCTGGGCTTTGTATAGGAAACAAATTATCATCTGGGCCTCTATTTAGAATGTAAGACCCAACACCTTTGCTTCTCTCCTACTTAAGATCAAGTCATCTTCAAATTCAAAATCATTTCAAAACTTTCTTCAAAACACTAATTCAATCTTGAAAAAAGCATCTAATCAATCACAATACACTTGGGCCTCTATCCAGAGAATAAGACCCACCACCTTTCTCAATTCAATTCATACTTGTTTATATAATTGTTCATATATCAGTATATATAATTGTACATATCTTGTTAAGTTTTTCAAAAGGGGGAGATTGAAAGCACCTTTGGTTTGACAGAATTTTGGTAAAATAACTTTAATGATAAAGATGAAGAAATTTCGCCCTGAACAAAGATGTCGAAGAAGATGTCTTAACCTGAAGACATGACATCCTGAAGTACTGCACTGATTTAGCAGGATTTAATTTATAAAAAATCTGCCCAAGATTTGATGCGCTTTATAGGAATGGATCGAAGACCAGAGATAGAAAAGCCCAAGGAAACTGAAGACTATAAATAGAAGACTTAGACCTAGGATTTTATATGCCTTTTGTAACCTAGTTCTCTTGTGTAAGAAACAAGGGTTTAGGGTTTGAGAGTCGTTGACTCTCTAGGTTGTAAGTCTCCCTTTGTATCAGTTGATGCATTGTGGCAGATATAGGTGTCGCACAAATCCATAAGCCTTGAGGTATTGGATTGTGTATTGTTCTTGGATGAAGCTTTTAAGCAAATCCAAGTTAGCTTGTTTGTCAAGTATGCGTGACAGAATTCTGTATTGACAGGGATGATGTAAATATCACAGTTGGTGATTAGAGGAAGTGAGTGGGGTATCTCATATCAAAGAGGTTGTTCTTTGATAACATCTTCATTGGGTAGAGATTAGGATATAAAGTTGTAAACCAGGGAGTTTAGCTTTGTAACAGTTCTACAGATAGTGGAGTCTTCTTCTTGGATTGGTATCCACCAGATGTAGGTGAATTACACTGAACTGGGTTAACAATTGCTGTGTTCTTTATCATTCTACAGATTTACTTTTCTGTTAGGGTTCATGATAAACATGTTGGATCAGATGTCGTAACATCTGTGATTCTGCAATTCTGATATTCAAGGTATCAGTCTGCTGTTGTGCCTTTGCGTTTAAATGTTCATGCAGAACAATGTCTTGACATGTGTTAGGACATCTACTGTCTGCATTGCCAAAATTTCAATTGGTATCAGTGCAGGCATCCTTTCTGTTTCTGGATGAGATCTTTGGGAGATACTTTCTGGAATTTAAACAAGGATGGGTTTTGAAGATCACAACAATCAACTCATACATACTCAAGGGTATTAATGGATGGGATGGATGTTCTGGATCAAAGGTAACAACCCAGAGGTTGTTCATGTTGCTGAGAAGGTTCTATAACAACTGCAGGAGAAGTGGCTAGTTCTCTTGTTGGGGTGTCTTATAAGATGTTTTGACATCTTATTAGGGCAACCAGAATTTATTCCTTGGTGGTTCCGCTGCATGTGTTTCTGATGGAAGAGCTCTAGAATTATGGGATTCTGGAGTTGTTGCTGAAGACAGATGGTGGAAGATCTCAATCGTCGGCCTCTATATGTGAAGATATCTGCATTATTTTATTCCAAAGTCAGGAATAATGGAATGAAGGGAGTTGTTGGAAGATGTCTGTTATGGTGACTTGGTTCCATGGTACAGTTTGAAGCCAGTTGAAGAGGAGAGGAGTTGAGTTTAGGTTTATCAAGTTCTTGCTCTGGGAGTTTGATAAAATATTGATCGACTAGGTTGTCAAAGATACTTGAGAATTCTCTCAAGTCCACTCATAAAGGCGTCTCAGTCGTGCATCTAGAGTCTTCTAGTTATTCTTCTGACTAGAAGGTGTTTCTATGAAACACAACCTGAAGAAAGTGGAGGTGATTTATTTTCACTCTCCAAAACAACAAGGAAGGATTCATCTCTCTTAACCCTAAGGGTGGATCCAATCTGATTGGAGTTCTCAGAATTGTTGAGGTAAATAGGGTTCGTTCAGAGAGAATCTTAGTTACTTGAGTCAAGGGTGGCAGCCTTGGTATCTCAACACTGTTTGTCAAAGAAGATACTTGCAAAAGATTGAATACTTGATAAGTGTTCATGAAGTGATCTGGAGGAGCTTAGCTACAACAATGAAGAAGGGTTATTGGACAAGGATTTAAGATCAATTGCTATTTGTGGAATTCACAAGTATTTAATTGATTATCCTTGAAAGTCAAGATTGCTGATGTTTAACAAGATGTTGGAACATCTCATCATCAGAGTTTGTGCAGAATCATGGGAGGGGTACTGCATACACTTTAGCATATGTTTTAGTCTTGGGTGTTGACCTAAAAATGGGCTTCAGTCTGGTATGACAGAAGCATGTGATCTCTAGAGAGTTTCATGGCAAGAAACTGGTCTAGACTTTGATGCTGTTGAAGGTGAAGATGAAGACATCATAATCTTGATGGTTAGTTCTTGGATCAGTTTATTTCTGATCTAAGAGTATTGGAGTGCAGCAGGTGTGTTCAAGTGGTTACTAGAAGCATCTGGTGGTGGCACAGCTTGGATCAGTTTATTTCTGATCTAGGTACTTAGGAGCATGTGATCTTGCTCATTTTGAAAGTCAAGGTTAAGTGACAGTTATCTCTAAGTTTCTACAGACTGCTCTACTAAGGAAGGTGGCATTCTTTGGTATGGCTATGGTGTAATCTAGGACTACATTATCCTCTGAAGATTCAGATGTGGCAGGTGTGAAGTCTTTGGAGTTTCAAAGCAGATAGTTATTCATCAAGGTGTGAGCTTGAAGGGAATATATGTGATATATTTAAACAGGATAGAGGTTGTCTACTCAAACTTGGTTATTGAATCAAGTCTATGAGAGCATGGAACTCTTGTTCTGTAATAGGAGGAGGTTCTTCTAAGTGGCAGAGGGAGGAGCTGAATTCAGCAGTTGGATGTCGTATCAGAATGTTCTGACATCTAGCTTAACATCAGAATCTCAGCTGGTGATGTGGCACATCAGCTTAAGATAAGGTGATCTACAGGAGAATGGAAGTTATGGATGCTTCAAAAAGGTCTATCTCATACAATTTGCGGGAGCTGTGGTTTGAAAAGATGTTACATGTATAGAGGCTTGGTGAATCCAAGATGTCTTGCAATGGAGCAAGTAGTTCATTTGACTTGAAGATCAGATTTCATTGGTGGATCAGTGTATCTTGTGGGAGTTCTGAAGAAGAGTAAGATCAATCAAAAAGTGGCATTTGGTTGGTTTCATAGTGTGTGTTGTACCCCACATTTTACCCCTTAGATGTCATAACATCTTGCACTTGCATTTAGATTTCAATCATCTTTGCATTGTTAACTAACCATCGTATCTTGCCAGTTTGTTCTTTTATACAAAGGTTAGGTTTTTCACAAGAAAGAGGGCAAGGTCATTAAGCCAAGTTCTCACATGTTTCAAAGTCTCCTAAGACACTCTTTGGCTCCATACAACCAACCCAGTGTTCACTAGGTGATTGAGTTTGGTAGTTGAAGTCATCTGTTCAAGAAAGCCAACTGAGACTCCAAAGATCAACCATTTGGTCTTGAAGACTAATCATGAAGCTATTAAGTCATATTCCATGATCTCATTGTGTTTGGATCAAGAGAAATCAAGTAGAGACCATCAGATCAAGAGTTGTGGAATTAGGGTTTTAACCTGAAGAATCACAAGGAACCTTGGTGTGATCAGTCAATGCCTTGATTGGTTCATCAACCAATTGAGCTCACATACATCCATGAGATATTATTCAACAAGAAATCAAGAGTGTTTGACTCCCATCACAAGGGCAATGAACCTCAAAGTTCATCTGGCCCCAGATTAGGGTTTTCTTCAAGAGAAAGTTGACTGTGCCCTAATTCATGGTCAAAGCATGATACCAAACCATGGGAGATGATCCATTGTGTTCATATATATCTTTGGAACTCATCTAAAGTATTGGAGAAGTTCAAAGTTACAAATTCATTGAGAATCACATTGTGGAATTCATCTGACCTAATTTTCATCTGACAAAGTCAAACCTTTGACTTTTGATACCTTGACCCAAGATGAAGCCTTCAAACTATATTCCATCAAGACATGCTTAATTCTTGAGTTAAAGCATGAGAAATCACCATTTTAAAGGTTTCTTGCAAAAAGGGCAAGGTTTGGTTCTTAGATTTTTCTAAGTGTGGAAGAATTCACTCCTTGTGCAAATTTGGAAAAAGTCATAACTTTCAAACCACACATCCAATTTTTGTGACTCAAAGCTCAAATCGAAGCTCTCATCATGAAATTCAAAACATATTAGAGGGTCCTTATTCAAAAGAGGCTTGGTTTTTAAGTTAGGAGGCTTAGAATTTCAAGGCAATTAAAGACTTAGTGAAATTTCACCACTTTTGCCCTAAAAATCAGCCAACTTCATCTCCATTTTTCATCAAGATCCCTTTGGATCTAAAACTTGGAGTGAACATGAAAGTTATAGAGGACATTTGGGGCTTTCCAAAAAGTATTAGAACTCCCCAATCCATGGAGGGAGCTGAGAGATTCGAAGAAAGGAAGTTTGAGGTTCATTTCTTGAATTCCAAGTTACCAACATATGCACAATGATGCATAATCAATCCTAATCAACAAAACTATCACAATTCTAATGTTTTAAGGCAATATTAGTGTAGCTTGGACCTCTGCCACTAAAATACAAGTTGCAAACTTAAAATATATTAGTTTATGTCAAGTTAAGGCAAGTGGATGCATGAGAGAGAAACTTTTTTAAGGAAGCAGGGTCATTCCAATTTTCTTGCAGCATAGAGCCTTGTTCCAATCCAATCAATACAGCTCAATAGTCCAAACACTATTTCTGTCCATTTGCTAAAGTGCTTGTAGCCTCATGACTCAGCATACAGCTTGCACGAAGGGAGTTGCAAGAAAGGGCAAGTTTGGCATGTTGTGATTTCTGCCCATACCTCAAGCCTCTCACTTCTCCTATAAATAGAGGATCAATCCTCAGTCCAAAAGACACCAGAATCACCCCTAAACAAAGGCTGATACTTTCTTAATTCTCTCACTCACTCATTCCTGCAAATTTGTAAGAACATTTCTCCAGATCATTCCACTCGTGTATTTCATAAATAAACCTCACAAACCATCTCTATACATCCTATAGGCTCCATTCAAACCACTGAAACAAATCTATAACACCATATACATCATCTGCCATTTTTCAACCTCCATTGTTGCAAGAAGAATCATGACCCGTGTTCCAGTGTATTTCCAACTGATCCAGGCATCCTAACAAGCTCTAAGGGACTTAAGGAAGCTGAGGAGGGTGTTTTCTTGTATCTGTAGTAGCTGAAAAGAAGCCTTGGACTTTCTCCAAGAGGTAAGGTTTTTCAACCTTTGAAACTCGCATGTTCATGCACTGTTCTATCTTCATTTGATTGTTAAAATGTAGTAGGTATTGTGTTTGGTTGTTATGAATGAATGTTGGCTTTATCTTGTTTGAATATCTCATGTTATAACATGTTGAAGTTTTGTGGAGTTACACTGTTGTGTGATGTTTTGTGAATTATATAGTTATTGTTAGTTGAAACCAATTCCATATTCGTGTTCCTGGTGAAAAATGCTCCACTTTTGTTTTTTACATCTTGTGATTTGGTGGAGTAATGAGTGAGATATGATTGATGGAAGTTCTGGCCATGGGGTTGTTCTAGGGCACGAGCGAGCGAGGGAGAGAATGAAGAAGATGATGGTGATATGGCACTCAGGCAGCCTAACGTGGCGCTGAGGTGGCCATTTGGTTTGTTTCTTAAAATAAAAATAATCAGAAGCATTATATGTTTGGATGTAATAGCCACCCCAGTGGTAGAAACCTTGCCATGCCTTTCCCTTTCGCCTGCCTTGCTTGGGTTCGATCCTGCGGATCAACCCTTTTACACATTTTTCTGATTTTTCGCTTGCTTTACTATTTTATTGTGTGTTAGCATCATGTTGTCACACTGCGCGTGTAGCTCAGATGGTGAGTGTTTTGTGGTTGAGTCTCCAAGGGCGTGGGTTCAACACCCATATGAGACATTTCCTATTTCTTTTTTATTACTTGTTTTATTTATCTTTTATGGTTTGTATCTTGATTTCATTTGATCATAACTTGCTCATTTTTCTTCCTTTTTGACCCATTCTTTTTGCAAATTGTTCATTGAAATGTCTAATTTATGGTTGTAAAAAGAAATTATCAAAAATGGTTATTTTTAGGCATTTGTGTATGTTGAAAGTAAAGGATCTTTTTAGGGATTTTTATGAAAACTTCTTTGTTTCTTTTGGTTCTTTTGCCATGATTCCTTGGTTTTCCTTGATTGTATGGAGCCTAATGAATGTTGTTTGAAATTTGTATGATGTTATAACATTGTATGTCATTAATTCACCTTGATACCATGATGCTTAAATGTGTGAATATCTTTGCAAATACCTTGTTCATTCCATGAGATCTTGTTAAGATCATTTACCCTTTTGACATGAAATTGTTTGACCAAACATGTGCACATGTATGCCTTGAATCTTTGATACCATGTTTGAGTTGTTCTTAAGTGTTTATAGGCCTTGGATGGTAATCTTTGAATGCATGAACCTTATGATGTTGTCACCCCTTCAAATGCATGTTTAAACCCCAAATACTCTTGTATGGTTGTTACCTACTTGTCCCCATGTTCAGACTTGTTCACATGATACCTTTGATACATGTTTTGTTTATGTTTGCATGATTAATTTTACACATGTATGCTTATGAGCTTGTTGGTTGTTACCTCTTCCTTGCTGAAATTTATTCATGTTTGAACTTATACCATGAGAATTTAGTTCATGTTTGCTTAGATGTTGTAACATCTATGATATGTTTACCCCCATGTGAAGATTTTGGTTTTTACCTTAAACTCTTTTGAATTAATTCTTGACCTTGAGTGTTGATACATTCATATGCTTTTCTTTGGTTGTTACCATGCTTGTATTTTCATCTTGCTTAAAAGATGTTTGTTATTTTAAACTTCTTTAAGTCATCCCCAAGTGAAGCTAAGCTCTTTAGCTCTCCTCCTTAACCCTCTTTATTCCCACCTTCCAAAGGAAAGTCTCTCTATTGACCTCAAAGTCATAGATAGTTCACTATCATCTTGGCCTCATTAGAGCCATCTTCCCTTATTTGGCCTCATTAGAGCCATCCCTCATCCTCATTAGGATCAATCCCTTGGCCTCATTAGAGCCACTTCCCTTTAACCTAATTAAGTTCCCCTCTTGTGAGCACTATCATCATAGTTACTTACTTATTTCCTTGGCCTCATTAGAGCCACTTACCTTACAACTTAGGATCCACCTAGAGTTCTTCAACTCTATGTGAGCATCATCATCATGATGTTTCTTTCCCCCTTGGCATTATTAGAGCCATCCACCCCCTTAAACTTAGAAGTAGGATAGAGTTCTTAAACTCTATGTGATTCTCATCATCATGAGTATTCACTTACCCTTTCAACTTAGACTTAGAGAGTTCTTTAACTCTATGTGAGTATCATACCCATTCCCCTTGGAACTTTGGCCATAGTCAATGGTTCCTCACCCTTAGTTAGGTGAACTACGAATGCTCTGATTCTTTAGTCAGGATATCTAGGCACAAGATACGACGTCTTGGCGAGCGTACTTAATGTATATACCATTAGGTCTTTACCTTTTGCGCTTTGGTCTTTACCATAGGTCTTTACCTTACCCTTAGCAGATTCCTTAGCAAGCAAACATAACATAACACAAATACAAAACAAGAGGTTCCTGTAGAGTACTATAGATACTTAGTGTGTTAATACCTTCCCTTAGTATAACCAACCCCGGAACCCCCGATCTCTTAGCTGTGTCTTCACATAGCACACTTAGGATTTTCTTCGATCTTTACCCTTTCCTTTGGATAAATAAAAGTTCGGCGGTGAATTTCAAAGATGTGTGATTCATGTTAATTAATAGCTTGATATCCAATTCTCACCGCAACAGAAATGGCGACTTCACTGGGGAGTCAAATATGAGGGTTAAACACACCTTGTTTTTATTTGCGTTATTTATGTTTTGCTTGCTTGATTGTACATATCTGTATATATTTGAATATATGTTTGCTTGGTTTCTCTTGTCTGGCAGGGTGCTACTTTTGAGTGGAGAGATAAGTCCTAACCCGGACTTGAGAGCACATATGATAGGATTGTGGTGTAATCAATAGTCGGCTGTTGGGAGTAGTCCTAACAAGTTTGGCATATGATGACCACGTGCAGTTGAGGCCCCTTTGGGATTATTGATGTCTGATGTGAGTAGTCACATTGATATCACTCTTTCCGACCTGGGAGTCTGTGAGACTGAGGACCGTAGTTACCTTTACCCCACTTGGACTTTGTAGGACGTAGTGCGATGGCTATGAGGGAGTAATCCCAAATAGTTGATACGCGATACTACACTTAGACGAGTTTATCTTGAGAATATTATTAACCCGCGTGAGTAATCACGTAGGCCGATAATATCCGAAAGATTTATGTATGACTCTGAGAACTTTTTAGAACCCTGTTCTACAGTTGATGAACCCATAGTACACACTTTTTGGGATGGGTTGACCATGGCTCCATGGTTTTAAGGAACTCATTTCCTTTTGTAAATCAGAAGAATCATGGATATTGAGAAAAGGAACACTAAGAAGTACAATTTCAAGAAGCCCAATTGGGTAGAGTTGAAGAAGCTAGCAACCTTGGTATCTTTCCCTGAAGACTTCAGAAAGCGTTATGGAAGATTGATTGGTATTCTCAGAACCAAGATGGAAGATGGTGTTCTTGACACGTTGGTGCAGTTTTATGACCCTCTTTACCATTGCTTCACTTTTCCCGACTACCAACTTGTTCCGACATTGGAAGAGTATTTCATATTGGTTTGGTCTACTTGTGAAAGAACAAGAGCCTTTCAGTGGTCAAGATAAGATTCCTTCACCAAAGGAGATTGCTGATTCTATCCACTTAGAAATGTCTGAAGTCAAGCCTCACCTCACCACCAAGAATAGGATCAAGGGTCTACCTTCTAAGTTCTTGTTTGATAAGGCCTTCTACCTAGCTAAAATGAATAGTATGAGTGCCTTTGAAGCAATCTTTGTACTCCTTGTCTATGGCTTGGTCTTGTTTGTTAATGTTGAAGAGTTTGTTGATATTAACGCCATTCGGGTCTTCATAAGTAGGAACCCTATACCTACACTGCTTGGTGATGATACTTATCACTCTATCCATCATTGGACTCTCCAAGGAAAGGGTACCATTTCATGTTGTGCACCTTTGCTTTACAAGTGGTTTGTTACTCATTTTCCTCGAACATCACGCTTCAACGATAATCCAGACAAGCTTCGTTGGTCTCAGAGAATCATATATCTCACCCATACTGATATCTTTTGGTATGATCCGACTTACGACAAAGGAGTCATCATTGATAGTTATGGCCCATTCCCCAATGTGCCACTTCTTGGTATCAGAGGTGGGATCAACTACAACCCCATTCTTGCTAGACGTCAGTTTGGATTCCCTATGGAAGATAAGCCTAAAAATATCATTTTGTCCAGTTTCTTTTATCTTAATGAGGAAGCCAGTGCAGAATCCAAGAGCAGTGTCTTGCATGCTTGGGGAAAACTTCACAATAGGACCAAGAATAACTTGGGAAAAAGAAACTGGGTGGCCTTGGAACCATTCCTTCATTTGGTTCGATCTCGAGCTCGTGATCTTAAGATGCCATATCTCCCCGAGAGACCTCCACAGCCCTACTGTTGTATCTCCTTCTATCATTCCTATTGAGCGCATGGAAGAGTATCAAGAAACCCTAGCAAGGATGAAACTTGAGAGAGACACATGGGAAGGGAAGTACCATGCCATCTATGCTGAACAGATGGAAATGAAGAAACAGATCAAAGAGAAGGATGATTTGATTGAATAACTTGAGAAACGTGTGATTGACGGACCAGTGGCGCGAGAGAATTTATTTTTCTCTAGCGTGCAACCCACTTCTAGTACTCCTGAGTATGCAAGTACTCCTCCGACATCTGGCGCTTGGAAAGGGATTGTTGACAAGTTGATTTTGAAAAATGACAAGCTGAAAAGATAGAAGAGGATGCATGGAGTTTAACCTCTCTAGATAGGGTTGCTTTTTTAGGCCTAGCTGTTATTCTTATCTCTTTGTATTTTGATCTTCTTAAATGTACTTTGAAAGTTGTAACTTTTCTCAAAATTTAATGAAGTAGAAGTTTATTTTGGAAATTGTCTCTCTTGAGTTCTTTAAAACCAATTGCATTCGCATTACATCTTGCATTTTTGTTAAAACTATCAAGGAACTAATTTTGTTTTGCAGATTTTGGAGAGATGGATTTTGGAAGGAATGAAACTTGGCTGTATACCTTCATGGTTCCCGATGTTGAGCAGCTGAAGGAACTGGGAAGATTGATTGAAGATTCGGTGGCATTCTCATTGAAGTATGGAAGAATTCTCCCGCTGTTGTGGCTCCAAAGTGATGAAGGACTGCTAGAGACTTTGGTTCAACTTTACCATCCTCTTTATCACTGCTTTGTATTTCCAGATTACCAACTGACGCCAACTCTGGAAGAATACTTTGCTTTGATGGGTTTCCCAGTCAATGATTCTCCTCCATTCTCTGGAATAGAAGATGAGCTCAGTACGAAAGACATTGCAAGAGGAACTAGGTTAAGGCTGTAGTATATTCAAGCCCACTTGACCATCAAGGGGGGACTTTCTGGATTACCCGCTCAATTCTTGTTCGAGAAAGCTCGTTACTTTGCTGATAGGAAGAATACTGTACTCTTTGAGTCTACCTTCGCTTTGCTAGCTTATGGACTATTTCTATTTTCCAACGCTAAATACTTTGTTGACGTCAATGTTATTCAAATCTTTATGGTCAGGAATCCAGTTTCTACTCTGTTGGCGGATACTTATTATGCCATTCACTCAACGAACATTCGAGATGGAGGAAATATCGTCTGTTGTGTTGCTCTCCTTTATAGGTGGTTTATTTCGCACCTACCAAGGAACGCAACCTTTTGGGATGTGGAAGACAGTACTGTTTGGTCCAAGAAGCTCATGGAGGTTACTCATGCTGACATCAAGTGGTATGAACCAATCTATGGAGGGATTCTCATGATTCACAGATGTGGGGATTTCCCCAACGTACCTCTTATGGGAAGAAAGGGATGTATCAACTATAACCCCGTTCTCGCTCACCGACAGCTAGGCCATCCAATGGAGGAGATACCTGATCTTGGCAATCTGAAGAGGCTTTTTCTTGAGGAAGGAGAAAATCCTGAGTTCATGCTCAGAGTTGCACGCGCCTAGCATTGCATAAACTAACAAAGATGGACTGCAATGGGGAATCCTGACTGTACTATAACCGAGGCTTGTTTAGAATGGTCCCGTGGAGTAGCTCTTGTGATGAGGATGCCCTATCCGCGTCATAAGCCGCCTACAACTGAAGAATTGAAGTTGAAGAAAGTGATGGAAGAGTTAACTCTTGATAAAGAAAAGATGCATGAGCAAATCAACAAACTCATGAGGGAACTCAATGGAGGGGAAGGACCGTCATCTAGTGGACTAGATTCCTAGTTTCCTTTTATGCTGTATTTTCTATTTTGCTTATGTAATGAACTTTGAAGGTGTACCGCCTATGCTGTAATATTTGCAAATTTGCTAATGAAAGAGCTTGTTTTGAGAAATATCCTTTTATCTACAATGTTTACAAAATTTTAGTTCCTTGATAGTTTTGCTTGCATCTGCATTTGCATTTTTGCATCCTTTCATGTCATAACTTGTGTTTTCTTTCCGGTCGTGTCTCATTCCGTGGTCTTCTCTTCAGAACCGTCACGCTGAATCTTCGACGCCGATATAACACACGAGCCCAAGCTTGCCAGAGAATGTCTGAACACGACTTTGAAATGGACAGAGTCAACAACGAGTTGAATGATCTACGAGGAAGTATGGGGCAGATTATGGAAGTTTTACAGGTTATTAGAGCAAAGATCAATACTCAGGCCACTGTGGTCTCTGAAATTATCACTCCAGTTGTGGAGCCTGCTACAAATGCCAATACTGGTCTCTTTCCACCATTTGGGTTGCCTCCTGGTTTTGTTCCACCACCAATTGCCGTGACTACTCAACAAGCTATTCCTATGGGAAATGAGAATCCTCAAGTTATCACAACTTTTGCTCCGCCAGCAGTGCATACTCAAGTATATCCTGTTTTTCACAATCCACAAACAGTTTATGACTACCCCGAAATGTCTGAAGAGGGGGACGAACGACATGAAAGATTAAAAGAAAGTGTCGAGACTATCCAAAGAAAAATGAGAGCGATGGAAGGAAGCAATATCTTTAGTACTGACGCTAGAGATATGTGTTTGGTTTCTGGCTTAATGATTCCTCTAAAGTTTAAAAATCCAAGCTTTGACCTGTACTTAGGAGCGACATGCCCAAAGCCGCACTTGATCATGTATTACCGAAGAATGGTTGCATATGTAGATAATGACAAGTTAATGATCCATTGTTTCCAGGATAGTTTGAACGGGGCTTCTGTAAAATGGTACATGAGCTTGGACCAATCTAGAATTCATAATTTTCAAGACTTGTCGGATGCTTTTGTAAAGCATTATAAGTACAATATAGATTTGGCCCTTGACCGAAGGCAACTATTGAGCATGTCTAAAAACAATTCTCAATATTTCAAAGAATACGCTCAACGTTGGAGGGAGACTGCTTCCCAAGTAGAGCCTCCATTTTCTGAAAAGGAACTGTCTAACTGGTTCGTGGACACCGTGAAACCTGAATTTTATGAGAGAATGATTAGCAGTGTTAGCGCCAACTTCGCTGACATTGTTGTCGTGGGTGTAAAAGTAGAAGATGGTCTGAAAAGTGGAAAGGTGATCAGTTCTTCAAACAATTCAAGCAGTACCAATAATAAGAAACCTCCAAGCAACTTCCATAAGAAGAAGGAAGGGGAAACCAATTCCGTTATGACAGGAAGGAAAACAAATCCAGTGTGGAAACAACCGGTTTATCAACATCACTCAAATCCAAATTTTCACCAACAACCAATCTATCCAATGCAGTTTGCCCCACAACATTATGTGGCAGCTGTAATCCCAACTTTTAATCATCAGTCCGCGTAGCAGGCGCCGGTATTCCAACAACAACCCAGTTTTCAGCAAGCACCTAGTGCCCCAACTTTTCAACAACAACAACAATAGAGGCCACAAACTTCTCCATCAAACGCTCCCTACTGAAGGCAAGGGGTCAAACCTTCATTTCCTCCTATTCTGATGACTTACACCGAATGTTATCCCTCTTTGGTTCAACAAGGTTTGATTGTCACTATACCTATGGGCCCACCTACTGAGAAAGCCATGCAGTTCCATAATCCTAATGTCAACTGTGCATTTCACCAAGGCGTTTCCGGTCATGACCTAGAAGGATGCCTTGCATTGAAATATGTTGTGAAGAGCTTGATGGAGAAGAAGGTTATGTCCTTTGAAGATAATCAACCTAATGTGAAAAATAATCCATTGCCTATGCATGGGTCTACAAACGCCATTGAAGATGAGAATGATGAGGTATTGATAATGGATGCATCGAAGATTAAAACTCCTGCCAGGATTTTCCATTCCAAACTGTTTGAAGCTGGGTTAGTGAAAGTTAACCATGACAACTGTGAAGAGTGTGATGCCAGTATCAGAGGATGTCAGTTGGTTCAAAATGATATTCAGAGTTTAATTAATGAAGGTTTTTTACAAGTATTCAGTAAAGAAAAGAAAGCGGAAGTTGCAGTGATTGAGCCCGTATTTAACTTGCCAGAATCAAAAGAGAAAGTGCCCATTTTTAATGTGACGAGGTCTGGTTCTGTGGTCCCCATCTTCAATAAACCAAAGCCAGTTTTCAGTACATCTGAACCTGTGGTTGCTTCCGCTGTTAATCAGTCAAGGCCGAGAAACATTCGACAACATGTTCCGTTCCATTTCAGGAATTCCAAAGCTGTGTCATAGAGGTATGAAGATACTATGGTTAACAAAAGATATGAAGAGGTGGTTCCAAGGAAAGAGGTGGGAACCACTAGTGAAGAAGCGACAAATATAGCTAGGTCAGGGAAGATGACCCGAAGTGGTCGAGTTTATACCCCCTATCTTCAAAGGGATTATGCCTAAAGAGACCGTTACTCTTGTACCTGCTAAGGATAAGGAAAAAGAAGCGGTTACAAGCGAAGAAGATGCTGAGTTTTTGAGAATCATTAAAAAAGTGACTATAGAGTGGTGGATTAGCTTCACCAAACTCCCTCCAAAATCTCAATATTATCTCTGTTGTTGAACTCACCTACTCATCGGGCTGCTTTGTAGAAGATATTGGCTCAAGCCCATGTTGCCCGAAACATTACTGCTTGTCAGTTTGACAGCATCATTACAAATATCACTGCCTGCAATACTCTCAGCTTCAGCAACGAAGAATTGGCCAAGGGGGGTCGAGAGCACAATCTTGCTCTACATGTATCAGTGAAATGCCAAGAAGACACTTTGGCAAGAGTTCTTGGGGACACAGGCTCCTCTTTGAATGTTTTACCAAAAAGAACTCTTGAAAAGTTGGCTTACAAGGGAGCTGAAATGAAGCCTACCTCTCTAGTCATCAAAGCTTTTGATGGCTCAAAAAGGCCTGTAACGGGTGAGATTGAGTTACAATTCTGATTGGCCCCCATGTTTTCAATATCATTTTTCAAGGGTTGGATATTAATCCTGCATACAGTTGCCTACTTGGAAGGCCTTGGATCCATGGAGCGGGTGCTGTAACTTCAACCTTGCACCAAAAGAAGAAATTTGTGGTTGGTGAAAAGCTGGTGATCATACACAGTGAAGAAAATCTGATGGTCAGTAACCTGTCTTCCTTCCGTTATATTGAGGCTGATGAAGATGCTCTGGAAACTTCTTTCCAAGCTCTTGAGATAGCCAATGTTGTTATGCTAGACATTGAAGAACCGGTGGTCCCGAGTAATCCATCTTTTTCTTCCTTCAAGAGTATGCAATCTTCCCTAAAAGAAGGTGTCCCTGAAGGTTGGGGAAAAGTCATTGAAGTTCAAGAGAGGAAGAGATACCGAGGGTTGGGTTACAAACAAACTCGTGGAAAGCAGCTGCTTCAACAACACGACCAAGGACAATCCAGGAAATGTTTGTCAGCAAAGGACATCAAGTCAATGTTGTGATAGGAGCAGAAGAAGATGAAGACATCAGTCATTTGGTTTTTCAGTGTGACACCGCACTAGACAATTGGGAATCTATTGAGATCCCTGTATTGTTCCCTGAGCCAGAGTAATATGTCTATTTTTCATTGTTTGTTTTCAATTCCATAGCTATTGTCATACCCCAAATTTTGACCACTAAGATTTCCCATCATTGTGCAAATCATTACCACAATATTGATGAACCATCATGCCTCATCAATCTCCTCAAAGATGATTGAGCATTCACTATAAGCAAGAATTAGGTTTTTAGGCCCTCTCAGAGCACTTAGACAAAGGATCAATCAAGAAATGACATGATCTTCAACTTGTCTAAACTCTCCAACACACATAAAGGATCAAGAGGACTCCCACATCAAGAATCAAGCACAAAGTTGCAGCATTCCAAGTGGATCAAGCCTCACGATCGACAGTGTCGCCAAATTAGGGTTTTGGTCGACTGAGGCCTCCAGGTGGAAATTTTCCTCTGGGCATGAGCCAATGCTTCAAAGTACAACCCAAGATACTACAAGGGACCTCATGAACCCAATCATCAAGTCAATTTTACCTCAGGGGATGCATCCACACTAAAAATCAGGAATTAGGGTTTCTTGACCTAATTCACCCCTAAGTTGACTTTTGGGAAAAAAACATGAGCCAAGACCTCAAAGCATGATTTGAGGGTCTCTAACACACCTCATTGATCCATTTGTAACAATGGATTGGTCCAAGAAGCTTGATGCATAAGTTTCAATTTCATCAGGACCACAATTAGGGTTCCGAGGGAAAAGTCAATTGTACCTTTGACTTTTGACCCAGGCATGCTCCCAAACCTTGGAACATGATTCAATACACCCTATAACACCTATGGAACATATCCATTAGGTTTGATTTAGGTCAAGGACTTGATTTCACAATGGATCGCACAGTTTGGATTTCATCCGATAAAAAGTCAATTGTGCACAAAATCAAGTTTGACTTTTTGAGATTTTTCACAATTATGGTTATTTGACCCTAAAACAATGTTAATATGTATTTGGAATCATCATTCATCAATAAAAATCAAAGAAAGTGAGTTAACTTGTAAAAGGGGTAACCATAAAAAACTTAGAATTTTTCTAAGTTATGGAACAAAGTGGCTAGGGTACCAACTTCCAAGGACCATAACTTGAGATCCAAGCAACCATTTTGGATGGTCCAAAGCTGGATTTGTAGATCTCATGGCATAATTTAAAAGTGTCAACTACAGCTCATTCCAATTCCTCATGGATTTTTAGTTATGGAGTGATCAAAATGGCTGAAAACACAAAAGTGACATTTTTCCAACACTTAGTGAAATTTTCACTAAGTCAGAATCTGCCTTATTTTTTTCCCAAATGTGGAGGAATTTTTCATTGTAATTCAAGTTGGTTCAAAACCCAAGTTGGACATCATGTTGAAATAGGATATTTCAGCTTTCCAAAATGTCCATGAACTCCATCAAATTCCATCTGAGCTAGGAGTTATGACAGCTGCAACATGCCTTGCTGCAAACTGTCTTGGCAAGGCAAATTTGTGCATTAGTGCTCGAATTGCTCAAATTGTATAACTTCAAGCATGGTTATCCATCTCCACACCTCAAGGGGGAACAACCAAGGAACAAGCACTGATCCATAGGCCTCCCAAGTCTTTGGAACTACATATAGGTTTGGCACCCCTAAAAGCTAAAGATGCCTCAAGACTCCAATTTTGTTTTGAGGCATTCAATGGATTCTTAGAGGTGGCATGTATCAGAGCAAAGATGAACACTTCAGTCAAGCCTTATCCTTGAATCAGAGAACCATAGGCATGTGCTCTAATCTCAAGTCAATGGCTAGAGGAGACTTGAGATTCCATTTGATCCACATTGGCCAAAGGCCTCCTGCAGTTGCCATTCCGTATTCCTTGCAAAAAAAACTTGACACACTATAAATAGACCTCATTTTTGATCAGTTTGAGTACACCAAAGGCCTATAACACTTGCCTTTCATAAAATCACACTCTCACTTCCAAAACTGCCTTCTAATGCAAGCTACTATCGAGTTTTGAATTAGAAAGTGTTTCCAAACAAACTAATCACACACACACCTCATAAACATCATATGTGAGCTGATCAAACACTAAACCAACAACTGGAACACCAATTTCCTCAAAATCACCAGCCATCTGCACAAGCTTTTGACAGATTTGCAGTTGAGATGCCAAATCAAGTTCCAGCTCAATTCAATCCACTCCAAGCATTCAGACACACTCCATAGCACCTAGGGAAGCTGTCCACATCATTGGAACCAAGCTGTAACACCTCCAACCTAGAACTCGATCACCAGCTGCAAGAGGTAACAACTTGGTCATCTCATGATTCATGCATATTTCCTTGCACAATAATTTTGCCGTATGTTCATAATCATGTATAGGGTGTTTCCCCTCAATTGATTGCTTTGTATGAATCATATATGGAATTTTTGAGCCTTCGTGCAGAAATTAGGGTTCTTGAGGTTTCTCTTTGATTTCTTATATCATGCTTAAAATAAATGAAATTAAAGATCATAGACCTGATCATGAGGTGAAAACGAGTAGATTGATATGTGGATTGTGTGATTTCATCAAGTATTCATTGAGATTGATGAGAAAATGCAAATCTGGGCAAAACAGGGCACGCGGGCAAGAACAAGATGTTCTTGGCGCCCTTTTTTAAATATTTGAATATTTGAATTTTTGTGATTTTATTTAATTGATTCAAAAATTAATTTCTCTCTGAATTTTGATGATTTTGAGTTGATTCTTTTTTTAATAATTCACAAAAATGTTAAAATATTTTATTTTACAAAAATTTCCCAAAAATATTATTTATTTCATATACTTGATATTTTTGCAAAGAATTAATTTTTATTTGTTTTTTAACATTTAAAATATTTTTTCCTTCTTGATTTTCCAAACTTAAATGGGTTTTAATCATTTTGTGGATAAAAACATGATTTTTGAAACATTGATCCGAGATCACCACTCATTTTTCACATGTTTTCAATAATTTTTTTTAATTTTTAAACAAAATTAATTCCATTTTTAAACAAAATTAGGGTTTTGATTAATTTCACCCTCATCAATCTTTTTCAAACACTCATGGGCCTCTAATAGAGTGTAAGACCCAACCCCTTTTGTAAATAATACCTTTTTGGGCCTCACGCATTGTATAAGTCCCTCTGTATATTTTCAAAAGTTCGGCGCGGTCGTCGCCTTTTTAACAAAATCAACTGGGCTTCTCCTTGAGCTATAAGACCCATCTTTATTCATTTTCAAACCTTTTGGGCCTCTCCTTGAGTTGTAAGACCCAACCCTTTTGTAAATAAACCTTTTTGGGCCTCAGTCATTGTATAAGTCCCGAGACGATATTCAAAATAACGGTGCGATCACTATTAAAACCTTGGGCCTCTCTTTGAGTATAAGCCCCAATGATCTTTTCAAACAACTTTCTTTGTGATTTAAATTCAAATATATATATTGTTATCAAAACTTTCTTTAATTTCTTTGAACAACTAACAATACAGCATGGAAGCTTGCTCGCCTGTAAGTTTTAAACAACTTTCATTTACTCGCTTCATATATATAACTGTATTGTGGGAAGCTGCGCATGGTTAGTCTTCTTTAATACCCTTTTAAATACCTGTCATATATCATCTGTATATATACTAGTATAGTTATTTAGAGTTTTCCCCGTCAACTAGGTCTAGAACTAAGTAAAGCCATGTTGTTCACTCTTGAATACAGCAAAAACTAGATCCCCATAGGATTTCCAGATACAGTCTTGCTTGCTCTTGGGCTTAAACAATATGGAACAAAGAGAAAGGTAGTATTCCTCGTGAACCTTTTCTCAGACTGTCACCCCTAGAAATTGTCAAAGAAATTCTACTCCCCAGAGTTGATCTATTCTCGATGAATAGCATCTCTTGAGTTTCTTCAAATCACAGAAATTTCACTAAATGATCTATTCTCGATGAATAGAATTTCTTGAACTTTTCTTGGTTTGAGACCCACGAGCTTCCTAAAAGCATCCCCACCTCCTCTTGGGCTTTGTACAAGGACCCTCTGGCTTCTTAGAAGTTCTCCTGCCTTCTCTTGGGCTTAATACAAGGACCCTGACGACCTCTTAAAGGTATAAGACAGAACTTAGTCATCCTTCGCTAGAGCATTCTTTCCAATGTCAAATATCAGATTTTAGGGTTGATTTTCATCCCTTAATACCCGTGCCTCCTCTTAGGCATCATACAAAAGATAAAACTCTTCCACGCCAGTAGACTTGGACAGTCTAATCCCCTTAAGTCTCAAAGACATTCTCAAGTTCCTTACAAATATAGGAAGAAACCTCGGGCTCTCTGGATCATTCTCCAACAGAAACCCAACCACTCTCTTAAGAGTTCCCCAACCAGGGTCAGCTTATCCCAAATCAGAACCTCAAGGTCTTTGATATCTCAACTCTTCTATAATCCTCAGCAAGAGTTGATTCCCCATTTCGACCTGCCTCGGGATCTTAACAATCCCCCGCAAAAGTTAGCCTCCTCTTAGGCTTTGTATAATGCTCTTTCCTCAGTAAAGTCAGCCTCCTCTTGGGCTTTGTACAAAGATTATCCCCAGTGGAGCTAACCTTTTCAGACTCTCTTATTGAGTCCATCACTTTCCCAGACTCTCTTGTTGAGTCAATCAACTTTCAGTCTCTCTTGTTGAGTCAATCACCATTTCAGACTCTCTTGTTGAGTCAACATTTTTTATCCTCAATCTTGGGCTTTGTACAAGAAAGATAAAAACACTCTCTTGTTGAGTCAAACCCTTTTCGCCTCAATCTTGGGCTTTGTATAAGACATAAATCTCCCTCTCTTGAGCTTGGGACAGATATCTTCCCTAGCAGAGTCATTTCCTCTCAGCCTTCCTCTAGGCTTTGAGGAATGATCTTCCCCAAGAAGAGTCAAACTCATTTCAGCCTTAATCTTGGGCTTTGTACAAGAAACATAAAAATATCCTCACCAAAGTCAGTTAAAATTTCAGCCTCAATCTTGGGCTTTGTACAAGACACATACAAACCTCCCCGGCAGAGTCAAAATCCTTTTAGCCTCAATCTTGGGCTTTGTACAAGACAGATAGAACATTTTCCCCCAGAAAAGTCAAACTTCTAGCCTCCTCTTAGGCTTTGTATAATGATATCCCCACATAGTCAGTCTCTTTTTTACCTCAATCTTGGGCTTTCTACAAGACACCAATATATACACTCTCTTGTTAAGTCGGTCTTATCCAGCCTCCTCTTAGGCTTTGTATAACGACTTCCCCTAGTGGAGTCAATCAACCTCTTAGCTTCAACCTTGGGCTTTGATCAAGGCACACAAAAATCAACAATCCCCCTTTAGAGATGACAAATTATCTCTCAGTCAAACCTTTTAGCTTCAATCGTGGGCTTTGAATAAGACACAAATAAACCCTTTTAGCTTCAATCTTGGGCTTTGAACAAGACACCAAATATCTTTTTCGTCCCTTAGAATAGGAGGAGCTATGATTGCTCTGATTTCCCTATTTTGTTTAAACAGGAATACGTAGGCATAAAATTGCGAAATCTTAGCGAGCATACTAATCAAAAACCCTAGGTCCAGTACCTTCATATCAATCAAAACTTAGGTCTAGTACCTTACCAAAAACACCTGAACAACATCAACTCACTCACTCACTCATACTTCCCAAGAAACTTTCCCAACCCATTAACAGATAAACACCATCAATTACAAAGCTAAACCTAAAGCTAATATCCTGTGGATAACCACATATAGGATGGGTAATTGGCAACTCCCCATTGTATAACCTGACCCCAGACCCGCCCCCCCCCCCCCCCTAATCTCTTTTAAGCGTTTGTTCAGTTAAACATTTGTGTGCAAGGTTAGTTTTAGATAGCTTCCTTTTCCCTTCCAGCTTCATGGGATAAATAAGAAATCAGAAAGTAGCAGCCCCTCCTACCATTGCAGTGAGGAAAACCCAGCGATAAGGTGGTTGTGTCACCGACAAAAATTGCTCGCTACAGAAAAATGACGACTCTGCTGGGGAGTAATTGACTGTATAGGACTAGGTTATAGCTCTTAAGAGGTCTAGGATGTTAGTTTTAGGATAAATATATATGTCGCTTTTCCTAATTGATATCCGTGTTTATTTTTCTGCTAATGGGACTGCGGGTGATCCCGCATCTGGAAAGTTTGAGTGACACCTAAGATAAGTGATGGCACTAGACGAGTAATCTTACAGGGAGTGACTCCCAAATAAGAGACCCCGGTCGACCATCGAATCAGTGAAGAGACCCTTTGTGGATTCAATGCCTATACAACTTCGGTTGTTGAAAGCAGATTGTTCGATTATGGTATTCTATGAAACTGAGGATTTAGTAGGCTGAAACCATGTTACTATTTTAAAGTGCGGAAGCTATCAGAAATAGTTGCCACGCGATACTACCCTCATTTGAGATTACTCTAAGATACTACAGCTCGCTCGGGTGAACTAGCCTGCTGTTGTTATCCCAAGAGGGGTCAATGATTTCGAGGACAGGTACAAAAAATCACCAGTACAACCTTTGGGGATGGGTAGAGCCATGACTTCATGACACCGAACCTTTGACCCCATGTTTTTTCTATGTTTTTGTGTGCTGCATTCATGCATTCATTTCATTAAAAAACATTAAAACAAAGAAAAATTTCTCTTTTAGTCTCTCTTTTTAAAATTAAACTAAGACAATGATTGCAAATGTCAGAGAAAAAAAAAGAAAGATTGCGTTATGGATTTCGGTAGAAGGAAGACTCACAAGTACACCTTCAAAGTTCCAGAATTAGAGGATTTGAGAGGGTTGGCAAGGATGATCACCAACCCTGATGCTTTCAGAGCTAAGTACGGAGGAATGTTGTCTTTGTTAAGGGTCCATGTAATCAAAGGAATCCTGGCTACACTCATTCAGTTCTATGATCCGGTTTATCACTGTTTCACATTCCCGGATTATCAACTAGCACCAACACTGGAGGAGTACTCTCACCTGACTGATTTACTCATCACTGACCAAGCTCCCTTTTCTGGACTAGAAGAAATTCTAAAGGATCAAACCATTGCAAGGGCAATCTATTTGGACGAGTCAGAAGTCAAGACTCACATGACCACTAAGGGTGGAATCCAAGGTTTGCCAGCTAAGTTTTTGATAAAGAAAGCTCTGTACTCTTCTAGTATAGGGAACATGTCTGCTTTCGAGAGCGTCTTTGTTTTGCTCACCTACGGGTTATTTCTGTTTCCCAACATTGATGGCTTCATTGATATCAATGCCATTAAGATTTTTCTAATTGGAAACCCTGTACCGATCTTGCTCGCAGATGCTTATCATTCTGTACACCTAAGGAATTTGTACAGCGGAGGAATGATCACCTGCTGTGTACCCCTGCTGTACAAATGGTTCACTTTTCACTTGCCCAAGTCTGCTGCATTTTGGGATCATAAGAGTACATTACGTTGGTCACAGAGAATCATGTCTCTTACCAACTCTGACATAGACTGGTACAATCGAATCTATGACGGGATCAAAATCATTGATTGTTGTGGAAATTTCCCTAATGTACCCCTCATAGGAATTAAAGGAGGAATCAATTACCATCCAGTTTTAGTTCGTCGTCAATTCGGATACCCGATGAGACATATCACGCGTAATGTCCATCTGGAAGGTCTTTTCTTCAAGGAAGGAGAAAATGACAGAGCACTAAAGACAAAAATAGTGCATGCTTGGAAACATGTTCACAGGAAAGGAGGAGAGTCTCTAGGAAAACCAGACTGTGTCTCGATGGAACCTTATCTCCATTAGGTACAAACTAGAGCTCTCAAGCAGAGGATGCCTTACCCTCGTCAAGAGGTTCTTCCTTTAAAGGAATATATCCTTTATTTTATGTATGATACGAAAAAACTTCAGGTTACTCTCAACAAAGTTCAACAGGAGAAGAAGTCTTGGAAGAACAAGTACCGCATTCTCAATGTGGAGTGTATGAAAATACAGCAACTGTTAAAAGAAAAAGACGCTCTGATCGAGATTTTAGAGCAACATGCTGTAGAGAATCAAGATGACCAAAGGAATTTTCTCGCTCCTTTCACTTGGAAAAGGAATGACAACCCGACAACAGTTCGAGAGCCCCGGTCAAAGAAAAGGAAAGTACCAGAACTAGCACCTGAGCCCTCCTCAGAGAGGACTCGGGATCCATTAGCTTAGACATTTCCTTTTACAGCACTTTGTAAATTATTGTATTTCCATTTCCGCAATCTTTGAATTCAATAAAACAGGGGTTCCATTGTATGATATTTACAATTCAATTGTTGAAGTTTCTTTTGTTTAAACAAAAAAATTAATTAATATAATCATTGCATATCATTCATCATTCTCACATAACGCATTCTTCTTACCTACGAATCTCACGTTTGTGTCTCGATTCTAGAGTCAAGTTGTCTCATTCGTACAATACTCAGGCCATTCAACAAAAGAAAATGGATAATCTCGAGGAAGAGAACAGAGAGTTGAGAGAAGAACTCGACGCTCTGAAAGAAGTTCTGAGGAAACTTCACAAAGACATGCAAGCTCTGGCAGCAGCCCAGATGCAACAACAAATAACTGTGATCTCAGAGATCATATCGACGCCCATAGTGGAGAAGTATGATCCTTAGTATAACATGCCTAAAGATCGTCCCTGGGGCATGCCTATTAACTATATCCTGGAAGGATATATTTCACCGATCACTGAAGATCCGGAAACTGCAGCAGGAACCGCTGAGCCTGAAGGTTACAAACTTCGGGAAAGCGAAGATACAAGAGGCATGACAGTAACTCCTGAAGGTTACAAACTTCGGGAGAGAGAAGCACCAAGAGTCACTGCCGTAATGATTATACCACCACCCGTGGTACACATTGTCCCGGAAGGGCAGATTCCACAGATACCTTATGTTGGAAATGAAAGTATGGACGATAAACTGAGGGAATTCCAGGAACAGTTTCTGGAGATGCAGAAAGAACTGCAAGCCATTCGCGGTCAGGATCTATTTGGAAAGGACGCCGGAGACCTTTGTCTGGTACCCAATGTGAAAGTTCTGCACAAATTCAAGGTGCCCGAATTTGAAAAGTACAAGGGTAACTCTTGCCCTCAAAGCCATTTGGTGATGTACGCTCGGAGGATGTCAACATAGACAGAGAACCAACTACTACTGGTCCACTATTTTCAAGATAGTTTAACCAGTGCCGCGCTCAGATGGTACATGGGATTAAACCGCACTAAGATCTTCACTTTCAGAGATCTTGGCACTGCCTTCGTTGAACAATATAAGTGTAACCTATCGCACCGGACAGAGATCAACTCAGAGCCATGTCAAAGAAGGACAAAGAAACTTTCAAGGAATATGCTCAGAGATGGCATGAAATTGCCGCCCAGATTTATCCACCTCTTGAGGAAAAAGAGATGACAAAGATCTTCTTGAAAACCTTGAGCTCATTTTACTACGGCAAAATGGTCGCTAGTGCGCCCAACGATTTCACTGAGATGGTAGGCATGGGAGTTTGTCTTGAAGAAGAAGTTCGAGAAGGACGTCTGGTCAAAGATGCCGGACCATCAAGCAATAACAAAAGATACGGTAGTGCGCTCCCTAAGAAAAAAGAGCAAGATATTGATAATATCTCTCTCAGAAAGCAAAGGCGACGGTACCAACCAGTAGCAGTTGTAACTCCTTCTATTAACCATGCGTCTGTTCAAACGTATCAACCTCTGGTTACTCAGAGCCAACCGATTCAACAACAATATCAGCAAAGGACACAACAACCTTTTCAGCAGGCTTGTCCTCAATACAATAACAATCGTACAACACGACCACCAGGGTTCGACCCTATACCAATGTTGTACGCAGAACTGTTCCCACTACTACTGGTCAAGGGGCACATTCAAACCAGGTCTCCTCTTACAATACTTGAAAATCTGCCTTTTTGGTTCAAAGCGGATCAGACTTGCCCTTACCATCAAGGAGGACCATGGCATAACATAGAAAACTGTCTCAGCTTCAAATCCGATGTTCAGAAGCTTGTTAGGAGCAGGGTCTTATCCTTCAAGGATACAAATCCTAATGTTCAAACAAACCCGCTGCCTCAACACGAGAAAGCTGCGGTAAATTTGATAGAAGAAGAGGCTAAGCATAGCTATCAAATTCATGATGTACTCTTATTGGGGACCAACCTGGTCAAGATGCATTGCAAACAAAGCGGGTACGTTCATGTACCGCCTCACAACTATCACCAGTGTGATATCTGTTCTAAAAGCAATCAAGGATGTTCTATGGTGCAATCAGCTCTAAAGGAACAGATGGATCTCGGATGGATCCAAGATCACCGAATTCGTGAGGTCAACATGACGTATACAAATTCCAACATCATTCAGAACCACAACATTCTGGCAATGAATGCCAACTTGGTGGCAATGCACTCAAGGCAAAGCCAACATCACAATCTGCCTCGGTACGATTATGATTCCTGACTGGTCTGCTCGGTAAACAAACAGGGATGCTCTTTTGTACAAGAGGCCCTCCAGCATCAGATGGATCTTGGATGGATTCAGGATTACCGCGATAGAAGTCATTATCAAGTGAATATGATTCAAATATTTGATATTCGTTTGATGAATACCAGCTTGGTGGAGTTACAAGCTACACAAGTCCAGCTCGGTTTTCTGACTTCGTATAATTATCAGAACTGTACAGTATGCCGTGAGAGCGACCAAGGATGTTCTCTCGTTCAAAGAACTTTGTAACACTTGTTAAACCACTAGTGGCTTCCGATCTATATGGATGAAGAGACATAACAAGTCAGCATGACTAATGGGAACACTACTAGGCATCAAAATCAGGATGTTTAATCAATGGAGACCGACCTAGTAAGGTTACACTGCATTCAAAGCAGACGTGGCCGGGTGCCGTCACACAACTATGAGCACTGTAGAGTTTGCTCTGAAGATAATCAAGGATGCTACCTCGTGCGAGCAGCCCTTCAAAGTCAGTTGGACCACAAAGAGATTCGACCGTGTCCAAGTTCTGGGTCAATCAACTTGATGCCCGACTATTTCGCTGATCAGATCAAAGATGTTGTCGTAATCTCTGATCATAAGAGGACCAAAGATGTTTGTGCCATAATCCCTATACTTGACGAATAAAAAATTCCTTTGAATAGTAGAAAAGTTCCCAACCAGGAACTGATTGAAATTACTTACAATGGTTAGAAGAATCAGAAGGCTCATGTAGTTATCTATCTACCGGGACCGCTACCGTATGAATAAAATAAGGATATCCCTTACAAATACGGTGCAACAACAATTGATAATGGAAAGGAAACTCTATTACCCTCCATCGTGAATATTGCAGACATCAGTCCAGTAACACGGAGTGGTCGAATCTTCAACCGAGGATTTGAATAACCCATCAGATAAAAGGAACCTCGGGCAGAAGTTCCTGATAAACCAGTCGGCCAATCCTGTGATCCTGACCTTTCAAAGAACAATGATGAGATGCTGAAGCTCATCCAGAAGAGTGAGTACAACATTGTTGATCAACTGTTGCAAACTCCTTTAAAAAATATCAGTATTATCACTTTTACTCTGTTCCGAAGCTCACAGGGAAGCTTTACAAAAAGTATTAGAGCAGGCCTTTGTGGAACAGGATGTAACAATAAGACAATTCGACAGCATCATCTCCAACATCACTTCCTGCAACAACTTGGAATTCAGTGATGAGGAACAGCCGGAAGAGGGCCCAAATCATAACATGGCACTCAATATTACAGTCAACTTCCAGGACGATGCTTTAGCCAGCGTAGTGGTAGACACCGGATCAGCTCTAAACGTGATGCCGAAGTCCACTCTAATGCGACTATCATTCAAAGGCTCTTCGATGAGAGGCAGTGAGGTCATTGTCAAAGCATTTGACGGATCCCAAAAAATAGTTATCGGCGAAGTCGACCTTCCCATAACTATCGGTCCTCACACTTTCCTAGTCACTTTCCAGGTCATGGACATCCGGGCAGCATACATCTATTTTTTAGGAAGACCTTGGATACACGAAGCTGGGGCAGTCACTTCGACACTTCACCAGAAGCTGAAGTTTGTCAAGAACGACCAACTAGTCACAGTCTGCGGAGAGCAAGCCTTGATCGTGAGTAACCTATTGTCATCCACTTATGTGGAACTAGAGGAGGTTGTGGGAACCCAATTCCAGGCACTTTCGGTGAGCCCGACAACCAATCAGAAGGAGGAACGTCGATTTCCTCGTACAAAGATGCTCTCGAAGCGATCAGAAGTAACAATACCAAAGGATGGGGACAGCTTGTCATTCCTACTGACAATAAGAAAAAGAAAGGTCTTGGTTTTTCTTCAACCTGTACCCAGACTGCTACTAACAATGAAAGTCTTCATCCCATGCAAAACTTCTTCCGTAGTGGAGGTTTCCTTCACCCAGTGTCTCAAGAAGTACATACCATCAACGAGGGTGATTCCTCCGATACAGATGAAGAGTGGAAGTCTTATCTTAACGTGGATGGTTATATGTCTCAGGAAGAGGTGCCTACGCCATTTTGCTTTCCCGTACAAAGTCCGAGATTTATACCAAGGGCAGATGTCAAAATGATATACGGAGATTGTGATCCAAAAGGATACCGTGCTCCACCCAACTCATTATAGGAAGACACTCTGATGAAGGACAACTTTGACCACGACTATTATGGCCCAATACATGGCCCGCCTATTTGGCAGCCGTACCTAGGAGACTCGGGGCAACAGATTCAGGTCAACGATCCATATCAGCTGAGCATCATTGAAAGGAATATCTGTGTCCCCACAGAATCATGGGATCATTACTCAAGGAATTTAGAAAATATCCAGTACAACGATGAATTCGCAACGATTGCAGGACAGCAGTTCATCAACTACTCTTTTCCTGAGGTCAACGTCATCGAGAAGGATGACTCTTCCAGTTCCACGAAAGTATGGGACACTTTAGGACAACCGAGTGGCAAATACGTCTTCATGGTCAAGTACACCGCTCCCAAAAGCTCTCGTATCAAGCTCGAAGACATCCAGCCCACTGGATGGGGAGATATACCTGAGAGTGCAAACACTGTACAAGATACAGCTGAGGAATCCTCCTACGACAACTCTGCCTGGGAGACAGATTCTGATCCTGATCCACCAGAAATCAGCGTTATTTCTAAAGACAAGCCAAGGAGGAAGGTACCAGACTTTGTGATTCACCGAGGAGTTCGCCGCCAATGGGTTGCTGTCAACGTTTTGAAAGTTGTTCATAAGTCGAAGTAATTGTCGTCTTTACTTTAACCTTTCACCCTGCCCAGGTGAAACAGATGTTTTGATAGGGCTCACTTTCGGTAAATGTCTCTCTTCGCTTCGCCCAACGTGACAGAGTTTTGTTTTATATGGCTGTAGTTTTAAGAATCGACAAGATCATAAATAAAATAACGTCGTTCTGTAATTTCCGCATTTATTGCTGTTTTCTCTTTTCGCTTTTTCAAAAAATTGTAATCCTAAAAAACAACTCGAATAATAAAAACAAGCAGTAAAAAAATACACTGCACACATTCTTGCATTCTCTCTATCTCTTCTAAAAACAAATCATCACGTCATGCATATTGCTTGTTTTAAACCCCATTGAGACATACGATCCAATGCCTTCTCCCAACTTTGAATTCCCAGTATTTGAGGCTGAAGAAGAAAATGACGAAGAAATTTCAAAAGAGATCTCCCGATTACTCAGACAAGATAAAAGGTCCATTAAACCTCACAAAGAGTCGTTGGAAGTGGTCAACTTAGGTTCAGAAGAAGAGAGAAAAGTAGTCAAGATTGGGGCACTGCTCAGTCCGACTGTCAAAGAAGGTTTGATAAAGCTTCTCAAAGAGTTTCCCGATGTATTTGCTTGGTCCTATCAAGACATGCCAGGGTTGGATACCAGCATCGTGGAGCATCATCTACCATTAAGGTCATAATGTCTGCCAGTAAAACAAAGGTTGAGACGGACTCATCCAGACATGAACATCAAAATCAAAGAGGAAATACAGAAACAGATTGACGCAGGTTTCCTCGCTACATCAGAATATCCTCAATGGTTAGCCAACATAGTACTAGTTCCGAAAAGGGACGGAAAGGTCAGAATGTGTGTAGACTACAGGGATCTGAACAAAGCCAGTCCAAAGGATGACTTTCCCTTACCACACATAGACATGCTGGTAGACAGTACAACAAAATTCAAAGTATTCTCCTTCATGGATGGATTCTCGGGCTATAATCAGATAAAAATTGCGCCGAAAGACATGGAGAAATCTTCGTTCATTACCCCATGGGGTACCTTTTGTTACAAGGTAATGCCGTTCGGTTTGAAGAACGTCGGGGCAGCCTATCAAAGGGCCATGACTACTCTGTTTCATGACATGATACACAAAGAAATCGAGGTATATGTCGATGATATGATTGCCAAATCCAAAACAGAGGAGGAGCATGTGACCCATCTATCAAAGTTATTCGAGCATCTGAGGAAGTACAAGCTCTTCTTAAACCCTAATAAGTGCACATTCGGTGTCCGCTCAGGGAAACTGTTCGTCATCCAGAAAGGAATTGCGGTTGATCCTGACAAGGTCAAGGTCATTCAAGAAATGCCTTCTCCAAAGACTGAAAAACAAGTCAGGGGATTCCTGGGACGTTTGAATTACATTTCCAGGTTTATATTCCTCATGACCGTGACATGTGCGCCGATCTTCAAATTACTCAAAAAGAATCAGGATTGAGTTTGGACAGAAGACTGTCAAACCACCTTCGCCAGTATCAAGGAATACCTGTTGTATCCATCGATTCTATCACCTCTAGTGGAAGGAAGACCACTGATCATATACCTAACAGTCTTGGAAGACTCCATGGGTTGTGTACTTGGCCAACAAGACTAAACAAAAAGGAAAGAGTCTGCCATCTACTATTTAACCAAGAAATTCACTGACTGTGAGACTCGGTACACCATGCTTGAGAAAACTTGTCGTACTCTGGCTTGGGCAGCCAAACGTCTTCGCCAGTACATGATTCGTCACACTACTTGGTTAATCTCTGAGATGGATCCAATCAAGTACGCCTTTGAAAAGCCTGCTCTCACGAGAAGGATTGCCCGTTGGCAGATGTTGTTATCAGAATACAACATCGAGTACCATGCTTAGAAAGCCATTAAGGGAAGTGTTTTAGCCAATCATTTGGCTCATCAACCGATTGACAATCAAGTATCGGTCGGGTTTGACTTCCCAGACAAAGATGTCATGTATTTGAAAATGAAAGAGTGCGATGAACCACTACCCAGTGAAGGGCCAGAACCAGGTTCCCAATAGGGACTAATCTTTGACGGAGCTGTCAATCATTATGGAAACGGAATTGGGGCAATCATCATAACACCTCAGGGTACACACATTCCTTTCACTGTCAGATTGACATTCAAGTGGACAAACAACGAGGCCGAACACGAAGCTTGTATCATGGGTCTCGAAGAAGCGATTGACTTAAGGGTTAAGAACTTGGATGTATATGGCGACTCAGCCCTGGTTATCAATCAGATCAAAGGAGATTGGAACACATACCAATCAGGATTGATTCCTTACAAAGATTACGCGAGAAGGTTGTTACCCTTCTTCAACAGAATTGAGTTTCATCACATCCCTCGTGAAGAGAATCACATGGCTGATGCATTAGCCACTCTCTCTTCCATGATTAGTGTAGGTCAATGGAATGACATACCTAAGATCGACATAATACGCCTTGAACGGTCTGCTTACATTTTCACAATCGAAGCAGTCATCGATGACAAACCTTGGTATCACGATATTAAGTGCTTCCTTCAGAAACAAGAATACCCACCTGGGGCATCTAGAAAAGACAGAAAAACCCTCAGAAGGCTAGCAAGCAGCTTCTTTCTGAGCAGTGATACACTTTATAAGAGAAACTTTGACATGGTCTTGCTTCGATGCGTAGACAGACCAGAAGCAAACATGTTGATAAAAGAAATTCACGAAGGATCCTTTGGAACTCATGCCAACTGACACACAATGGCGAGAAAAATTCTGAGGGCAGGGTACTATTGGTTGACAATGGAATCCGATTGCTACAAGTACATGAGAAGGTGTCACAAGTGTCAGATATACTCAGACAAAACTCATGTACCGCCAACGCATCTCAAAGTTCTTTCTTCCTCATGGCGTTTTTCCATATGGGGGATCGACATGATTGGCATGATCGAACCCAAAGCTTCGAACGGACATCAGTTTATCCTGGTGGCCATTGATTACTTTACCAAGTCGGTCAAAGCAGCGTCATACGCTAATGTAACCCGACAAGTGGTGGTCCGATTTATCAAAAACAATATCATCTGCCGTTATGGTGTTCCTATCCAGATCATTACGGATAATGGATCCAACTTGAACAATAAGATGATGAAGGAGTTGTGTGCTGAGTTCAAAATCGAACACCATAACTCATATTCCTACCGACCTAAGATGAATGAAGCGGTAGAAGTAGCTAACAAGAACATCAAGAAGATTGTTCAAAAGATGGTTGTAACCTACAGAGACTGGCACGAGATGCTACCCTTTACTCTTAACGGTTATCGCACATCTGTCCGCACTTCAACAGGGGTAACCATTTTCTCTCTAGTATATGGCATGGAAGCAGTGCTCCCTATGGAAGTAGAGATCCCATCAATCAGGGTATTGATGGAAGCTAAGCTAACAAAGGCTGAATGGTGTCAAAGTCGACACGATGAACTGAATCTGATCGAAGAGAAGCGAATAACGGCACTATGCCATGGTCAGTTGTATCAGCAAAGAATGAAGAAGGCGTTTGACAAAAAGGTCCGACCTCGCATCTTCCGGAAAGGAGACCTCGTGCTCAAGAAGATACAATCATTTCTCACTGATTCCCGGGACAAATGGACTCTGAATTATGACGACCCCCATGTGGTCAAGAAAGCTTTCTCAGGCGGCGCCTTGAGACTCACAACCATGGACAGAGAGGAATTTGCCTACCCCAAAAATGTTGATGTAGTCAAGAAATACTTCACCCAAATAAAAAAAATAAAAAAAGTCTCGGTGGATTGAAAACCCGAAAGTGCGATCCAAGCAAAAATTAGAGACATAATCGAAAATCATCCCGATGGATTAGAAATCTCAAAGTACAATCCAGGAAAAAATTAGGGATTCATGGCAAGTAACTACGTTCAACAAAGGGGCAAATGCCCCAGTAGCAGTCGTGTCATCCATCAGGAAAACTCCAATCAAGGTCATCTTCGACAGAAGCTCAGGATGCCCCGAATTCAAAGTTGGTAGAAAAATAGTGGTCGTTATGTTTCAATATAGCCTTTTTCCCTTAAATTACCATTTTTCTAAACTTTGTAAATACTCCATGGAATCACGCGTTTGACTGATTTCCATCCTATCAATGAAATTTGAGCCCTAGTGCTTTTGTTTGCAATTCTGATTTGTTTTAGCTTTACAGAATGATGTTTTTAATATGATCAACGATTCTTGAAATAAAACAAAAATGAATTTACTTGTCAAACTTTTTTCTGCTTTTAAAATAAAGATGGCAATTTCTTTTGACTGTTGAACATCGAAAGAACATCGATCGCTTCTCCAGAAGTAATCGAGCTTCAAAGTGCAGAATCAAAGTACTCCTTCTAAACCAGTACGCCTGAACGAAGGATCAACTGTATCAGATGTGATTTTCCCATCTGATATCCTCGGTCGAGTTCTTATCTCCTAAGCCCGACCAAAGGTTGCTCCCCACAGGGACTATCTCTCCTAAGCAAGCAAAATTGCTATCTTGAACAAATGGTATTTCTTCGTCCCCTGCAGTGGCCGAGTATCCAGTCGTGTTCATCCACTAGTCTGTATGTCGTGTCAGTTTTGTCAGCATAAACATACACACATTATGCATTATTCATTTACATTCATATTCACATTGCATCACTATCACTCTGGTCAGTCTTATCCCTAAGTGATAAAATTCCTCTTATCAATCGAGTTGTCAGTTCTTTCCTCATCAGGAAATGTTGCGTCTGAACAACCTCTCCTCCAGTTTATTTCTGGGTTGGAGCCGATCCTCGACGACTTTGATAACTTGAACCTCTGAAAAGCAAGAGGACCATCGACAAAAGTCATTCTTCGCCATTGAAAATGATATCTTCGCTTTCTTGAATTAACGAAAATCCCTAGAGAAAGCCTCTTAATCAAATATTCGGCAATACGACAGTTTTTCTCCGGAAAATTCGCTGACGAAAAGGTCATCAGCACCTCAAAAAATGGATTACATCACATGGAATTTTTCGAGAAGATCTCGAGGAAAAGTATGATGTAATATCCCCAAGCAGGAAGCAGCCTCTCAAGAGACTCGTTTTCCCCAGTAGAGTCGACAAATGGCATCTCCAAAATAGAGAAGTTTGAACACCTCTACCGCTCAGACAGATGGGTTCCCCAGCAAGTCTGGAATCAAAACTTTTTCCTATCAAATGGAATCTCCCCAGGAAAATTCGGCGAGAAGTTTGAGGAAAAGCGCTACAAATAGCGTCCCTTGTCAAGAAAGTTTATTGACAAAAGAAACTGAGACCAGTTCCTTGGTAGGAAACCAAGATCGAGGGGAAGTTTATTTCAAAAGAAAATTGAGGCCAGTTCCTTAGCTGAAGACCAGGATCGAGGGGAAGTTTATATCAGAAACTGAGACCAGTTTCTTGGTTGAAGACCAGGATCGAGGGGAAGTTTATATCAGAAACTGAGACCAGTTCCTTGGTAGGAAACCAAGATCGAGGGGAAGTTTATTTCAATAGAAAACTGAGACCAGTTCTTTGGCTAAAGACCAGGATCGAGGGGAAGTTTTTACCCTTTTCTAAAGCATCATTGCTTAGCAAAAGAAGATGGATGAGCAAGTAGTCGTTCATAACCACCATCAAAATTTCGGGTAATCTGATATTTAATCCTCTCGCACCTCAAATGCCCGAATACCTTCGCCATTCACACCTTCGGGTCCAAGAAGATTAAATAGGGGCATCTGTCATACCCTAAATTTTGACCACTAAGATTTCCCATCATTGTGAAAATCATTACCACAATATGGATGAACCATCATGCCTCATCAATCTCCTCAAAGATGATTGAGCATTCACTATAAGCAAGAATTAGGGTTTTATGCCCTCTCAGAGCACTTAGACAAAGGATCAATCAAGAAATGACATGATCTTCAACTTGTCTAAACTCTCCAACACATATAAAGGATCAAGAGGACTCCCACATCAAGAATCAAGCACAAAGTTGCAGCATTCCAAGTGGATCAAGCCTCAAGATCGACAGTGTCACCAAATTAGGGTTTTCGTCGACTGAGGCCTCCAGGTGGAAATTTTCCTCTGGGCATGAGCCAATGCTTCAAATCACAACCCAAGATACTACATGGGACCTCATGAACCCAATCATCAAGTCAATTTTACCCCAGGGGATGCATCCACACAAAAAAAATCAGGAATTAGGGTTTCTTGACCTAATTCACCCCTAAGTTGACTTTTGGGACAAAACATGAGCCAAGACCTCAAGGCATGATTTGAGGGTCTCTAACACACCACATTGATCCATTTGCAATAATGCATTGGTCCAAGAAGCTTGATGCACAAGTTTCAATTTCACCAGGACCACAATTAGGGTTCCGAGGGAAAAGTCAACTGTACCTTTGACTTTTGACCCAGACATGCTCCCAAACCTTGGGGACTTGATTCAATACACCCTATAACACCTATGAAATGTATCCATTAGGTTTTATTTAGGTCAAGGTCTTGATTTCACAAAGGATCACACAGTTTGGATTTCATCCGATAAAAAGTCAACTGTGCACAATATCAAGTTTGACTTTTTGAGATTCTTCACAATTATGGTTCTTTGACCCTAAAACAATGTTAATATGTATTTGGAATCATCATTCATCAAGAAAAATCAAAGAAAGTGAGTTAACTTGTAAAAGAGTAACCATAAAAAAACTTAGAATTTTTCTAAGTTATGGAACAAAGTGGCTAGGGTACCAACTTCCAAGGACCATAACTTGAGATCCAAGCAACCATTTTGGATGGTCCAAAGCTGGATTTGTAGATATCATGGCATACTTTAAAAGTTTCAACTACAGCTCATTCCAATTTCTCATGGATTTTTAGTTATGGAGTGATCAAAATGGCTGAAAACACAAAAGTGACATTTTTCCAACACTTAGTGAAATTTTCACTAAGTCAGAATCTGCCTTATTTTTTCCCAAATGTGGAGGCATTTTTCATTGTAATTCAAGTTGGTTCAAAACCAAAGTTGGACATCATGTTGAAATAGGATATTTCAGCTTTTCAAAATGTCCAAGAACTCCATCAAATTCCATCTAAGCTAGGAGTTATGACAGGTGCAACATGCCTTGGTGCAAAGGCCTATAACACTCGCCTTTCTCAAAATCACACTCTCACTTCCAAAAATGCCTTCTAATGCAAGCTACTATTGGGTTTTGAATTAGAAAGTGTTTCCAACCAAACCAATCACACACACACCTCATAAACATCATATGTGAGCTAATCAAACACTAAACCAACAACTGGAACACCAATTCCACAAAATCACCAGCCATCTGCACAAGCTTCTGACAGATTTGCAATTAAGATGCCAAATCAAGTTCCAGCTCAATTCAATCCACTCCAAGCATCAGACACACTCCATAGCACCTAGGGAAGTTGTCCACATCATTGGAACCAAGCTGTAACACCTCCAACCTATAACTCGATCACCAGCTGCAAGAGGTAAGCCTCAACTTGGTCATCTCATGATTCATGCATATTTCCTCGCACAATAATTTTGCCATATGTTCATAATCATGTATAGAGTGTTTCCCCTCAATTGATTGCTTTATATGAATCATGTATGGAATTTCTGAGCCTTCATACAGAAATTAGGGTTCTTGAGTTTTCTCTTTGATTTCTAATTCCATGCTTAAAATAAATGAAATTAAAGACCATAGACCTGATCGTGAAGTGAAAACGAGTAGATTGATATGTGGATTGTGTGATTTCATCAAGTATTCAGTGAGATTGATGAGAAAATGCAAATATGGGCAAAACAGGGCATGCGGGCAAGAACAAGATGTTCTTGGTGCCCTTTTTTAAATATTTGAATATTTGAATTTTTATGATTTTATTTAATTGATTCAAAAATTAATTTCTCTCTGAATTTTAATGATTTTGAGTTGATTCTTTTTTTAATAATTCACAAAAATGTCAAAATATTTTATTTTACAAAAATTTCCCAAAAATATTATTTATTTCATATACTTGATATTTTTGCAAAGAATTATTTTTTATTTGTTTTTTAACATTTAAAATATTTTTTCCTTCTTGATTTTCCAAACTTAAATGGTTTTTAATCATTTTGTGGAAAAAAACATGATTTTTGAAACATTAATCCAAGATCACCACTCATTTTTCACATGTTTTCAATAATTTTTTATTAATTTTTAAATAAAATTAATTCCATTTTTAAACAAAATTATGGTTTTGATTAATTCCACCCTCATCAATCTTTTTCAAACACTCATGGGCCTCTAATTGAGTGTAATACTGATGTTGAGTACAATCAAATGTAAGTATTGTGTTTTATCGTATCCACAAGGATTGGAGCGATATCAAAACCGTTTAATGAGTTCTATGATTCTAAGCAGAAGTTTCAAGATGTTTGGTTTGTAAGTAACGAAAAGTACAATTGTGTAAGAATTAAAGATAGTTTTCAGAGGAATAGACTTGTTGGGAATTGGTGTTCATCCACCGATTCAATATGTATATCACAAATCAGTTATACACAATTTAAGCATGATTCAATATTATCACGTATTGCTCACAAACAAAGTTCATGTCTGAACTTTGATGAGATTTCTACCTTATGGTTTAATCGATGATTTCTCAGCCTATTAAACAATACGGTAGCATTAAGATTCGATACTTACGATGAATATTAAACCTAAATCTATGTCTAGCATTTAGAGTTTAATAGATGTTATCTTTGATCGAGAGTTGAATCGTATTTGTCAATACCAATTCAATCCATGAAGTAAACGATAAAATGAAGATAACATCAATATTGATTCATAAATAAAATGCGTATAACACCATGATTAATGAAAATACATACTGTTTCGGTGAACTACAACCAATCCCAACAAGAGAGGGATTTAGCTACTCATGGTAGCTTGATACACAATGGAAGAATTAAGTTGAACGAGCATCAACGACGATTTCCTGACTCTTGATGCGATTCCACTCTTCTTCTCTAAACCTCACTTCTATTCCTATTACAAAGTATTCTAAAAATAGTAAAATTATAAGATATTCAGACTGAATGCCATTTGAACTGAGTTTGATCTCCTTTTATAGCAGTTTTGGCCGCCTGATTTCGCTATATGAAAGTATGTTTGCTATGCGAACTTGCCTTTCATCTCCATTAAGTCTCTGAGCTATCAAACCGCCTTTTGTGAAGCTTCCTTAGTTCACTATGCGAAGTAAAGTTCGTATCGTGAACTTTCGCTTCCTGTCGCTTTCTTCGCTTCAAGGATAATTTGATTCTGTTTCATTTCACTTCCTATCGCTTTCTACCGCTTTCGGTCGCTTCCTGTCGCATCGCGAACGTCAAGCGAAGTCTGCTAGATTTGATTCTATTTTGCTTTGCCTGGCTCGCCTTCTGTCGCTTTCCTTCGCATAGCGAAACTTCGCGTAGTGAAGCTTTTGGTCGCGATGCGAAAGTTGCAGAGCATGAGTTCTTCTTGTTCTTTCTTTGATGCATTCTTTCGCCTTTTCCTGCACAAATGTAAACCAAACCAAGAAGACTTTGCACCATACTACTTTTATTCATTAGTTGAGGTATTTCTGTTAGAATCTTGTCATTCAAGTAAGATAAATGCCCTATTTTATGTGATATTTTATCATGAATAAAACACTTATCAAACTCTCCCCAACTTGAATCTTTGTTTGTCCTCAATCAAAGCTATATAAAAGCAAGAGTTTCTATACCATTTTTTCACATGATCAACAAAAAATGTTTCAATGAAGTACATGGTTCCATGGTGAATTCCACATCCAAGTTATTATGCACTACTACTTTCCAAGCATTTAGACATGTTTATGAAACAAGTTTTCCACATAAAGTTCTTTGTCAATTAGTCCAAGCAATAAACATGTCTTATCATGAATCACAACTATCACACTTTTTGTACAAGTGGAAATATCAAGGTCTTTTGAACTCTCTCATGACAAACTTGCTAACATCTAGATTAATTCATGCATTCATCTTAAGCAAAATATGTCAATAAACAAAAACATAGATCACTAAGGTCGTTTTAAGGTTGTAATGTGGCCAAGGTACCAAGGAAGTGTCATTCCTAAGGCTAGTGGAAACAAAGTGGTTTTTGAGTTTTTCTTTCTTTTTTAGAAGAGCATTCATAGAATTTGATTCTTTGTACCATATTACTCCTTCAAACCTTCCTTGTTTCTTTCTTTTGAATATATCCATCTTTTGGTATTTTCCTTTTTCTTTTCTTACTTTTCTTTTTCTTTCATATTTTTCTTGATCTCTTCATTTTCTAATTTTTCTTTTCTTGACAAAAGAATTTTTCTTCCTCTTCCCAACTTGGATAAAACTTTTCTTTTTACTTTGAATGCTATTCAAGATTTGGCAATGGTTTCAAGGGTTAATTCAAGAAGATTGTGAATCAATCATGGATGAACTTTTATGAGTTTTCAAGATGTGGAACAATATCCATTAAGTGGTTTACTTAATGCATTGCTCAGTTCATCAATGATTGATTCAATGTCATATGGCTCAAAAGGGGTTGCAAATGCTCACTCACTCACAAGGGACAATGAGGCTCCATTTAGTTTACTAGTTATGCTCACTTTGAAGAATTTCCTTGATCCTTTCCGTGTCTCCACAATTATTAACATATATGCAAGATTAAGCATGAACCAAACGAGTTAAAACAAGAATGTATCAGTCTCTTAAGCACATAGTAATCAATGAAAGGTTACCTCACTTTTTCTGGTTTTGGCACTACGTGATTCACAATGAAAACATGTTATTGCATAAGCTTGAATGACTTGATTTTATGTAGACTACTTATGTCATAATCATGCTAAGTTCTAAGAAAGCTATAAACAAGTACCTTGGAATGTGTGATTCTTCAAAAAATTTGTATCATTACCATTGTACCTTTGTTGATTCATGTGAATGTGATCATCCACTCTTTTGCTTTTCCAATCTCATGCAAAGGAAAAGTATCAACTATATGGATTGGTCATATGACACCCACAGCTGAACGAAAAGAAAAACATTAAAGTGAAGGAGAATGGCATGAATGGCATTTTTGTTGATTCTGCTACTTTCGCTATGCGAAGTATATTTCGCGATGCGAAATCTGCAGAATTCAGTTTTATGCAGAATTTTCTTTTGGCTCATTCATGCTATTTTCATCCTACCATTTAACTAGTTATGCACTAGGAAACAAACATAAACAAATAAAAAGGTTGGGTTACCTCCCAACAAGTGCTTGTTTAATGTCGTTAGCTTAACGCCTGTTTCACATAAAATCAAGGGGGCTTATATGGATTTGCCAAAGCATCTATGCCACCATCTTCTGGCCTTTCTTTGTCATTCTTCAATTCCTGGCCTATTTCATCAGGAGCTTCAATCTTGAAATAATCAACCTCTTTGTGTTGAAACAATTTGAAGTTGACTTCTTCAACTTTGTACCTTACCTTCATCTTGCCTCCATCGACGTTGATCATCATTCGGGCTATTTTTATGAAGGGACGTCCTAAAATCAGAGGTGTGTCTCTATCCTCATCATTGTCCATCACCAAAATATCTGTCGGGAATAGAAAGCTTTCGTGTTTCACCATTACACTTTTACCATGCCAATTAGTTTTGTGATAGATTTGTTAGCAAGTTCTAACAACATTGTTGTAGGCTCTATTTCAAGGTCACCAATCTTTTTAAGAACGGATAACGGAAGAAGATTGGTGCTTGAACCAAGATCAATCAAATCTCTATCAAAGTGGATTCTTCTAATGGTAACTGGTATGGTGACTTTTACAGGATCAACATTGTTTTCTACCTCATTTTTCTTATTTTTCTCTTTTTCTTGATTTTCCTCCAGAACCATCTCTTTTGAATTCTCCCCAACTTTATTTTGAACTGTGTCCCCACTCTTCGCTGTAATTGCATTACAAGTTTCCTTAGGATTATTTTGAGTGGTAGCAGAAAACATACCTTTTTGTTGCTCATTCAACTGTTTTGCGATTTGCCCTACTTGCGTTTCCAGATTTCTGATTGATGCATCCATATTTTTCTAGTTTGCCATGGACATCTGCATAAATTGATTTAAAGTTTCTTCAATCTTTGTAAGCTTATCTGGCTGAGTATAGCTTTGGTATTGGTTCTGCCTGTTTTGGCCATAGCTTGCATTGTTGTTGTAGGAATACCCTTGATTGTTTTGGTACGGGGCCTGCCTCTGCTGTTGGTTTCCCACATAACTGACCTCTTCATTAATCGAAGGACAAAAACCGGTTGGGTGATCTCCTGCACAAAGTTCACACATGGCTACTTGTTATGGTTTAGGCGCTTCGTGCACTTGTTTGAGTTGTTGTGGAAGAGTGGATAATTACTTGGTGAGTTCTTCCACAGTTTGAGTGAGAAGTTTATTTTGTGCCAAGATCGCATTGTTTGTATCCAACTCAAGAAGTCTAGGTTTCTTTTGTGTGGTTCCTCGATTATATTAGACTTGATGATCGGTGAGAGCCATTCGGTTGATAATTGCAACTGCTTCTTCTGCACTTTTTGCCAATAAAGAACCACCAGCTGTTGCGTCAAGTAGGAGCTTTGGTTGGGGCTGCAATCCATTGCGAAAGATGTGGACTTGTGTTAGGCTGTCAAAACCATGATTTGGACATTTACGTAGCATGGATTTGTAACGTTCCCAAGCTTCACATAGAGTTTCATTTGTAGTCTGAGCAAACGCGGCAATGGATGTTTTTGCATCCATGAACCGTTTGTGAGGGAAGAATCTGTTAAGAAAGTTTTCTTTCAAAACATTCCAGTTTGTCATAGTTTCAGTAGGTTGGTCAAGATACCAATCCTTTGCTTTTCCGATCAAGGAATGCGGGAATAACCTCATAAACACTGCCTCCTCTTCAGCTTCGGGTGCACCTAACGTACCGGCAATTTCATAGAACTTTGTGAGGTGGGAATATGGATCTTCATGATCCAAACCTGCAAAAGGGTTAGCATAAATAATCTGCAATAGTCCCATTTTCATTTCAGCTTGTCGGTTATTTGGAGTATTGGTGAGACGAGCTATTCGTCTTGGACTGCTCCGACAAGGTCCACCATTGGCAACTTCAGCCATTGTTTCTTTTATTGAGGAAGTTGATGTGGAAACTCCTTCGTGATTTTTCTTTTTGGATAGTTATTTCTGTTTCTTCTTTTGTCTTTTGTTCTTTCGGATGGTTCTTTCGATCTCGGGATCAAAAAGAAGTTATTCCTCCGAAGTCTTGCCTCGAAGCATATACAGAAATTTCACCACCTATCCAACAATTGAACACACGTTGCGAAAAACAAATATATACAATATATAACAACTTAGAAGTATAGAAACTATTGCGATGTTTTAATATCTTAAACGCCAATCCCCGACAACGGTGCCAATTTGATGTTGAGTACAATCAAATATAAGTATTGTGTTTTATCGTATCCACAGGGATTGGAGCGATATCAAAACCGTTCAATGAGTTCTATGATTCTAAGCAGAAGTTTCAAGATGTTTGGTTTGTAAGTAACGAAAAGTAAAATCGTGTAAGAATTAAAGATAGTTTTCAGAGGAATAGACTTGTTGGAAATTGGTGTTCATCCACCGATTCAATATGTATATCACAAATCAGTTATACACAATTTAAGCATGATTCAATATTATCACGTATCACTCACAAACAAAGTTCATGTCTGAACTTTGATGAGATTTCTACCTTATGGTTTTAATCGACGATTTCTCAGCCTATTAAACAATACGGTAGCATTAAGATTCGATACTTACGATGAATATTAAACCTAAATCTATGTCTAGCATTTAGAGTTTAATAGATGTTATCTTTGATCGAGAGTTGAATCGTATTTGTCAATATCAATTCAATCCATGAAGTAAACGATAAAATGAAGATAACATCAATATTGATTCATAAATAAAATGCGTATAACACCATGATTAATGAAAATACATACTGTTTCGGTGAACTACAATCAATCCCAACAAGAGAGGGATTTAGATACTCATGGTAGCTTGATACACAATGGAAGAATTAAGTTGAACGAGCATCAACGACGATTTCCCGACTCTTGATGCGATTCTACTATTCTTCTCTAAACCTCACTTCTATTCCTATTACAAAGTATTCTAAAAATAGTAAAATTACAAGATATCCAGACTGATTGCCATTTGAACTGAGTTTGATCTCCTTTTATAGCAGTTTTGGCCGCCAGATTTCTCTATGCGAAAGTATGTTCGCTATGCGAACTTGCCTTTCTTCTCCATTAAGTCTTTGAGCTGTCAAACCGCCTTTTGTGAAGCCGCCTTATTTCGCTATGCGAAGTAAAGTTCACATCGCGAACTTTCGCTTCTTGTCGCTTTCATCGCTTCAAGGACAATTTGATTCTGTTTCATTTCGTTTCCTATCGCTTTCTATCGCTTTCGGTCGCTTCCTGTTGCATCGCGAACTTCAAGCGAAGTCTGCTAGATTTGATTATGTTTTGCTTTGCCTGGCTCACCTTCTGTCGCTTTCCTTCGCATAGCGAAACTTCGCGTAGCGAAGCTTTTGGTAGCGATGTGAAAGTTGTAGGGCATGCGTTCTTCTTGTTCTTTCTTTGATGCATTCTTTCGCCTTTTCCTCCACAAATGTAAACCAAACCAATAAGACTTTGCACCATACTACTTTTATTCATTAGTTGAGGTTTTTCTGTTAGAATCTTGTCGTTCAAGTAAGATAAATGCCCTATTTTATGTGATATTTTATCATGAATAAAACACTTATCAACCCAACCCCTTTGTAAATAATACCTTTTTGGGCATCAAGCATTGTATAAGTCCCTCTGTATATTTTCAAAAGTTCAGCGCGGTCACCGCCTTTTTAACAAAATCAATTGGGCTTCTCCTTGTGCTATAAGACCCATCTTTATTCATTTTCAAACCTTTTGGGCCTCTCCTTGAGTTGTAAAACCCAACCCTTTTGTAAATAAACCTTTTTGGGCCTCAGTCATTGTATAAGTCCCGAGACGATATTCAAAATAACGGTGCGATCACTGTTAAAACCTTGGGTCTCTTTTTGAGTATAAGCCCCAATGATCTTTTCAAACAACTTTCCTTGTGATTTAAATTCCAATATATATATATTGTTATCAAAACTTTCTTTAATTTCTTTGAACAACTAACAATACAGCATGGAAGCTTGCTCGCCTGTAAGTTTTAAACAACTTTCATTTACTCGCTTTCATATATATATAACTGTATTGTGGGAAGCTGTGCACGGTTAGTCTTCTTTCATACCCTTTTAAATACTTGTCATATATCATTTGTATATATACTAGTATAGTTATTTAGAGTTTTCCCCGGCAACTAGGTCTTGAACTAAGTAAAGCCATGTTGGTCACTCTTGAATACAACAAAAACTAGATCCCCATAGGATTTCTAGATACAGTCTTGCTTTCTCTTGGGCTTAAACAATATGGAACAAAGAGAAAGGCAGTATTCCTCGTGAACCTTTTCTCAGACTGTCACCTCTAGAAATTGTCAAAGAAATTCTACTCCCTAGAGTTGATCTATTCTCGGTGAATAGCATCTCTTGAGTTTCTTCAAATCACAGAACTTAAACTAAATGATCTATTCTCGGTGAATAGAATTTCTTGAACTTTTCTTGGTTTGATACCCACGGGCTTCCTAAAAGCATCCTCGCCTCCTCTTGGGCTTTGTATAAGGACCCTCCGGCTTCTTAGAAGTTCTTCTGCCTTCTCTTGGGCTTAATACAAGGACCCTGACAACCTCTTAAAGGTATAAGACAAAACTTAGTCATCCTTCGCTAGAGCAGTCTTTCCAGTGTCAAATATCGGATTTTAGGGTTGATTCTCATCCCTTAATACCCGTGCCTCCTCTTGGGCATCATACAAAAGATAAAACTCTTCCACACCAGTAGACTTGGATAGTCTAATCCCCTTGAGTCTCAAAGACATTCTCAAGTTCCTTACAAATATAGGAAGAAACCCCGGGCTCTCTGGATCAATCTCCAACAGAAACCCAGCCTCTCTTTTAAGAGTTCCCCAACCAGGGTTAGCTTATCCCAAATTAGAACCTCAAGGTATCTGATATCTCAACTCTTCTATAATCCTCAACAAGAGTTGATTCCCCATTTGGACCTGCCTCGGGATCTTAACAATCCCCGGCAAAAGTTAGCCTCCTCTTAGGCTTTGTATATTGATCTTTCCTCAGTAAAGTCAGCCTCCTCTTGGGCTTTGCACAAAGATTCTCCCCAGCGGAGCTAACCTTTTTAGACTCTCTTGTTGATTCCATCATTTTTCCAGACTCTCTTGTTGAGTCAGTCAACTTTCAGACTCTCTTGTTGAGTCAATCACCTTTTCAGACTCTCTTGTTGAGTCAACTTTTTTTAGCCTCAATCTTGGGCTTTGCACAAGACATATAAAAACACTCTCTTGTTGAGTCAAACCCTTTTTCGCCTGAATCTTGGGATTTGTACAAGACATAAATCTCCATCTCTTGAGCTTGGGACAGATATCTTCCCTAGCAGAGTCATTTCCTCCCAGCCTTCCTCTAGGCTTTGAGGAATGATCTTCCCCAAGAAGAGTCAAACTCATTTCAGCCTCAATCTTGGGCTTTGTACAAGACACGTAAAAATATCCTCACCAAAGTCAGTTAAAATTTCAGCCTCAATCTTGGGCTTTGTACAAGACACATACAAACCTCCCCGGCGGAGTCAAAATCCCTTTAGCCTCAATCTTGGGCTTTGTACAAGACAGATAGAACATTTTCCCCCGGAAAAGTCAAACTTCTAGCCTCCTCTTAGGCTTTGTATAATGATATCCCCACAGAGTCAGTCTCTTTTTTGCCTCAATCTTGGACTTTGTACAAGACACCAATATATACACTCTCTTGTTGAGTCGGTCTTATCCAGCCTCCTCTTAGGCTTTGTATAAAGACTTCACCTAGTGTAGTCAATCAACCTCGTAGCATCAACCTTGGGCTTTGATCAAGGCACACAAAAATCAACAATCCCCCTTTAGAGATGACAAACTCTCTCTCAGTCAAACCTTTTAGCTTCAATCTTGGGCTTTGAACAAGACACAAATAAACCCTTTTAGCTTCAATCTTGGGCTTTGAACAAGACACCAAATATCTTTTTCCTCCCTTAGAATAGGAGGAACTACGATTACTCTGATTTCCCTGTTTCGTTTAAACGGGAATACGTAGGCATAAGATTGTGAAATCTTAGCGAGCATACTAATCAAAAACCCTAGGTCCAGTACCTTCATATCAATCAAAACTTAGGTCTAGCACCTTACCAAAAACACCCGAAAAACATCAACTCACTCACTCACTCATACTTCCCAAGAAACTTTCTCAACCCATTAACAGATAAACACCATCAATTACAAAGCGAAACCTAAAGCTAATATCCTGTGGATAACCACATATAGGATGGGTAATTGACAACTCCCCATTGTATAACCTGACCCCGGGACCCCCAATCTCTTTTAAGCATTTGTTCAGTTAAACATTTGTGTGCAAGGTTAGTTTTAGATAGCTTCCCTTTCCCTTCCAGCTTCATGGGATAAATAAGAAATCAGAAAGTAGCACCCCCTCCTACCATTGCGGTGAGGAAAACCCAGCGATAAGGTGGTCGCGTCACCGACAAAAATCGCTCGCTACAGCTGTGCCCAAGGCTATTGGACAATTTTGTATGGGCCACCGCTTTTGAATTTTATTAATAAATGAAGATGTTGTTTTGTTAAACTCTTTTGTCTTTATCTACTGTTTTTGCTCTTAAGGAAAAATGGAAATCTTTTCAGAACTACCAAAGACATTTTCTTCTTGCATTCTATTTTTGCGTATTTTAATAAAATAAGTCCCTCCATCATGCAGAGTGATCCACAAACCTGTTGTATTCAATAACTCTACGTTCACTATTGACTTTGATTCACCCATCTATCAAGCTAAGTATGAAGAAGAGGAAGATTATGAGGTCCCGAATGAGTTGGAAAAAATGTGTGAGTACGAGTACACAGCTCTTCAGCCACATGAAGAACAAGTTGACACCATTAATCTTGGTACCGATGAAGACAAGAAGAAAGTCAAGATTGGGGCAAGGCTAGAGGCAGAAGTCCGATAATGGTTAGTGAAGCTTCTTGAAGAGTATGTGGATGTGTTTGCATGGTCTTATCAGGACATGCCTGGTTTGGATACAGATATAGTAGTTCATAAACTACCACTCAAGCCTGAATACCCGCCAGTGAAATAGAAACTCCGAAGAAGTAGACCTGACATGGCTCTCAAGATCAGAGATGAGGTCAAGCGACAACTTGATGTAGGATTTCTGGCAGTCTCAAAGTATCCCGAATGGGTGGCCAACATTGTGCCCGTAATGAAGAAGAATGGTAAAGTGCGAATGTGCGTGGATTATAGGGATCTCAACAAAGCCAGTCCGAAGGACAATTTCCCTTTGCCGCATATCGACACTCTTGTGGATAACACAACCCGTTTTCCAGTTTTCTCCTTTATGGATGGTTTCTCCGGTTACAACCAGATTAGAATGGATCCTGCCGACATGGATAAGACTACGTTCATCGCTCCTTGGGGAACTTATTGCTACAAAGTCATACCCTTTGGTTTGAAAAACACAGGGGCAACTTATCAGAGATCCATGGTGACTCTTTTCCATGACATGATACATAAGGAAATTGAGGTATATGTTGATGATATGATTGCTAAATCCCATAGTGAGGAGGATCACTTGGATCACCTTCTAAAACTATTCAAAAGACTCCAGAAATATCAATTGAGGTTGAACCCTGCCAAGTGTACCTTCGGTGTCAAATCTGGAAAGTTACTCGGTTTTATCGTTAGTCAATGAGGAATTGAGGTAGATCCTGACAAAGTACGAGCTATTCAAGAGATGCCAACTCCGTAGACTGAAACTCAAGTACGATGTTTTTTGGGTCGTTTGAATTATATCTCCGGGTATATCTCCAACATGACTCCCACTTGTGAACCGATCTTCAAGTTGCTTCACAAAGACCAAACTGTAGAGTGGAATTCCGACTGCCAGCAGGCCTTTGACAAACTCAAGAGTTATTTTCAATAATCACCGATCTTGGTCCCACCTATGCCAGGGAGGCCCCTCTTTATGTATATGACTGTATTGGAAGGATCAATGGGTTGTGTTTTAGGCCAACATGATGAATCTGGGTGCGAAGAGCATGCCATTTATTACTTGAGTAAAAAGTTTATTGATTGCGAAAGTCGTTATTCATTGCTGGAAAAGACTTGTTGTGCTTTGGCATGGGCCGCCAGATGTTTGAGGCAGTACATGATATGTCATACTACTTTGTTGATCTCAAAAATGGATCCAATAAAGTATATCTTTGAAAAGCCTGCTCAAACAGGAAGACTTGCTCGTTGGCACGTGCTCTTATCAGAGTACTATATTCAGTATTGTCACTCAGAAGTCCATCAAGGGAAGTGTTTTAGCAGATTACCTCGCAGATCAGCCTGTAGAAGAATATGAGCCCCTCAAGTTTGATTTCCCAGATGAAAACATTATAGTAGTGAAGGATTGTGAAGAGCCAGGCCCTGAACCTGGTTCCCGATGGAAAATGATGTTTGATGGTTCTTCTAACTATAGTGGACATGGTGTAGGTGTTGTGTTGATAAACCCTGATGGTGGTTAACTCTGTTTTGAATGCACAAACAACATTGCTGAGTATGAAGCATGCATTCTAGGGTTGGAAGCAGCTATTGATCTCAGAATCAAGATTTTGGAAGTCAGCGGAGATTCTGCATTGGTTATTTACCAAGTCAAAGGTGAATGGGAAACTAGAGACAAGAAGTTGATCCCATACCGTGCTTATATTGTGGAGATGATCCAATACTTTGATGAGATCATTTTCTGTCACATTCCACGGTCAGAGAACCACATAGCTGACGCATTAGCCATGTTAGCTTCAATGTGGAAGGTTAACTTTGTTAATGAGGCACCACTCATCAGTATCGAGCGCAAGACTGAACCCGCTTACTGCCAGTTGGTTGAAGAAGAAGAAGAGGATGGGAAACCATGGTTTCAGGAACATCATGAATTATCTAAAAAGTCAAGAGTATCCTGCCAATGCTTCCACTCTTGACAAGAAAAATTTGAGAAGGTTATCATCCAAATTCTTCCTCAGCAATGATGTACTCTACAAAAGGAATCATGACATGGTTTTGCTAAGATGTGTTGATAAACGAGAAGCAGGCCTGTTGATTCAGGACATCCACGAAGGAGCATTTGGCACTCACGCCAATGGGCATGCTATGGTTAAGAAGATTTTGAGGGCTGGGTATTATTGGTTGACTATGGAGAATGATTGCATCCAATATACCATAAACTGTCATAAGTGGCAAATATATGCTGTCAAGGTGTGCGTACCTCCAACATTGTTGAATGTTTTGTCATCACCCTGGCCGTTCTCTATGTGGGTCATTGATATGATTGGGGCTATTGAGCCAAAAGCTTCCAACGGTCATCGGTTCATCTTAGTGGCCATTGACTATTTTACAAAATGGGTTGAAGCTGCCTCTTACACCAACGTGACTAAACAAGTGGTCGCTCGTTTCATCAAGAATCAGATCATCTCTCGTTATGGATTCGAAACAGGATCATAACGGATAATGGAACCAATCTGAACAATAAAACAATGAAGGAGTTGTGTGACAATTTCAAGATTGAACATCATAATTCTTCGCCTTATCGTCCCAAGATGAATGGAGCTGTCGAAGCTGCCAACAAAAACATCAAAAAGATCCTGCAGAAAATGGTCAAGACTTATAAAGATTGGCATGAGATATTACCTTTTGCCTTGCATGGGTACAGAACTTTGGTTCGGATTTCGATAAGGGTAACTCCTTTTTCTCTGGTGTATGGGATGGATGTTATTCTTCCCATTGAAGTGGAAATACTGCCCTTGAGAATCTTGATGGAAACCAAGCTTGATGAAGCAGAGTGGGTCCAGGAAAGATATGATCAGCTAAACCTCATCGATGAGAAATGATTGACTGCCATGTGTCATGGTCAGTTATATCAGAAGAGAATGAAGAAAGCATTTGATAAAACGGTTCGTGTTCGTGAATTCTGTGAAGGAGAACTCGTACTCAGGAAGATCTTGCCATCTCAAAGGGATGTACATGGAAAATGGGCGCCTAACTATGAAGGCTCATTTATGGTGAAAACAGCGTTCTCAGGAGGTTCCCTAATTCTTTCAACGATGGATGGTGAACAACTCTCACACCCTGTGAATGCTGAATCAGTAAAAAAATATTACGCCTAAAAAACCCGCTAAGTCGAAAACCAGAAATGTCAACTTAGGAAAAAAAAGGGTATCCCAGTGGGTTATAACCTATGAAGGAGACTCAGGCAAAATTTAGGGATTAAATAAAAAGAAAAGAGCTCGCTAGGTTGAAAACCCGAAAGGGTGGTCTAGGCAAAAAAGAGCGTCCCGGTGGACTGAAAATTCGAAAGGGTTGTCCAGGCAAAAGTTAGGGACAAAAGGTGTTTCACTGAGTCAGAAAGGGTTGTCACCCATACCAAAGAAGTTCAAGCTTATTCACTCTCATCAGCAGCGAGGTTTTGAAGGATTCTTAGTCATTAGGGATGATAGTGGTCATTGAATACAATGTAACCTTTTTCCTATTGCCATTTTTTCTAATTGTAATATTCCATGGAACTTTGCCATTGGCAAGTTATCATTTTAATGAAATCAGATTTTGGACCATTCTTTGTTTGATATTCATCATTTCTCTACTATTTTCTTGTTATGCAAAACTTCACTTATTCATTAATAATGGTTTTGAAAGCAGAAATTTTGGAAATAAAAACAAATCTTTTGAGAAAACACAATGGAAACATAATCTACTTTGGCTCTTGGGATGATTTAGTGAAATCACATGCCTTCCCTAGTGACTCTTGTTGTGACGAAAGCACTGTTAAATCATTTGGTGTGTGATTTCTCAATGATACAAATTCAATTGACAATGTTTCCTGGATCAGGCACTTCAGTAATGACTGACTACCGCGATACAAAGGATTTATTCCCAGTATCTTCCACATATTGTTTGTTGAATGGGGAAAATCTTTACCTCCTCAGGTGAAAGAAGAATGTTCCCTATTTGATCCCCAGAGTGGTTGTTCTCTTCAGATTTAGTGTGACCCCTTACCGTGGATGTGTTATTCGTCTACCCTTTTCCCCAGCTTGTCGTCTCTTGTCAGAGTCGTCTCTTATCATCGAGCATTCGCATCGTACCATATCATCATGCATTTCTGCATTGGGTGTGTCTTTCGTTTGTGGGTCTTTACCTCCTTTACCTTAACTTGCTCAAGTTAGGTATCCTTTTGAGTTCGTGGATCGTTATCCATACCCTGCTTGCGTCTGGTTTTCACCTGCGTGCGTCAAATTTGATTATTATCCATATTCCCCGGGAAGTCTAGTCATCACTATACAACCCAGGTGATGTCCCATTTGTTGTTCAGATCAATCATTATTATTGATACAAAAGTCTAGTATTCACTAGCGTGTTTTAATATCGATCATCATCGGTATCGTGAAGTCCGGTATTCACCGGCAATGCCTTTAAATCCAATCTTAATTGGTCAGTCTTAATTGTGAGTCAAGAGTCCAGTATTCACTGGCATGTTTTAATATCGATCATCATCGGTATCGTGAAGTCCAGTATTCACTGGCATTGTTTAAATCCAATCATTATTTGTATTGAAAGTCCAGTATTCACTGACATTGTTTAAATCCAATCATTATTGGTATTGTAAAGTCCAGTGTTTACTGGCATTATCTGAAGACTTTGTTTCTTTGGTACCCAAATTCTAGTCATTGCCGGCAATTGTAAAAAATCCAATCTTAATTGGTCAGTCATAACTGTATGCCCTTGTGTTTCAAAAATCCAATCTTAATTGGTCAGTCTTAACTGTATGCCCCAAGTCTAGTATTCACTGACGTGTTTTAATATCGATCATTATCGGTACCGTAAAAGTCCAGTGATTACTGACATGTTTTTTAAGGTCCAATCATTTTTGGCATCTCCCAATTTATCCCCAGCAGAGGTTTTGGTCATTACTAACATCCCCATAAAAGTCCAGTGTTCACTGGCGTTAGTTGAAAAAGTCTGATCATAATCAGCATCTTAAGCCCAATCTTTATTGGCATTTTTAGATTGGTCATTACCAATTCTCTTTGAAAGTCCTAGTGATTATCATCATTTGGAGTACGCAGAGTTTGTGTTTGTCTCTGTCTTCCTGGTTTTTTCTTGAAGATCCCGTTTGAACTCTTCAGTATAAGAAATTCCCAGGAAATCTGTTTTCGGGTGTCTTTCTTGTTATTCAAAATGATCCCTAGCGGAGATCATGCTTTCTTTCTGGTTTCATCCCCAGTAAAGAGTGTGTCGTCCCCTTTGTTGTCTCCGATGTCGTCCGGACATATTTGAACCTGTCGTTCATCTCCCTGAATCTTTCCCCAGTAGGGATTACCTCTCTGATTTCTATCTCCAGTGAGGATCTGTGGGGCTCCCCTCTTTTATTTTCTATCCCCAGTGTCTTCTTAGTCACTCCCCAGTAAGGCTCTTTTGTTGGTTGTGACCTGCTTCCCCAGTAAGTCTTGCTTGTGGATACTAAATCTTTGTCCCTCCCTAGTGAGGCTTGCCTATAGGTGTTTGCTCTTTACCTTGGGTGTTTTGTTTTGTCTGCATTTTGCACCATCATGGCACCATATCATCATACTAGAAGTTCATGGCATGTCAGCATTTGCATGTCCGTTGCCTGTCCTTAGCATATGCATTCCATCTAAGGGCAAAATTTTCGGTTTGCTATATTTAAATACCTTTCACCTTGATTTCCCGAGGATTACCATCTCTCGTGCCATCTGGTAAAGTTATTCAAATAGGGGTAACTGTTGTACCCCAAATTTTACCCCTTAGATGTCATAACATCTTGCACTTGCATTTAGATTCCAATCATCTTTGCATTGTTAACTAACCATCATATCTTGTCAGTTTGTTCGTTTATGCAAAGGTTAGGTTTTGCACAAGAAAGAGGGCAAGTTCATTAAGCCATGTTCTCACATGTTTCAATGTCTCCTAAGACACTCTTTGGCTCCATATAACCACCCTAGTGTTCACTAGGTGATTGAGTTTGGTAGTTGAAGTCATTTGTTCAAGAAAGCCAACTGAGACTCCAAAGATCAACCATTTGGTCTTGAAGACTAATCATGAAGCTCTTAAGTCATATTCCATGATCTCATTGTGTTTGGATCAAGAGAAATCAAGAGACCATCAGATCAAGAGTTGTGGAATTAGGGTTTTAACTTGAAGAATCACAAGGAACCTTGGTGTGATCAGTCAATTCCTTGATTGTTTCATCAACCAATATAGCTCACATACATCCAAGAGATCTTATTCAACAAGAAATCAAGAGTGTTTGACTCCCATCACAATGGGAATGAACCTCAAAGTTCATCTGGCCTCAGATTAGGGTTTTCTTCAGGAGAAAGTCGATTGTGCCCTAATTCATGGTCAAAGCATAATCCCAAACCATGGGACATGATCCATTGTGTTCATATATATCTTTGGAACTCATCTAAAGTATTGGAGAAGTTCAAAGTTACAAATTCATTGAGGATCGCACTGTGGAATTCATCTGACCTAATTTTCATCTGACAAAGTCAAACCTTTGACTTTTGATACCTTGACCCAAGATGAAGCCTTCAAGCAATATTCCATCAAGACATGCTTAATTCTTGAGTTAAAGCATAAGAAATCACCATTTTAAAGTTTTCTTGCAAAAAGGGCAAGGTTTGGTTCTTAGATTTTTCTAAGTGTGGAAGAATTCACTCCTTGTGCAAATTTGGAAAAGTCATAACTTTCAAACCACACATCCAATTTTTGTGACTCAAAGCTCAAATTGAAGCTCTCATCATGAACTTCAAAACATATTAGAGGATCCATATTCAAAAGTGGTTTAGTTTTTAAGTTAGGAGGCTTAGAAATTCAAGGCAATTAAAGACTTAGTGAAATTTCACCACTTTTGCCCTAAAAATCAGCCAACTTCATCTCCATTTTTCATCAAGATCCCTTTGGATCTAGAACTTGAAGTGATCATGAAGGTTATAGAGGACATTTGGGGCTTTCCAAAAAGTACTATAACTCCACAATCCATGGAGGGAGCTGAGAGATTCGAAGAAAGGAAGTTTGAGGTTCATTTCTTGAATTCCAAGTTACCAACATATGCATAATGATGCATAATCAATCCTAATCACCAAAACTCTCACAATTCTGATGTTTTAAGGCAAGGTTAGTGTAGCTTGGACCTCTTCCACGAAAATACAAGTTGCAAACTTAAAATATATTAGTTTATGTCAAGTTAAGGTAGGTGGATGCATGAGAGAGAAACTTTTTCAAGGAAACATGGTCATTCCAATTTTCTTGCAGCATAGAGCGTTGTTCCAATCCAATCAATACAGCTCAACAGTCCAAACACTATTTATGACCATTGGCTAAAGTGCTTGTAGCCTCATGACTCAGCATACAGGTTGCACGAAGGGAGTTGCAAGAAAGGGCAAGTTTGGCAAGTTGTGATTTCTGCCCATACCTCAAGCCTCTCACTTCTCCTATAAATAGAGGATCAATCCTCAGTCCAAAAGACACCAGAATCACCCCTAAACAAAGGTTGATACTCTCTGAATTCTCTCACTCACTCATTCCTGCAAATTTGCAAGAACATTTCTCTAGATCATTCCCCTCGTGCATTTCACAAATAAACCTCACAAACCACCTCTATACATCCTATAGACTCCATTCAAACCACTGAAACAAATCTGTAACACCATATACATCATCTGCAATTTTTCAACCTCCATTGTTGCAAGAAGAATCGCGACCCGTGTTCCAGTGTATTTCCAACTGATACAACCATCCTAACAAGCTCTAAGTGACTTAAGGAAGCTGAGGAGGGTGTTTTCTTGTATCTGTAGTAGCTGAAATGAAGCCTTGGACTTTCTCCAAGAGGTAAGGTTTTTCAACCTTTGAAACTCGCATGTTCATGCATTGTCCTATCTTTATTTGATTGTTAAAATGTAGTAGGTATTGTGTTTGGTTGTTCTGAATGAATGCTGGCTTTATCTTGTTTGAATATCTCATGTTATAACATGTTAAAGTTTTGTGGAGTTGCACTGTTGTGTGATGTTTTGTGAATCATATAATTGTTAGTTGAAACCAGTTCCATATTCGTGTTCTTGGTGAAAAATGCTCCACTTTTTTTTTACATCTTGTGATTTGGTGGAGTAATGAGTGAGATATAGTTGGTGGAAGTTCTGGCCATGGGGTTGTTCTAGGGCACGAGCGAGCGAGGGAGAGAATGAAGAAGATGATGGTGATATGGCACCCAGGCGGCCCAACATGGCACTGAGGTGGCCATTTGGTTTGTTTCTTAAAATAAAAATAATCAGAAGCGTTATATGTTTGGATGTAATAGCCACCCCAGTGGTAGAAACCTTGCCATGCCTTTCCCTTTCACTTGTCTTGCCTGGGTTCGATCCTGCGGATCAACCTTTTTGCACATTTTTCTGATTTTTCGCTTGCCTAACTATTTTATTGTGTGTTACATCATGTTGTTGTAGCGAGCGATTTTTGTTGGTGACGCGACCACCTTATCGCTGGTTTTTGGGTTTCTCCCCACAATGAGGAGGGGGTGTTCTTTCTGATTTCTTATTTATCCCATGAAGCTGGAAGGGAAAGGGAAGCTATCTAAAAATAACCTTGCACGCGATTGTTTAACTGAACAAACGCTTAAAGAGATTGGGGGGACCGGGGTCAGGTTATACAATGGGGAGTTGTCAATTACCCATCCTATATGTGGTTATCCACAGGTTGTTAGCTTTAGGTTTTGCTTTGTACTTGATGGTGTTTATCCGTTAATGGGTTGGGAAAGTTTCTTGGGAAGTATGAGAGAGTGAGTGAGTTTTTTTGTTGATGTTCGGGTGTTTTTGGTAAGGTACTGGACCTAAGTTTTGATTGGTATGAAGGTACTGGACCTAGAGTTTTTTATTAGTATGCTCGCTAAGATTTCGCAATCTTATGCCTACGTATTCCCGTTTAAACGAAACAGGGAAATTAGAGCAATCGTAGTTCCTCCTATTCTAAGGGAGGAAAAAGATATTTGGTGTCTTGTTCAAAGCCTAAGATTGAAGCTAAAAGGTTATTTATTTGTGTCTTGTTCAAAGCCCAAGATTGAAGCTAAAGATGTATGACTAAGAGAGACCATGTCATCTCTAAAGAGGGATTAGACTTCCTCTGAGGGGATTGTTGATTTTTGTGTGACTTGATCAAAGCCCAAGGTTGAAGCTAAGAGGTTGATTGACTCTTCTAGGGAAGTTTTTATACAAAGCCTATGAGTAGGCTGAAAGAGATTCAGCTCTTTGGGGATGTCATTATACAAAGCCTAAGAGGACGCTGGAAGTTTGACTTTTCCGGGGAAAGTGTTCTATCTGTCTTGTACAAAGCCCAAGATTGAGGCTAAAAGAGATTTTGACTCCGCCGGGGAAATTTGTATGTGTTTTGTACGAAGCCCAAGATGGAGGCTGAAATGGGAAACTTAACTGACTCGGGCGAGGATATTTTTATGTGTCTTGTACAAAGCCCAAGATTGAGGCTGAAATGAGTTTGACTCTGCGGGAGAGTATTATTTGTCTTGTACAAAGCCCAAGATTGAGGCTGAAAAGAGTTTGACTCAGCTTAGGGAATTTATTTCTCGAAGCCTAAAGAAGGCTAGGAGGAATTGACTCTGTTGGGGAAGATATTTGTCCCAAGCTTAAGAGGAGGTTATGAAGATTTATGTCTTGTACAAAGCCTAAGATTGAGCCTAAACGGGTTTGACTCAACAATGGAGTGCTTTTATTTGTCCTGTACGAAGCCCAGGATTGTGGCTGAACAAGCTGGAGAAATCATTCTTCCTAAGAGGAGGCTGACTTCTGCTAGGGGAAATCTTTATGCCAAGCCTAGGAGGAGGCTGGAAAAGATTGACTCAACAATAGAGTGTTTTTATATGTCTTGTACAAAGGCCGAGATTGAGGCTAAAAGGTTGACGCAACAAGAGAGTACTGAAAGGTGATTGACTCAACAAGAGAGTCCACAAAGGTCATTGACTCAACAAGAGAGTCTGAAAAATGATTGACTCAACAAGAGAGTCTGAAAAGGTGATTGGCTCAATAATAGAGTCTGCAAAGGTGATTGGCTCAATAATAAAGTCTGCAAAGGTGATTGACTCAACAAGAGAGTCTGAAAATGATTGACTCAATAAGAGAGTCTGAAAGGGTGATTGACTCAACAAGAGAGTCTGAAAGTGATTGACTCAACAAAAGAGTCTGAAAAGGTTAGCTCCGCTGGGGATAATCATTGTACAATGCCCAAGAGAAGGCTAATTGTGCTGAGGAAAGGTCCTTATACAAAGCCTAAGAGGAGGCTAGCTTCTGCTGGGAATTATTGAGATCCCGAGGCAGGTCCAAATGGGGAATCAACTCTTGCTGAGGGTTACAGAAGAGTTAAGGTATCAAATGCCTTGAGGTTCTGATAGTGTTATACTGATGATAAACTGACCCTAGTTGGGGGATTTTTAGGAGAGAGACTGGGTTTTAGAACCCATGGGTTTTAACTCTACAGGAGATTTATCCAGAGTGACCGGGGTTTCTTCCTATGTTTGTGAGGAACTTGAGAATGTCTTTGAGACTCAAGGTTAGACTGTCCAAGTCTACTGGTGTGGAAGAGTTTTATCTTTTGTATGATGCCCAAGAGGAGGCGGGTATTTTAAGGGATGAGAATCAACCCTAAATTAGTCTTAGATTTGACACTGGAAAGACCGCTCTAGCAAAGGATGACTAAGTTCTGTCTTATACCTTTAGGAGGTATTTATGGTCCTTGTATTAAGCCCAAGAGAAGGCATGAGAACTTCTAAGAAGCCGGAGGGTCCTTGTACAAAGCCCAAGAGAAATCGGGGATGCTTTTAGGAAGCCTGTGGGCCCCAAACCAAGAAAAGTTCAAGAAATGCTATTCACAGAAAATAGATAATTTAGTGAAAGTTCTGAGGTTTGAAGAAATTCAAGAGATGCTATTCACCGAGAATAGATCAACTATGGGGAGTAGAATATCTTTGACAATTTCTAATAGTGACAGCCTGAGAAAAGGTTCACCGAGAATACTGTCTTTCTCTTTCTTTCATATTGTTTAAGCCCAAGAGAAGTCAAGACTCTATCTGGAAATCCTATGGGGATCTAGTTTTAACTGTATTTAAAGAGTGACAAAACTGGCTTTACCTAGTTCTAGACCTAGTTGCCGGGGAAAACTCTAAATAACTATACTAGTATATATACAGTTGATATATGACAAGTATTTTAAAAGGATATGAAAGAAGACTTACAGTGCGCAACTTCCCACAATACAGTTATATATATGAAAACATGTAAAAAGAAAGCCGATAAAAACTTACAGGTGAGCAAGCTTCCATGCTGTATGGTTAGTTGTTCAAAGAAATTAAAGAAATTTTTGATAACAACATGTATATTTGAATCTAAATCAAAAGATAAGTTGTTTTTGGAAAGATTTTTGGGGCTTATACTCAAGGAGAGGCCCAAGTTTTAACAGTGATCGCACCGTTGTTTTGAATGTCGTATCGGGACTTATACAACGACTGAGGCCCAAAGCGGTTTTCTATACAAAGGGATGGGTCTTGCAACTCAAGGAGAGGCCCATAGAGGTTTTGAAAAAGAAAGATGGGACTTACAACACTAGGGGAGGCCCAATGAAAGACAGTGATCGCACCGTCGTTTTGAGAATCGCAGAGGGACTTATACAATGACTGAGGCCCAAAAAGGTTCATTTACAAAAGGGTTGGGTGTTACACTCTATCAGAGGCCCAAAGAGTTTGAAAATGAATAAAGATGGGTCTTATAGCTCAAGGAGAAGCCCATTTGATTTTGTTACAAAGCCGACGATCGCGCCGAACTTTTAAAATATACAGAGGGACTTATACAATGACTGAGGCCCAAAAAGGTTTAATTACAAAGGGATTGGGTCTTACACTCTATTAGAGGCCCAAAAGTGTTTTTTTAAGAAAAGAGGTGGGACTTATAGCTCGAGGAGAGGCCTGGGTGATTTGATTTTGAATCTGCGATAGCGCCGAGATATTTGAAAATGTAGCGGGACTTATACAATGTCTGAGGCCTAAAAATGTTTTGGTTAAGGAAAGGACTGGGTCTTACACTCTATTAGAGGACCAATGAGGTTTTAAAATTTAAAATCAAGAGGAAACCTTAATTTTAAATAAGAATGTTATTTTTCAAAGGAAATTAAATGAAAAAATGATATAAAATACCAAATATATTCAAAAATAAGTTGTACACCTTGAAAAATATTTTGAAAAGTCATGTTTAATTACATGAGAGTTTGAAATTCAATTGGTTTTGAAAGATCAAAGTGGGGATTTCATTTAAAAATGTTTAAAAACAACAACAATGAAATTAATTACAAAAATTCTAACTATATTAAATAAATAATATAAATTGGATTTTTTTTGTAAAATAAAATATTTAAATATTTTAGTGAATTTTGAGAAAAAGAATCAATTCAAAAACATAAATATTCAGAGAGAAATTAATTTTTGAATCAATTAACAAAAATAACAAAATATTCAAATATTAAAAAATTTGAAAAAGGGCGCCAAGAACACCAAGTTCTTGCCCGCGCCCTTTGTTTTTCCATATTTACATTTTCTCACTTTTCTCCATGATTTCTCAATGGTTTTGCACGATTCATGTACCAATCTTGCTCGTTTTTTAACAAGGATCACAACCATATAGATTAATTGCATTTATTTTGAGTATTGAGTGAGAAATCAGAAAAAAATCTCAAGAACCCTAATTTCAGCATGAACACCATGAAATTCCATACACGACTGATTCATGGCAATTGATTGCGGGTTATCACTCCATACATGATTAGGAACATATGGCAAAATTATTGTGCAGTAAAATATGCACGCATCATGGAGTTTGAAGAGTTCATGCTTACCTCTTGCAGCTGGTGATCGAGTTTTGAGTTAGAGGTGTTACAACTTGGTTCCAATGATCTGGACAGCTTCCCTAGGTGCCAAAGATTGTGTTTGAATGCTTGGAATGAATGGAAATGATCTGGAACTTGAGATGGTACCCCAACTTCAAATCTGTCAAGAACTTGAGCAATTGGCTGGTGATTTTGAGAATCTAATGTTCCATATGTGATTTTGTGTTACGAATCACTACTATATGTTATATGTGAGGTGTGTGTGTGATTGGTTTGGTTGGAATTGCTCTCAAACTCAAAACCCGATAGTGACTTGAGTTGGAAGGCAAAATTGGAGTGAAAGTGGTGATTTTGAGGAAAGCATCAGTTTGGGTGCTTTGGTGTACTCAAACTTATCACAATTGATGTCTATTTATAGTGGAAACTGGTACAGGCCTGTGGCTAATTGTGATCAAATGGAATCTCAAGTCTCCTTAGAGCACAGGCTTTGTAGCTTTGGTTCAGAGGTAATCCTTGACTGAATTCAGTTGGAATAGGCTCAGTTCATGCCACCTTGGTGCATCCATTAAAGGCTTGGAAACAAAATTGGAGTCTTGGAACCTTTTTAACCTTTTTAGGTTTAGCATGGCTATTGTAGATTCTTGGACTTTGGAGGCATGGAGATCAGATCATCCCCGTTGGATTTGATCCTTAGATGTGTCCAAATTGATGACAAGGCTTGGATTTATCAGATTTGGACAAATCGAGCAAAATGCACAAATTCTGCCTTGTAAAAACTAGTTCATGATGCCATGTTCCAAGGGTTGTATCTCCTTGCTCAAATGGAATTTGGAGATGATCTGATACTTATTGGAAAGCCCTTATGGCATACTTTAACTTTGATGTCCACCCCCAGACCTGGTTTGACTTAGATCAAGGTGAAAACTGCCCCTACATTTTGGAAAAAGTAAGGCAGATTTTGACTTAGTCAAAATTTCACTAAGTGTTGGAAAAGTACCAATTTCATGTTTTCAGCCATCTTGATCACTTCACAACTAAAAATCCATGAGGAATTGGAATGAGTTGTAGTTGAAGCTTTTGTAGAGTGTAGCAAGACCTACAAATCTAACTTTGGACCATCCAAAATGGTTGGTTGGATCTCAAGATATGGTCCTTGGAAGTTGGTACCCTAGCCACTTTGTTCCATAAATTAGAAAAATTCTAAGTTTTTTATGGTTATCCCTTTTACAAGTTAACTCACTTTCTTTTATTTTTCTTGATGAATGATGATTCAAATCACATATTAACATTGTTTTAGGGTTAAAGAACCTTGGTTGACCAAAAATTCAAAAAGTCAAACTTTGGATTTTTGTACAGTTGACTTTTTATCGGATGAAATCCAAACTGTGCGATCCTTTGTGAAATCAAGCTCTTGACCTAAATCAAACCTAATGGATATATTCCATAGGTGTTATAGGGTGTATTGAATCATGTCCCAAGGTTTGGGAGCATGTCTTGGTCAAAAGTCAAAGGCATAGTTGACTTTTTCCTCGAAACCCTAACTGTGGTCCTGATGAAATTGAAACTTGTAGATCAAGCTTCTTGGATCAATCCATTGTTGCAAATGGATCAATGTAGTTTATTGGAGACCCTCAAATCATGTCTTGAAGTCTTGGCTCATGCTTTGTCCCAAAAGTCAACTTAGGGGTGAATTAAGTCAAGAAACCCTAATTCCTGATTTTTTGGTAAATGCATCCCCTGAGGTTAAATTGACTTGATGATTAGGTCCATGAGGTCCCTTGGAGTATCTTGGTTTGTGCTTTAAAGCATTGGCTCATGCCCAGATGAAAATTTCCATCTGGAGGCCCTGGTCGACCAAAACCCTAATTTGGTGACACTGTCGATCTTGAGGCTTTGATCCACTTGGAATGTTGCAACCTTGTGCTTGATTCTTGATGTGGGAGTCCTATTGATCCTTTATGGGTGTTTGAGAGTTTAGACAATTTGAAGATCATGGCATTCCTTGATTGATCTTTTGTCTGAATGCTCTGAGAGGGCTTGAAACCCTAATTCTTGATTGTGGTGAAAGCTCAAACATCTCAGAGGAGTTTGATGAGGCATGATATTTCATCCATATTGTGGTAATGATTGGCACAATGATGGGAAATCTTGGTGGTCAAAATTTGGGGTATGACAGATGCCCCTATTTAATCTTCTTGGACCCGAAGGTGTGAATGGCGAAGGTATTCGGGCATTCAAGGTGCAAGAGGATTAAATATCGGAATACCCGAAATTTTGATAGTGGTTATGAATGATAGCTTACTCATCCATCTTCTTTTGCTAAGCAATGATGCTTAGAAAAGGGTAAACTTCCCCTCGATCCAGGTTTTCAGCCACGGAACTGGTCTAAGTTTTCTTTTTTCTATAAACTTCCCCTCGATCCTGGTTTTTACCCATGGATCTGGTCTCAATTTCTGAAATAAACTTCCCCTCGATCCTGGTCTTCAGCCAAGGAACTGGTCTTAGTTTCTGATATAAACTTCCCCTCGATTCTGGTCTTCAGCCAAGGAACTGGTCTTAGTTTCTGATATAAACTTCCCCTCGATTCTGGTCTTCAGCCAAGGAACTGGTCTCAGTTTCTTTGTCAATAAACTTTCTTGACAAGGGACGCTATTTGTAGCGATTTTCATCAAACTTCTCGCCGGATTTTCCTGGGGAGATGCCTTTTGATTGAAAAAAGTTTTCATGTCAAACTTGCTGGGGAAACCCATTCATCTGAGTTATAGAGGTGTACAAATATCTCTCTTGGAGACGTCATTTGTTGACTCTACTGGTGAAAATGAGTCTCTTGAGAGACTGCTTTCTGCTTGGGGATATTACATCATACTTTTCTTTAAGATCTTTTCGAAGAAATTCAATGTGATGCAATCCAACTTGGAGGTGCTGATGACCTTTTCGTCAGCGAATTTTCCGGAGAAAAACTGCTGTATTGCCGAATCTTTGATTAAGAGGCTTTCTCTGGGGATTTTCCTTAAATCCGTGAAAACGAGCATATCATCTTCAATGGTGAAGAGTGACGTTCATCGAAAGTTTTCTTGCTTTTCAGAGGTTCAAGTTATCAAAGTGGTCGAAGACCGTCTCCATCCTAGAAATAAACTGGGGAGAAAGGTGGTTCAGACAAAACATTCCCTGACGAGGAAAGAACTGACAACTTGAGTGAGAGGACATTTATCGCTAGGGGCTAAGACCGACTAGAGTGATAGTGATACAATATGAATATGAATGTAAATCAATAATGCATGATGTATGTATGTATATGTTGACGAAACTGACACAACATACAGACTAGTGGATGAACACGACTGGATACTCGGCCACTGTAGGGGACGAAGAAGTATCTTCGGTTCAAGATAGCAATTCTGCATTGCTTAGGATAAAATGGTTCCGGCGGGGAAAACGTTGGTTGGGCTTAGGAGGTAAGAACTCTATCGGGGTTGTCGGACAGCATATTCGCATCTGACACAGTTGATCCTTCATTCGGGCATACTGGTTTGAGAAGGAATACTTTGATTCTTCACTTTAAAGCTTAATCTCTTTTGGAGTAGCGATCGATGTTCTTTCGATATTCAACAGTCAAAAGAATTGCCATCTTTATTTTAAAAGCAGAAAATTTTGACAAGTAAATTCATTTTTGTTTTATTTCTAGAATCGTTGATCATATTAAAATGTCGTTCTGTAAAGCTAAAACAAATAAGAATTATAAACAAAAGCATTAAGGCTCAAATTTTATTGATAGGATGGAAATCAACCAAACGCGTGATTCCATGGAGCATTTACAAAGTTAGAAAATGGTAATTTAAGGGAAAAGGGCTACATTGAAACATAACGACCGCTATCCTTCTACCAACTTTGAATTCTGAACGACCTGAGCTTCTGTCAAAGATGACCTTGACTGGGGTTTTCCTGATGGATGGCATGACTGCTGCTGGCGAATTTGGCCCTTTGTGTGACGTAGTTACTTTCCATGAATCCCTAACTTTTGCCTAGATTGTACTTTGAGATATCCAATCCATCGGGATAATTTTTTATTATGTCTCTAATTTTTTCCTGGACCGCCCTTTCGGGTTTTCAATCCACCGAGACGTTTTTTTTATTTAGGCGAAGTATTTCTTGACTATGTCAACATTTGTGGGGTAGGCAAATTCCTCTCCATCCATGGTTGCAAGTCTCAAGGCGCCGCCTAAGAAAGCTTTCTTGACCGCATAAGGGCCGTCATAATTCGGAGTCCACTTGCCCCGAGAATCAGTGAGAAAGGATTGTATCTTCTAGAGCACAAGGTCTCCTTTTCTGAAGACACGGGGTTGGACCTTTTTGTCAAACGCTTTCTTCATTCTCTGCTGATACAACTGACCATGGCATAGTGCCGTTATTCGCTTTTCTTTGATCAAATTCAGTTCTTCGAGTCGACTTTTACACCATTCAGCCTCTGTTAGCTTAGCTTCCATCAATACCCTGATCGATGGGATCTCTACTTCTATGGGGAGAACTGCTTCCATGCCATATACTAGAGAGAAAGGGGTTTCCCATGTTGAAGTGCGGACAGATGTGTGATAACCATGAAGGGCAAAGGGTAGCATCTCGTGCCAGTCTTTATAGGTTACAACGATCTTCTGAACAATCTTCTTGATGTTCTTGTTAGCCGCTTCTACCACTCCGTTCATCTTGGGTCGGTAGGGAGATGAGTTATGGTGTTCGATCTTGAACTCAGCGCACAACTCTTTCATCATCTTGTTATTCAAGTTGGATCCGTTATCCGTAATGATCTGGCTTGGAACACCATAACGACAAATGAGATTGTTTTTGATAAATTGGACTACCACTTGTCAGGTTACATTAGCGTATGACGCTGCTTCGACCCACTTGGTGAAGTAGTCAATGGCTACCAGGATGAACCGATGTCCGTTTAAAGCTTTGGGTTTGATCATGCCAATCATGTCGATTCCCCATATAGAAAAAGGCCATGGGGAAGAGAGAACTTTGAGGTGCGTTGGCGGTACATGGATTTTGTCTGAGTATATCTGTCGCATCTGTGAATATCAACCGGCGGAAAAGAACAGAAGAGTCGCCACCGAACGTTATTTATCCCGACGCAGGGAAAGGAAACGATCGAAGAAAACCTCAAAAGGGAAAGGAATGTTCATCGCAACCATCGCCTGGGTTCGGGAGTCGGTTACGCGAGAGGAAGGTATTAGCAACCCCTCGCGTCCATCGTACTCGATGGGATCCACGCTTGTTGTTATCGATCAAAGGGTGTAGGTTATCTGAAGCTCAACTGCTAACTGGAATGGAAAGAACGGGAAACGGAGAAACGGGGGGAAGAAAAGAAAAAGTGACTCGATAGGACATCGCCGTCCTAGGCCTACGTATTCCCTCGGGAGTGGGAAAGTCAGAGTCAACGTAGTTCGGGGGACTATGGGATTTGTGGGGGAAGTTTGCTCGCCAAGACATCACGTCTCGTGCCTACGTATCCTCAATCTAACCGGAAAGAGGAAGTCAGAGCAGTCGTAGTTGGACCTAACAAGGTCTTGTTGTTTTGTGTTTTTTAGTGGAAGACGCAAACTTTCGCGTTCTAGCAGTATAGGTGTTGTCGCTCGCTGCATGGAGTCTTATGCGTTTACCTGTTTGCGGTAGAACGGAAATGACGCATCTTTTAAGAAGGAAGTGAAGGAGATGAGAAAAGAGGATGATTGTTGGTTTTTTTGTCTTTTAGAAGACAATGTTTTGATTTAGTGTTTGTAACATATATCGTGCTAAAGTCTATGACATAGGATCGAATGCGTCGCAAATCGACCCAAGACGGGACGCATGCTAAACACTCTAGGAAAGTGAAAGAAAATCCTCCACTTTCCATTTCCCACGTACTTAAGGCTCATGGCGCACTCAACATGTAGTATTTATTAAATGTTTTTGATTTTGTTTTGAGATGAGAGAAGAGAAAGACTCAAAGTTGAAAGAAAAAACTAAGGGAAACTAATGTCCTAATGTTATCATACAATGATGGCCCTATGGTTGAGGTAAGAAAGGGAAGTATGCCTAATGTTAGCATACATGGATTGCTAGCCTAATGTCTCTCCTACCTCCAACTTAATTAGAAATAAAGTGGAGCTAGGAATCCTAAGGGATCATGTAAATAACCACAAGTAAACATTATTCTAAACAATCACAAAAGAGAGAAGTGAATAAGAAGTGAGAGGAGAATGAATCATGTAAGTGTAAAATAGCATTCGAAGTATCCAAGTAACTTACCATCGCCATGCCAAGCTCAACTATCAAGTAGTCGAAAGCAACACACAAAACTAAGTCCTAATGCACAAGGAAGTGCTCTAATTCTACCTTATGAGCAAAATTAAATAATAAGCAATGAAAAGGGAGCCCTAGAGGTACATACCATACAAGGGGAAGTAGAAAATGATATGAGGAATGATACATTTAAATATCAAAAACTTCGTACAAACATGGCACATTCTAAGTCCAAGTGAAAACAACAAAGTTAACTTTCCATTCATGTTCAAAATCAAGGAAGCAAAATACCAATTAGAAGCATATGAAGTGACATACAAATTCATGAGGGTAGGTTATGATTCATGTTAAAACATATGCTAAATGATTTACAAAAAATATCCTAAAGAGGATAGCACAAATACATCATCAACCTAAAACACCTAAGCAAACATCAATCGTAATCGAATAAACAACTTAGGGTTCAAAAAGGATCATTGAAGTCATGATCAAAAAACATTTAAATATAAAAAAGGCACCTAAAATGTCATGGTATATAGGATCAAACATGCTCTCAAAATTGGTTTTAAGGAGCTCACACATTGTCATTAAACTTGACCTAGTTCTAGCATGTTTACATATGACATGCTCACATTAGAAAATTGATGAAAAATAGCAAATGACCTTTGAAAATTATGAACAAACAATTCATTTTAGGTCCAGTAGGTGATCACATGCAAAAGATTGGATCCAAATCATGCACCAAAAGTGCTTAAGAAAATGCAAACATTAGGCATATTCCATTTAATGATCATACAAACACAAGTCACAAAATGTCCTTAACAAGTGACCTAAAAAATATGATCAAAGCATGAATTTAACAAGTAAGGATATCAAAATTGAGGGTCATATCACACACCAAAAATCAGATTACAACTATGAGGAGAAAGCCATTTTTCAAGCCTTGAATCACAAGGTATGCCAATTTGGATATCCACCAGCCAGAAATTAGGAAAAAATACTAAATATATCCAAAAATGAAAATAAAAATTATTAAAAATTAAATAAAGCATTCAAGAATCATCATGAATTTTCTCAGAATTGTTAAGCACTTTTTACTATTTTTAATATTGCAATTCCAAACGTGTAAAGAAAGAAAAAAACCAAGCTCATGGAAATAAGGGAGGGGGTGAGTGTATAGCAAAAGTGTAGTTCACATATGTTGGGCCCAGAATTTGGGGGTGGCGATAGCAATATGAACTTGGGCCTGGTGAGTTTGAACCCACACAGATACAACCAAAAGAGAGGGGAGTCAATCCTCTCAGACCCTTTCTCCTACGACCTCTTTCCCTCCACCTTGCCGGATTTCGCCACTGGCGGCGATGGAACCCTAAAACCTCACACCATTATAGTAATTGACTCGCCTTAATCTCCTCTCCAAGAATCTAACAATGAATTCTTCCAATTTCTACTCTAAAACTCTAACCGAATTGAATTCCCTTACGAGCCCTAAACATAATCCTTTAAATTAAATCTCCATGAGGGAGAGAAGACTATTATATTCTTGGGGCTATGGTTCCTCAACATTCATACTACAAACCAGTAACAAAAACAAAGTAAGACAATAGAGATTATGGAATTTCACGTTTACCTACGGAACCGAGGATTGTTCCGGTGATGGTTGGGGAGTAATCCGAAGGTAATGTGAAGAGAAAACCAGAAGGGAGGCTCCAATAGCTCAAGAATTGCGAACTAAACGCAAGGAATAGAAGCTTCGATTCAGGTGAAATCTTGTATCTCAAAATCTTCAATTTCTTCTCCTTCCTGATTACCGAATTCTTCTTCGTTTTCGTTTTCTTTTTGCTTCGAGCTCGGTACTGCTTTGCTTGTTGTGCTCCAATTGAACGAAAACCAGAGAGTGTGTCAGAGGAGGCCAAGCTCTACCTTCATGGTGCTTCAATGCGAAGCTCCACAAGGTATGTCGAATGAGCTTTTGGTGTGGTGTGAGTGTGAGTTTAGAGAGATCAATGAGAGAGATGAAGAGATGTGGAGAGGATGAAGATTAGAGAATGGAGAAGTGAATAAGATGAAAAAGTGAGAAAATGGAAATAATGGTGATTGGTGATGATGAAAAATGGTTTGGAAGCGGGCTCAATTGTGAAGAAGTGAAATTATATATGGTTGAAGTTTTTGATAGTTTTTTGTTTGAAATTTCTTTCTTTGTGAATTTCTGTTAGAATTCGGTTAAGAAATTGGTTCCATTTGTTAGGAGAGGTTAGGTTCAGAAGCTGTTATGACAGTTGGGGAAGATAGGAATTAGTTAGATGTGGTTAAGAAGTTAAATATGACAGTTATCTGACCTGGCAGTTAGTTATTTCAGTTTGATAGCTGTCAAGTTAGAGGTTAATGAGATTAATTAGAGGTTGGAAAGGAAAGTTAGTTAGCAGGTTTAGTGGATTTTATGTGAGTTAATGTGTTTGTTTTTCTCATGGCAGGCTTGCTTAATACCTGAAATGAGCTCTAACGGCAGTTCGTCCAGAATGTTTCTCCAACCTGTGCGTACACTAAGTGGCACTACCCGATCCTTAAGAGTGCCTTCAAGATGATGGCAAACAGAAATCTCAACAATAGCTACACCCGACATTATGGCAAACCTATCACGATCCAGATCAGTCCTTGAACCAGATACGATAAATTGAGCAGTTTTTTCGGACCAATACAATGGATCGAACCGTCAACTTGGTGTCATTTCAAGAAGCTCAACATTTTGTTCAGGGGTCATACGTGTTTTATACTCACCAATTGACTTATACAGCTTGGATGCGGAAAATTATTGCCACCATGGAGGCATTAGCCAAGGTAACGCTGAACAATTGGTTTACCTTCAATCAGTGCAATTTCTTTAGATTTTGGATTCGGATAGTTTGAATGACAGGTTCCTTCACAGAGCTGGATGAAATCGGATTAAACCGGTAGGTGTTAGCCTCCCTAGTATTATCGGTCTCTTAACTGAGCAATAACTGTGCGAGAATTATGCAAAGCATCGTATTGTTCAAAAGATCCCAATGATTCATAACTATCAGTGGATGATGAAAGATTTACTTCATTTAGTACACCGCCTGTTTTACACTTGAATTGACTATATACACTGCTCTTTGTTTCAGATTTTGTCAGACCTTGATGATTAATATAATGATGACCTTGAGACACCATGGGAGGATGCTGTCAATGAAAACGGAGCCAAGATACACCGACACTAGCCCGCTGAAAGTAACTGAGATTGACAATTAGTTAGGGAAGTTAAAACTGTTTGGGAATTGTTAATTAGAAGATTGGAAAGTTAGTTGATTTCTACTGTCGGTGAGGATGTTAACTGGTATCTTTGAATCAATTTGTTAGTGCTCTGTTAACTCTATTTTGGAAGCTTGGCAATTTCTATTTTAAGTGTGTTTGTTTGAATGTTACTGTTAGTAATTTTAAAGGAATTTATATGCAGATCCTAGTGGCGGCTTTCTGATTGTGAATGATTATGTGACATCTAGTGAATGGATTGTGAATATTGTTCCTTGGGTGATGTTGCAGGTAATACTTGTAGGATATTGATGACTGAATTCTCAGACGGAGATGGCTAGGAAGGAAGACAACATGTAAAGGTTGTTCAACTATGCCTATTCTCGGATTCTATCCCTACATGGGGGCCAGCCATTCGCAAACCGTCAAAATTATTTGGGATCCTACAAGTGGTGTACTGCGTATGTCTCATTGATGCTTCATGTTCAATTGAATCACTACGATGGAGTGGTAATCACAGAAAGATCCACTGATGTATCTCAGGTAATGGTGAAAGGGCTATCATCCCAAGTTCCTTATGTTGAGGCTATTGGCATTGCTAAAAGTTGGTTATGAATGTGGATGTTAGTGAAAGAAAACTGTTATAGATTTTCTTCTGTCAAAAACTGATGTTGTTGTATTTTTCCAGCTATCATTATTTTTCTGGTATGAGCTTTATGTTGCAATTTAGATCCTCCTGCCAAATTCTGTTATCTTCCCAACTGAATTTTTGCAATTAATTATACCTTGTCGTGAATTCTATTTTTCTGTTACTAATTTTCATTTTTGTTATTGACATGTAGGGACAGAGTTCAATGCTTCAAAACCGATCTAACAACGGATACACTGGATGTCAGATGATGCACCGTTGAATGTCAAGTGATGGGAGGACGGCGTAATAACAGCAACACCATAACTGTCTCAGAGAACATTAATGACGTGATCCACATAAACTTCAACACCCGCTAACAGTGCCTCAACCATTATGCATTGAGACAAAAGTGTGAGGTTTAGCAAGTTATACTTATCCTTCGGTAATTCTAGTATCCGATATGTGATGTCGAGTGAGATGTCACAATATCAATATCTACTATATGAACAAAACAATGAAAGAACAGCACTTAAAAGCAGTAAACAAACACAGAGAATTGTTCACCCAGTTTGGTCTAACAACCTACGTCTGGGGGCTACCAAGCCAGGGAGGAAATTCACTATTAGTAGTATCAATTTGTAGATTCTACAGTCAACACACCAGTTGACAATCTACTCACTTAATCACTACCCAATGACACTTCTACCTAAGACACTCTTAGGTATGAGAACCCTCTCACTCCCCCTCAATCATAGCAGTGATGAAAACAGAAAATAACAAAATAAGAAGACACACTTCAACCACAATACCTTGATCTTGATTAAAAGCTTCAATCAAGAACAAACACTCGTGCTTAAAAGCTTAGAGTGAACAACATACAACTCAACTAAATCAGTCCAATTCAAACATCAAAATAGACGAATGAATGGCTCATAATACACAAAAAACACAAACCCTAATACTTGACACTCGGTACACAATCTCTTGTCTTCGTATATTCCAAGCAGGGTTGAGGCTGCTTTAAATAGAAACTTATTCTTGAGCTTGGACTCCTTGAAAATCTCAGATTTGATTCACAATTAAAACTGATTTTTTCTTCAAATCTTTTCACCCTAAAACAGTAACAAAATAAACTCCACAAATAATTGCATCAGAACAGATCTTCTCCAAGATTTTTGCCTACAATCTCTCTAACAGAATCTCTCAAAACATAACAAAAATGCGCAGCCCTAAAATATAACAGACTGAGCACAATGTTCTGTCAACAGATGTTAAGACATCAGTCTTGACATCATTCACAAAACTGCAATCCTAAGTAACACACCACAAGCAGAATGTTAGCAACACATGTTAAGACATCAGACATGACATCTTGAACCAACACATTGTTTTACCAAAATTGCAGCCAATAACAGAACTAACAATCTCCCCCTTTAGCTAATTTTGGCTAAAACAATATTAGCACACATCAGAGATACCTGCAGCAGAAAATACCACATAACAACACTAACATTCAGTAGAAACAGACACCCACGGAAACCAGCTGCACACTTACCAGCACACAAAAATCAAAATAACAAACTCCCCTTCAAGCCACAAAAACAGAAACCAACACACCACCGAACATCCAAAAATACACTAGATAAAAAAAATACACTCACTCACTTCTCCCCCTTTTTAGCCACAATTGGCCAAAAAGACCACTATCAATGTTCTGACACTTAGTCAAACATGCTCAAGTACCAAGAAAAACAATTGTAACACAGCTTGGAAAGAGTGTCACATTACTCAAGAGATAGAGGTGCACAGACACCAAACAACTTTGACTGACCAGGCGATACAAACAAGGGGTTTCCATTATAAAAACTACACCAAACTGCTTCTTAATACAACCAATCTGAGAAGGGAACATGAGTCAGTCCTCCAAGACAGTTGATACACACAAGGGTCGGTTGAAGCACGACCAGAAAAACAAGACCACCAAACCAAATGAGATGAAGTCCAAAGAATTGACAACGGCAGGGTCTTCTACAGGAGCAACAAGAACAGGCAGAAAGACAGAAACAAGAATGAAGACCATCAAGAAACCTCCAGTGCTACTACATGCTTTTGATGATGAAGCAGATGAAGACTGGGATAATTTCATTAACTCAGGTGGTTGGAATGAGTAGCTGAATCCAAACAATAAACCTCTTTGCTTGTAGTTTCTGTTAAAAAATGAAATGTTGAGTACTTTCAGCAATAAAAATGTTCTTGTTTGTTACTAAACATTCTTATTTTGTCAATTTCACCAACTAGATAAGCTCACACACATAAGACAATTGCACCAAACACACCATCCTCCTGCACACCAACAAACGATCCACTGATCCTCATATATGCAAATCCCTAATTTGCTTCTTAAATTTTCAAACTAATTTGCATCTAAGGCCTTAGTAAAAATATCAGCTAACTGCATTTCAGTAGCAACATGTTCCAAAGCAACCACTTTATCTTCAACCAGATCTCTTATAAAGTGATGATGTATGTCAATATGCTTATTCCTGCTATGTTGAATTGGGTTCTTGGAGATATTGATAGCACTCAGATTATCACAGTACAATGTCATGACATCTTGCTTGACATTGTATTCAGTTAACATTTGCTTCATCCAAACCAGTTGTGAACAACTACTTCCTGCTGCTATGTACTCAACCTCAGCAGTAGAGAGAGACACACAGTTCTGCTTTTTGCTAAACCACGAGATAAGATTGTTCCCTAAGAAGAAGCATCCTCTAGAAGTACTTTTTCTATCATCAGCACTCCCTGCCCAATCAACATCACAATATCCACTCAATTCAGTTCCTGATCCATGACTGTATAGAATACCATAGTCACTAGTACCATTCACATATTTCATAATTCTCTTCACTTGATTCATGTGGCTAACCTTAGGTTCAGATTGATATCTGGCACAAACTCCTACAGCAAAGGAGATATCAGGTCTGCTAGCTGTGAGATACAATAGGCTTCCAATCATGCTTCTGTATAGGCTTTGATCCACACTCACTCCATGTTCATCCTTGGACAGCTTCAGGTGAGTAGGAGCAGGTGTCCTCTTGTGATTAGCATTCTCCAGACCAAACTTCTTGATAATGTTCTTTTCATACTTGCTCTGAGAGATAAATATGGAGTCTTCCATTTGTCTAACTTGCAGACCCAGAAAATAGTTGAGCTCACAACAAGACTCATTTCAAACTCAGACTGCATCTGTTTCACAAAATGTTGAACCATTGCTTCTGACATCCCACCAAACACTATGTCATCAACATATATTTGAGCTATTAGCAGTTTTCCTCCTTCCTCTTTGACAAACAATGTCTTGTCAATTCCTTCTTTTCTGTAACCATTCAGAGACAGGAATTTAGTAAGCCTGTCATACCAAGCTCTAGGTGCTTGCTTTAATCCATAAAGAGCTTTCCTTAGTGTGTAGACATGGTTAGGAAATGTTGGATTAATAAACCCCTTGGGTTGATCTACATAAACTTCTTCATTTAAGTACCCATTCAAGAAAGTACTCTTTACATCCATCTGGAACAACTTGGATTTGAGGTTACAAGCCACACCTAAGAGTAACCTGATGGATTCCAGTCTAGCCACCGGAGCAAAAGTCTCATCAAAATCAATCCCTTCTACCTGAGTGTAACCTTGGGCAACCAGTCTAGCCTTATTTCTGGTGACCACTCCTTGTTCATCAGATTTATTCTTGTAAACCCACTTGGTTCCAATCACATTTATTCCATCAGGCCTTGGAACAAGATCCCAAACTTCATTCCTTTTGAATTGTTCCAGCTCTTCTTGCATGGCATTAATCCAAAATTCATCAGTCAAGGCTTCTTTGACATTTTTGGGCTCAATCTTGGATACAAAGCAAGAGTTTGACACAACTTCTCTTGACCTAGTGGTAACTCCTGAGTTTGGATCACCTATGATAAGCTCTTTTGGATGGTCCTTATGCACTCTGATAGATGGTCCTTGTTAGGTTGTTCAGGATCATGTTCAGCAGCAACAGGACTGGGATTTACACTTCTGTCTTCAGCTTTTGTTGATACATCATCAAAAAATGTTCCAACATCATCTAGGACATCAGCATCTTCCTTTATTCCATTGTCATCAACAACCACGTTTATAGATTCCATCATGACTTTGGTTCCGGAATTGAATACCCTATAAGCTCTGCTGTTTGTAGAGTATCCTAGAAAGATTCCCTCATCACTTTTTGGATCCATTTTTCTCCTTTGTTCACGATCTGTTAGGATATAACACTTACTACCAAAACATGAAAGTACTTCACACTTGGTTTTCTTCCCTTCCATAGTTCATACAAGGTAGCTGAAGTACCTCTTCTGAAAGTCACTCTGTTGAGAATGTAACAGGTAGTATTCATAGCTTCAGCCTAGAAATGGTAAGGAAGCTTTTTGGCATGAATCATTGCCCTAGCAGATTCTTGAATGGTTTTGTTCTTCCTTTCAACTACTCCATTTTGATGAGGAGTAATGGGAGACGAAAACTCATGACTGATGTCTTCAGCAGAACAAAACTCAGCGAACTTGCTATTTTCAAACTCTCTCCCATGATCACTCCTTATTCTAATGACATTGCTCTCCTTCTCTCTTTAGAGTCTTTGACATAGATCTTTAAACACATCAAACACTTATGTTTTGTCTTTGATGAAGTTCACCCAAGTGTACCTGGAATAGTCATCTACAACAACATAAGCATATTTCTTCCCACCTAGACTTTCCACCTGCATAGGCCCTATTAAGTCCATATGAAGAAGTTCCAAAACTTTAGAAGTAGTGAATTGTTGAAGCTTTGGATGTGACATCTTGGTCTATTTCCCTATCTAACAATCTCCACAGACTCTTCCCTCTTTAATTTTGAGCTTAGGGATTCCTCTTACTGCTTCTGTAGATATGATTCTCTTCATTCCCTTCAGATGTAGATGTCCCAGCTTTTGATACCATACTCTGACTTCATCTTCTTTTGCAAGAACACATGTGGAAGAACTTGAGTCTTGCAACACCCATAGGTAACAGTTGTCCTTAGACCTAGCACCCTTCATGATAACTTCACCTTTCTCATTTGTGACAATGCACTCAGTTTTTGTAAAATTAATTATGAGTCCTTGATCACATAGTTGACTAATACTGATCAAATTTACTGTCAACCCCTTGACTAGCAGTACATCATTAAGTCTAGGTGTACCTTCACAATTCAGCTTTCCCACACCCTTGATTTCTCCTTTGACACCATCACCAAAGGTCACATGGCCAAAAGAATGAAGTTTAACATCCACCAGCAAATTCTTCACTCCTGTCATGTGTCTTGAACAGCCACTGTCAAAGTACCAGTCTTCTTTAGCAGAGACTCTAAGAGAAGTATGAGCTATCAAGCTGACAACATCAGTTTTGGAGACCCATTGCTTCTTTTGCTTAATGACTTGATTACCTTTATGAATGACCTGTCTGGGTACACAATTAGAAGTACTCATAGGATACCCATGCAACTTATAACAGAAGGCCTTTATGTGTCCAAAGCTCCCACAATGATGGCATCTCCAACGCCTGAATTTCTTCCTAGTGGGAGTCCTGTCAGGATGTTTCAACATTTGTTTCAACATTATTGGCTTGGAACTAGGAATAACATCATTTGAATCAGATCCACTGTTGAATCCCAACCCACTTTTGTCTCCTGCAGTTCTTCCAACATCAAGAATCTTATCTAGAACATCGGTTCCACTATTCAGCATTCTGATAGACTTGGACATAGATTCAAGTTTAGAGTTCAGCACAAATACTTCATCTTCCAGCTTGGCAATGGTTTCTAGATGCTCTATCTTTTCAGCCTTGAGTTGAGCAATGATCTTCTTCTGCCTCTCCCCTTCTTGACAAGCTTCTTCAATGTTAATGCATAGCTCTCTATAAGAATCAGTAAGCTCATCACATGTACTCTCTTCATCCCTAGAATCATCATCAGATGTACACCTTCCAGTCAATACCCTAACCTGCTTGGCAGTCTCTTCATCTTCCTCACTTTCAGTATCAGACCAGGACACAGATAAGCCCTTTTTCTGCTTCTTAAGATATGTAGGGCATTCAGCTCTGATATGACCATAACCCTCACATCCATGACACTGAATTCCTTTGTCATAATTAGGCTCCTCCTCAGTTCTTGTTTTCTTCATCTGATCACCTGACCTGTTGATGTCAGATGTGATGTTCTTGACATTAGGTTTATAGCTCCTGTCCATTCTTTTCAAAACCCTATTAAACTGTCTTCCTAGCAGAACAATAGCATTGGATAGCTCCTCTTGAGTTTCAGGACCACCCTCTTCCTCATCACCTTCTGTACTGGACACCAAAGCTATGCTTTTGGCCTTCTTTTCAGATTTGTCATTCAGCCCTAATTCAAATGTCTGAAGTGAGCCAATCAATTCATGTACCCTCATCTGGCTGATGTCTTGAGCTTCCTCTATAGCAGTCACCTTCATATCAAATCTCTTGGGAAGAGATCTCAGAATTTTTCTCACCAGCTTCTCATCAGATATCCTCTCTCCTAGGGCACTAGAAGAATTTGATAGTTCAAGTATATTCATGTGGAAGTCATGAATGGTCTCTTCATCTTTCATCCTCAAACTTTCAAACTTGGTTGTTAGCAATTGAAGTCTTGACATCTTGACCTTTGAAGTTCCTTCATGAGTTGTTTTCAGGATATCCCAAGCCTCCTTAGCCACTTCACATGTGTTGACCAGACTGAAAATATTATTGTCAATGCCATTAAATAAAGCATTCAAGGCCTTAGAATTCCCAAGAGCGAGTTCATCTTCTTCCTTGGTCCACTCCTCCTCAGGTTTCAGCTTTGACACACCATCTTTTCCCACAATGACAGGATGTTTCCATTCTGTCAGAACAACCTTCCAAGCCCTGCTGTCTAAATATTTCAGAAAAGCAACCATGCGAGGTTTCCAATAGTCATAATTTGACCCATCTAGAATAGGGGGTCTATTCACAAATCCACCACTCTCCTTGTCCATTGCACCAGAAAGTAACCGCCCTAGATCTCACCCAGATACAGAGCAGGATGACCTGCTCTGATACCAATTGTAATTTTGGTATCAGATATGTGATGTCGAGTGAGATGTCACAACATCAATATCTACTATATGAACAAGATAATGAAAGAACATCACTTAAAAGCAGTAAACAAACACGGAGAATTGTTCACCCAGTTCGGTCTAACAACCTACGTCTGGGGGCTACCAAGCCAGGGAGGAAATTCACTATTAGTAGTATCAATTTGTAGATTCTACAGTCAACACACCAGTTGACAATCTACTCCCTTAATCACTACCACAACACTTCTACCTAAGACACTCTTAGGTATGAGAACCCTCTCACTCCCCCTCAATCACAGCAGTGATGAAAACAGAAAATAACAAAATAAGAAGACACACTTCAACCACAATACCTTGATCTTGCTTAAAAGCTTCAATCAAGAACAAACACACATGCTTAAAAGCTTAGAGTGAACAACATATAACTCAACTAAATCAGTCCAATTCAAACATCAAAATAGACGAATGAATGGCTCACAATACACAAAAAAACACAAACCCTAATACTTGACACTCGGTACACAATCTCTTGTCTTCGTATATTCCAAGTAGGGTTGAGGCTGCTTTAAATAGAAACTTATTCTTGGGCTTGGACTCCTTGAAAATCTCAGATTTGATTCACAATTAAAACTGATTTTTTCTTCAAATCTTTTCACCCTAAAACAGTAACAATATAAACTCCACAAATGATTGCATCAGAACAGATCTTCTCCAAGATTTTTGCCTGCAATCTCTCAAACAGAATCTCTCAAAACATAACAAAAACGCGCAACCCTAAAACATAACAGATTGAACACAATGTTCTGTCAATAGATGTTAAGACATCAGTCTTGACATCATTCACAAAACTACAACCCTAAGTAACACACCACAAGCAGAATGTTAGCAACACATGTTAAGACATCAGACATGACATCTTGAACCAACACATTGTTTTACCAAAATTGCAGCCAATAACAGAACTAACACCTTCTTTATGTAACATGACTACTTTGAAAATAATGGAAATGTTTGGAGTATGATTCTTAATGTGTAATATAGAACCGGACGCAGAAAGTATGGTAACAGTTCTACGACAATTTTCCACAGATATGTTGCATAGAGCTTCTACCACATCCTGGCCAGCATTCAACTCAATCACATGAGGGGTGAGTTTTCCACCACGAGTATCAAAAGACGGCCAGGTCTTCTCTTAGTTGTCGTTTCTACGGAAGTCATTTCTGAGTTTGCTCGAGAAGGTTCTTCTTTCACTTTTATGTCACAAGAACAATGAGTTTTGAAACTATATGGTGAACAAGAGAGAGAGAGAGAGAGAGAGAGAGAGAGAGAGAGAGAGAGAGAGAAGAGAAAGAGAAAGTAGATTTCTTGTACACCAAAAGACACTCCTCCAAGATTGACATCACACGTTCACAAGCCTTATTCTTGCACCTCTTGGCCAACACTTCTTATTATTGTACCTCACCATGTTTTCATTGTAGGATCAAAATACTCAGTGGGACGTTGCTGCATGAGACCACAGATCTCCTCATGTGCGCCCAGTCACTAAGGAACTCAATTGGCATCTGTTGTGGTTCATCAATCTCGCTTGCTCGAGTCAATCCAAGAAGCAAAGAAATACCAATACCAGCCCAAAATATTGAACAACAAAATATGCAAACTTTAGTCCATGTTTAAGACCAAATGAATATGTATGGCTCACATCCTTATATGACAAGACAACATTGTCTTTTTTTGTGGAGATTTTTGTAATCTTAATTTTGTAATGAATTTTGAAAGTTTTGTATGAAATGATGTAACTTATCTTCCAAGAAACAAAATTCTCTCCAAATCACTTTTTGCAAAGTTTTGAACTTGGATTATACTTGAATGACCATGAAATGAATTGAATGTGCTTACGTCTCCAAGATCCAAACATTGAAAATTTGAAAAAGAATGAACCTTGAAAAAACTGGAGCTCAAAACTTAAGCCCTGGATCACCTAGATGAGGTGTCATGATCCAAACAATAACTAACCAAGGGACAGGTATATTGAAAAAGGCCCCTAAATAGATTTAAACGGTCAAGATACAGTGTTTCATGTTTGACCAAGTGAACCAGCAATCCATAATCAAATGCAATGCCAAGATGCAAACCCTACTATCCACAAGTGTCAAGAATCAAGGATTGGCCTTTGAGGATGGAGATATACAGAAAGGAAAGTAAGTGTAATGTTGAAAATTTGATTAACAAGATACACTGATGAATAATATTCATGAGTAAACCTATTGGGGGCCACCTAATCAGGGAAATAAACCCTAATTCAGTGACGGAGAGCACAAGAAGATGATGCTCCTGATGATTGCATAGCCAAGTTTTAAGGATCCACCTAAACCCTAATCATGTAGACTGAAACCTTAGCTCCATGATCTTTGTGTCCACTTGAACCACAATTTGTATGAAAATGAAAGCCTTGATTTACACCAATGAAAACCCTAATTCAATTGCATGGAACTAAGAACCTCACAGCAATATAGAATACCCAACTCGCACATAATACTTTGATCCCATGCCTTGGGAAAGCCAATGATGCATGCATGATGTTTATGACCTAATGAAGATGCAGATGAATGCGAAATGAAAGCCAGTTATTGGGTATAAATAAGAGGGCAAATTTTTGGGTGCTACAGCTGCCCCTATTCAATCAACTGTGGACCTGAAGGGATGAGAGCAGCGCTTTCAGACATTCAAGGTAAATAGGGATTGAATACCAACAGAAACCGAAAATTTGCACTCTGGGGTATAAACTAAGGTAGAAGATATTATGAGTGTGGAAGACTCTACTGGGGATAACAAGGAATATGTCATATTGGAAACTATGATATGGGGAAGACACGACACAGATCGGTGTTTAAAAACACGAGGTAGGATGAGCTTCAGAAGATGACACTCACCAGTATCAAAAAGGGAAGATGATACAGACATGAACACGTGTACTGGCTCAACGACACTTACCGGCATCGAAAGATGATGCTATTCGGCATCAAAGGAGGAATGAAATGACGACACTTTCCGGCATCGAAAGAAGGAATTAAATGACGACACTTTCCGGCATCGAAAGAAAGAATGAAATGACGACACTTTCTGGCATCGAACAATGATGCTATCCGGCATCAAAGGAGGAATGAAATGACGACACTTTGTGGCATCGAACGATGATGCTATTCGGCATCAAAGGAGGAATGAAATGACGACACTTTCTGGCATCGAAAAATAATGATATCCGGCATCAAAGGAGGAATGAAATGACGACACTTTCCGGCATCGAAAGAAGGAATTAAATGACAACACTTTCCGGCATTGAAAGAAGGAATGAAATGACGAAACTTTCCAGCATCGATGATGCTATCCGGCATCAAAGGTGGAATGAAATGACGACACTTTCTGGCATCGAACGATGATGCTATCCGGCATCAAAGGAGGAATGAAATGATGACACTTTCCGGCATCGAAAAATGATTCTATCTGGCATCAAAGGAGGAATGAAACCACGACACTTTCTGGAAACGAACGATGATGCTATCCAATATCAAAGGAGGAATGAAATGATGACACTTTCCGGCATTGAACGATGATGTTATCCGGCATCAAAGAAGGAATGAAATGACGACATTTTTCGGCATTGAAAGAAGGAATTAAATGATGACACTTTCCGGCATCAAAAGAAGGAATGAAATGATGACACTTTCCGGCATCGAACGATGATGCAATCTGGCATCAAAGGAGGAATGAAATGACGACACTTTCCAGCATCGAACGATGATGCTATCCGGCATCAAAGGAGGAATGAAATGAAGACACTTTCCGGCATCGAAAAATGATGTTATCCGGCATCAAAGGAGGAATGAAATGACGACACTTTCCGACATCAAATGATGATGCTATCCAGCATCAAAGGAGGAATGAAATGGCGACACTTTCTGGCATCGAAAGAAGGAATTAAATGACGACACTTTTTGGCATCGAAAGAAGGAATGAAATGATGACACTTTTCGGCATCGAACGATGATGCTATCCGGCATCAAAGGAGGAATGAAATGACGACACTTTCCGGCATCGAACGATGATGCTATCCGACATCAAAGGAGGAATGAAATGACGACACTTTCTGGCATCGAAAGAAGTTATGAAATGATAACACTTTCCGGCATCAAACGATGATGCTATCCGGCATCAAAGGAGGAATGAAAAGCGACACTTTTCGGCATCGAACGGTGATGTTATCCGGCATCAAAGGAGGAATGAAATGACGACACTTTCCGGCATCGAAAGATGATGCTATCCAGCACAAAGGAGGAATGAAATGACGACACTTTCCGGCATTGAAAGAAGGAATTAAATGACGACACTTTCCGGCATCGAAAGAAGGAATGAAATGACGACACTTTCCGGCATCGAACGATGATGCTATCCGGCATCAAAGAAGGAATGAAATGACGACACTTTCCGGCATCGAAAGATGATGCTTTCCGGTATCAAGAGAAAGACAGGAATAATGACACTTACCGGCATCGAAGGATAACGAGGTGACGACACTTACCGGCATCGAAATATGATGCTTTTTGGCATCAAATGGAAGTGGGTATACTGGCATCCTAGTCAGACAACTCAGCTAGGGGACAAAGACCAAAAAGGGAAGAGAGACTGATCTACTACCCTAGGGATTGATTAAGGTACCTGCTAGAGGGCTACAGTTACATCGTTTCTGCTGGGGATAAGAGAAGTCTGAACAGACAACTCTGCAGGGGAATACCAGAAGAATGAACAAGTTCATTGGAAACTTCACCGGGGATAAGATAAGACTGGTCCTTCTGGATTAAACCACTATCCGTTGAGGAACCGTCTGGTAGTAAGAATATCCAAACCTGGCTTATGCTTCAAATGCATATGTTTAACTTTTTCTATGGCGTAATGCTCCATACGAAATGGAAATGCTACGCGTTTTGAGGATGCAATGATTACTACATGCAAGATGCAAAGGGAATCCTCTGCAAAATAAATGCTAAGGATATGAAGGCAACTCCACTGGGGATGACAAACTGAATTGTCCTCAGGGTCACAAACCGTGCTGAGGAGGACAAATCGAACGGCCTTCCAGATCCAAACCTCTGTTGAAGATGGAATCCAAAGAGAACTTCCACTCTGTTGGGGATCAAGAATGACGATTGAGGATGATGGAACCCAAAGGCCTGATACGGAAAATGCGCCAATAACCATTGGACTTGGAGTCTGTCGGGGATGATAATTAGCAACTCTGCTGAAGAAGTGGTCACTAACTCGGTCTTTTGACTTTCTGTGGGGAAACAGATCAACAACTCGGCTAGGAGGAATGTTGATACATCTGGACCCTGAATCACGGAGAATGATGACTTTGCTGGGAAGATAACATCTGAACTAGTCCTGCTCGAGGGGAGCATGTAACCATAGGACTCCGCTGGGGAAATGACAAGCTTATAACCTGGCTGCTGGGGAATGACAACCTTCTGCTGAGGAAGAAAATACTTCTCGACTCGATGAGAAAATCATATCAGTACTCTGTGGGGAGAGAAACAAATCTCTTGCTGTGGATGCCGACCTGCTTGGAGAGTCAACTAACCATCCCTATCTGGGGTTTGCACTCTTACTGGACAAAAGATAAATCCATCTCTGGCTAGGGAAACCAAACCTCAGGACTCTTGCTGGGGAGGATAATAAGAAGACATAACCTCTGCCACGGATGATACCAACTTGATTGTTTCTGCTGGGGAAACATTCATTCTCACACCCCACTGAGAAAGATACCTTGTTGAGGAATAGAAACCCTATGCTGGGAACCACTTTGACGCTTCACGTTTTTGTTGATTAACTGCATGCCGATTATCATAAGAGGACTCTCCATTTGTCTCATACCACCTGGTATACCGAGAGAAATCGTCTCAAGAGGATTTTACAGAAAACCCGGCATTCAAAATGCCCAAGAGTCTTCAAACTCTTGGAGAGATTTGTCGGATCTCGACGTAACTGTCCCAGATTGGATAACATACGAAGGAATTTGCTTCGAGAGGATTCATAATGACTTGAAATATTCTACCCCAGTATACTGAATCGTGAAGAGGTGCTTTTGATCAACTGTTTGCTGAGAGGATAACTTCTAATGCTCTTGGGGTGGCCTGCCTCAGTACGAGTCTTGTAGTAATTTTACCCTTGTCTTCAAGGGATTCGCTGAATCTCGACATGACTGATTTGCAATGTTGTCTTTTTCATGAACAGCTTCTGTACCAATTCATTGTTGTTGTGTTGAATGATGATCTTTGAGCTTCAACAACAATGGCCATGTGTAAATGGTGATAGCTTTGGATATTCTAAGTGTTACAACGAGAACTCATCGTTGTTGCTACCTTCACACAATGACTTGATAAATTCATCTTTTGTGGAATGAATCGATGCATCAAAAGCGAATACTATTTCCTTTAAATAGCCCAGTAGAAATATAGCCGTTTGAAATATTGTTGGCTGTTGGAAAAGAGATGTTGTGTAATAACTAGTTGTACTGACACATCTCCTTTTTACTGTGGGAGAAGTGACATGATATATCTTTCTTGGGCGCCGTGTACAGTTACTCACAACGGTAACACGTGACTTCTGAACTTTAGAGGCTTCTGATGGTTAATTGATGAAGCATGAGTAGAGTCTTCTTAGCAGGATATCTGATATGTCAAGTCTTCATTCATTTGAAGAAGTCCATTAGGAATCAGTCTTCAGAACTTCAACACTTGTCTTTGAGCACATTATCCTTTACTTCTTCAAGTCTTCCGAAACTTCAGAACTTGTCCATTAGGAATCTGTCTTTAGAGTCTTCAATACTTGATCTTTAGAACCTTAATCTTCAGAACCCATAAGTCTTCAGAGTCTTTTCGCACTTGGTCTTCAGAGCCTTCTGCCTTCAGAACTTCAAGTCATGAGAGTCTTCAGCACTTTGGTTTTCTTGTTCAGAAGCTTCGCAATCTTCAGAATCTCGACCACTTTCAGAGAGCATCCACAAGAGCATTGCATCAGGAATATCGGCATCCTTGGATCTGACTGATCAAGATCAGATACAGAAGCGTTCTTGCTTCTTGCGACTTGTGTCACACATAGTAACTTCGCATATTATCAATCTCGCTCATCTGGCTAGTGCTTGTTGGATATCATAATTTCTGTGATTAAGATCTGCACACAACACACGTTAGAACATAAAATGGTTCTTTCACAAATACGTATTAATATCATCAAAACCAAGATCGACTTGTAGAGACAATTCTTGCTCTCACCAAATTTTCTTATTGTTACATCTTGTTCCACAAAGGCTTGCCCTAAGACTTTCTGTAGAGCCTCCCTGTGAGCTTCGGAACTGAGTAAAAGAGATAGCACAGAGATATTTGAAGGAGTTTGCAACAGTTGATTAACAATGTTGTACTCACTCTTCTGGATGAGCTTCAGCATCTCATCGTTGTTCTTTGAAACGTCGGGATTATTGGATTGACCAACAGGTGGATTAGGAACTTCTGTTTAAGGTTCCTTTTCTCTGGTAGGTTCTCCAACTCCTTGGTTGAAGATTCGAATGCTCTGTGTTACTCGACTGATGTCTGCAATGTTCACGACGGAGGGTAATGGAATTTCTTTCCCATTCTCAATTGTTGTTACACCGTATTTGTAAGGGATAGCCTTATCGGATTTGTACGGTACTGGTCCCAGCAGATAGATAACGACAGAAGTCATTTGATTTTTCTGACCATCGTAGCCGGCCTCAATTGGTTCGAGGTTGAGAATCTTTCCGCTATCAAGAGGAACTCTCAATTCATGAAGCAAAGGGATTATGGCGCATACATCTTTGGCCACTTCTCGTTTAGGGTGATAGTCTGACATTGAACCAGAGCTTGACCATGGTTGAACCTCCTTATTGTCCAACTAACTTTGAAGGGCTGCTCGCACGAGGTAGCATCCTTGGTTATTCTTTAAGCAAACTCTACAGCGCTCATAGTTGTGTGGTGGCACCCAGCCACGTCCGCTTTATATGTAGTGTAACCTTACTAGATTTGTTTCCATTGATCGAACATCCTGACTTTGATGCCTAGTAGGGTTCCTGTCAGTCATACTGACTTGTTGTGTGTCTTCATCTAGATAGATCGGAAGCCACCAGTGGTTTAACAAGTGTTGTAGTGTTCTTTGAATGAGTGCACATCCTTGGTCACTCTCACGACATACTTTACAGTTCTGATAATCATGCGAAGTCAGAAAACCAAGCTGAACTTGCTTAGTGTGTAATTCCACCAAGATGGTATTCATCAAATGAATATCAAAAATCTAAATCATATTAACTTGATACTGACTTCTATCACGGTAATCCTGAATCCACCCAATATCCATATGACGCTGGAGGGCCTCTTGTACAAAAGAGCATCCCTGATTATTTACCGAGCAAATCAGATAGGAATCATAATCGTGTCGTGGCAAATAATGATGTTGGCTTTGCCTTGAGTGCATAAGTCATGTTGACTTCACGAATTCGGTGATCTTGGATCCATCTGAGATCCATCTGTTCCTGTAGAGCTGATCGCACCACAGAACATCCTTGATTATTTTTAGAGTAGATATCACATTGGTGATAATTATGAGACGGTACGTGACCGTATCCACTCTGTCTGCAATGCATCTTGACCAGGTTGGTTCCCAATAAGAGTACATCATGAATTTGATAGCTGTGCTTAGACTCTTTCTCGATCAAATTAATTGCATCTTTCTCGTGTTGAGGCAGCGGGTTCGTCTGAACATTTGGATTTGTATTCTTGAAGGATAGGACCCCGCTCCTGACAAGCTTTTGCACATCGGATTTGAAGCTAAGGCAGTTTTCTATATTATGCCCTGGTCCTCCTTGATGGTAAGGGCAAGTTTGATCCTCTTTGAACCAAAAAGGCATATTTTCTGGTACTGTAAGAGGAGACCTGGTTTGGACGTGCCCCTTGACCAGTAGTAGTGGAAACAGTTCTGCGTACAACATCGGTATAGGGTCAAACCCTGGTGGTCGTGTTGTACGATTGTTGTTGTACTGAGGACGAGCCTGCTGAAGAGGCTGTTGTGTCCTTTGCTGATATTGTTGTTGATTCGGTTGGCTTTGAGCAACCTGAGGCTGATACATAGGAAAAGGCGTAGGATTAATAGCAGGAGTTATAACTGCTACTGGTTGGTACCGTCGCCTTTGCTTTCCGAGAGAGATATTACCAATATCTTGCTCTTTTTTCTTAGGGAGAGCACTACCGTATCTTTTGGTACTGCTTGACGGTCCAGCATCTTTGACCAGACGTCCTTCTCGGACTGCTTCTTCAAGCCGAAGTCCCATGCCCACCATCTCAGTAAAGTCACTGGGCGCACTGGCGACCATTCGGTCGTAGTAAAATGAGCTCAAGGTTTTCAATAAGATTTTTGTCATCTCCTTTTCCTCAAGAGGTGGACAAATCTGGGCGGAAATTTCACCCCATCTCTGAGCATATTCCTTGAAGGTTTCCTTGTCTTTCTGCGACATGGCTCTGAGTTGATCTCGGTCCGGTGCCATGTCGAGGTTATACTTATACTGCTGAACGAAGGCAGCGCCAAGATCTCTGAAAGTGACGATCTTAGTGCGGTTCAAACCCATGTACCATTTGAGTGCGGCACCGGTTAAACTATCTTGAAAGTAGTGGATCAGTAGCTGTTGGTTCTTTGTCTGAGTTGACATCCTCCGAGCATACATCACCAAATGACTTAGAGGTCAAGAGTTACCCTTGTATTTTTCAAATTCGGGCACCTTGAATTTGTGCGGAACTTTCACATTGGGGACCAAACAAAGGTCAGCGGCGTCCTTTCCGAATAGATCCTGATCGCGAATGGCATGCAGTTCCTTCTGCATCTCTAGGAATTGTTCCTGGAACTCATTCAATCTGTCGTACATACTTTCATTTCCACCAGAAAGTATTTGTGGAATCTGTCCTTCCGGGACAGTGAGTACCATGGGTGGTGGTATAGTCTTGGTGCTTCTCTCTCCCGAAGTTTATAACCTTCAGGAGTTGCTGTCATGCCCCTTGCATCTTCGCTTTCCCGAAGTTTGTAACCTTCAGGCCCAGCGGTTCCTGCTGTAGTTTCCGGATCTTCTGTGATCGGCGGAATATATCCTTCCGGGATATAGTTGAGTGGCATGCCCCAGGGACGATCTTTAGGCATGTTATACCGAGGATCATACTTTTCCACTAAGGGCGTCGATGTGATCTCTGAGATCACATTTCTTTGTATCTGACCTGCTTCCAGAGCTTGCATGTTATTGTGAAGTTTCCTCAGATCTTCTTTCAAAGCGTCGATTTCTTCTCTTAACTCTGTGTTCTCTTCCTCGAGATCATCCATTTACTTTTGTCGATTGGCCCGAGTATTGTACGAATGAGACAGTTTGACTCTAGAATCGAGACACAAACGTGAGATTCGTAGGGAAGAAGAATGCGTTATGTGAGAATGATGAATGATATGCAATGATTATATATTAATAACTTTTTTTTAATCAAAAGAAACTTCAACAATTGGATTGCAAATATCATACAGTGGGGAAACCCCGTTTTATTGAATTCAAAGATAGCGGAAGTGGAAATACAGTAATTTACAAAGTGCAGTAAAAGGAAATGTCTAAGCTTATGGATCTTGAGTCCTCTTTGAGGAGAGCTCAGGTGCTGGTTCTGGTACTTTCCTTTTCTTTTACCGGGGCTCTTTAGCCGTTGTCGGGTTGTCATTTCTTTGCCAAGTGAAAGGAGCGAGCAAATTTCTTTGGTCTTCTTGATTCTCTACAGCATGTTGCTCTAAAATCTCTATCAGAACATCCTTTTCTTTTAACAGTTGTTGTATTTTGGTACACTCCACATTGAGAATGCGGTACTTGTTTTTCCAAGACTTCTTCTCCTGTTGAACTTTGTTGAGGGTGACCTGGAGTTTTTCCGTATCAGACATAAAATAAAGGACAGATTCCTTTAACGAAAAAACTTCTTGACGAGGGGGTAAGGCATCCTCAGTTTGAGAGCTCTAGTTTGTACCCAGTGGAGATAAGGTTCCACAGAGACACAGTCTGGTTTTCCTAGAGACTATCTTCCTTTCCTGTGAACATGTTTCCAGGCATGCACGATTTCTGTCTTTAGTGCCCTGTCGTTTTCTCCTTCCTTGAAGAAAAGACCTTCCAGATGAACACTACACGGGATATGTATCATCGGGTATCCAAATTGACGACGAACTAAAACTGGATGATAGTTGATTCCTCCTTTAATTCCTATGAGGGGTACATTAGGGAAGTTGGTAAGAGTTGGTCAGAGACATGATTCTCTGTGAGACGTAGAGTACTCTTATGATCCCAAAAAGTAGCAGACTTGGGCAAGTGGGAAGTGAACCATTTATATAGCAGGGGTACACAGCATGTGATTATTCCTCGGCTGTACAAATTCCTTAAGTGTACAGAATGATAAGCATCTATGAGCAGGGTTGGTACAGGGTTTCCAATTAGAAAAACCTTAATGGCATTGATATCAACGAAGTCATCAATGTTGGGAAACAGAAATAACCCGTAGGTGAGCAGAACAAAGACGCTCTCGAAAGCAGTCACGTTCCCTATACTAGCAAAAAATAGGGCTTTCTTTATCAAAAACTTGGCTGGTAAACCTTGGATTCCGCCCTTAATGATCATGTGAGTCCTGACTTCTGACTCATCCAAATAGATAGCTCTTGCAATGGATTGATCCTTTGGAATTTCTTCCAGTCCAGAAAAGGGAGCTTGGTCAGTAATGGGCAAATCAGTCAGATGAGAGTACTCCTCCAGTGTTGGTGCTAGTTGATAATCCGGGAATGTGAAACAGTGATAGACCAGATCGTAAAACTGAATCAGCGTAGCCCGGATTCCTTCAATTACATGAACCCTTAACAGAGACAGCAGTCCTCCGTACTTAGCTCTGAAAGCATCAAGGTTGGTGATCATCCTTGCCAACCCTCTCAAATCCTCTAATTTTGGAATCTTGAAGGTGTACTTGTGAGTCTTCCTTCTACTGAAATCCATAACGCAATCTTTTTCTCTGATATTTACAATCATTGTCTTAGTTTAATTTGAAAAGAGAGAGACTAGAAAAGAAGATTTTCTTTATTTAAAGTTTTTAAATGAAATGAATGCATGAATGCAGCACACAAAAACATAGAAAAAACATGGGGCCAAAGGTTCAGTGTCATGAAGTCATGGCACTACCCATCTCCAAAGATTGTACTAGTGATTTTTTGTACCCGTCCTCAAAATCACTGACCCCTCTTGGGATAACAACAGCAGGTTGGTTCACCCGAGCGAGCTGCAGTATCTTAGAGTAATCTCAAATGAGAGTAGTATCGCGTGACAACTATTTCCGATAGCTTCCGCACTACAAAAATAGTTACATGGTCTCAGCCTACTAAATCCTCAGTTTCATGGACACCACAATCGAACAATCTGCTTTCAACAACCAAAGTCGTTTAGACATTGAATCCACAAAGGGTATCTCCACTGATTCGATGGTCTACCAGGGTCTCTTATTTGGGAGTCACTCCTTGTAAGATTACCCGTCTAATGCCATCACTTATCTTAGGTGTCACTCAAACTTTCCAGATGCGGAATCACCCGCAGTCCCATTAGCAGAAAAGTAAACACGGATATCAATTAGGAAAAGAAATATATATATATATATATATATATATATATATATATATATATATATATATATATATTCATTCCTAAAACTAACATCCTAGACCTCTTAAGAGCTATAATCCTAGTCCTATATAGACAACGACTCCCCAGCAGAGTCGCCATTTTACTGTGGAAAATGGGGACGATGATGACTAAGGTAAAACAGATCATACAATGACTCCCCAGTAGAGTCGCCATTTTACTGTAGCGAGCGATTTTTGTCGGTGACGCGACCACCTTATCGCTGGTTTTTGGGTTTCTCCCCACAATGAGGAGGGGTGCTACTTTCTAATTTCTTATTTATCCCATGAAGCTGGAAGGGAAAGGGAAACTATCTAAAACTAACCTTGCACGTGATTGTTTAACTGAACAAGCGTTTAAAGAGATTGGGGGGGTCCGGGGTCAGGTTATACAATGGGGAGTTGTCAATTACCCATCCTATATGTGGTTATCCACAGGTTGTTAGCTTTAGGTTTTGCTTTGTACTTGATGGTGTTTATCCGTTAATGGGTTGGGAAAGTTTCTTGGGAAGTATGAGAGAGTGAATGAGTTTTTTTGTTGATGTTCGGGTGTTTTTGGTAAGGTATTGGACCTAAGTTTTGATTGGTATGAAGGTACTGGACCTAAAGTTTTTGATTAGTATGCTCGCTAAGATTTCGTAATCTTATGCCTACGTATTCCCGTTTAAACGAAACAGGGAAATCAAAGCAATCGTAGTTCCTCCTATTCTAAGGGAGGAAAAAGATATTTGGTGTCTTGTTCAAATCCCAAGATTGAAGCTAAAAGGTTATTTATTTGTGTCATGTTCAAAGCCCAAGATTGAAGCTAAAGAAGTTTGACTGAGAGAGAACTTGTCATCTCTAAAGAGGGATTGGACTTCCTCTGAGGGGATTGTTGATTTTTGTGTGCCTTGATCAAAGCCCAAGGTTGAAGCTAAGAGGTTGATTGATTCTTCTAGGGAAGTTTTTATACAAAGCCTAAGAGTAGGCTGAAAGAAATTCGGCTCTATGGGGATGTCATTATACAAAGCCTAAGAGGAGGCTGGAAGTTTGACTTTTTTGGGGAAAGTGTTCTATCTGTCTTGTACAAAGCCCAAGATTGAGGCTAAAAGAGATTTTGACTCCGTCGGGGAAACTTGTATGTGTCTTGTACGAAGCCCAAGATGGAGGCTGAAATGGGAAATTTAACTGACTCGGACGAGGATATTTTTATGTGCCTTGTACAAAGCCCAAGATTGAGGCTGAAATGAGTTTGACTCTGCGGGAGAGTATTATCTGTCTTGTACAAAGCCCAAGATGGAGGCTGAAAAAAGTTTGACTCAGCTTAGGGAATTTATTTCTCGAAGCCTAAAGAAGGCTAGGAGGAATTGAATCCATTGGGGAAGATATTTGTCCCAAGCTTAAGAGGAGGTTATAAAGATTTATGTCTTGTACAAAGCCCAAGATTGAGGCTAAACGAGTTTGACTCAACAAGAGAGTGCTTTTATTTGTCCTATACGAAGCCTGGGATTGTGGGTGAACAAGCTGGAGAAATCATTCTTCCTAAGAGGATGCTGACTTCTCCTAGGGGAAATCTTTATGCCAAGCCTAGGAGGAGGCTGGAAAAGATTGACTCAACAAGAGAGTGTTTTTATCTGTCTCGTACAAAGCCCGAGATTGAGGCTAAAAGGTTGACTCAACAAGAGAGTACTGAAAGGTGATTAACTCAACAAGAGAGTCCGCAAAGGTGATTGACTCAACAAGAGAGTCTGAAAATGATTGACTCAACAAGAGAGTTTGAAAAGGTGATTGACTCAACAAGGGAGTCTGCAAAGGTGATTGACTCAACAAGAGAGTCTGAAAATGATTGACTCAACAAGAGAGTCTGAAAGGGTGATTAACTCAACAAGAGAGTCTGAAAGTGATTGACTCAACAAGAGAGTCTGAAAAGGTTAGCTCCGTTGGGGAGAATCATTGTACAAAGCCCAAGAGAAGGCTAATTGTGCTGAGGAAAGGTCCTTATACAAAGCCTAAGAGGAGGCTAGCTTCTACTGGGAATTATTGAGATCCCGAGGCAGGTCCAAATGGGGAATCAACTCTTGCTGAGGGTTATAGAAGAGTTGAGGTATCAGATGCCTTGAAGTTCTGATAGTGTTATACTAATTATAAACTGACCCTGGTTGGGAGATTTTTAAGAGAGAGACTGGGTTTAAGAACCCATGGGTTTTAACTCTACAGGAGATTTATCTAGAGTGACTGGGGTTTCTTCCTATGCTTGTGAGGAACTTGAGAATGTCTTTGAGACTCAAGGTTAGACTGCCCAAGTCTACTAGTGTGGAAGAGTTTTATCTTTTGTATGATGCCCAAGAGGAGGCGGGTGTTTTATGGGATGAGAATCAACCCTAAATTGGTCTAAGATTTGACACTGGAAAGACCGCTCTAGCAAAGGATGACTAAGTTCTGTCTTATACCTTTAGGAGGTCTTTAGGGTCCTTGTATTAAGCCCAAGAGAAGGCATGAGAACTTCTAAGAAGCCGGAGGGTCCTTGTACAAAGCCCAAGAGGAGGCGGGGATACTTTTAGGAAGCCTGAGGGTCCCAAACCAAGAAAAGTTCAAGAAATGCTATTCACAGATAATAGATCATGTTGTGAAAGTTCTGAGGTTTGAAGAAATTCAAGAGATGCTATTCACCGAGAATAGATCAACTCAAGGGAGTAGAATTTCTTTGACAATTTCTAATAGTGACAGCCTGAGAAAAGGTTCACCGAGAATACTGCCTTTCTCTTTGTTCCATATTGTTTAAGCCCAAGAGAAGGAAAGACTGTATCTGGAAATTCTATGGGGATCTAGTTTTAACTGTATTTAAAGAGTGACCAAACTGGCTTTACCTAGTTCTAGACCTAGTTGCCGGGGAAAACTCTAAATAACTATACTAGTATATATACAGTTGATATATGACAAGTATTATAAAAGGATATGAAAGAAGACTTACAGTGCGCAACTTCCCACAATACAGTTATATATATGAAAACATGTAAAAAGCAAGCCGATAAAAACTTACAGGTGAGCAAGCTTACATGCTGTATGGTTAGTTGTTCAAAGAAATTAAAGAAAGTTTTGATAACAACATGTATATTTGAATCTAAGTCAAAAGTGAAGTTATTTTTGGAAAGATTTTTGGGGCTTATACTCAAGAAGAGGCCCAAGTTTTAACAGTGATCACATTGTTGTTTTGAATGTCGTATCGGGACTTATACAACGACTGAGGCCCAAAGCGGTTTTCTGTACAAAGGGATGGGTCTTACAACTCAAGGAGATGCCCAAAGAGGTTTTGAAAAAGAAAGATGGGACTTAAAACATGAGGGGAGGCCCAATGAAAGACAGTGATCGCACCATCGTTTTGAGAATCGCAGAGGGACTTACACAATGACTGAGGCCCAAAAAAGTTCATTTACAAAAGGGTTGGGTCTTACACTCTATCAGAGGCCCAAAGAGTTTGAAAATTAATAAAGATGGGTCTTATAGCTCAAGGAGAAGCCCATTTGATTTTGTTACAAAGGCGACGATCGCCTGAACTTTTTGAAAATATACAGAGGGACTTATACAATGACTGAGGCCCAAAAAGGTTTATTTACAAAGGGATTGGGTCTTACACTCTATTAGAGACCCAAAAGTGTTTTTTTTAAGAAAAGAGGTGGGACTTATAGCTCGAGGAGAGACCTGGGTGATTTGATTTTGAATCGGCGATCGAGCTGAGATTTTTGAAAATGTAGCGGGACTTATACAATATCTGAGGCCCAAAAAGGTTTTGATTAAGAAAAGAATTGGGTCTTACACTCTATTAGAGGCCCAAAGAGGTTTTAAAATTTAAAATCAAGAGGAAACCTTAATTTTAAATAAGAATGTTATTTTTCAAAGGAAATTAAATGAAAAAATGATATAAAATACCAAATATATTCAAAAATAAGTTGTACGCCTTGAAAAATATTTTGAAAAGTCATGTTTAATTACATGAGAGTTTGAAATTCAATTGGTTTTGAAAGAACAAAGTGGGAATTTCATTTAAAACAGTTTAAAAACAACATAAATGAAATTAATTACAAAAATTCTAACTATATTAAATGAATAATATAAATTGGATTTTTTTGTAAAATAAAATATTTAAATATTTTAGTGAATTTTGAGAAAAAGAATCAATTCAAAAACATAAATATTCAGAGAGAAATTAATTTTTGAACCAATTAATAAAAATAACAAAATATTCAAATAATCAAAAATTTGAAAAAGGGCCCCAAGAACACCAAGTTCTTGCCCGCGCCCTATGTTTTTCCATATTTGCATTTTCTCACTTTTCTCCATGATTTCTCAATGGTTTTGCACGATTCAAGTACCAATCTTGCTCGTTTTTGAACAAGGATCATAACCATATAGATTAATTGAATTTATTTTGAGTATTGAGTGAGAAATTAAAAAAAAATCTCAAGAACCCTAATTTCAGCATGAACACCATGAAATTCCATACACGACTGATTCATGGCAATTGATTGAGGGTTATCACTCCATACATGATTAGGAACATATGGCAAAATTATTGTGCAGTAAAATATGCATGCATCATGGAGTTTGAAGAGTTCATGCTTACCTCTTGCAGCTGGTGATCGAGTTCTGAGTTAGAGGTGTTACATCTTGGTTTCAATGATCTGGACAGCTTCCCTAGGTGCCAAGGATTGTGTTTGAATGCTTGGAATGAATGGATATGATCTGGAACTTGAGATGGTACCCCAACTGCAAATCTATCAAGAACTTGAGCAATTGGCTGGTGATTTTGAGAATCTGATGTTCCAGATGTGATTTTGTGTTATGGATCACTTCTATATGTTATATGTGAGGTGTGTGTGTGTGATTGGTTTGGTTGGAATTGCTCTCACACTCAAAACCCGATAGTGACTTGAGTTAGAAGGCAAAATTGGAGTGAAAGTGGTGATTTTGAGGAAAGCATCAGTTTGGGTGTTTTGGTGTACTCAAACTGATCACAATTGATGTCTATTTATAGTGCAACAAGTTTGTTTTGGCATCAATAGTGAATGGCAACTGGTACAGGCCTGTGGCCAATTGTGATCAAATGGAATCTCAAGTCTCCTCTAGCCATTGACTTGAGATTAGAGCATAGGCTTTGTAGCTTTGGTTCAGAGATAATCCTTGACTGAATTCAGTTGAATAGGCTCAGTTCATGCCACCTTGGTGCATCCATTAAAGGCTTGGAAACAAAATTGGATTCTTGGCACCTTTTTAGCCTTTTTAGGTTTGGCATGGCTATTGTAAATTCTTGGACTTTGGAGGCTTGGAGATCAGATCATCCCCCTTGGATTTGATCCTCAGATGTGTCCAAATTAATGACAAGGCTTGGATTTATCAGATTTGGACAAATCGAGCAAAATGCACAAATTCTGCCTTGTAAAAACCAGTTCATGATGCCATGTTCCAAGGGTTGTATCTCCTTGCTCAAATGGAATTTGGAGATAATCTGGTACTTGTTGGAAAGCCCTTATGGCATACTTTAACTTTGATGTCCACCCTCAGACCTGGTTTGACTTAGATAAAGGTGAAAACTGCCCCTACATTTTGGAAAAAGTAAGGCAAATTTAGACTTAGTGAAAATTTCACTAAGTGTTGGAAAAGTACCAATTTCATGTTTTCAGCCATCTTGATCACTCCATAACTAAAAATCCATGAGGAATTGGAATGAGCTGTAGTTGAAGCTTTTGTAGAGTATAGCAAGACCTACAAATCCAGCTTTGGATCATCCAAAATGGTTGCTTGGATCTCAAGTTATGATCCTTGGAAATTGGTACCCTAGCCACTTTGTTCCATAACTTAGAAAAATTCTAAGTTTTTTATGGTTACCCCTTTTACAAGTTAACTCACTTTCTTTGATTTTTCTTGATGAATGATGATTCAAATCACATATTAACATTGTTTTAGGGTTAAAGAACCTTGGTTGACCAAAAATTCAAAAAGTCAAACTTTGGATTTTTATGCAGTTGACTTTTTATCGGATGAAATCCAAACTGTGCGATCCTTTGTGAAATCAAGCCCTTGACCTAAATCAAACCTAATGGATATATTCCATAGGTGTTATAGGGTGTATTGAATCATGTCCCAAGGTTTGGGAGCATGTCTTGGTCAAAAGTCAAAGGCATAGTTGACTTTTTCCTCGAAACCCTAACTGTGGTCCTGATGAAATTGAAACTTGTAGATCAAGCTTCTTGGATCAATCCATTGTTGCAAATGGATCAATGTAGTGTATTGGAGACCCTCAAATCATGACTTGAGATCTTGGCTCATGCTTTGTCCCAAAAGTCAATTTAGGGGTGAATTAGGTCAAGAAACCCTAATTCCTGATTTTTTTGGTAAATGCATCCCCTGAGGTTAAATTTACTTGATGATTGGTTCCATGAGGTCCCTTGGAGTATCTTGTGTTGTGCTTTGAAGCATTGGCTCATGCCCAGATGAAAATTTCCATTTGGAGGCCCTGGTCGACCAAAACCCTAATTTGGTGACACTGTCGATCTTGAGGCTTTGATCCACTTGGAATGATGCAACCTTGTGCTTGATTCTTGATGTGGGAGTCCTCTTGATCCGTTATAGGTGTTTGAGAGTTTATACAAGTTGAAGATCATGTCATTCCTTGATTGATCTTTTGTCTAAATGCTCTGAGAGGGCTTAAAACCCTAATTCTTGATTGTGGTGAATGCGCAAACATCTCTGAGGAGATTGGCGAGGCATGATAGTTCATCCATATTGTGGTAATGATTGGCACAATGATGGGAAATCTTGGTGGTGAAAATTTGGGGTATAACAGTAGTCACACTGCGCGTGTAGCTCAGATGATGAGTGTTTTGTGGTTGAGTCTCCAAGGGCATGGGTTCAACACCCATATGAGACATTTCCTATTTCTTTTTTATTACTTGTTTTATTTATCTTTTATGGTTTGTATCTTGATTTCATTTGATCATAACTTGCTCATTTTTTTTCCTTTTTGACCCATTCTTTTTACAAATTGTTCATTGAAATGTCTATTTTATGGTTGTAAAATGAAATTATCAAAAATGGTTATTTTTGAGGCATTTGTGCATGTTGAAAGTAAAGGATCTTTTTAGGGATTTTTATGAAAACTTCTTTGTTTCTTTTGGTTCTTTTGCCATGATTCCTTGGTTTGCCTTGATTGTTTGGAACCTAATGAATGTTATTTGAACCTTGTATGATGTTATAACATTGTATGTCATTAATTCACCTTGATACCATGATTCTTAAATGTGTGAATATCTTTGCAGATACCTTGTTCATACCATGAGATCTTGTTAAGATCATTTACCCTTTTGACATGAAATTGTTTGAGCAAACATGTTCACATGTATGCCTTGAATCTTTGATACCATGTTTGAGTTGTTCTTAAGTGTTTATAGGCCTTGGATAGTAATCTTTGAATTCATGAACCTTATGATGTTGTCACCCCTTCAAATGCATGTTTAAACCCCAAATACTCTTGTATGGTTGTTACCTACTTGTCCCCATGTTCAGACTTGTTCACATGATACCTTTGATACATGTTTTGTTTATGTTTGCATGATTATTGTTACACATGTATGCTTATGAGCTTGTTGGTTATTACACATGTATGTTTATGTTTGCAAGATAGGAATTCCGCCTTGCTTAGGAGAAACGGTCCCTGTTGGGAGCGACACTGGTCGGGCTTAGGAGATGGGAACTCGGCCGAAGAGGTCAGATGGAGTATTCGCATCTGACATAACTGATCCTTCATTCAGGCATACTGGTTTAGAAGGAGTACTTTGATTCTGCACTTTGAGGCTCGAACACCTTTGGAGAAGCGATCGATGTTCTTTCGATGTTCAACCGTCAAAAGAAATTGCCATCTTTATTTTTAAAAGCAGAACAATTTTAACAAGTAAATTCATTTTTGTTTCATTTCAAGAATCGTTGATCATGTTAAAAACATCATTCTGTAAAGCTAAAACAAATATGAATTGCAAATAAAAGCACAAGGGCTCAAATTTTATTGATAGGATGGAAATCAGCCAAACGCGTGATTCCATAGAGCATTTACAAAGTTTAGCAAATGGTAATTTACAGGGAAAAGGGCTACATTGAAACATAACGACCACTATCCTTCTACCAACTTTGAATTCTAGGCATCCTGAGCTTCTGTCGATGATGACCTTGACTGGAGCTTTCCTGACGGATGATGTAACTGCTGCTGAGGGACTTGCCCCTTTGTCGAAAGTAGTTACTTGTCGTTATCCCTAATTTTTGCATGGATTATACTTTGAGATTTCCAATCCACCGGGATGATTTTTTATCATGTCTCTAATTTTTTCCTGACCGCCCTTTCGGACTTTCAATCCACCGAGACGTTTTTTTTAGGCGAAGTATTTCTTGACTACATCAACATTTGTGGGGTAGGCAAATTCCTCTCCGTCCATGGTTGCAAGTCTCAAGGCACCGCCTGAGAAAGTTTTCTTGACCACATAGGGGCCGTCATAATTCGGAGTCCATTTGCCCTGAGAATCAGGGAGAAATGATTGTATCTTTTTGAGCACAAGGTCTCCTTATCTGAAGACGCGAGGTCGAACCTTTTTGTCAAATACCATCTTCATTCTTTGCTGATACAACTGACCGTGGCATAGTGTCGTTATTCATTTCTCTTCGATCAAGTTGAGTTCGTCGTGTCGACTGTGACACCATTCAGCTTCTGTAAGCTTAGCTTCCATCAATACCCGGATTGATGGGATCTCTACTTCTATGGGAAGCACTGCTTCCAGGCCATATACTAGAGAGAAAGGGGTTGCCCCTGTTGAAGTGCGGACAGATGTTCGATAACCGTGAAGAGAAAAGGGTAGCATCTTGTGCCAATCTTTGTATGTTATAACCATCTTTTGAACAATCTTCTTGATGTTCTTGTTAGCCGCTTCTACCGCTCCATTCATCTTTGGTCGGTAGGGAGATGAGTTATGGTGTTCGATCTTGAACTCTGCGCATAACTCTTTCACCATCTTATTGTTCAAGTTAGATCCATTATCTGTAATGATCTGGCTCGGAACACCATAACGGCAGATGATATTGTTCTTGATAAATCGGACCACCACTTGTCGGGTTACATTGGCGTATAACGCTGCTTCGACCCACTTAGTGAAGTAATCAATGGCTACCAGAATGAACCGATGTTCGTTTGTAGCTTTGGGCTCAATCAAGCCAATCATGTCGATTCCCCATATGGAAAAAGGCCATGGGGAAGAAAGAAATTTGAGATGTGTTGGCGGTACATGAATTTTGTCGGTGTATATATGACACTTGTGACACTTCCTCATGTACTTGTAGCAGTCGGATTCCATTGTCAACCAATAGTACCCTGTTCTCAGAATTTTTCTCGCCATTGTGTGTCCGTTGGCATGAGTGCCAAAGGACCCTTCGTGAATTTCTTTTATCAGCATGTCTGCTTCTGGTCTGTCTACACATCAGAGCAAGACCATGTCAAAATTTCTCTTATAGAGTGTATCACCGCTCAGGAAGAAACTGCCTGCCAGCCTTCTGAGGGTTTTCCTGTCCTTCCTTAGTGCCCCAGGTGGGTACTCTTGTTTCTGAAGGAAGCATTTGATATCGTGATACCAAGGTTTGTCGTCTATGACTGCTTCAATCGTGAAGATGTAAGCAGACCGTTCAAGGCGTATTATGTCAATCTTAGGTATGTCATTCCATTGACCTACACTAATCATGGAAGAGAGAATGGCTAATGCATCAGCCAGGTGATTCTCTTCACGAGGGATGTGATGAAACTCAACTCTGTTGAAGAAGGGTAGCAACCTTCTCACGTAATCTTTGTAAGGAATCAATCCTGATTGGTATGTGTTCCAATCTCCTTTAATCTGATTGATAACCAGGGCTGAATCGTCGTATACATCCAAGTTCTTGATCCTTTAGTCGATTGCTTCCTCGAGACCCATAATACAAGCTTCGTATTCGGCCTCATTGTTTGTGTACTTAAATGTCAGTATGGCGGTGAAAGGAATGTGGGTACCCTGAGGGGTGATAATGATTACCCCAATTCCATTTCTGTAATGATTGATAGCTCTGTCAAAGATAAGCCCCCATTGGGAACCTGGTTCTGGCCCTTCACTGGGTAGCGGTTCATCGCAATCTTTCATTTTCAAATACATGAAATCTTCGTCTGGGAAGTCAAACCCGATTGATTCTTGATCGTCAATCGGTTGATGAGCCAAATGGTCGGCTAAAATACTCCCATTAATGGCTTTTTGAGCATGGTACTCTATGTCATATTCTGACAGCAACATCTGCCAACGGGCAATCTTTCCCGTGAGAGCAGGTTTTTCAAAGACATACTTGATCGGATCCATCTCGGAGACCAACCAAGTAGTGTGACGAATCATGTACTGGCGCAGACGTTTGGCTGCCCAAGCCAGAGCGCAACAAGTTTCTCAAGCATCGTATACCGAGTCTCGCAGTCGGTGAATTTCTTGCTCAAATAGTAGATGGCAGACTCTTTCCATTTGGTTTCGTCTTGTTGGCCAAGTACACAGCCCATGGAGTCTTCCAGGGCGGTGAGGTAGATAATCAGCGGCCTTCCTTCCACTGGAGGTGATAAAATCGGAGGGTTTAACAGGTATTCCTTAATACTATCGAAGGCGATTTGACAGTCTTCTGTCCAAACACAGTCCTGATTCTTTTTAAGTAATTTGAAAATCGGCGCACATGTCGCGGTCATGAGGAATATGAATCTGGAGATGTAGTTCAAACGTCCCAAGAATCCTCTGACTTGTTTTTCAGTTTTCGGAGAAGGCATTTCTTGAATGTCCTTGACCTTGTCAGGATCAACCTCAATTCCTTTCTGGATGACGATGAACCCTAAGAGTTTACCTGAACGGACACCGAAGGTGCACTTGTTGGGATTCAAGCGGAGTTTGTACTTTCTCAACCGCTCGAATAGCTTTGACAGATGGGCCACATGCTCCTCTTCTATCTTAGATTTGGCAATCATATCATCGACATATACCTCGATTTCTTTGTGTATCATGTCATGAAAAAGAGTAGTCATGGCCCTTTGATAGGTTGCCCCAGCGTTCGTCAAACCAAACGGCATTACCTTGTAACAAAAGGTACCCCATGGGGTAATGAACGAAGTTTTCTCCATGTCTTTCGGCGCCATTTTGATCTGGTTATAGCCCGAGAATCCATCCATGAATGAGAAAACTTTGAACTTTGTTGTACTGTTAACCAGCATGTCAATGTGTGGTAAAGGAAAGTCATCCTTTGGACTAGCCTTGTTTAGATCTCTGTAATCCACACATATTCTGACTTTTCTATCCTTTTTCGGAACTGGTACGATGTTGGCTAACCATTGAGGATATTCTGACGCAGCGAGGAAACCCGCGTCAATTTGTTTCTGTACTTCCTCTTTGATTTTGATGGCCATGTCCGGGTGAGTCCGTCTCAATCTCTGTTTTACTGGCGGACATTCCGATCTTAACGGTAGATGATGTTCCACGATGCTGGTATCCAACCCTGGCATGTCCTGATAGGACCAAGCGAATACATCGGGGAACTCTTTGAGAAGCTTTACCAAACCCTCTCTGGCAGTTGGACTGAGCAGTGCCCCAATCCTGATTTCTTTTCTATCTTTTTCTGAACCTAAGTTTACCGTTTCCAACGGCTCTTTATGAGGTTCAATGGACCTTTCCTCCTGTCTGAGTAATCGGGAGATCTCTTCTGGAATTTCGTCGTCATTCTCTTCTTCAGCCCCAAATACCGGGAACTCAAAGTTGGGAGAAGGCATCGGATTGTATGTTTCAACGGGGTTTAAAACAAGCAATCTGCATGACGTTATGATTTGTGTTTAGAAGAGATAGAGAGAATGCAAGAGTGTGTGCAATGTATTTTCTTTGGAAAACTGCTTGTTTATTTTATTATTGATTTGTTTTTTAGGATTACCATTTTCTGAAAAAAAAAAGCAAAGAGAGAAAACAACAATTAATGCGGAAATTACATAACGACGTTATTTTATTCATGAACAAGTCGATTCTTGAAACTACAGCCCTATAAAACAAAGCTCTGTCACTTTGGGCAAAGCGAAGAGGGAAATTTATAGAAAGTGAGCCCTATCAAAACATCTGTTTCACCTGGGCAGGGTGAAAGGTTAAAGACGGCAATTACTCTGACTTATAAACAATCTTCGGAATATCGACAGTAACCCATTGGCGGAGAACTCCTCGGTGAATCACAAAGTCTGGCACCTTCCTTGATTTGTCTTCAAAAATAACGCTGATATCTGGTGGAGGAGGATCATTAGAATCTGTCTCTCAGGTAGAGTTGTCGTAGGAGGATTCCTCTGTTACATTTTGCATATTATTGGTGCTCTCAGGCAAATCTCCCCATCCAGTTGGCTAGATGTCTTCGAACCTGATACGAGAGCTTTCAGGAGCGGTGTATTTGACCATGAAGTCGTACTTTCCACTCGGTTGTCCCAAGGTGTCCCACACTTCTTTGGAACTGGATGAGTCATCTTTCTCGATGACGTTGACCTCTGGAAAAGCATAGTTGATGAATTCAAGTCCTGCAAACGTTGCAAATTCATCGTCGTACTGGACGGTTTCTGAATAACCTGATTGTTGATCCCATGACATGGTGGGGATGCAGGTATTCTTTTCAATTATGCTCAATTGATTTTCATTGTTCGGTTGATTTCCTTGCCCCAAGTCTCTTGGATACGGCTGCCACATTGGCAGGCCATCCATTGGGCCATAATAGTTGTGGTCAAAGTTGTCCTTCATCAGAGTGTCCTCCTCTAATGAGTTTGGTGGAGCACGTCATCCTTCAGGATCACAATCTCCGTAAATCATTTCGACATCTGACCTCGGTATAAATCTCGGACTATGTGTAGGAAAGAAAAAGGGCGTAGGCACCTCTTCCTGAGACGTATATCCGTCCTTGTTAAGATACGACTCCCATTCTTCCTCCATATCAGAGGAATCATCTTTATTGATGGTATGCACTTCTTGAGGCACTGGGTAAAGGAAACCTCCACTATGGAAGAAGTCTTGGATGGGATGAAGACTTTCATTGCTGGTAGTAGCTGTCTGGGTACAGGTTGCAGAAAAACCAAGACCCTTCTTTGTTTTATTGTCAGTAGGAATGACTAGTTGTCCTTATCCTATTGTATTGGTACTCTCGACCGCTTTGATACCATCTTTGTATGAGGAAATGGAAGTTACCTCTTTGGATTGATTGTCTTTGCTCACCGATAGTGCTTGGAACTGAGTTTCAATAACCTCCTCGGGTTCTACACCAGTAGATGATGATAAGTTACTTACGAACAAGGCTTGTTCTCCACAGACCATGACGAGCTGGTAGTTCTGGACAAACTTTAACTTTTGGTGGAGGGTCGAGGTGACTGCCCCAGCCTGATGTATCCAAGGTCTTCCTAATAAACAACTGTACGTTACCCGGATGTCCATGACCTGGAAAGCGACTTGGAAAGTGTGAGGACCAATAGTTATGGGAAGGTCGACTTCGCCGATAACCGTTTTTCTGGACCCGTCAAATGCTTTAATGACGACCTCACTGGTTCTCATCGGGGGTCCTTTGAAGGATAATTGCATCAAAGTGGACTTCGCCATAACATTCAGGGCTGACCATGTGTCTACCAGTACATTGGCTAACGCATCGCCCTGGCAGCTGACCGTGATATTGAGTGTCATGTTATGATGGCGACCCTCTTCAGGTAATTCCTCATCACTAAATCCCAAGTTATTGTAGGAAGTGATGTTTTAGACAATGTTATCAAACTGTCTGATTGTTACATCCTGTTCTACAAAGGCTTGCTCCAAGACTTTCTGTAGAGCCTCCCTGTGCGCTTCTGAACTGAGTAAAAGTGACAGCACAGAGATCTTTGAAGGAGTTTGTAATAGCTGATCAACAATGTTGTATTCACTCCTTTGGATGAGCTTCAGCATCTCATCATTGTTTTTTGAAAGGTCGGGATTACTGGATTGACCGACCTGTAGATTGGGAACTTCTGTCTAAGGTTCCTTTTCTTTGTTAAGTTCTCCAACTCCTCGGTTGAAGATTCGACCACTCCGTGTTACTCGACTGATGTCTCCAATATTCACGACGGAGGGTAATGGAATTTCCTTTCCATTCTCGACTGTTGTTGGACCGTATTTGTAAGGGATAACCTTAGTTGATTCATACGATAATGGTCCCGGTAGATAGATGACTATGGGAGCCTTCTGAATTTTCCAACCATCGTAAACAATTTCGATCCGTTCCTGGTTGTGAACTCTCGATTTGTCAAGTAGAGGGAAGATGGTACAAACATCCCTAGCCTTCTGATGATCAGAGATTATGACAACATCCTCAATTTGATCAGCGAGGTAGTCCGGTGCCCAGTTGATTGGTCCAGAACCCGGATATGGGTGAATCTCTCTACGATCAACCTGACCCTGAAGAGCTGCTCGCACAAGGTAACATCCTTGGTTACTTTCCGAACAGACTCTACAACGTTCATAGTTGTGTGGTGGCACCTGGCCACGCCCGCTTTGAATACAATGCAACCTTACTAGGTCAGTTTCCACAGATCGAACGTCCCGACTTTGATGCCGAGTAGGGTTCCCGTTAGTAATACTAATTTGCTGGGTGTCTTCATCCATATAGATTGGAAGCCACCAGTGATTCAACAAGTGTTGAAGGGTTTCCTGGACAGGGGCACAGCCTTGATCATTTTTGCAACCCGCCCTACAGCTCTGATAATCATGTGATACCAGGAACCCGAGCCAGGCCTGTTTAGCATGTAACTCCACCAGGCTGGTATTCATCAAGCGAATATCGAAGATTTGAATCATGTTGATCTGATAGGGATTCCTATCATGGTAGTCCTGGATCCATCCAAGATCCATCTGATGCTGGAGGGCCTTTTGTACAAAAGAGCATCCCTGTTTGTTTACCGAGCAAGTCAAACAAGAACTGTAATCGTGCCGCGGCAGATTATGATACTGGCTTTGCCTTGAGTGCATCGCCACCAAGTTGACATTCATTGTACGGACGCCGTGGTTCCGAATGATGTTAGAATTCATGTAAATCATGTTAACTCCACGAACTCGGTGCTCTTGGATCCATCCGAGATCCATCTGTTCCTGTAGAGCTGATTGCACCACAGAACATCCTCGATTGCTTTTAGAGCAGATATCACACTGGTGATAGTTATGAGGTGGCACATGGCCATATCCACTCTGTCTGCAATGCATCTTGACCAGATTGGTCCTTAACAAGAGTACATCATGAATTTGATAGACGTTGTTAGTATCTCCCTCTATCAAATTGACTGTAGCTTTCTCGTGTTGAGACAGCGGGTTTGTGAGAACATTAGGATTTGTATCCTTGAAAGATAAGACCCCGCTCCTAACAAGCTTTTGCACGTCGGATTTGAAATTGAGACAGTTCTCTATGTTATGCCCTGGTTCTCCTTGATGGTAAGGGCAAGTCTGATCCACCTTAAACCAAAAAGGCGGATTTTTCGGTACTGTAAGAGGGGACTTAGTCTGGACGTGCCCCTTAGCCAATAGTAACGGAAATAGTTCTGCGTACAATACGGGTATATGATCAAATCCTGGTGGCCGCGTTGCACGGTTGTTGTTGTATTGAGGACGAGCCTGCTAAAGAGGCTGTTGAGTCCTTTGCTGATTAGGTTGGCTCTGCACAACCTGAGGTTGATACGTAGAAATAGGCGCAGGATTGATAGCAGGAGTCACAGTCGCTACTGGCTGATAACGTCGCCTTTGCTTTCCGAGAGAGATATTCCCAATATCTTTCTCTTTTTTCTTAGGAAGAGCACTACCGTATCGCTTTGTACTACTTGATGATCCAGTGTCTTTGACTAGACGTCCTTCTCAGACGGCTTCCTCAAGACGAACTCCCATACCGACCATCTCGATGAAGTCACTGGTCGCACTGGCAACCATTCTGTCGTAATAAAATGAGCTTAAGGTCTTTAAGAAGATCTTTGTCATCTCTTTTTCCTCAAGAGGTGGACAAATTTGATTGGCAATTTCACGCCATCGCTGAGCGTATTCCTTAAAGGTTTCTTTGTCCTTTTGTGACATTGATCTGAGTTTATCTATGTCGGGTGCCATGTCCAGATTGTATTTATATTGTTGGACGAAGGCAGTGCCAAGATCTCTGAAAGTGATAATCGTAGCACGGTTTAAACCCATGTACCATTTTAGTGCGGCACCGGTTAAACTATCCTGAAAGTAGTGAATCAGTAAATCCTGATTCTCTGTCTGAGCTGACATTCGCCGAGCGTACATCACCAAGTGACTTTGAGGGCAAGAGTTACCCTTGTACTTTTCAAAGTCGGGCACCTGGAATTTGTGCGGGACTTTCACATTAGGGACCAAACATAGGTCCGCGGCGTCCTTTCTAAATAAATCCTGACCACGAAGGGCCTGCAGTTCTTTCTGCATTCCCAGGAACTGTTCCTGGAACTCATTCATTCTTTCAAACATGTTGTCGTTTCCACCAGAAGGTATCTATGGAATCTGTCCTTCTGGGACAGTGTGTACCACGGGCGGTGGTATAGTCATTATGGCCGAGACTCTCGGTGCCTCCCGAAGTTTGTAACCTTCAGGAGTTGCTGTCATGCCCCTGGCATCTTCGCTTTCCCGAAGTTTGTAACCTTCAGGCCCAGCGGTTCCCGCTGCAGTTCCCTGATCCTCATTGATCGGCGGAACATATTCTTCCGGGATATAGTTAAGTGGCATGCCCCAGGGACGATCTTTTGGAATTTTGTACCTAGGATCGGACTTCTCCACTATGGGCGTTGAGGTGATCTCCGAGATCACAATCCTTTGTAGCTGAGCTTCTGTCATGGCTTGCATTTTGTTATGAAGCTTTCTCATATCCTCTCTCAGAGCGTCGATCTCTTCTTTCAACTCTCTGTTCTCTTCCTTGAGATCATCCATCTTTTTCTGACGATTGGCCCGAGTATTGTACGAATGAGACAGTTTGACTCTAGAACCGAGACACAAACGTGAGATTCGTAGGTAAGAAGAATACGTGACATGAGAATGATGAATGCAATGATTATATTAATTGTCTTTTTTTGTTTAATCAAAATAAACTTTGACAATTAGATTGTAAATATCAAACAGTGGGGAAACCCCGTTTTATTGAATTCAAAGGATTACGAAAATAGAAATACAGTAGATTACAAGGTGCAGAAACAGAAACCTAAGCTAAGGGGTCCCGAGTCCTCTCTAGGGAGAAACCGGGTGCTGATTTTGGTACTTTCCTTTTCTTGGACCGGGGCTCTTGGGCCGTTGTCGGGTTGTCATTCCTTTGCCAAGTGAAAGGAACGAGCAAATTCCTTTGGTCATCCTGATTATCCACAGCATGTTGCTCTAAAATCTCAATCAGAGCATCCTTATCTTTTAGCAGTCGCTGTATTTTGGTACACTCTACATTGAGGGTGCGGTACTTGTTCTTCCAATACCTCCTCTCCTCTTGAACTTTGTTGAGAGTAACCTGAAGTTTTACCATTTCAGTCATGAAGTACATGACAGATTCCCTTGGTGGAAGAACTCCGTGACGAGGATAAGGCATCTTTAGCTTGAGAGCTCTAGTTTGTACCCAGTGGAGATAAGGCTCCACCGAGACACTGTCTGGTTTTCCTAGAGACTCTCATCCTTTATTATGAACATGTTTCCAAGCGTGCACTATTTCCATCTTTAGTGCCCTGTCATTTTCTCCTTCTTTGAAGAAAAGACCTTCCAGATGAGCATTACGCGGGACATGCCTCATCGAGTATCCAAATTGACGACGAACCAATACTAGATGGTAGTTGACTCCTCCCTTAGTTCCTATGAGGGGTACGTTGGGGAAGTTTCCACAACGATCAATGATCCTGATCCCATCATAAATCCTATTGCACCAATCTATATCAGAGTTGGTAAGAGACATGATTTTCTGCAACCAACGCAAGGCACTCTTATGATCCCAAAAAGCAGCAGACTTAGGCAAATGGGAGATAAACCATTTATATAACAGGGGTACACAGCACATGATCATCCCTCCAATGTACAAATTCCCTAAGTGTACAGAATGATACGCGCCAGCGAGCAAAGTTGGCACAGGGTTTCCAATGAGAAAAACCTTAATGGCATTGATATCGACGAAGCTATTAATGTTGGGAAACAGAAATAACCCGTAAGTGAGTAAGACAAAGATGCTTTCAAAAGAAGTCATGTTCCCTATACTAGCAAAGTACAGAGCCTTCTTTGTCAGGAACTGGGCTGGCAAACCTGGGAGTCCACCCTTGGTAGTCATGTGAGTCTTGATTTCTGACTCATCCAAATAGATTTCTCTTGCAATGGTCTAACCCTTTGGAATTTCTTCCAGTCCAGAAAATAGAGCTCGATCAGTAATATGTAGATCGGTTAGGTGAGAATACTCCTCCAGCGTTGGTGCGAGCTGGTAATCCGGGAATGTGAAACAGTGATAGACCGAATCATAAAACTGAATGAGTGCCTCCATGATTCCTTCAATCACATGGACTCTTAACAGAGGTAGCAGACCTCCGTACTTGGCTCTGAAAGCTTCAGGGTTAGTGATCATCCTTGCTAATCCTCTCAAATCTTCTAGTTTTGGAACCCTGAAGGTATACTTATGAGTTCTCCTTCTACCGAAATCCATGAGCGCAATCTTTTTCTCTGAAATTTGCAATCATTGTCTTAGTTTAATTTGAAAAAGAGAGACTAGAAGAGAAAATTTTTCTTTGCTTAATGTTTTTTTAGATGAATGCATGAATGCAGCACACAAAAACATAGAAAAAACATGGGGTCAAAGGGTTGGTGTCATGAAGTCAAGGCTCTACCCCCCCCCCCCCCCCAAAGGTTTATACTAGTGATTTTTGTACCTGTCTCTCAAAATCATCAGTTCTTGTCGAGAAAACACCAGCGGGCCGGGAACCGTGCTAGGTGAAGTTTTTCGAAGAACCATCAGAAGAGGGTAGTATCGTGTGACAACCATTTCCAATAGTTTCCGCACTACTAAAAGAGGTTTTTCCTAGGTGTATACTCAATCTTTCCACATGCGACATCACACGCATTCCCATTAGCAGAAAAATAAACACAGATATCAATTAGGAAAAGCAGTATATATATATATATATTTGTCCTAAAGTCCTAGACTTTAAAGAGCTATGAATCCTATGTTCCTGACAAAAATGGCTCCCTGGCGGAGTCGCCATTCTGTGGTACCTTCCCAACTTTAAAAGTTTTGACCTAAGATCCTAGTGAAGTCAAAAAGGTCCTATCCCAGTGAAATCCCCAAAGAAAGAAAGAAAAGAAAAGAGCCCCACGGTGGGCGCCACTTTTATGTGGCACTTTTTAAGGTTTCTTCTTAAGAGATGGGAAGAGAACAAGATCTCGTTGTATAATAACCTCCCCAGTGAAGTCACCATTTTTTCTGTAGCGCGGATTTTTGGACGTGGTTGCGAAGCACTATCGCCTTTGGGGTACTACATTTCGATTCATTTTTTATCCTATTGAAGCTGATGAAGGAAGGGAAATAGATGTCTCCAATTAACCCTGATTACATACTGAGTTTAAACAGATGACTGTTGGTTTACAGATGCTATTGAGATTGTGGGTCTCTCTTAAGTTATTTTGTTAAAATAGTGCCTGGGCGATTGGTGGGAGTTTAGGACTGATGCTTTTCGATTGATATGTGAAGGTATGGGATTGGGGACTTTGAATTAGTGAGTTCGCTAAGATTTTTCTTTCAATCTTATGCCTACGTATTCCCGTTTACCAAAACAGGGAAATCAAAGCGATCGTAGTTCCTCCTATTCTATGGGAGGAAATGGTGTTTTGGTGTCTTATTCAAAGCCCAGGACGTGAAGCTGAAAAGGTGGTTTATATCTTGTTCAAAGCCCAAGATGTGAAGCTGAAAAGGTCTATTTGTATCTTGTTCGAAGCCCAAGATGTGAAGCTAAAAAGGTGTTGTCTTTAGAGAGAATTTTTCATCTCTAAAGGGGGGTCTGTTTATCACGACTGTTGGGTGACTGACTATAAAGGAGGATTACTTTAACCGGGATATGTGAATCCTAGCAATGCCATAATTTCCTTTATAGGGGGTTTTAACCTGAAGGAGAAGACTTTAACTCAGTGTAGAGCAATTCTATCTTTCCTTAGGAATTTCTCATGCTAAAAGAAGGACATTGGCGTGGATGTAAATAATCCTGAGGCTTGCAGCTTACAGCGATTAGATGAAAGGAGTTATTGATGTTTGTATCCTGTGAACGAGGCACAGTTTTGATGCTAAAAGGTTGATTGACTCAACCGAGGTTTTTCTTATACAAAGCCTAAGAGGAGGCTATTGGCCCAACAAGAGGGTGTTTTTATGTGTCTCATATGAAGCCCGAGAGAGAGGCTAAAAGGAGTTGACTCAACAAGAGAGTGCTTTTAGATGTGTCTTGTACGAAGCCCAAGACGGAGGCTAAAGGTTGACTTAACAAGAGAGTCTTTTATACTCAACAAGAGAGTGTTTTTGTATCTCGTACGAAGCCCGAGAGAGAGGCTAAAAGGATTATTGACTCAACAAGAGAGTCTTTTTGTATCTCGTACGAAGCCCGAGATAGAGACGAAAAGGATTATTGACTCAACAAGAGAGTCTTTTTGTATCTCGTACGAAGCCCGAGATAGAGGCGAAAAGGATTGCTGTTTCAGTTGAGTGATAGGTCCAGTAGGTTAGTTAAAAGAGAAAATCAGTTCTTATAAAGAGACTGATTAAAGGTAAGGTTATGCTTTGGGATTGATCAGAGGATCAGGGTTATTTCCTGTTCTTTAAGGAAATGGGGAATCCAGAGGGTATTGGAGACTGTCCGAGTCTACTGGTGTTTTTCCCTACTTGAGAATGCCTTCGAGACTCAAGGAGATTAGACTATCCAAGTCTAGAGTTTTATCTTTTGTACTATGCTTAAAGAAACAGTAGTAGTACGTTCACGGTAGAAAGATCTAGACTCTTTGAAAGACTGTTCTATTAAGATGACTAATTTATGTTCTTACACCTCTAGGAGGTCATCAGGACAATTTGTACGAAGCCCAAGAGGAGGCTGGAAACTTTTAAGAAGCCGAGGGACAATTTGTACGAAGCCCAAGAGGAGGCTCTCTTCCCAAAGGAAGAGTCCTTATACGAAGCCTAAGAGGAGGTTGTGAATACTTCTAAGAAGCCGTAGGGTCCTTGTACAATGCCCAAGAGGAGGCGGGGATGCTTTTAAGAAGCCTGTGGGTCCCCAAACCCCGAGAAATTCAAGACAGGCTATTCACAGATAATAGATCAAGCCAGGAAAGTCCGAGAATTTGGAAGAAACTCAAGAGATGCCATTCACGGAGAAAATATCATCTCTGAGGAGTAGAGTTTCTTTGACGATTTCTAAGGGTGATAGTCTGAGAAAGGGTTCACCGAGAAAGCTGCCTTTCACGTCTCCATATTGTTTAACCCCAAGAGGAGGGAAAACTGTATCTGGTAATCCTATGGGGATCTAGTTTTGTCTATTTAAGAGTGACCAACAGGGCTTAGTGCTAGACGTAGTTGCCGGGGAAACTCTAAATATCTATACTAGTATTACACAGTTGATATGAGTTTATGAAAGAAGACTTACAGCGAAACAGCCCCACAATACAGTTTATATGTATATGAAAGTGGATAAAGAAAGCATATAAACACTTACTCGGTTGTAGAGCTTCCATGCTATTTGGTTAGTTGTTCAACAAAGAAAGATTGAAAACAACAGTATATTCAAAATTAAAGGAGAAAATATTTTGAAAAGATGTTGGGGCTTACAGCTCAAGGAGAGGCCCGAGGTTTATCAGTGATCGCACTGTAGTTTTGTACAGAGGGACTTATATAAGTAACTGAGGCCCAAGAAAGGTTTTCTATACAAGGGGATGGGTCTTACACTCTCACAAGAGGCCCAAGTGTTTAAAGGAAAAGAATGGGGCTTACAATCGCACTGAGGTTTTCTTTTAACGCAGGGGGACTTATACAATGTCTGAGGCCCAAAAAGTTTTGGTTAAAAGGGGATTGGGTCTTACACTCTAATAGAGGCCCAAAAGAGTTATTTTTGTACAAGTGGTGGGGCTTACAGCTCAAGGAGAGACCCAAGGTTATTTGTTTGAAAATGGCGATCGCGCCGAGATTTTTGAAAACGTGGTGGGTCTTATACAATGTATTGAGGCCCAAAATGGTTTGGTTTTTAAAGGGGGTTGGGTCTTACACTCTAATAGAGGCCCAAAAAATTTTGAATGGGTCTTATAGCTCGAGGAGAGGCCCAAGGTTTGTTTTTCAACGGACGATGATCGCGTCAAACTTTTTGAAATACAACGGGACTTATACAATAAGTGAGGCCCAAAAAGTTTTGTATTTACAAAGGATTGGGTCTTACACTCTATTAGAGGCCCAAAGGTGTTTGAAATTGTTTGATAAGGGTGAAAATCAAAGAAACCCTAATTTGTTATTCTTTAAAAGTTAATATTTAAAGAAAATCAAATAAAATACCAAATAAGTTTGAATAAACCATTTGTGATTTTTGTTTAAGGTTTTAGAAATGAGGGATTAATCACAAGGTGAATTAAAACTCACTTGGTTTTGATTTTCAAAGTAAATATTCACTTTTAAAATGTTTAAAAACATTAAAAAGAAATTTATTCACAAAAATACTAATTATATTAAATAAATAATATAAACTTAATTTTTTTTGTGGAATAAAATATTTCAACATTTTTGTGATTTTTTGCAAAAAGAACCAATAAAAAAAATTAAAATTGAAAGAGTTATTAATTTTCCAATTAATTAATAAAACATAAAATATTGGAAAAAATAGCAAAAATGTGAGAAAACACAAAATGGCATGGGTGGGGTTTAAACCCAAGACCTCAAGGTTATAGGGCATGTGCCTTACCACTGGGATGGTGATACATCCATTGCTTAAAGTGAAACCACAAATATACAAGGCATGCCTTGTTTTCTAGGTCTGGTCAAGGCAAGGCAAGGCAAGTTTTGCCAAGAAATGGGAAGGTCCATAACTTTCTCATTTCTTAATGGTTGGGGACAAAATTTATATGCATCTGGCCTAGAATTTCACAAGGAATCCAATGGTGGTGGTATTTTTTCCAGATCATACTCCCTCCTCAAAACCCGACAGTGGTTTTGAAAAAGGCCTATAATTGCATTTTCTATGCTACACTTTGATACAGGCATGAATTACATGATGAAATGGTTCAAACACAACATATATAACATGTATGAGGTGTGTATGATCAGTGGACTTCAAAGAATGCATATTTTGGAAAGTTCAAGTCATGATGCTTACCTCTTTTTGAGCTTTTGGAGTTTTCTGTGCAATCTGCCAAAATTCTTGTTCTAGAAATGGTTTGATGCTTTGGACACTCTCAAATGATCCCTTAGAAGCTTTTAGGATTGTTGGAATCAGCTGGAGCCTGCAAAAACACAAACTGGCCCTTTCTTGCAAAAGGGGTTAAAATGACCAAAATAGCAACTCTCTCAAATGGTGTTCCAGATGGGGGGAACCATTTGGGACAGTTCAAGGATGTTATTTGGAGTGTGTCTGAGGTTTTATCTGGTTTGGAACGTGACTGAATCAAGACATGGCTTGAAAAATGCACAAAAGGCCTATTTTGAGGTTTTGAGAGGTGACTTTGTGATTTTGGTGTTACAGGTCACTTTTGATGGCTTGGATCACCTATATATGATGTTTATGAGGTGTTGGGATCATGAGTTGTGATGGAAATGCTCTCTAACTCAAAAACTCAGAGTTACCTTGCTAAAGAAGGCATTTTGGCCTAAAGAGAGGGATTTTGAGGAAAGCATCTGTTTGATGGCTTTGGTGTACTCAAAATGATCACAATTGAGCTCTATTTATAGTAGAGCAAGTTTGTTTTGCAAGGAATAGTGAATGGTAACTACTGCATAGGTTTGGCCAATGTTGAGCAATGAGAATCCAAGTCTCCTCTAGCCATTGACTAGAGCTTAGGGCACAGGCTGCTGGTTCCCTTGGTCTTGGATAAGTCTTGACTGAATTCAGTTGGGAAGGGCTCAGTCCATGCCACCTTGGTGTATGTATTGAATGCTCCAATCCAAAATTGGAGTCTTGTCCCTCTTTTAGGCAATTCTAGGTTTGGCATGCTACTTCTTGTTCCAAGGACTTTGGAGGCTTGGCTCGGTGTTTGTCCCCTTTAGATTTGATCCTCAGATGTGTCCAAAGTGATGACAAGGCTTGGAATTATCTGATTTTGCCAAATCGAGCAAAAATGCAAAATTCTGCCTAGCCTTGGCAGTTTTCAGTAAGGCATATTGTCATTGTCATATCTCTTGGCCCAAGTGGAATTTAGTGATGTTCTTGGCCATTTTGGAAAGCCCTCATATGATACAACAACTGTTTGATCATATTTGGTTTTGATACTTTTTGGATCCAATGAAAAATGCCCCTACATTTGGAAAAAAGTGAAGGCAGATTCTGACTTAGTGAAAATTTCACTAAGTGTTGGAAAAAAGTGACATTTTCACTTTTTGTGATTTTGATCATTCCATAACTCAAAATCCATGAGGAATTTTGAGGGAGGTCAGTTTTAAGCTTTTGTAGAGGGTAATGAGATCTACAAATCAAGCTTTGGAAGGGGAAAAATGGCTTTGTGGTTTAGGAGTTATGATCCTCCAAAGTTGGTACCCTTGCCACTTTGTTCATAACTTAGAAAATTTTCTAAGTTTTTATGGTTATCCCTTTTACAAGTTATCCCACTTTTCTTGATTTTTCTTGATGAATGATGACTCAAATCATAAATTAACATCATTTTAGGGTTAAAAAACCATTTTTGTGAAAAATCTCAAAAAGTCAAAGTTGACTTTTGTGCACAGTTGACTTTTTGTCAGATGAATTCCAAACTGTGTGATCCTTTAGGAAATCATGTCCTTGACCTAAATCAAACTTGATGGACATGTTCCATGGGTGTTATAGGGTATATTGAACCATGTCCTACGGTTTGGGAGCATGTCCTGGTCAAAAGTCAAAGATACAGTTGACTTTTCTCGCGAAACCCTAACTGTGGTACTGATGAAATTGAGACTTGCTGCTCAAGCTTCCTGGATCAATCCATTATTACAAATGGATCAATATGGTATGTTGGAGACCCTCAAATCCTCTCTTGAGGTCTTGGCTCATGATTTGTCCCAAAAGTCAACTTTGGGGTGAATTAGGTCAAGAAACCCTAATCCTGATTTTTGATGTATGCATCCCCTGAGGTCAAATTGACTTGATGCTTGGGCCCATGTGGTTCCATGGAGTATTTTAGGATATTCTTTGAAGCATTGGCTCATGCCCAGAGGAAAATTTTCATCTGGAGGCCCTGGTCGACCAAACCCTAATTTGGTGACACTAGCAATCTTGAGGCTTGATCCACCTGGAAGGGAGCAGCCTTGTGCTTAATCCTTGAAGTGGGAGTCCTCTTGATCCCTTTTGGATATTTGAGAGGCTAGACAAGTTGAAGATCATGTCATTTCTTGATTGATCCTTTGTCTAAAAGCTCTGAGAGGGCTTGAAACCCTAAATTTTATTGTAGTGGATGCTCACCCTTCTTTGGGGAGACTAATGAGGTATGATGGTTCCTCCATATTGTGATGATGATTTTCACAATGATGGGAAATCTTAGTGGTCAAAATTTGGGGTATGACACCTGGTACAAACTCATATTGTCAAATTTTCTTCCCAGAATAGATAGAAATAATCTTATTCGATTTCACGACCATAAGTTTATTTATTTACTAATGAATGACTTTCAGATAAATTTACCACACTCAATCTTCAACTGTCTCTGGAAAACCATTCTTGAGTCTCAAAACCTCACAAAATCCTACTTTCCTTATGGAAGAGTTTTGTCTGAGATTTTCTTCAGATATGGAATTGTGGACATGATCAAGGAAAGAATTAAAGAAGATGGTCCTGATGAGTTTCCAGAAAATTGTCTGTTGAAGACAAAATGTGAAGTCTTTAGTGACTAGAGAAACTATGTTAATTATGCTTCAATCGATTTTTTGTACTCAAGTGTCCTTAGACTATTTAAGAAAAACGTAACGTCAAATCTATAATCATTAATTAAAGTCTCTCTTTGAACAATAAAATTTTACATAGATAATAAGCCTTATTAGAATTTTACAGTTAAAACTTAAAAATATTAATTCATTAAGAATTTTCTGCGATTTAAATTTATTACCATCATTAATGTACCCGACTCATTGACCACTCACCGAAAAGCCATCATTAACTCTAGTATCCTTTCCAATAAATAAACAACTAACTCGTCTCTGTAGCTACACGTGTTTACATCTCTCCATATACCCAAGATTTAATACAATATATAGGAAATAACAAATCAAATCCTATCCCCAAAAGCAATCATCACACTTCATCCTAACTCACCCATAAAAGGTAGGATTGATTTCTCTCTCTCTCTCTCTCTCTCTCCACTCGCAATTACAAAATTCTAAACTCACTACGAATAATGAACTCTTAAAGGAATTGACCAACCTTCCTTGGAAACAAAGACAATCTACACCTTATTCCTGAGAAGAAACTCAACCTTGCTCATCCCGGAGACAATGGTTTGGAGATACTCAGAAGCATGCAAGCCCAGTCTTGGCAAGGCTATTACGCTCTCCTATATGGTCCTATCTATCCACACCTAGTTAAAGAGTTCTGGAAATTTGCTAGAATTAGTAACGATGGAAAAACCATCTGGTCGGAAGTCTACCTTCAACCCATTGCTGTCTCCGTTTCCTCGATAGAGAAAATCACTGGTTGTGTCTCCTCCGGAGTTATGATTGATGACTATCAATCAAACCTAAGCTTGGTGGATCAGTGCAAAATCTTATTTGACGACTCAGTACCTTACAAACCAAACAACCCTGAGAGGCTTCTCCCTTTTCCAAAAGCATGGTTCAAATTTTCCCTGACCAACCTTCATCCTCGTATGGCTCCTGAGAACATCTTAACGCACAACGACAGAATCCTTATCTTTCTTCTAACACATCATGTTACATTCTATCAAAGTTTCTAGAAACAAAGTGCAGGCCTTCATTCCGTACAGAAGAATAATTTCGGAAATACTTCTACAACAAAAGGCCTGGGATTTAATTATCAGGCTTGAACCTGGTACTTCTCATGTTGAAATCAGTTGTGAAAATATGGACAATATTGAGGATTCTGATGATTAAAGTGGTGATGATCATTTAGCAGTTGCTATGTTTTGAAAATTACTGTCTTTATTTCTTTATGTACAATCACCATTGAATTAATGAAAATGTCTTATTTGTCTCATATGAAAATTTTAAACCTAAATTCTTCACTCCTTCTCATAGAGTCTTTTAGATAACTCAACCAGCATTAGAAATCAAAATGGCTAAATTAAAAGAAACTCATTAATTTATCCCATCTAGGAAATTGCGTACAAAAGGCTACTCCCCTATTTCTTACTAGAAATTTCTCAGCCGTTCATTTCTCTTGAAATACGTATACAGCCGTTCAACTAATAAACTATTGAGGAACATCTCAATCCTTCATAATACGGAAATACGTGACTCTAAAAGTTTTCTCGTATAAGAACCTGTTTTTGTCTAGTCTAAATATGTATGTTTTAATGAAATTCGTCTATATCTTTGTGTAATCTATATGTTTTTGTTTAAGTCTTTATCTAATCTATGTTTAAATACAGTTAGCCTGCTTAATGAGCTTCTTATTGGTTATGATTAATCTTGCCATAACGAAAAATTAGTAAAATAAACCTAATTGCCTTTAAGGTACCTGAACACCGGTTCATGTCCTTCACAATTGGCTTCCATCTATTATCCTTCAATTAAATACATACTGATTATAGATGTGTTTAACTAAAATAAGTCAAAATGCTTCTAAATATTTAAATGACTCCATGACTCTATGCTCCTTATCATGTCAAATATTCAATATACTCAAATAGGAGAAATAAAGTTTAATTGCTCCATATAAGAGATTATATGCTTAATTGCTCATATGCCCTGACACTTTTTGATGATGTCAAAAAGGGGGAGAAATATATTGATTTTGATTGAAAGAAGGAAATCTGAAAGAATGCGGAACTCAAACAAGTACTCACGTAAAAATACGTTACTACTAACGTTTGTTGTTTGATATTATCCGAGGAACTCTAAATAAGTTCACTAGGCATTCTAAGAAACAGGTTAAGCTGGAAGAATCAGATTTATCGTAATCCTTATTTCACTTAGCTCAGAGAAGAAGTAAGAAAACTCTGAAAGCAGTCAAGACAAAGTCTACATCTCAAGATGCTCACTCAGAAGATCTATGCAAATCAGAAGTCAAGAACTATTTGAAGATCCGGATTGAAGATCCAAGAAGAAGCCGTTCTGGAACCATTCTAAATGAAAACGATTTAGTATCAGACTAAATCAATAATTAGTAATCAGAATCAATACATAAAGATCAGTATCAGACCCATCAATCAGAACAAAGCTATGGATTACTGTCAAAATACCTTCATTGTTATCAATATCAGCACACTAATGAAATACCTCTCAAGCGTGTGAGAAGAAATTCTTCACTTGGTATCAGACTCAACATACTCTGGTATAAGACTCAGCACATCACATGGTAACATATCAAAATTAAATCATGAGTATCATATTCAGAATCAAGTGTTGATTGATAACTTTAATTAAACCTTCAATTGGTATCTGATCAGAAATTAAGCTTTGATAAACTACTAAGTATGACTTTAACAAGGTTCTGAGATGAATACCTGTGTTCAAAAGTCAAAACAGTCATGATCTACATTGGTGTTTAAAATCTTATCATCCAGAATTATAATTCTGAAGATCCCAATATCTGACATATAGGAATTAGGGGGAGACTGCCCTAAAGATCAAATTGCAAAATCTCAAATCTTCACAAAGTCTGAAACTCAGGGGGGGTTTCCTTTAAAGACAGTGTCTGTCTCTGATAGATAGCAAGGCTATGACTATCAGTCAAGAACTGTTATGATCTTATGCTTAATGGAATCTGCTGAAAAGTAGAAATGCTTCAAACGTCTCTGAAGATAATAAGCTCTGATACGACAACAAAGAAAACTGAGTTCTGAAGATCCGAAGATGGAAGTTCTGATGAACTAGTCCAAATGCTAAAGACTCTTTGTTTTCCTAAAGACAAGATATAGAAGTAACTCTTTTCTATTCCTGTTCTGACAACTCAAGTTGTTACTCTGTATATCTTTGGATTACATAAAATCCTAGATGATCTCAGATAAAGCTTTGAGGATAACTCATTCAGGGGGAGCTGCTGTTGCAAACTCTGAATTTGTTTGTTTTAGTGATTACCTTGTATAAAATGTTCAATCAAAATACTTGGTTTTGTCATCATCAAAAAGAGGGAGATTGTGAGAGCAAGAATTGTCTCTACAAGTCAATCTATGTTTTGATGATAACAATAAGTATTTGTGAAAGAACCATTTTATGATCTAATGTGTGTTATGTGCAGATCATAAGAACTAAAGATATCAGAACCAACATTCACCAGCTAGATGTACTATGATTGAATATATACATATGCGAAGTTACTATGTGTGACTAAAGTCGCGAGAAGCAAGAACGCTTCTTTATCTAGTCATAATCAGCCAGATCCAAGGATGCCAAGATTGCTGTTGCAATGCTCTTGTGGATGCTCTCTGAAAGTGATTGAGATTCTGAAGATAGCGAAGCTTCTGAAGAAGTAAACTCTGAAAAAACCAAAGTACGGAAGACTCCTATGACTTGAAGTTCTGATGGCTGAAGGCGCTGAAGACCAACTGCAGAAAGAATCTGAAGACTGATGAGTTCTGAAGATCAAGGTTTAAAATAATAAGTTTTGAAGACTCTGAAGACAGGCTCTGAAGACTTGAAGTAGAAAAGGATAACGTTCTTAAAGATCAAGTGCTGAAGTTCTAAAGACTGATTCCTAATGGACTTCTTTAATCGACTGAAGACTTGAAGCATCAGATATTCTCCTATGAAGACTCTACTCATGCTTCATCAAATTAACATCAGAAGCCACTGAAGTTTTGAAGTCTAAATATTACCGTTGTGAGTCAAATGTACACACTGCCCAAGAAAAGATGTCCAGTCACTTCTTCCTCTGCAAAAAGAAGATGTGTCAGTACAACTCATTACATCACAACGTCTCTTTTCCAAATAGCCAACAGTATTCTCTAACGGCTATATTTCTACTGGCTATTTAATGGAAAGAGTTTTTGCTTCTGATGTGTCGATCACTTGTAGAATCACGAACTGAATGTTCATCTACAAATTTGACCAAGTCATTGTGAAGATAGCAACAACGATGAGTTCTCGTTGTAACACTTAACATATTCAGAGCTATCATTATTTCACTAATGGCGATTGTTGCTGAAACTCAAGAAAACAAATCAATAACAACAACAACAATCAAACTGAAGTTGTTGATGAAGAAGACAACATTGAAGATCTGTCAAGTCATCAACCTACCTTCTCGTCAAGACTACATTGAAGATCTGAAGCAAGGAGTTGCTGCTCAAAGCTTGCTCAACCAGAAGACGACGAAGAAGAAGATCTACAAGATGTTAACAATTGTAATATCTAAATACATCTTTGTAGTTTCTTAGGAAAGCAAGGAGCTGAATGCTCAAAACTTGCTTGAACACATGTGTGTGTTCTTTGTACTTAAACTTAGGAGAAACTTGCTTATTAAGAAGCACAATCTGTAATCTCCAGTTTGCCAATTCAACTAAATGAATTGAGACTCCTCAAGTGAACGTTATATCCTGATGGGATCCCTGAACGGTTCAGCTGTGAGTTGAGGCCCTTGAGTAGATCACGTGGTGATTAGAGACTTGAGATGACAATGGCTGGGTGTCATTGTGGAAAATCCTGAAATAGGGTCAGTAGCGTTATATTCATTAAATTGAATCCCTGAACGTATAACTGCGAAAGCCTAGCAGTAGATCTTAAAGAGATTGGAACCTGCAGGTCAATGTTCGTTATATTCATTAAGTTGAATCCCTGAACGGTTCATTGTGTTGTTAGTCACAGTGCGGCTGTGCAAGTTGTTAGTCACCGTGGCCCGTGCAAGTGTAATCATGATTTGATTATAGTGGATTAAGTCCTTGTGTTCAAGGCGAAATCACCTGAGGAGGGTGGACTGGATTAGCCCACGTGGTGAACCAGGATATATCATGTGTCCTTTTCTCTCTTGCCTTGTATCTCTATTTATGTTTCTGCATTGTCTATGAGAACCTCATATTAAGCAAAGTCATAACCTTGCAGCCTATCTCTGATAAGCTTCCGCACTGCAAGTTCTGTGTATCGTATCCTATGATCAGAACCAATATGGTTCTCATGTTCCATAGTTAAGAGATCAGAATCTCTCAACAAAAATTGAAGGTTCTTGAGTGTCTCTTAAACAAGATGCGAAAAGTTACAAAAAGAGTAAATACACAATTCAACCCCCCCCCCCTTTCTTGTGTCTTTCTCGCACCTTCAGAGCCATCTTCCCTTATTTGGCCTCATTAGAGCCATCCCTCATCCTCATTAGGATCAATCCCTTGGCCTCATTAGAGCCACTTCCCTTTAACCTAATTAAGTTCCCCTCTTGTGAGCACTATCATCATAGTTGCTTACTTCTTTCCTTGGCCTCATTAGAGCTACTTACCTTACAACTTAGGATCCACCTAGAGTTCTTCAACTCTATGTGAGCATTATCATCATGATGTTTCTTTCCCCCTTGGCCTTATTAGAGCCATCCACCCCCTTAAACTTAGAAGTAGGATAGAGTTCTTAAACTCTATGTGATTCTCATCATCATGGGCATTCACTTACCCTTTCAACTTAGACTTAGAGAGTTCTTTAACTCTATGTGAGTATCATACTCATTCCCCTTGGAACTTTGGCCATTGTCAATGATTCCTCGCCCCTTAGTTAGGTGAACTACGAATGCTCTGATTCTTTAGTCAGGATACGTAGGCACAAGATGCGACGTCTTGGTGAGCGTACTTAGTGTATATACCATTAGGTCTTTACCTTTAGCACCTTGGTCTTTACCATAGGTCTTTACCTTACCCTTAGCAGATTCCTTAGCAAGCAAACATAACATAACACAAATACAAAACAAGAGGTTCTTGTAGAGTACTACAGATATTTAGGGTGCTAATACCTTCCCTTAGTATAACCAACCCCCGAAACTCTGATCTCTTAGCTGTGTTTTCACATAGCACACTTAGGGTTTTCTTCGATCTTTACCCTTTCCTTTGGATAAATCAAAGTTTTGTGGTGAATTTCAAAGATGTGTGATTCAAGTTAATTAATAGCTTGATATCCAATTCTCACCGCAACAATGTGCGTTCAAGCAGGATGCTTGAAACTGATTGCTCTTGTGCAGAAGGGTGGTTGGTTGAAAACTTAAGGAAGATCTAGTTCATTTTGGAGGTTGTGGCAGAAGTTCTCAGTTTATGAAAGATTTTCTTCTTTTGTTGGATGTGATTTTTTTTCTCTCTGGGTTTCTGAAGTTCTCTTTGTTCAAGCTGGTGGCGCAGTGTTGTTTGAAGATCTTCAGTTGGATTACTATGCAGATAGTAAGTCCAGTGGTGGAGCATATAAAGAACCATGGTGTGTGGGGTCTGTGATGTGTGAAGAATGTCCTAACTGATGTTAGAACATTTTTGGTTGGTTATCCTTAGAGGAGGATTCTTAAGTTCTGGTCTAGGAACTTGTTACCTAGATCGTGTCTAAGGAGTATCTATCTTGTCATACGGGAGAATGATGGAGTAGAAGAACTGCCTTGGGAGGATGGTGTAGAGAAGACTGAAGTGGATCATGTGTTGATTGCATGGAAGTCTGAATATGGATATTCATCAGTTGATCAGAAGTATTCCAGTTTATCTTACAGGAGAATGATGAAGGAATGACTTTCTTAGATTGTTGGGTGTCTATCTATTGATTGACCTTGCTAAGGTCAAATGAAAAGCTTGTGGAGGGGATAACGCCCCTATTGGCAAGTCATGCTAAAGGGAAGTGGATCAGTTTGGCAACTGTGAAGTTCTGAAGCATGAATATGGTATCTGACACCGTTGGAAGAAAACAAACTAAGAGGTATGGTATCTCTTTGAGGAATGTGGATCATTCCAGATCAATTGGATTTTATCTCAGGGAACAAGGAGATCTATACATTAGAATTCAAGAGGAATTCGTTTGGTTTATGGATAGTTTCTGGAAAAGGGGGATCAATGGAGCTTTGATCTTAATCCAAGAGTTTGTTAATTTAGGATGGTGATCCTAATGAGTCCTCACGGGAAGCATGATGGAGTTCATGTGTGAGTGATTATTGGTTCTTGTCAGAAGAAGCAATAAGTGGAGTTGATGATTGTGTTCAGCAGGTAGGTTGGACAGAGGGTGCGCTCTTGAAGACATGAAGATGCATCTTATGTTTTCCATTCATCAGCATAGTGTTCATTGGAGGAGCACTGGTTATCTTAGATAGGGGGAGTTACTCCTTGATCTAAGATATATTACTGCAGGGGTGCAGTTCAGGTTCCAGTTTGTATTGTGCGTCAAGCAAACTGTGATTATGCTTCCATCCTGATAGTACAAATTGCAAGTTGGGGGAAACTTGACAGTACAAATTACATGGTTCTTAATGGATGCTTAAGAATCATTAGTTAGGTCTGGGAGAATTTATTTTTCTCTGCAGAATGTGATTATAAGACTATGAAGGTATTGATTAATACAGAAGTTTGCCTTAGGAGACAATGTCTGACATGATGTCAGAACATTGTTAAGGACATGTGATAAAAGTGACTGGTCTTGTGGTCGGCGGAGAACAAGCGTGTTCATCGTAACTTACATTATTTTTGGACGGTTTTCTTCAAAGAAGAAACAGTCAAAGCATTCTTAACCGGTGCACATTGATATTGGTGAAGTTACATCCTTGGATTAATGAGGTCATTGAATTAACCATTGCTATTTTCAAAGGCTCGTTACATTCGAAGGAAATTTCTTGGGTATTTAAGGGATTCCTTGGATCAGGTTGTCTCAGTCTATGTTTTCGTTGTGGTGTGTTCAAAATGTATTTTGTTCAAGTCTAGATTAGTATTGGTTGGGTATGGGAATGCCTTGGCTACCTTTGTCAATTTTTGGCTAAAAAGGGGGAGTATGAGTCACGGGAAAAGGGAATGTATGTGTTATTCTTGCAGTTGTTTTGCAAGAACATTGAACAAGGTGTTGGCTTTATCATCTTGTATATGTTTCTCTTCTGACTTGTGACTTGAGTTAAGAATCAAGTTGTGTCTTGTGACCTAAGTTACATGCTTTATGTAATCAGATTCACGAAGACTACAACTGATCTCTGGAGGGGGAGTGTGTTTGAAAGGAGTGTCCAGGATTCTGGTGTTTCATACTTTCTTCTTGTCTCTTTAGGAGTCTCAACTCCTGGGCTTTTCTCAACTGCACTCACCCTAGGAAGAGGAAGGTTGTGTTATCTTCCTCCTCATGTACACCAACATGAATCCAACATGCTCAGTATTCCAATCATAACCGCCATTCAAACTAAAAGGAGTCTTAGCCAAAATTTATGAAAAGGGGGAGATTGAAAGCACCTTTGGTCTGACAGAATTTTGGTAAAACAACTTTAATGATAAAGATGAAGAAATCTGGCCCTGAACAAAGATGTCGAAGAAGATGTCTTAACATGAAGACATGATATCCTAAGTACTGCACTGATTTAGCCGGATTTAAATATGTAGCAAATATGCCCAAGATTTGATGCGCTTTATAGGAATGGATCGAAGACCATACATAGAAAAGCCCAAGGAAACTGAAGACTATAAATAGAAGACTTAGACCTAGGATTTTATATGCCTTTTGTAACCTAGTTCTCTTGCGTAAGAAACAAGGGTTTAGGGTTTGAGAGTCGTTGGCTCTCTAGGTTATAAGTCTCCCTTTGTATCAGTTGATGCATTATGGCAGATATAGGTGTCGCACATATCCATAAGCCTTGAGGTAGTGGAGTGTGTATTGTTCTTGGATGAAGCTTTTAAGCAAATCCGAGTTAGCTTGTTTATCAAGTATGCTTGACAGAATTCTGTATTGACAGGGATGATGTAAATATCACAGTTGGTGATTAGAGGAAGTGAGTGGGGTATCTCATATCAAAGAGGTTGTTCTTTGATAAAGTCTTCATTGGGTAGAGATTAGGATATAAAGCTGTAAACGGAGGAGTTTAGCTTTGTAACAGTTCTACAGATAGTGGAGTCTTCTTCCTGGATTGGTATCCCCCAGATGTAGGTGAATTGCACCGAACTAGGTTAACAATTGTTGTGTTCTTTATCATTCTGCAGATTTACTTTTCTGTTAGGGTTCATGATATACATGTTGGATCAAATGTCGTAACATCTGTGATTCTGCAGTTCTGATATTCAAGGTATCAGTTTGCTGTTGTGCCTCTGCATTTAAATGTTTATGCAGAACAATTTCTTGACATGTGTTAGGACATCTGCTGTCTGCATTTCCAGAATTTCAAATAATTCAACTCTCTTCTAATTTAAGCAAAAGTTAGTTTCCCTTTTGATTCCTCTGATTAGTTTGAACCTTCTTTTGATTTTAAATTCCCTCAGCAAGAGTCAATCTCCACTTAAATTCCCTCAGACTCCTCTTAGGCTTCATATAATGATTTCCCAAGTCAGCCTCAATCTTCGGCTTTATACAAGACAGATATAACACTCCCCCAATTGAGTCAGTTTTCAATTTTTTTAGCTTCAACCTTGGGCTTTGATCAAGGCACAAAATTTAACATCCCCACGGTTGAGACTACGAGTCCTCTCTGTAGGAGGATATCTCCCCTATACATCACATTTCAAAACAAACAATTAAAACTTTTTTTCAGATAATTGATGTAAGTGGCACACTTGTTGATTCAAAATCCAAGCTGGAGTCGCTCCCTTATCATGGTTAAAGTTCTCTTTCATCTAAGTGATGTGAGTGGCAAACCTCTGGATTCTACACATCCAAGTCAATGTCCCTCTCTTAGCATGAAAAGATTCATAAAAGAAAAAGTGGCATTGTTCTACACGGAGTTAAAGCTTCTTCCTTCATGACATTTCACTTCTCCTATAAAGGAAGATGTGGCATTGTTAGATTCCCATCCCAGTTAAAGCAATTTCCTTTTATAAGTCAATTCTTCAATGTTTGTGATGAATAGGTAATATATCTACCTTTAAAGATGACAAATTCTCTCTCAGTCACACTTTTAGCTTCAATCTTGGGCTTTAAACAAGACACAAATATCTTTTAGCTTCAATCTTGGGCTTTGACCAAGACACAAATACACTTTTAGCTTCAATCTTGGGCTTTGAACAAGACACAAATACACAAATACAGAGTAATGAGACTAAGAAGAACCAGTACAATCTTATTTATAGCCATGCAATCTCCTTAGGAGGTAACAAAAAAAACGCTGGTCAATTCAACGGACCATTAACCGAAGGAAATAACTCCACCAAATGCGCACCGGCCAAGACTGTTGACTGTTTCTTCCTTTAAGACCACCGACCAAAGAACCCATTACATGCAAACGTGTTTTATGGAAATGTCTTAACATTATGTCAGACATTGTTTATTCTTCCTAGGTTCTTCTTCTGATTTGATAGCACAGAGATTTCTTCACAAACTGATGATCCCAGTCTTCAGAGAAAAATAAATTCCCCCAGACTCAATCAATGATTCTTAAGCATCCAATCAGAACCATTTCACTTGTACTGCCAAGTCTCCCCCAACTTGCAACAATACAAATGTCAAGACATCTTTCTTGACATCTCATCCTCCCAGGATGGACACATAATCACAGCTTGCTTGACGCATAAATGCAAACCAGAACTACAACTGCATCCTCACAGTAAAATATCTTAGATCAAGGAGCAACCCCCCCTATCTAAGGTAACCAGTGCTCCTCCACAGAACACTTAAGCTGATGAATGGAAAACACAAGACGCATCTTCATGTCTTCAAGAGCGCACCCTCAGTTCAAACCACTTGTTGAACACAAACATCAACTCTCTTATTGCTTCTTCTGACAAGAACCAATAATCACTCATACATGATCACCATCATGCTACCCATGAGGAAATAATAAAAGGATAACAATCCTACCATAACAAACTATTGGCTTAAGATCAAAGTCTCATTGATCCCCCCATCCTGCAACCATCTACACACCACATGAACTCCTCATGAATTCTCATGTATAGACCTCCAGCTGTTTGAGGCACAAACCAATTGAATCATAATGATTTACATTCCTCAAAGAGACGCACAGGGGCCCTTAGTTTGTTATAACAATGTCAGATATCGTATGCATGCTCCAGAACTTCACAGCTGCCAAACCGATCCACTACTACCATGACTTGCAGCCAGGGGAAATATCCCCTTCGTAAGATTTTCCACTGACCTTACCAAGCCAGCAATTGAGATAGACACCCCCACAATCCAAGACAGTCATTCCTTATCATTCTCCCGTATGATAACCTGGAATACTTTTGATTTTCTGGTGAATATCCACTTCTGAACGCATCAGAAACTAGACCTTCATGCAATCAACCCATGATCCACTCCAGTCTTCTAAAACACTTACATCAGACTTCCAAGACAGTTCTTCTACTCCATCATTCTACCATATGACAATGTAGATACTTCTTAAACATGATGCAAGTAACCAGTTCCTCATAGAACCTCCTCCACCAAGGATAACCTACCCAAAGATGTTCTAACATCAGTTAGGACATCTTCCACACATCATAGACACCACACACTATGGTTCTTGATATGCTCCACCACTGGACTTACTATCAGCATAGTAATCCAAACTGAAGATCTTCACACAACACTGCACCACCAGTTTGAACAAAGAGAACTTCAGAAACCCAGAGAGAAATAAACTCTCATCCACCAAAAGAAGGTATACTTCCATCCTCAACCCAGAAATTCTGCCACAAGCTCCAAGAGAACCAGAACCTCCTTACGTTTTCAACTAACTACTCTTCTGCACAAGAGCAGTCAGTTTCAGCATCCTGCTTGAATGCACACTATGAAACCAATCAAATGCCACCTTTTGATTGATCTCAATCTTCTTCAGAACTCCCACAAGATACACTGATCCACCAATGAAATCAGATCTTCAAGTCACATGAAATACTTGCTCCATAGCAAGACATCTTGGATCCACCAAGCCTCTTAGTCATGTAACATCTTCCCATCCACATCTCCCACAAACTACATGAGATAGACATTTTTGAAGCATCCATAACTTCCATTCTCCTGTAGATCACCTTATCTTAAGCTGATGTGCCACATCACTAACTGAGACTTCTGATGTTAAGCTAGATGTCAGAACATTTTGATATGACATCCAACTATTGAATTCAGCTCCTCCTTCTACCACTTAGAAGAACCTTCTCCCTTCGCAGAACAAGAGTTCCATGCTCTCATAGACTTGATTCAACAACCAAGTTTGAGTAGACAACCTCCATCCTGCTTTAGAACTCGAAAGACTTCACACCTGCCACGTCTGAATCTTCAGAAAATAAGTAGTCCAAGACTACACCATAGCCATACCAAAGAATGCCACTTTCCTTAGTAGAGCAGACTGTAGAAAGTCAGAGATAACTGCCACTTAACTTTGACTTCCAAGAAGAGCAAGATCCATGCTCCAAAGCACCTAGATCAGAAATAAACTGATCCAAGCTGTAACCATCAAGATTATGATGTCTTCATCTTCATCTTCAACAGCATCAAAGTCCAGACTAGTTTCTTGCTAGGAAACTCTCCAGAGAATACATGCTTCTGTCACACCCGACTGAAGCCACTTCTTAGGTCACCACCTAAGACTAAAACAGATGCTAAAGCATATGCAGTACCCCTCCCGTGATTTTGTATAAACTCTGATGATGAGATGTTCCAACATCTTGTTGAACATCAGCAATCTTGACTTTCAAGGATAATCAAGTAAATACTTGTGGATTCCACAAATAGCAATTGATCTTAAATCCTTGTTCAATAACCCTTCTTCACTGTTGTAGCTGAGCTCCACCAGATCACGTCATGGACACTTATAAAGTATTCAATCTTTTTGCAAGTATCTACTTTAAAGGACAATGTTGAGATACCAAGGCTGCCACCCTTGACTCAAGTAACTAAGATTCTATCTGAACGAATCTTATTTACCTCAACAATTCTTTAATCAGATTGGATCCACTCTTAGGGTCAACAGAGATGAATCCTTCCTTGTAGTTTTGGATGGTGAAAATAAATCACCTCCACTTTCTTCAGATTGTGTTTCAAAGAAACACCTTCTAGTCAGAAGAGTAACTAGAAGACTCCAGATACACGACTGAGATGCCTTTATGAGTGGACTTGAGAGAATTCCCAAGTATCTTTGACAACCTATCCGATCAATAGTTTATCAAACTCCTAGAGCAAGAACCTGATAAACTTAAACTCAACTCCTCTCCTCTTCAACTGACTTCAACTGCACCAAGAAACCAAGCTTCCAAGTACCAAGTCACAATACCAGATATCTAACCACAACTCCCTTCACTCCATTGCTCCCAACTTTGGAATAAAAGAATGCTGATATCTTCAAATATAGAGGCTGACGATTGAGACCTTCCACCAACTGTCTTCAGTAACAACTCCAGAATCCCATAATTCTAGAGCTCTTCCATCAGAAACACATGCAGCGGAACCACCAAGGAAAAGATCCTGCTTGCCCTAATAAGATGTCACAACATCTTATAAGACACACCAACAAGAGAACTAGCCACTTCTCCTGTAGTTGTAATAGAATCTCCTCAGCAACATGAACAACCTCCGGGTTGCTCCCTTCGATCCAGAACATCCATCTCATCCATTAATACCCTTGAGTATGTCTGAGTTGATTGATCTGATCTTCAAAACTCCTCCTTGTTTAAACGCCAGAAAGTATCTCCCAAAGATCTCATTCAGAACCAGACAGGATGCTGCTCTGATACCAATTGAAATTCTGGCCTATGCAGACAGCAGATGTCCTAACACATGTCAAGATATTGTGCTACATAATCATTTAAACTCATAGGCACAACAGCAGACTGATACCTTGAATATCAGAACTGCACAATCACAGATGTCCAGACATTTGATCCAACATGTCAGTCAAGAACAATAACAAAACTGTAAATTGCATAATGTTAAATAAGATAGTATGTGTTAACCTAATTTGGTGCAAATCACCTACATCTATGGGATACCAATCCAGGACGAAGACTTCACTATATGTAGAATTGTTACAAAGCTAAACTCCCTCGTTTACAACTTTATACCTAACATCTACCCAATGAAAATCTTTACCAAGGCTAAACTCAAACATTTACAACCCTGATATGAGATACCCCACTCACATCCTAATCACAACCTGTAAAATATCTGTCATCTGCCAGTCCAGAACATGTCACAGTTTCTTGACCTCCAAATTATCTTGGACTTGTTTCAAAGCTTCGTCTAAGAACAATACATTAACCATTACCTATAGGCTTCTGGTTGTATCCATGTACCTATTCCTTCCACTCTGCATCCCATATTACAGAGAGGGGACTTACAACTCCTAAGAGAGCCAATGACTCTCAAACCCTAAAACCTTATTCAACACAAGAGAACTAGGTTACAAAGTTATAAGTGATACAAAGTGCAATACACTTTTTACCCTTGGTCTAAATCTCGTTATATAGTATTCTGTTGTCTTGGGCTTTCAATCTTTTCCCCTTTATCCACTCTGCAAATTCGCACCAACTCTTGTTTAATGAAACCTGCTATATTAATAAGATGTCCACTCTTGCTGTTGGGACATCTTCTTCAACATCTTTAATCTTGAGCAGGTTTCTTCAACTTTATCATATTCATGTTTTACCAAAATTTCGTCAAACCACAGAAGCTTTCACAAACTTCAGGTCACTGAAGCACCAAGAGTTGCCGTAGTAATGTCTATACCACAACCTATGATACATACTATCCCAGAGGAACAGATTCTTCAGACCACCCCTGGCCAGGATGAAGAAGTATACGAAAGAATGAATGAATTCCAAGAACGATTCTTGGAAATACAGAAAGGAATGCATGCCTTCACGGACAAGACTTGTTCGGCAAAGAAGTCGATGACCTTTGTTTAGTCCCAAACATCAAAATACCGCACAAGTTTAAGGTGCCCGACTTTGAGAAGTACAAAGGTAACTCTTGCCCTCAAAGTCACTTGGAAATGTACGCCCGGAAGATGTCTACCCAGACAGAAAACCAACAGCTACTAATCCACTACTTTCAAGACAGTTTAACCAGTGTCGCGCTTAAATGGTACATGGGGTTAAACCGTACAAAGATCAGTACCTTCAGAGATCTTGGGGCATCTTTTGTTCAGCACTACAAGTACAATTTGGATATGGCACCCGACAGAGATCAACTCAGAGCTATGTCCCAAAAATATAAAGAAACCTTTAAGGAGTACGCACAAAGATGACGTGAAATCGCCACCCAGATTTGTCCTTCTCTCGAATGGTCGCCAGTGCACCTAGTGACTTTACCGAGATGGTAAACATGGGGGTACGCCTTGAGGAAGCAGTCCGAGAACGACGATTGTTTCAGGACGCAGAACTATCAAGTCGTAGTAAGAGTTACGGGAGTGCTTTCCAAAAGAAGAAAGAGCAAGATATCAGTAATATCTCGCAGGTTAAGCAAAGGCGAAGTTATCAACCTCGACATGTAGCTACTATATCTCCTGTTATCAACCCAGTGCCGGTCCTAACATATCAACCACAGATTGCTCAAAGCCAGCCAAATCAACAATCGAATCAGCAAAGGCAGCAACAACCTCTTCAGTAGGCTCGCCCGCAATATAATAACAACAATCGTTTTCCACGATCACCAGGGTTTGACCCCATACCAATGTTATATGCAGAACTATTCCCACTTTTGCTAGCAAAGGGGCACGTTCAAACCAGGACCCCTCTTACAATGTCGGATAATCCCCCTTATTGGTTCAAAGCTAATCAATCTTACGCTTATCATCAAGGAGGATCGGGGCATAACATTGAGAATTGCCTCAGCTTCAAATCTGATGTACACAGCCTCGTCAAAAAAGGAGGTCTATCTTTCAAAGATACGAATCCGAATGTTAAAAAAAAACCCGTTGCCACAACATGAAAAAGCTTCAGTAAACTTGATAGATGAAGGACCTAACAGTAGTTATCAAATTCACGATGTACGCCTACTAGGAACAAATCAGGTAAAAATGAATTGTAGGCAAAGCAGGTATGGCCATGTGCCATATCACAACTATCACCAATGCGACATTTATTCCAAGAACAATCAAGGGTGCATCATTGTACAAGCAGCCCTTCAAGAGCAAATAGATCTAGGCTGGATCCAAGATCACAAGATTCATGGAATAAATATGGTTTATGAACGTCCAGGCATTGTTTAAAATCACGACATCTGTGCAATGAATGTCAATCTAGTGGAAATACACTCAAGACAAAGTCAGTATCACAATTTGTCGTTGCACGACTATAACGCTTGCCCGATTTGCTCAAAAGACAATCAAGGATGTTCCTTTGTGCAAAAATCCCTCCAGCGTCAAATGAATCTTGGATGGATCCAAGACTACCATGGAAGGGACAATTACCAGGTCAACATGATTCAGATTTTTGACATTCGTTTAATGAATACCAGCTTGGTAGAATTACATGACAAAAAAGTCAGACTTGGTTATCTATCATCACAAAATTATCAAAATTGCAAAGATTACTCCGAAAACAATCAAGGTTACGCACTTGTAAAAAGAACTCTTCAACATCTACTGAACCTTTGGTGGCTTCCAATCTACCAGGACGAAACACACATCAAGTTAGCATAACCAATGGAAATCCGAATAAACACCAAAGTTGTGACATCCGCTTGCTGAAAACAAATTTGGTAAAGATGCACTGTATAAAGAATGGATGCAACCGTGTGCCCCCTCACAATGATGAACATTTTTGAATATGTTCAGAAAATAGCCAAGGGCGCTACCTCGTGCGAGCAGCTCTCCAGAATCAAGTGGACCAAGGGAAAACCCAACTATGCCCAAATTCTCAGATAATCAATATGGTGCAAGGTTGCCCAGGGCAGCATGCAGTTTATAACATTAAAAACATTGAAACGTCATTGGTCAAAATTCACAAAGGCCTGTGCAGATTTGACCATTTTAGTCCAAGTTACCATGATCACTCAACTTGCAGAAAATGTCACAGAAGCCGACATTGTTGCCTCTTTGTCCAAAATGAGATTCAAGAACTGTTGGACAAAAGAACCATCACAGTTTTCAATGAAAGAGGGCATGTTAATTATGGAATTAACGAGGATGTTCTCATCGTAATTCCTATGCTCAATGAGCCAAAGCATTTGGAAATCACTTTCGACAGTGGAAAAATTTCCAATTGAGGTTACTTATGTGTCATACCCTAAATTTTGACCACAAGATTTCCCATCATTGTGCAAAACATCACCACAATATGGATGTACCTTCATGCCTCATCAATCCTCTCAAAGATTGTTGAGCCTTCACCTAAACTAAGAATTTGGGTCTTGAGCCCTCTCAGAGAACTCAGACAAAGGATCAATCAAGAATTGACATGATCTTCCACTTGTCAAACCACTCAAACATACATAATGGGTCAAGAAGTCTTCCATATTAAGAATCAAGTACAAGAGCACAACATTTCAAGTGGGTCAACCCTCATGATCATCAGTGTCACCAAATTAGGGTTTTGGTCGACCAAGGCCTCCATAGAGGAATTTTCATCTGGGCATGAGCCAATACTTCAAAACATGATCCAAGAGGCTCAAAGGGACCTCATGGATCCAATCATAAGTTCAAAATAGCCTCAGGGGATGCATTCATAAAAAAATCAGGAATTAGGGTTTCTTGACCTAATTCACCCCTAAGTTGACTTTTGTAACAAGACATGAGCCAAAACCTCAAGGAATGTTTTGAAGATCTCAAATATCACATATTGATCCTCTTACAAGTTCAAATGGACACAAATAACTTGGTTCATGAGCAATATGAAGATGCAAATTCATCTGACCACAAACTAGGGTTTCTGAGAAAAAGTCAACCCTACCTTTGACTTTTGATCAAGACATGTTCTCAAACCTTGAGACATGATTCAAGACATTCTAAAACACCTATGGAATCCATTCATTAGGTTTGAATTAGGTCAAGAACTTGATTTCATAAAGAATCTCAAAGTTTGAAATTCATCTAACAAAAAGTCAACTGTGCCCAAAAACCAAGTTTGACTTTTGAGATTTTTTTACAAACATGGCTCCCCTAAGTCAAAAACAATGTTAACTCATGGTTTGGATCATTAGCCATCAAGAAAAATCAAGAAAAGTGAGGTTACTTGCAAAAGGGGTAATCTTAAGAAACTTAAAATTTCTCTAAGTTATGAAAAAAGGGTGATTTTTCCCAACTTTGCAAGATCATAACTTTCAAACCACAAAGCCATTTTCTTCCATCCAAAGCTCAAATAAAAGCTCTCATTACACACTACAAAAGTGTCACAGTGCTCTAAGAGCCAAAAATGCTTGGATTTTGAGTTATGGAGCCATGAAGTTAGGGTTTTGAGACAGAACTTGTTTCATTTTTTTTCAACTTTGAGGCCATTTTTCATTATGATACAAGATGAACCAAGACCAAAGTTAAACATCAAAGTTGAAGTATGATATAGGGGCTTTCTAAAAAGTACAATAGCCTCCCATGATTCAACTTGAGCAAAAAGTTATAAGCTTCCCAAAATGGCATTTTTCACCCTGCCTACACAACAACATTGGTACATGATTGTATCCCACGATTTCTTGAGCCAATTTTAGACACTTGCATCATTGTATTTCTGTCCAATATCAACATGAATGATGAAGAATATGAGCACAAGGCCACCAAGTCAAAAATCCAATCCCTTAGGCATGTGGCATTCAATATTCATTTCCAAAAACTCCAACTTTGTCTTGAAGCATTAAATGGATGTATAGAGCTAGCATGGATCAGTTCATAACATTACAAATGAGTCAAGATTAGTTCAAGAATCAGAAGACCATGGGCCTGCAAGATTCACTCAAGTCAATGGCTAGAGGAGACTTTGGCTACATGACAAAACTCAATGGATAATAGGGTGATCTAGCCCCCAGTCACTATTCCTTGAAAAAACAAACTTCCTCTACTATAAATAGAGGTCATGTGTGACTAATCAAACTACCCCAAAACATCAGAATTCATGTTTTCTCTCATTTACTTCTCATGAACCAGAATTTGCTTCTTTAGCAAGTAAGGTTTGAATTTTCAAATAGAAAACAATTTCTCCAAAACCAAGAGTGTAGACACATCATATACATCATATAGAAGCTGTCCAAACACTTCTTCATCATTTGTAACCTCATAATCATAAAGCTCAAAATCCAACTTAGGCCTATTTGCAGTTGAGGTACCACAAAAAGTTCCAGGTGTTTCCAATCAATTCCAAGCATCTCAACACACTACTTGAGGTCCAAGGAAGCTATCCAGATCATCAAAACACTTATGTAACACCTAAAACTGAGGATTTGATTTCCTCTTGCAGAGGTAAGCCTAACACTCTCAAACTCTAAGATCCATGCATCATAAATTTGTTTCCAAGTTACAAACATGTTTATGTACTTGTATAGAGTGTTTCCCCTCAATCAATTTCTTTGTAGCTATCGTGTATAGGATTTCATAGTGTTCTTGCAAAAATTAGGGTTCATGTGTTCATCACTTGATTTCTCACTCCACACTTAATATAAATGCAATTAATTGGTACCATTGGAATCCTTGTTCAAAAACGAGCAACTTTCATGTTTACAAAGGTCAAAACCATTGAGTAATCAGAGATATGAGAGGTTTTACAAATCTGGCCATGGAGGCTTGCGCGAGGAAAAAAAGGGTTGCCTTGGCGCCTTTTTTTAAATTTTTGAATATTTGAATATTTGTTATTTTTTTAATTGATTTCAAAAATTAATTTCTATTTGATTTTTAATCATTTTTTATTGATTTTTTTTCAAAATTCACAAAAATGTTAAAATATTGTATTCTACAAAAAAATAAAATTTATATTATTTATTTAATATATTTTGAATTTTTGTAAAGAATTTCATTTTAATTATTTTTAAACATTTTTAATGAAATTTTTCTCTTGATTTTTTAAATTCAAATGAATTTCACACTTTCATATAAATAAAAAATGATTTTTTAAAACATTTCTCAAAGCTAATAACTTGTTTTTAAATATATTTTATATCATTTTTTTATTTAATTTTCTTTGAAAATTTGTATTTTTAATTAAAATTAGGGTTTTCCCTTAATTTTAATTTTTCAAACTTCATTTGAAACACTTTTAGGCCTCTTTGTAGAGTGTAAGACCCATCCCTTTTGTAAATAAATAATTGGGGCCTCAGTCATTGTATAAGTCCCTCTGCGATTTTCAAAATAACGATGCGATCGCTGTTTTTCAACTGGGCATCTCCTTGAGCTGTAAGCCCCATCTCTTGTATAAAAATAATCTTTGGGCCTCTTTATAAAGTGTAAGACCCAAACCCTTTTTACATAAACAATTTTGGGCCTCTGCTATAGTATAAGTCCCACAACGTCTTTCGGTATCGCAGTGCGATCCCTGTTTTCAAAATAAGTCATCTGGGCCTCTCCTTGAGTATAAACCCCAACCTTTTGTTCATAAACTTTGTTTTAGATAATAAACAACTTCCATGGGCCTCTCCTTGAGTTGTAAACCCCATACTTCTGTTTTTTTCAAAATCATCTTTCTGTTTTAACTGGTACTAAGAGGAGCATTATTCCCGGTGAAACTGCTCTTAGACCACTTGGGCCTCCCTTTGAGTTGCAAGCCCCAAACATTATTTTCTTTTCAAACAACTTTCTTTTAATTAAAATTCAAAGTTTTCTCTAAACTTTCTTCAATTTCTTAAAATCCTAATCATACAGTTGTAAGTCAACACAATCAATCACCATACACTTGAGCCTCTTCTCAGAGTATAAGTCCCAACATCTTTTCAATTTAATGCATATTTGTTATATACCTGTCAATACACTTATCTGTATATACATGTGCATATTTGTTAAAGTTTCCCCCAACAGTTAGGTCTACACTTAGGTCAAACCAGAGGTTACTTCTAACATAGTCAAAACTAGTTCCCTCATAAGAAATTCTCTCAATACAGTCTGCCTCCTCTTGGGCTTATTCAATATGGAACAGAGAAAGGCATTATTCCCGGTGAAACTTTTCTCAAGACTGTCAAAACTTAGATATATATATATATATATATATATATATATATATATATATATATACAAGAAATTCATTTCCCCGGAGAGGATTAATTCCTGGTGAAACCTCTTTTGAATTTCTTCAAACCTTAGAATTGTTCAACAAAGAAAGGATTAATTCCCGGTGAAACCTTCCTTGAACTTTTCTTAGGCTTTGACCCACAGGCTTCCTAGAAGTATCCCCAACCTCCTCTTGGGCTTAGTACAAGGACCAACAGGCTTTTTAGAAGTTCCCCAGCCTCCTCTTGGGCTTAGTACAATGACCCATAAGCTTCCTAAAAACATAGAATAGATTAGTCATCTCTACTAGTTCAATCCCCAGGAGAGTCAAATTCCCAGAACATCCAATCATTCAAGGGTAGATCTCCATCCCTAGAACCCATAGCCCCCTCTTGGGCATCATACAAAAATCTCTCTCCAACCAGAGTCCACCTCTTCTTAAGAGACTTGGATAGTCTCAGCCTCCTCTTGGGCTTCATTCAAGTATACTTGGAAAGTCTCACTTATTATAGTCTCCTCTTGGACTTAACACACAGAGACCCCCAAGTTTCCTAAAAGCATAGGAAAAACCCTGATCACTCTACCACTACACCAGTCTCCAAAAGAGTTAAAACCTCTAAGGTTTTCAAAATCACCTTTAAAACTTACCTAACCCCCAACAAGGCTTAAACTTTCACCTTGAAAACCCCAGCTAGGGTTAATTGACCTCAACAAATCCCCAATAAAATCAGAACCTCATGGCATCTGATACTTCAACTCTTCCCTGATTCCCATCAAGAGTAAATTACTTTTGGATTCCCCAATACAATTTAGACATGCTCCTGGATTTCCATAAATCCTCAGCAAAAGTCAGCCTCCTCTTAGGCTTCATATAAGAATTTCCTCCAATCAGCCTCAATCTTGGGATTTGTACAAGACAGATAAACCCCCCCGGTGGAGTCAATTTGTTTAAGCTTTAACCTTGGGCTTTGATCAAGGCAAATGAAAATCAACATCCCCTCAGATGAAACTCTGAGTCCACTCTGTAGGAAGATATGTCCTCTGTACATCACATATCAAAACAAACAAACAAAACCTTTTTTTCAGATAATTGCTGTAAGTGGCACACTTGTTGTTTCAAAATCCAAGCTGGAGTCCTTCCTTTATTCTGGCTAAAATTTATCTTTCATCTGACTGCTGTAAGTGGCAAGCCTCTGGGTCCCTAACATCCAAGTCAATGTCCATCTCTTAGCATGAAAGATTCATAAAGGAAAAAGTGGCATTGCTCTACACTGAGTTAAAGCTTATTTCTTCATGACTTCCCTCTTATAAAGGAAATTATGGCATTGATGGGTTTCTCATATCCTAGCTAAAGTAATTCCCTTTATAATCAATTTCTCAACATTTGTGATGAATAAGTGAGATATCTCCCTTTAGAGATGACAAATTCTCTCTCAATCACCCTTTTAGCTTCAATTTTGGGCTTTAAACAAGACACAAATACTCAGATAGCATCAATCTTGGTCTTTAAACAAGACACCAAATATCTTTCCTCCCATGGAAATAAGAGGAACTACGATTTCTCTGATTTCCCAAATCTCTTTACGGGAATACGTAGGCATAAGATTGCAAAATCTTAGCGAGCACACAAATCAAAAACTTTAGGTCCAGTACCTTCCCAAAAACAACAGAAAACCCAAAAACAACAAAGACATTCTCTCAACACCCCCAAAGGAGAAACGTTCCCAATCCACAGCAGATAAACACAAGAAAGCATTTCAAGTTAACAGAAATACATGCAAAAGAAGGTTCCTATGGATTACCATAGATACATTGGGTGTTAATAGATTCCCTTTGTATAACCAGACCCTGATCCCCGATCTCTTAGCTTTTGTTAAAGAAAACACTTGCGTGCAGTGTTAGTTTAAGATATCTTCCCTTTCTTTTCTAGATTCACAGGATAAATACATAAATAAGAAAGTAGCACCCAAAATCACATTTGGGGTAAGGTGGTCGCGTCACCGAAAAAAACCGCACGCTACATTATGACAGTAAAAAAACCCAGATAACCCCTTTGGTCATCTACTTGCCGGGCCCGGTGTCGTACGATTCGGAGAAAGCTACTATGTATAAATACAGTGCGACCATAATAGAAGATGGAAAGGAAGTTCAGCTGCCATCCATTGTCAACATTGCTGATGTCAGTCGGGTCACCCGAAGTGGTCGAATCTTCAACATAGGAGTTGAAGAGCTTGCAAAAGAAAAGGAACCTCAAACTGAAGTTCCTAACCAACAAGTTGGTCAATCAAGTAACACAGATCCTGTGAAAAACAACGATGAAATTTTAAAACTCATCCAGAGAAGTGAATACAACATTGTGGATCAACTATTACAAACCCCTTCTCGGATATTCTTGTTATCTCTCCTGCTCAATTCAGAAGCTCACGGAGAAGCTCTACAGAAAGTCTTGGAACAAGCCTTTGTAGAACAAGATGTAACAGTGGGTCAGTTTGACAACATTATTTCAAACATCACCTCCTGCAACAATTTGGGTTTCAGTGATGAATAACTTCTAGAGGAAGGCAAGAATCATAACATGGCACTCAACATCACAATCAATTTCCAGGACGATGCTTTAGCCAGTGTGCTCGTAGACATAAGTTCATCCTTAAATGTCATGCCAAGGTCAACTCTGGTACGATTATCTTTTCAAGGCACCCCCATGAGAGGCAGTGAGATCATAGTCAAACCTTTTGATGGATCCAAGAAGACAATTATCGACGAAGTTGACCTTCCCATAACCATTGGTCCCCACACTTTCCAAGTCACCTTCCAAGTCATGGACATCGGAGCGGCATATAGTTGTTTATTGGGATGACCTTGGATACATGAAGTAGGAGCAGTTACTTCAACACTTCACCAAAAGCTGAAGTTTGTAAAGAACAACAAGTTAGTCACAGTATGCGGAGAACACAATTTAATTGTAAGAAATATATTGTCATTCTCATATTTAGAGCCAGAAGAAGTCCCTGGAACTCAATTCCAAGCACTCTCTGTGAGCAATGAGAATCATCAAGAAAAAGGAACGTCAATTTCCTCATACAAAGACGCTCTCCAAGTAATGGGAAGCAGCGACATAAAAGGATGGGGACAAGTTGTAGTTCCTGTTGATAACAAGACAAGAAAAGGTATCAGTTTTCCTCCAGCATTTACCAAGACTAAAAAGAAAGATGAGGCCACTCGACCTATTCAAGATTTCTTCCACAGTGGAGGCTTCCTCCACCTAATTTCTCAAGAAGTCCACACCATCGAGGAAAATGATTCTTCCGATACAGATGAAGAATGGAAATCGTATTTCAACAATGAAGGATATATACCTCGGGAAGAAACATACATTCCATTTTGCTTTCCAAAGCAAAGTCCCAGATATATACCAAGATCAGATGTCAGAATGATCTACGGAGATTGCGATCCTGAAGGATGTTGTGCTCCACCCAACTCATTGGAAGAAGATACTCTGAAGAAAGACAACTTCGATTACAACTCATATGATCCCATGTGTGATTTGCCCATTTGGAAGCCTTACATGGAATATTCAGGGCATAAGAATCAGCCAAAGAATGCATATCTGCTAAGTGACCTTGAGAAAAATCCACTTGTTCTCCCAGAGTCGTGGAAACCTTACCAGGAAATTTCTTCCAACCCACTGGATGGGGAGATTCCCCTAAAAATGAAGATACTAATGAAAAGACAACAGAAAAGACCTCTTACGGTAACTCTGCATGGGAAGAAGACTCCACTGATCAGACTTCGCCAGAAATCAGTACTATCACTAAAGACAATCTTGGAAGGAAAGTACCAGACTTTATGATCCACAGAGGAGTCCATCGCAACTGGGTTGCTGTTGATATCCCAGATGTTGTCCATGTTTCAAAGTAATTGCCTAATCTTTGTTTTGACCTTTCAGTTTGCCCGGGTGAAAAGGGATGTTTTATAGGGCTTGCTTTTCTGTAAATATCACTCTTCGCTTCGCCTAGAGCGAAAGAGTTTTGTTTTATAGGGTTTGTGTTTCAAGAATTGACAATAAGAATGTCATTCTGAATTCCCGCATTTATTTCTATTTTCACTTCTTGCTTTTTTCAGAAAATGGTAATAAAAAAAACCCAAAATAAAAATAAACGTTTTTCAAAATACATTGTACACACTTTTGCACTCTCTCTGTGTTTTATAAAAAAGAATCATCATATTATGCAGATTATTTGTTTTAAACCCCATTGAAACATACAATCCAATGCCTTCTCCTAACTTTGAGTTTCCGGTATTTGAAGCTGAAGAAGAAGAGGACAAAGAAATTCCAGATGAAATCTCTCGACTACTCAGACATAAGGAGAAGTCTATTCAACCTTACAAAGAACCATTGGAGATGGTCAATTTGGGTTCAAAAGAGGAGAAAAAAGAAGTTAAAATAGGAGCACTACTCAATCCAGATGTGTTTCTAGGGTTAGATACCAACATCGTGGGACATCACTTACCACTGAAGCCAAAATGTCCTTCGGTCAAACAAAAATTGAGAAGGACTCACCCAGATATGGCCATCAAAATTAAGGAAAAAATGCAGAAACAGATTGATGCATGTTTCCTTGCCACCTCAGAATATCCTCAATGGCTAGCCAACATAGTGCTAGTTCCCAAAAAAGACGAAAAAGTCAGAATGTGTGTAGATTACAGGGATTTAAACAAAGCAAGACCAAAGGATGATTTCCCCAACACACATTGACATGCTAGTTGACAGCACATCAAAATTCAAAGTCTTCTCCTTCATGGATGGATTCTCGGGCTATAATTAAATCAAAATGGCACCAAAAGATATGGAGAAAACTTCATTCATCACCCCATGGGGCACCTTTTGCTACAAAGTAATGTTGTTTAGTCTAAAGAAAGCAGGAGCAACTTATCAAAGGGCTATGACAACTCTGTTTCACGACATGATGCACAAAGAAATTGAAGTGTATGTCGATGACATGATTGCTAAATCTAAAACAGAAGAAGAACATGTGGAACACCTATCAAAGTTATTCCAGCGTCTGAGAAAATACAAACTCCGCTTGAATCCCAATAAATGCACATTCGGAGTTCGTTCAAGAAAGCTCTTGGGATTCATTGTCAGCCAAAAAGGAATTGAGGTTGATCCCGATAAAGTCAATGCCATTCAAGAGATGCCTTCTCTAAAGACTGAAAAACAAGTAAGAGGATTTTTGGGATGTCTTAATTACATCTCGAGATTCATATTCCTCATGACCGTGACATGCACGCCAATTTTCAAACTACTCACAAAGAACCAAAGCCATATATGGACAGAGGATTGCCAAAAAGCTTTTGACGGCATCAACGAATATCTGCTAAAACCGCCTATTCTGTCTCCTCAAGTGGATGGAAGACCACTGATCATCTACTTAACAGTTTGGAAGACTCCATGGGCTATGTGCTTGGCCAACAAGACAAAACATAAAGAAAAGAGTCTGCCATTTATTACTTAAGCAAGAAGTTCACAGACTGTGAAACTCGATACACTATGCTTGAGAAAGCTTGTTGCGCTCTAGCTTGGGCAGCTAAACGTCTTCTCCAGTACATGATTTGTCACACTACTTGGTTAATCTCCGAAATGGATCCGATTAAGTACGTCTTTGAAAAGCCTGCTTTAACGGGAAGGATTCCCCGTTGGTAGATGTTGTTATCAGAATACGACATCGAGTACCATGCTCAGAAAATCGTCAAAGGAAGTGTTTTAGCCGATCATCTGGCTCACCAACCAATTAACAATAATGAATCAATCAGATTCGACTTCCTAGACGAGGATGTGATGTACCTAAAAATGAAAAGTTGCAATGAACTACTACCAGACGAAGGGCCAGGATCCCAATGGGCACTAATATTCGACGGAGCTGTCAACGCTTATGGAAATGGAATTAGGGAAATCATTGTTACACCTCAGGGTACCCATATTCCTTTCACCGCTAGATTGGCATTCAAGTGTACAAACAATGAGGCTAAATATGAAGCTTGCAATATGGGTCTCGAAGAAGCTATCGACTTAAGGATAAAGAATTTGGATGTGTATGGAGACTCAACCCTGGTTATAAATCAAATCAATAGAGAGTGAGACACACGTCAACTTGGATTGATTCCTTACAAAGACTACGCAAGAAGGTTGTTACCCTTTGTAATACCCCAAAATTTGCCCTCTCATTTTTCATATCATTTAACATATACTTTCATTGCATTGCATTCCATTCAAGCATAGAAAAATAAAGCATTCATCTTTGCATTCAGCATAGGGCATGTGATCAGTGGTTTTCAGAGTATTGATCATCCAGGGAAAGAGAGCTAGAGTCAAGGGTCTCCCAAGAAGCCTCAAAGGTCTTTTATATCATATATCATCCCATTTGATCCCACAAGCCATTGGAAGAAGAGAATTCACCAAGAAGTTGGACAGTTCATCATCTCCTAACCAAAAATAGTCCAAATTAGGGTTTTGGATTCAAGCCCTCTCCTGATGAAATTTTGGTTCAAACTTGATCTCAATGTTTTCTACATGATGTCAAGTATCTAAGGATGGAAGATTGCCTATTGGTTCATTTCAGAAGAGGTTCAATTGGCCAGTTTCTTGAGAATCAAGAAATTGGGGAAAAAGTCAACTGTGTAGAGGAAAAAGTCAACTCCTGACTTTTTAAGATCAAATTCATGAAATTCAAGGTACATATGTTCATTGGACAAGATTTGATCAAGAAATGATGGAGGAATTATCAAAAATCAAGAATTGTACAAAGTTGCCATTTTTAGAAACTTAGGGTTTTCAAAAATGGCAAGTTTTGGACCATTTGGCACTACACTTTAAGGCATTCTTTCTCTATGATAAAATCTCCAAACTTCAGGCCCAAGTTGAGCCAATTAAAGATCACATTCCAAGCTTCAAATCCATATAAAGAACTCTTCCATTGGATCAAAATTGAGGGAGTTATGATCAATCAAAGTTTGGTAAAATCAAGGCAAATTGCAAGTCATGGCAAAGCAAGTTCAGGCCCCCAGGCCATAATTTCATCAAACACTTGGTGTGCTAAATGTCAAGCTAGTTTTCTCTATCAAGGAAGCTTCAAATGAAAAACTTTCCAACACGAAAGTTGTTCCTTTCCATGCCCTCTACAATGTTCATGTTTATCTTTTTTCATTTGATCAAAGGATGGAGAGTTATGATGGTCCAAACATGAGGGTGTCACATTGAATTTCCACAGGCACCAAGGCCTTTCCTGCAGACCAAGTCACACGCCCATGATGCAGTTTTGATTCCTTGATTTTTAAGTCATTTTCAAGTGTGTTAAAGGTCTCCATTCAATTCAATTCCTACATCAAACATGTTCCATTATGTTCCCTCTTTCTATGGACACCAAGAACTTATCATTTCATGCACTACATAGAGAGAATTCCTTCTAAAAACATCCATTTTTTCATGGATATCATGCTGCCAAAATTGGAATTTCATGACATTGTTGTTATTGATGCAGTTCACACGCATACATCAAACACTTCACACCTCCCCACTCTTTACTCCATTAGGGCCAACACTATCTTACACTCATGCCATGCCATGCTATCATACACCAAAGAGGAAAATACAAAGCTTGTCTTGCAAGTTTCTGCAACAACAACCTACATCATCACCCTTCATTCTAAAATCACTCTCATCCATTCTAATCACCACCCTAGCTGCCATGAGCTTCTCCACACCATAACCAAACCTTTCTAACTCGTGGCCTAACTGACATGACTCAGTTAGTTAACTCAAACTCAGTTAACAAACTCAGTTAACTAGAGTCCCAACTGTCAACCACACCAGTTAGATTTCTAACTCAACCTATATAAGCAAGCTTCAACAGATTTTGAGAGAGCTTCATTCATTTCTCACATTTGCACAAACTCTTCATCTCAAACTCTCTCTGAACTCTCTCTCCCTCATTGCACAGGCTCTCCATTTTTATTCTTGAATCTTCATCATCAAGTAACATTGAAGTAGCGAGGCATTGAATAGTGGAATCATCTTCAATTTCAGATTTATTTCCTCTTCATTCTCAAGCATCTACGAGCGTTTATTTTGCTCAAACAAGTTCAAGAATTCAAGTTCTCGTCTCTGGTTTTCTGAAGATCCAAAGTTTCTTCAAGTTTCAGGTTCTTATTTCTCAACTTGTTCTTGCACTAATTCACTTTGTTTTAGCTTGTTTTGGTGTTTATGAGGCTTAATAGAAGCAGCGTGAGTAATCTGGCTAGTTGATAGACCTTTTAGAGGTGTAGATCCAAACCTAGGGTAAACTGAAATGCTTCGATTCTTTCTGTGCTTGCATGATTTATGAATTTTAATACTATATTCGTGATGTGCATGACGCTAGCTTTCAAATGATGTATGGTTTGTGAGGTTCTGGGAGGTTTGAGGAATTGCAGGGGACCGGAGGTGGCCGGAGAAGATGACCGGAGGCCCTTCTCCGCCGGTGAGATTGAATTAGGGTTTAATCTTCAGTTTAAAACGTGGCTATCGGATCCTCGTGAGTGAACGGCTAGGATGTTGCCAGCGCATAAATGATGATGTTGTCTCTCACATGACTTCATTTTGGTCTCAGATGCTTGCATGTGCGTATGTGTATGGTAATTAACATGTGCTTGCGTTCTCATCCATTAGATTAGTTTACTTTTCTTGATTGATTGTGGTTGATTGATCATGTGGCTTTGATTGCATCCATGTTTGACTGAGTGTACACCATTCCACACACACACGCGCGCTCTATGGATTGAACTCATATTGCTATTCACACACCTACCTTTTTCAAGCCCAAACATCTTAAACGTGAAAGTTGTTATGTCTGCACCCCCCTTTTATTTTCTTTTCTATTTTAAATGACTTTTTCATATTGGTTTCATTTTATTCTTTTAAAAATACCAAAATGCATTAAATAATTCTACAAAAATTCATATAGCATCATATTTCATTAAAATAATTTCCTATATTTTTTTATTTCTGATTTTAATTGATTTTGTTCATAGTTTCTTAATTTTCTTTTAGTTTCTTTTTTAAATGTTGTTCTTCCTTACACATGCCCATTTCACATTTATTTTTGCATAGTTCTAAATTGATTTTGCACTCATTCTTTTTGTCATGTCTAAAAAATATCTTCAAGCAACTAAAACATTTTTCTCATGTTTTAAAAATCATTTTTGCATAGCTTTTGAACCATGTCTTTGTGCATAATTCATTGTTGACCTAATGTGACTTTGTTGCTTTGTTTGAGCATGCTCATTCTTGAATTTTTGTGTTAGTTTTTGACATATCTTTAGCTTCTAACTTAGGTACTTTGTGACCTAATTCCATAATTTTTCCAAGTCTCTTCCTATTTTTTTCCTTGTTGATTGATTACATGTGCATTTATGTGCTTCATTGTATGCATATGCTATGGTTTTGTGTCATATTGCCTATGGTCTCTTGAGATGATTGATGTTATCTTTTGACACATATTTACTTGAATATTATAGGTCCTTCTAGGTTCACTTATAGGTCATTTTGATTTGTGCTTACCTTTGATGTGTGTTATGCATTTTTAACTTGCATTTTTGTCCTAATTCCACATCTAATTTCTTCTTGTGTTTTACATGATTTGTGTTTGCATTGAGTATGCCATTCCCTTTATATCATTTGCATATCATCAATTGTATGCTACTGGTCCACATGTACTCATACTCATTTCACATGTTATGCATCTTTAACATGTAAGTTTGTGCATCTAATTGAAACTTGTTTCTCTCCTTTTCCTTTCTTCTTCATCTATTTTTTATTACTTGAATCATTTCATCCATGACTTGTATGATTGTTCATATGCATCATAATACATTCATAAATGATGTATGCTTCTGACCTTGACATTTCATTAAGCATAAATAATTGTTCATCTTGCACTTTTATTCATCTTTCATCAACTTCTTTCATAGTGCTTTCCTTTGATGTTTAAGACATTGTTTGTGCAAAGTTTGATTGTGTTTCGTACCTTAACTTTAGAGAACTTTCTTAGGGTATAAGTTCTGACTTAGAAACTTTATCAACCCTTAGGACATTTCTTCTTTAGTTCCTAACTTGTTTGATCTTTACTTGTCATTCTTTCTTTATTTCTTTACTTGCAAATTATTTTGCTAACATTTTCAGGGGCTAATGGTAAGTCAAGTGTGTGGGTGTGCACCCACATACAACTTTCTTCCATCTCTTTTAAGCTTTCAATTTGTGTTTGTGATTAGCATCTAATGCTTTCTTTGTTCAATCTCTTCCATTCCCTTTGAGTTCTTAACTTAACTTCATCCTTTGAAGTAAGTTAGAACTCACTTTTCTTTTATTTTACAATTAGGTTTCTAAACCACACTTAACCATTAGGAACACCCATGTATGATAACTTTAGGGTTTAAGTCATAGTCTCCCTCATTAGATTTTACCTTTCTTAACCTTTGAGTCTCTCTTCTTCTCATCTCAAAACAAAAGCAAAAAAACATTTAATAAGGGATTAACGCATATTGCACGTGAGCCTTGCATATAGGAAATGGAAGGAGGAGGGTTTCCCTCCGCCTTTCTAGAGTGTTTAGCGTACGTCCTGTTAGGAAGACCATGCGATGCATTTGATCCTATATCATATACTCGAATGCAATACGTGTTATAAACACAAAAATAATCAAAACACTTCTTCTTAAAAGACAAAAACAAACAACAATTCTCTTCTCATCTCCTTCACTCCATTCTTAAGGATTCGTCATGTCCGTTCTACCGCAAACAGGTAACGCCTAAGTCTCCATACAGCGAGCTGCAACACCTAACTGCTGGGACGCGCACTATGATGTTTCCATTAAAAAACACAAATAAAGCAATCCTTGTTGAGCCAAACTACGCTTGCTCTGATTCTTCTTTCTCGTCTGATTGAAGATACGTAGGCACGAGATGCGATATCTCAACGAGCAACCTTTCCCCGTAGTCCGTCGAACTACGTTGACTCTGACTTTCCCATTGCACTGATGGAATACGTAGGCCTAGGACAACGATAATGTCCTATCGAGTCACTTCTTTCTTCTTTTCTTCCCAATTTCCTCATTCTTTTCCGTTCCAGTTCCTTTTCCTTTCCAGTAGCAGTGGAGCTCCAGTCGACGACACCCTTTGATCGAACAGCAAGCGTGGATCCCATCAGGTACGATGGATGCGTGGGGGTGCTAATACCTTCCCTTCGCGTAACCGACTCCCGAACCTAGTTCTCTTGGTCGCAAGACCATGCTTTTCCTTTCCCTCAGGTTTACGCAGTGTTTCCTTTCCCTCTCTTGGGATAAATACACATTGCTGGCGACTCTGTTTCCGTGCCACTTTCGCCTTTGTACTTGGATGAAAATCCTGGGAGCGACAGCTGGTGACTCTGCTGGGGACCGAACCCAGAATCTCTGGTTCCCTAAGCGAGTCAATCCTAGCGCTTGTCTATTTTTTCTTTCATTGGGTGTTTACTGTGGTGTTGTATTTTGCTGTATTTACTGTTTACTATATTGCTGTTTATCGTATTACCGCTTTACTGTACTTTACTGTATTTATCGCATTCACTGCATTACATATCATTATTATGCTGGAATGAGCTGTTGTTTTCTGTTTGGTGGGCAGGGTGTTCTGAGAGATAAGCCCACTACCCAGGCTTGAGTACACACATAGGTATTAGAGTGGATAGTCATGACGCTTGCGTGGTGGTGACCATGTATTGTTGTTCATGAGACCCACAACCAGACGAGGTTCTATCAGGAGCTATCTGCTACTGTATGTTATACAGGCCAGTAGTTATTCTCTTGAGGAACCGTCGACTCTGGTGGCCATTCCCGAGGACTCAGTTGCGGTACTCCTCCCGAGATGTGATAATGGCAAACCAGAAATGGCAAACCCATTACATATTCTTGATCCGAGTACCCAATGTTGGGAACTTGCTATAGGATATCCTTTTTGAAAGTGAACCAGTGGAGGCACTCCTCGATTGGTGATAGTACTGTACCCCGAGGGATGAATGTACTATTGCTTCTCGACCTCAGTGCCAGAAGCTGAGGACCTTTTGTTTTGGAGAATCAGTTGAGGCCTCCTCGATTGATGATGATGCCAAACCAGAAATGGTGAACGTATCATCATTTCTCGACTTGAGAGCCCGGGATACTGAGGATCTTAGTACCCACACGTGAGAAGGGCGGGTTGTTTACAGGTAACCATAACCTCCTACATACCCGGTTTTTTGTTGACGTTACACAAAAGGAGAATTCATCCTATTATATTCAGATGGTTCCTATATATGGTTCTATATTGTTCTCAGAGCTACACTGACACCGTTCACAGTCCAGCACAGACACTTGGCACATTGATACCATGCCCTTTGCATTGCATTTACATATCCTAACATACATGTTTACTCATTTCCAGATGCATATTTTACCCTCGATTCCAGTCACCAGGTTCTCACAAGGATGAATGCTAAAGAGAAGAAGAATATCATCAGTTACAAGTTCCTCACGCCTACTCTAGGCCCTATTATTGTCCTGAAAGGAATGGCGAGCCCTGAAGTGCTGGAAGCTTTCAAAGAAAAATATGGGTGGATCTTATCTTTTGTTTGCAATGTCAGTGATTACGAATACAGGGGTCTCCATACTTTGATGCAGTTCTACGATCCTCCTCTGAGGTGTTTTGTATTTCCAGATTATTTGTTGGTACCTACTTTAGAGGAGTATTCCAACATGCTAGGGATTGCTATCAAGGAGGAGCCTCCTTTCTTTGGGTCTAAAGGTGATCTGGATTGTGGAAAAGTGGCTGGTGCTCTTTATTTGAGAAAGTCAGAGTTAGAAGCCAATATCTCTAACAAAGGAAAGCTTCGTGGCTATAAGCTGGGGTATCTGATAAAGAAGGCTCAGGAGGCAGCTAAAGGCGAGAAATGGGTTACTTTTAATGCATTGCTAGCCCTTTGTGTCTATGGTATCGTGTTGTTCCCCAACGAGCCTGACTTTGTTGATACGGACGCCATTAGGATATTCGTGATGAAAAATCCAGTACCAACATTGTTGGGAGATCTCCACTACTCCTTGTACAACAGAAACGAAAAGAAAAGATGAGGGGTAGTTCGTTGCTGTGCACCTTTGTTCTATAAGTGGTTTGCAAGTCGTTTGCCACAATCAGGGGCTTTTGTGGATTCTAAAGGTTCTCTAGAATGGAGTCAGCGCTTAATGGGGCTAGTGGCCAAAGACATCATATGGATAGATCATGGGCTAATCGTCAAGAATATTATCCATAGCTGTGGTGAGTTCCCTAATGTTCCACTATAGGAAGAAAGGGGGGAATCAACTAAAATCCTTCTTTGTCCATTGGGCAATTTGGGTACGCTCTAACGGGTCCGCCTATTAAGAGGGATGTAGAAGAGTCCCTGTATTTCCACACATTAGATGGTTTGGAAACAACACAAAAAGTCTCTGAAAGCTGGGTCAGTGTGCTAAAGAAAGGGAAAGTTGCTCTAGGCAAACCCAACAATCGGGCTTATCCAGCATATGAAGAGTGGGTGAAGAAAAGAGTTGAAGATTTTCACTTGCCTTTTGATAGGGCACCCTTGTTGTATCCTGAGGATGAGAAAGAAAGAAATACTGCCACTATGGAAGACATCGACAAATTGAAAGCTTCAGTGAAAAAGCTTCAAGGATAGAATTCTGAGCTGAGCAGCCGTCTTCAAGAAGCGCTATATACCAACAAAAGATTGGAACAGAAAGCCCAAGACGCCGAACAAATCTTAGCAGCAAGAGAAAGGGATTTTGCCGAAAGAGCTCAACATTTCCAGAAAATTAGTAAGGGTGCCGATGCTGCCACTCAAGCTCATAAGAAGACCAAACAGGCCTTAGCCCAGACTAAAGACACGTTAGCCAAGTTTCAGCAAGCCTGGGATGAGGTTAGAATGGAAAACTTAGAGTTGCAGGAACAGCTGAAGATCAAGGATGACGAGCTCAAAAAGGCACACGAACAGTGGAGGAAGTATCGGGAGAACCTCGGCAAAAGTCAAGAGCAATGGGAAAGCGCCAGAGAGGAGCTAAATATTTACAAGAAGGAGCTTGAAGAGGCTATCGCGGATATGGGGAAACTCAAGATGCAAGTCGGCGTGAAAAGGCATAAAGGAGTCTGTGAGGATGAAGCTCTCCTGATGCATATGGATTCGCTGACTGAAGCCCTGGCAAAAAGAGATGTTCTGATTAAGGAGTTAATCGAAAGACCAAATCACCAGCGTACTCGCATACTCTTCTAGGAAGTCAAATATTCAAGTGAAAAGTTGAAGGACTTGGAGTTGTCAGATTGACCGTTTTTCTCTCTTTCTCTTAATGTAATTTTGTTGATGGATATCTTCAGGCTTGTTGATGAATACACTATTTTGATGTATGATGTTTGAACTCATTGTTAAACGCTGTGCGTATGTCTGGTTTCTTCTGTAATTGAGACGAACTGTTTATTCAGAAATATTCCATTGGCAATTATCTGTACACAAGCACATAATCACGGCACGTATCTTCATATCGCGATCTTCAGCTTTCTGTGGTTAAGACTGGAATCAGGGTATAAGGCACCTTGGAAATGATAAACATGGCATTGGCATTGTATTGCATATCATTTCGCATATCATTTTTCGCATGATAGGTACTTGTTGCAGGTCCTCTAACCTTTATTTGGTTTCAGGCACTATAGCTGATAACCACGTCCATCGGTACGCAACTCGCAGAAACCAAGCTAAGATCATGGATCAGATGCAAACTGAATTGGTTGAGCTAAGGAACGGGATGGACCAGTTCATGACCTTAATGACTGGTATGGCTCAGAATCAGGAAAGACTCAGGGCAATGGTCGAGCGGCCACAAGTAGAGGTGCAGAATGGCAATGGTAATAATAGAGATACTGGTAATCAGACTGGCGTTGGTGCAGGCGGTGACCCTCCTAGAAATAACAGGGTTCGTCATGCTGTGGAAGACAACCAAGATGATCAGTTCACTCTGTTGGATGCTGAAGATGAGAACACTCGCCGGTTCAATGAGCTCACTGAAAAAATTAGGTCCATTGAGTCCCAAAACACTCTTGGTTTTGATGTTTCTGACTTGGGATTGGTACCTGGAGTAAGAATTCCACACAAGTTCAAGCCACCAACATTTGACAAGTACAATGGCACTACTTGTCCTAAAACTCATCTCCAATCTTATGTGGGGAGGATAGCCGCTCATACTGATGATGAGAAATTGTGGATGTATTATTTCCAAGACAGCCTTACTGGGGCATCTCAAGAATGGTATATGAAGTTGAGCAGGACTTCTGTAAGGAACTGGAAGGAATTAGCTCATGCTTTCATCAAGCAGTATCAATATAATATGGATATGGCTCCAAACCGTACTCAGCTGCAAAGTATGGCTCAGAATGCGAAGGAGAGTTTTAAGGAATATGCTCAAAGGTGGCGCCAGTTGGCTGCCATGGTTCAACCTCCGCTGCAGGACCAAGAAATGGCTGACATGTTTATGGGTACTCTTCAGGGAACTTATCTTGATAGGTTGGTTTCCTGTCCTTCAACTGGGTTTGCGGACATTGTAATCGTTGGGGAAAGGATTGAAAGTTTGTTGAAGCTTGGAAAAATACAAGATGTCAGTGGCGCTAGTTCTTCAGGAGTGAGGAAGCCATTTACTGGATCTACCAGAAAGAGAGATGGGGAGGCCAGTGTTGTTTATAAGAACAGAGGAAGACGAAGAGGCTATCAAGATTCCTATAATTAGGTTGCTGCTGTGACCATTCCTAGTCCGCAAGTTCAATCACAGCCACAGCAGCAGAATGTTCAGTCACAGAATAATCAACAACCACGGAGATCATATCAGCAGAGACGAGCTGACAGGCATATGGGCCCTCTGCCTTTGACTTACGCAGCTTTGCTACCCTAATTGTTGAAGCTTAACCTGGTGGAGCTTCGTACAATGGGCCCGGCTCCTGCAGTATTACCAAAGGGTTACGATGCTAATGCCCACTGTGAGTATCATTCTGGGGCTCTAGGTCATAGTATTGAACAGTGTCGTACATTTTAGCATAAAGTACAGGATTTGATTGATGCCAAGGCAATTAATTTCTCGCCTCCACCAAATGTGCTTCAGAATCCTATACTGGATCATAATGTGCCAAAGGTCAATGCCATTGAAGATGGGAAAGTCTTGAATTTGGTAACTGATGTGAAAAGGGTGAAGACTCCTTTGAGTTTTGTGAAGGCTTCGTTGTTGAAGGGGCAAGTGTTCCCTGGCTGTGAAGAAGGTTGTGTTGATTGCGAGAATCAGAGTAATGGTTGTGATAAACTGCAGGCCGGTATTCAAAATTTGATTGATGAGGGTTGTCTACAGTTCGATCAGGGGGACAAAAAGGACGATGTTGTGTCAACTGTTACCATTTATTTTACGCCAGCTGAAATTCAGGTGCCAGCGCTTGCTGCAACCATTGTGCCTGCTGTAGTGAGTCATGTTACTATTACGGTACCAGGACCAGTTCCTTATACTAGTGAGCAGGCTATTCCATGGCATTACGGTGCAGATGTTTACTACCAAGGGGAAAAACAAGAGGTGGAAACTCTAGCTGTGGGTAGTTCCAGCATTGATAATGTTGGAGGTCTTGGTGGCTTCACCAGAAGTGGACGTTTGTTTGCTCCACAGACTTTGAGAACTAATGCTGAAATGGAGGCAGCAGCCAAAGCCAAGGGTAAACAGGTGGCCATAGAGGAGGTTGTTATTCCTGAATCTGTACAAAAAGGTACTTTTGAGAAAGAAGTTGAAGAGTTCATGAGACTTATCAAAAAGAGTGATTATAAAGTGGTTGATCAGTTGAATCAAACGCCATCAAAAATTTCTATCTTGTCGTTGGTTATGTGTTCTGCAGCTCATCGGGAGACACTTCTGAAGGTTTTGAATATGGCCTATATACCTCAAGAGATTACTGTGAATCAATTGGAGTCGGTTGTTTCTAATGTCAATGCTAGCCATGGGTTAGGTTTTACAGATTTTGATTTGACTACTAAGGGTCACAATCACAACAGGGCATTACACATCACCCTAGAGTGTAAAGGCGCAGTGTTATCTCATGTATTGGTAGACATAGGGTCTTCCCTGAACGTGTTACCAAAGAAGGCCTTAATGAAGTTAGACGCTGGAGGAATTATTCTAAGACCAAGTGATTTGGTAGTGAGGGTTTTCGATGGTTCGAAACGTTCTGTGTTCGGAGAGGTAGAGCTCCCAGTAAAAATTGGTCCTCAGGTGTCAAGTGCGTGTTCTACGTGATGGACATTCAACCCGCATATAGCTGCTTGTTAGGCAGACTATGGATTCATGCCGCTGGGGCAGTGACATCTACGTTGCACCAGAAGTTGAAATACGTGGTTGATGGTTAAGTGGTGACCGTATGTGGAGAGGAAGACATCTTCGTAAGTCAGCTGTCTACCTTTAAGTACGTGGAAATGGATGGAGAGATCCATGAGATGCTGAGTCAAGCATTTGAGGCAGTCAATATTGGTGATTCGTCTTCACAAGAAGTATCTTCTCAGAGCGAAGGACAAGTGGGCACCTATATTGCTTCTTACAGACAGGCAGTGGAAGTGGTCAAAGTAGGTAATGCCCATGGCTGGGGTAGATTGATTGAAGTCTCTGCAAAGGAAAATAAGTTTAGTATAGGCTATAATCCGTATCAAGCTGCTGCAACAGAGCGCCAGGGGCCGATCACTTTCTACAGTGGAGGAATCATTAATCCAAACCAGATGTGTGCTGCAAGTGAAGATGACGTCGACAGTGATTATGATCTCGACAATTGGGTGCGCCCGTGTGTACCGGGTCAAGAGCTTTGCAATTGATCTGTTGAAGAAATTGTTCAAGTTACTCTTCAAACAGAGTAATTTTCTTTGTTTTTCTCTATTGCATGTTAAAATCTCGCGCTCTGCCCAAGGCGTGTAGATCCATTTGTATGGCCTCATAATTGCATTTGCAAGGTTTTTTTATCATTAATAAAGGACATTTTGCATTCAAATTTTGTGTTCCCTATCTTTCATTTTTATTTTTGCAGAAAAAACAATAGAATAGCAATGTTTTATTTTTGTTTTTTTCTTTCTTTTGTCAAAAAGTCTCATTCTAAAATAAAGCATGATTCTCCATCATGCAGACTTAATCACCCGGATTTCATTGATAACGATTCTGCTATGGCCAAGTATGACTTTGATAATCCAATCTATCAAGCCGAAGAGGGGGATGAAGAAGATTGTGAAGTTCCCGAGGAATTGGCTAGATTGTTGAAGCAGGAGGAGAAGGTCATTCAACCTCACCAAGAGACAATTGAGGTTATCAACATTGGGTCCGAGAACACCAAGAAAGAGATCAAGATTGGAGCCAATCTGCAGACTGAGGTAAAGAAATAGCTGATCAGTATGCTGCGAGAATATGTTGACATCTTTGCTTGGTCATATCAAGATATGTCGGGGTTAGATACAGACATTGTTGTGCACAGATTGTCGTTGAAAGAGGGTTGTCCTCCTATCAAACAAAAGCTCCAAAGAACTAAACCAGAAATGGCTCTCAAAATCAAGGAGGAGGTACAAAAACAGTTAGATGTGGGATTCCTGGCCGTTACCAATTACCCACCGTGGGTTGCAAATATCGTTCCTGTGCCGAAGAAGGATGGTAAGGTCAGAATGTGCGTTGACTACCAGGATCTAAACAGAGCAAGTCCGAAAGATGACTTTCCTTTACCTCATATTGATGTACTAGTTGACAACACCGCTCAGTTCTCGGTATTCTCTTTCATGGATGGCTTCTCCGGATACAACCAAATCAAGATGGAACCGGAAGGCATGGAAAAGACAACGTTCATTACCCCGTGGGGTACCTTCTGTTACAAGGTGATGCCTTTTGGGTTGAAGAACACCGGGGCAACGTATCAGCGAGCTATGGTAACACTATTCCATGATTTGATTCACAAAGAGATTGAATGTTATATGGATGATATGATTGCCAAGTCTCGAATAGAAAAAGAGCATCTAGTCAATTTGCAGAAACTGTTTGAGAGGTTGAGAAAGTTTCGACTAAGGCTGAATCTGAACAAGTGCACTTTCGGAGTACGGTCCGGTAAATTGCTGGGTTTCATCATAACCAAAAAAGGAATTGAGGTTGATCCTGCCCAAATAAAAGCGATACAAGAAATGCCTGTACCAAGAACAGAGAAAGAAGTACGTGGTTTCCTGGGTAGATTGAACTAAATTGCACGGTTCATATCTCACCTCACAGCCACTTGTGAACCAATATTTAAGCTGTTAAGAAAAGAACAAGCGATACGGTGGAATGACGATTTCCAAAGGGCTTTCGAGAAAATAAAAGAATATTTGCAGGAGCCTCCAATTCTCATGCCTCCAGTTCCAGGGAGACCATTGATCATGTATTTGACTGTGCTTGAAGGATCCATGGGTTGTGTTCTCGGTCAACATGACGAGATGGGTAAGAAGGAGTATGCCATCTATTACTTAAGCAAGAAATTCAATAATTGTGAATCCCGATACTCAATGCTTGAGAGGACATACTGTGCACTTGCATGGGCTGCTAAGCGATTGAGGCAATATATGCTCACTCATACAACCTTGTTAATTTCAAAGATGGACCCTGTCAAGTACATATTTGAGAAACCAGCATTGACCGAATAGGTTGCACGTTGGCAGATGGTGCTGACTAAATATGATATCCAGTATACTTCTCAGAAAGCCATCAAAGGAAGTATCTTGTCAGACTATCTTACGCAGCAGCCTATTGATGATTACCAACCCATGAAATTTGATTTCCTTGATGAGGACATCATGTTTCTCAAAGTCAAAGACTGCGAGGAACCACTCTTGGAGGAGGGGCCAGACCCTGAATCCAAATGGAGTTTGATGTTTGATGGGGCCGTCAACATGAATGGATGCGGAGTTGGAGCAGTTCTTATTACGCCAGAAAGTGTTCATATGCCTTTCACTGCCCGAGTAACTTTCGGATGCACCAACAATGAAGCAGAATATGAAGCTTATATAATGGGGATTGAGGAGGCGATTAATTTGCGAATTAAGACCCTCGATATCTTCAGTGATTCAGCTTTGGTGATCAATCAGATTAATGGAGATTGGCACACTCATCAACCAAACTTGATTCCTTACAGAGACTATGCGAGGAGGATGTTGACTTTCTTTACAACATTGAAGTTGAACCATATTCCTCGAGATGAGAATAAGTTTGCTGATGCCTTGGCCACATTGTCTTCTATGATCAAAGTACAGAGGTGGAATCATGTACCCAAGATTGACGTGTCTCGTCTTGACAGACCTGCACACGTATTTGCTGTTGACGTAGTGTCTGATGACAAGCCATGGTTTCATGATATCAAATGCTTCTTGAAGAGTCAAGAGTACCCACCTGGGGCATCTACCAAAGATAAGAAGACTTTGAGGAGATTGGCTGGTAGTTTCTTCTTGAACCAAGATGATGTGTTGTACAAACGGAACTTTGACATGGTTTTGCTCAGATGCGTGGATAGACACGAAGCAAACATGTTGATGCAAGAAGTGCACGAAGGCTCTTTCGGTACCCATGCCGGAAGACATGCAATGGCAAGGAAACTGTTGAGGTCGGGGTATTATTGGTTGACTATGGATGCAGATTGTTGTTCATACGTCCGCAAATGCCACAAATGTCAGATTTATGCAGATAAAGTTCATGTACCTCCGAATCCATTGAATGTCATGTCTTCTCCTTGGCCCTTTGCAATTTGGGGCATTGACATGATTGGGAAGATCGAGCCAACTGCTTCTAATGGCCATCGCTTCATCTTGGTCACTATCGATTACTTTACCAAATGGGTGGAAGCAGCGTCTTATGCTAATGTCACCAAGCAGGTGGTAGCCAGATTTCTGAAAAGGGATATCATTTGTCGCTATGGAGTGCTTGAAAGAATCATTACTGATAATGGTTCTAATCTCAACAATAAAATGATGGCAGAATTATGCCGGGACTTCAAAATTGAGCATCACAATTCTTCGCCGTACCGTCCAAAGATGAACGGCGCTGTTGAAATGGCCAACAAAAATATCAAAAAGATTGTGCAAAAGATGGTGGTGACCTAGAAATATTGGCATGAGATGTTACCGTTTGCCTTGCATGGGTACCGAACTATGGACTTAAAAGGATCCATCCTCCAAACACAGATCACAGGGGAAAATGGACACCGAACTATGAAGGTCCATTTGTGGTTACAAAGGTTTTCTCTGGCGGAGCCTTAATGCTTGCAACCATGGATGGTGAATATTTTCCATCCCCTGTCAACTCGGACGCAGTCAAAAAATACTTCGCATAAATAGACCCGCTGGACAGAAAAAAGAAAAGTCCAGGCAAAAAAGGGCATCTCTGCGAACCATAAAAACAGAATAAAAAGGTTCGGTCAAAAATTAGGGATAAAAAATAAAAATTGTACACCCGGTGAGTTGAAAATCCGCAAGGACAACTCAGGCAAGAGAGGGTATCCCGGTGGATTGAAAACCCGAAAAGGGAGGTCCATGCAAAAGAGGGATTAAGCGAAGACTGCGATCTGAGTCATCTACACTGCCTCATCGTTTCACTCAAACTGGCAATCTCCAAAGAGTAGGAATCGGTACAATCATTCTCCTCAGAAAGTGAAGATAATCGGAAAATCTTGAAGACATACGGGTCATAGCAGAATTGAAACTCAGTGAAAGGCCATTTCCACATTGCCATTAGGATAGTTTCTTTTCTCAATTTTTAGCAATCACCTCTTTCCAGGGATTGCTTCCTGATGTACTTGCCTATTCTGGGCATTTCAATCAATAAAGTTGATTATTCAGTCAAAAAGCTTCTTATTTGTTTTCATTTTATTGTTTTGTTTGCAAAAACGTCCGAATTTTTGATAAAAGACATTGCATTATTGAAAACATTGGGGCTTTACAATAACATGCACAGGGAAAACATTTAAAATTGCTTTGAATGTTGATTAACTCCGAACGGTGGATTCAAACCATGCAATCCCCTGGACATATGTGCGCATTTCTTTTGTTGCAGGTTTACATTCAAAAGCCTAACATGGAGTCATTTTCAGCGCCAAGCATTGTTGGGTGCTCCCCCTAACAAGTGATGGTTCGGAGTTGGATTTTCTTAGTTGTCTAAGTCATATCCGGCACGGGGATATGTGCATATCCTTTGCTTGCAGGTAGCAGCCTCATACTAGGCTCAAAAACAAGATTGAAGCCTTTCTGAGATCATGGCTTGTTTCTTCCAATCAAGTGATCACTTATCCCCATGCAGAATACCGGGGCAATCATGTTCAGGAAAGGGTTCACATGTCACCCTTTTGTCACAACGTTTACTGATTGAGTCCATCATTCGGTCGACAGTCGTTCACGACGATTCGATATCGGTGAATTAATTTCAGTTGGGTATCATTGTATCTTATTAAGTCGATTCTCTCATTCAGTACTTCCAACAGCTACAAGCTTTTCTGTGTCGATAACGGTTGCAAATTCCCCAGTAGAGTCGTTTCGCGGACTTTGCAACTAATGTTCGAGACTCAGTGAGTGTCCAGGAGTTGGAAGATGCCAAATCTTTTGTAAAATCCTCTTAGGACGATTTCTTCAGATCAGTCGTGTAATCTGGGGAAAAAGCGGGTTTGTGACCCTCCCAAGCATGGGGCATCTTGAAATCTCAGTATTTGTCTAAGAGTTTGAAGATGCTTGGTCTTCTGTAAAATCCTTTTAAGAGACATTCCCCAGCACGAGACGCTTTAAAGCGATTCTCCCCAACAGAGTTTGTTGTAAGCTCATTATCCCCAGTGGAGTCGTCAAACGGAAAGTTCGCCTAACATGGGGCATTATGGATCTTATTCTACGCTCGACAGCTTTGTTCCTCAACAGATTACTATGGATTTGCTTTGTGCTTTCCCAGAAGATCTCTAGGGACTCTTATTCAGCATGTTGCAACGGAATGTCTTCCAACCAGGATTCGCTTATCCCCGACGGAGCAGTTCCGGTCCTCAGCAAGATTGTATCTCTGGCAGTTGTATCCCCACAGAGTTCATCATTGAATCTTGTCAGTAATACTCCTCAGGTGAGTTGTTCTTTCTCCCCGCAGTGGTTTAGCAGATCAACAGAATCTCTTCCTCAGCAGAGTGTTAGTATATTCTTTCCCCAACTGAGTCAGAAGGCTGATGATCCCCGCAAAGGATCTCGGGTTTGATAAGATCCCTAAGCAGAGTTTTAATGACTTTTTTTCCTCAGCAGAACATCATTCAAAAATTCTCATCCCCAGCGGAGTTGTTATGATCAGAATTCATCCCCAGACAGATGAGATAATTCCTGGCGGAGTCATCACTTCCCCGTATCTCAAAGTCCAATTTATTTTTGGCAAGCGTGTCAATTCGAAGCAGACGGATTGTTCATTTATTCTCCAGCAGAGATATCATCCTTTCGGGAGTATCTGAGGTCAAATCATTAATCATTGTTCCTTAGCAGAGTCAGCATGGATGTCTGATATGTATGCAGAGCGTAATCCAGTATTGAATTTTGTTAAATCCCGCCGACAGCGTGGCAAGCCAGTAGTCGTCTGGCGCCGTTTAAAAGACATTCTAAAAGCCCACCGGCAGCGTGGCAAGCCAGTAGTCATCTGTCGTCGCTTAAAAGACCTTCTTAAATCCCACCGGCAGCGTGGCAAGCCAGTAGTCGTCTGGCGTCATTTAAAAGACATTCTTAAAGCCCACCAGCAGCGTGGCAAGCCAGTAGTTATCTGGCGTCATTTAAAAGACATTTTTAAAGCCCACCGGCAGCGTGGCAACCCAGTAGTCATCTGGCGTCATTTAAAAGACATTCTTAAAGTCCACCGGCAGCGTGGTAAGCCAGTAGTCGTCTGGCGTCGTACAAAAGACATTGTTAAAGTCCACCGGCAGCGTGGCAAGCTAGTAGTCATCTGGCATCGTTTAAAAGATATTCTTAAAGCCCACCGGAAGTGTGGCAAGCTAGTAGTCATCTGGCGTCGTACAAAAGACGTTGTTAAATCCCACCGGCAGCGTGGCAAGCCAGTAGTCATCTGGCATCGTTCAAAAGACATCTTTCCAGTAGTATGGTTTTCATCATAGTTTTATTCAGATAGAGTTCATTTGGTTGGGTTTATATCCTTTTTCTTCTAATCCACAGAGTGCAAATTTTCTGGTTATTTTTCAGTATTCAATCTCTCCATACCTTGAAAGTCTGAAAGCAACCGCTATTATCCATTCAGGTCTACAGTGATTGAATAGGGGCAGCTGTAATACCCCAAAATTTTCCCTCTTATTTTTCATATCATTTAACATATACTTTCATTGCATTGTATTCTATTCAAGCATAGAAAATAAAGCATTCATCTTTGCATTCAGCATAAGGCATGTGATCAGTGGTTTTCAGAGTATTGATCATCCAGGGCAAGAGAGCTAGAGTCAAGGGTCTCCCAACAAGCCTCTAAGGTCTTTTATATCATATACCATCCCATTTGATCCCACAAGTCATTGGAAGAAGAGAATTCACCAAGAAGTTGGACAGTTCATCATCTCCTAACCAAAAACAGTTCAAATTAGGGTTTTGGATTCAAGCCCTCTCCTGATGAAATTTTGGTTCAAACTTGATCTCAATGTTTTCTACATGAGGTCAAGTATCTAAGGATGGAATATTGCCCATTGGTTCATTTCAGAAGAGGTTCAATTGGCCAGTTGCTTGAGAATCAAGAAATTGGGGAAAAAGTCAATTGTGCAGAGGAAAAAGTCAACTCCTGACTTTTTAAGATCAAATTCATGAAATTCAAGGTACATATGTTCATTGGACAAGATTTGATCAAGAAATGATGGAGGAATTATCAAAAATCAAGAATTGTACAAAGTTGCCATTTTTAGAAACTTAGGGTTTCCAAAAATGGCAAGTTTTGAACCATTTGGCACTACACTTTAAGGCATTCTTTCTCTATGATAAAAGCTCCAAACTTCAGGCCCAAGTTGAGCCAATTAAATATCATATTCCAAGCTTCAAATCCATATTAAGAACTCTTCCATTGGATCAAAATTGAGGGAGTTATGATCAATCAAAGTTTGGTAAAATCAAGGCAAATTGCAAGTCATGGCAAGGCAAGTTCAGGCCCCCAGGCCATAATTTCATCAAACACTTGGTGTGCCAAATGTCAAGCTAGTTTTCTCTATCAAGGAAGCTTCAAATGAAAAACTTTCCAACACCAAAGTTGTTCCTTTCCATGCCCTCTACAATGTTCATGTTTATCATTTTTTTCATTTGATCAAAGGATGGGGAGTTATGATGGTCCAAACATGAGGGTGTCACACAGAATTTCCACAGGCACCAAGGCCTTACCTGAAGACCAAGTCACACGCCCATGATGCAGTTTTGATTCCTTGGTTTTCAAGTCATTTTCAAGTGTGGTAAAGGTCTCCATTCAATTCAATTCCCACATCAAACATGTTCCATTATGTTCCCTCTTTCTATGGACACCAAGAACTCATCATTTCATGCACTACATAGAGAGAATTCCTTCCACAAACATCCATTGTTTCATGGATATCATGCTTCCAAAATTGGAATGTCATGACATTGTTGTTATTGATGCAGTTCACACGCATACATCAAACACTTCACACCTCCCCACTCTTTACTCCATTGGGACCACTCATTCCAAGCATCAATTCTTTTTTTTAGATTCATGGATATTGAATCAATCAAACGTATTTCGAATATCTGTTCCACTTTTGGAAGACCTTGTGTTATATCACTGGATCTCGATTTTTCATATATGAATGTAACTAAAATATCTCCTTGAGAAAGGATTTCCCCATAATGGCCGTGAATGGTTGCTTCTGGAATCGCCAAATAAGGATTAGCCTATCTTACACTCATGCCATGCCATGCTATCATACACCAAAGAGGAAACTACAAAGCTTGTCTTGCAAGTTACTGCAGCAACAACCTACATCATCACCCTTCATTCTAAAATCACTCTCATCCATTCTAATCACCACCCTAGCTGCCATGAGCTTCTCCACACCATAACCAAACCTTTCTAACTCGTGGCCTAACTGACATGACTCAGTTAGTTAACTCAAACTCAGTTAACTAGAGTCCCAATTGTCAACCACACCAGTTATATTTCTAACTCAACCTATATAAGCAAGCTTCAATAGATTTTGAGAGAGCTTCATTCATTTCTCACATGTGCTTACCTTTGATGTGTGTTATGCATTTTTAACTTGCATTTTTGTCCTAATTCCACATCTAATTTCTTCTTGTGTTTTACATGATTTGTGTTTGCATTGAGTATGCCATTCCCTTTATATCATTTGTATATCATCAATTGTATGATACTGGTCCACATGTACTCATACTCATTTCACATGTTATGCATCTTTAACATGTAAGTTTGTGCATCTAATTGAAACTTGTTTCTCTCCTTTTCCTTTCTTCTTCATCTATTTTTTATTACTTGAATCATTTCATCCATGACTTGTATGATTATTCATATGCATCATAAGACATTCATAAATGATGTATTCTTCCGACCTTGACATTTCATTAAGCATAAATACATGTTCATCTTGCACTTTTATTCATCTTTCATCATTTTCTTTCATAGTGCTTTCCTTTGATGTTTAAGACATTGTTTGTGCAAAGTTTGATTGTGTTTGGTACCTTAACTTTAGAGGACTTTCTTAGGGTATAAGTTCTGACTTAGAAACTTTATCAACCCTTAGGACATTTCTTCTTTAGTTCCTAACTTGTTTGATCTTTACTTGTCCTTCTTTCTTTATTTCTTTACTTTCAAATTGTTTTGCTAACATTTTTAGGGGCTAATGGTAAGTCAAGTGTGTGGGTGTGCACCCACATACAACTTTCTTCCATATCTTTTAAGCTTTCAATTTGTGTTTGTGATTAGCATCTAATGCTTTCTTTGTTCAATCTATTCCATTCCCTTTGAGTTCTAACTTACTTCAAAGTTCTTAACTTAACTTCAACCTTTGAAGTAAGTTAGAACTCGCTTTTCTTTTCTTTTAGACTTAGGTTTCTAAACCACACTTAACCATTAGGAACATCCATGTATGATAACTTTAGGGTTTAAGTCTTAGTCTCCCTCATTAGATTTTACCTTTCTTAACCTTTGAGTCTCTCTTCTTCTCATCTCAAAACAAAAGCAAAAATACATTTAATAAGGGATTAACGCATATTGCACGTGAGCCTTGCATGTGGGAAATGGAAGGAGGAGGGTTTCCCTCCGCCTTTCTATAGTGTTTAGCATACGTCCTGTTAGGACGACCATGCGATGCATTCGATCCTATATCATAGACTCGAATGCAATACGTGTTATAAACACAAAAATAATCAAAACACTTCTTCTTAAAAGACAAAAACAAACAACAATTCTCTTCTCATCTCCTTCACTCCATTCTTAAGGATTCGTCATGTCCGTTCTACCACAAACAGGTAACACCTAAGTCTCCATACAGGGAGCTGCAACACCTAACTGCTGGGACGCGCACTATGATGTTTCCATTAAAAAACACAAACAAAGCAATCCTTATTGAGCCGAACTACGCTTGCTCTGATTCTTCTTTCTTGTCTGATTGAAGATATGTAGGCACGAGATGCGATATCTCGACGAGCAACCTTTCCCCGCAGTGCGTCGAACTACGTTGACTCTGACTTTCCCATTGCACTGAGGGAATACATAGGCCTAGGACAACGATAATGTCCTATCGAGTCACTTCTTTCTTCTTTTCTTCCCCATTTCCTCTTTCTTTTTTGTTCCTGTTCCTTTTCCTTTCCAGTAGCGGCGGAGCTCCAATCGACGACACCCTTTGATCGAACAGCAAGCGTGGATCCCATCGGGTACGATGGACGCGTGGGGGTGCTAATACCTTCCCTTCCCGTAACTGACTCCCGAACCCAGTTCTCTTGGTCACAAGACCATGCTTTTCCTTTCCCTCAGGTTTACACAGTGTTTCCTTTCCCTCTCTTGGGATAAATACACATTGTTGGCGACTCTGTTTCCGTGCCACTTTCGCGTTTGTACTTGGATGAAAATCCCGGGAGCGACACCCTTCTACAACAAGATTAATTTTCATCACATTCCTCGTGAAGAAAACCACATGGCTGATGCACTAGATACATTATCCTCCACGATTAGTGTGAATCGATGGAACGACGTACCTAAGATTGACATAATGGGGCCTATATAGGCCTGCTTACATATTTGCAGTGGAAGCTATCATCGATGACAAACCATGGTATCATGATATCAAATGCTTCCTTCAAAGACAAGAATACCCACCTGGGGCATCCAGAAAAGATAGGAAGACTCTCAGAAGACTAGCTGGTAACTTCTTCCTGAACAATGATGTGCTATATAAAAGAAACTTCGACACGGTTTTGCTCAAATGCGTGGACAGACACGAAGCAAACATGCTAATGAAAGAGATTCTTGAAGGCTCCTTTGGCACTCACGCCAATGGACTTACAATGTCAAGAAAAATTCTAAGAGCAGGATATTATTGGCTGACAATGGAATCTGATTACTACAAGTACATAAGGAAGTGTCATAAGTGTCAGATATGCACTAACAAAATTCATGTACCGCAGACGCATCTCAAAGTTCTTTCTTCTCCATGGCCTTTTTCTATATGGGGAATCAACATGATTGGCATGATTGAGCCCAAAGCCTCAAACGGACATCGGTTCATCCTGGTGGCCATTGATTACTTCACCAAATGGGTTGAAGTAGCATCATACGCCAATGTGACCAGACAAGTGGTGGTCCGATTTATCAGGAACAATCTCATCTGCCGTTATGGTGTTCCAATCCAGATCATTACTGATAATGGGTCAAACTTGAACAACAAGATAATGAAAGAATTATATGCTGAGTTCAAAATTGAACACCATAACTCGTCTCCTTACCGGCCTACGATGAATGGAGCGGTAGAAGCAGCTAACAAAAATATCAAGAAGATCATTCAAAATATGATTGTGACCTACAAAGATTGACATAAGATGCTACCATTTTCTCTTCACGGTTATCGCATATCCGTCTGCACTTCAACAAGTGCAACCCCTTTCTCTCTAGTATATGGCATGAAAGTAGTGCTCCCCATTGAAGTAGAGATACCATTAATATGAGTGTTGATGGAAGCCAAGCTAACAGAAGCTGGATGGTGTCAAAGCAAATACAATGAATTGAATCTAATCAAAGAAAAAAGAATGACGGCTTTATGTCATGGTCAGTTATATCAACAAAGGATGAAGAAAGCTTTTGAAAAAAAGGTCTGACCTCGGGTATTCAGAAAAGGCGACCTCGTGCTAAAAAAGATCCAATCATTTCTCACTGATTCTAGGAGCAAATGGACTACAAATTATGATGGCCCCTATGTTGTTAAGAAAGCATTCTCAAGCGGTGCCTTGATACTCACAACCATGGATGGATAAGAGTTTACCTACCCCACAAATGTTGATGCAGTCAAGAAATACTTTGCCTAAATAAATAAATAAATAAAAAATAGCTAGCTAAGTTGAAAACCTGAGAGGGCGACTTAGGCAAAAAAAAGAGCGTCTCGGTGGACTGAAAACCCGAAAGGGCGGTCCAAGAAAAAATTAGAGACATAAAAAAGAAAAATATCATCCCGGTAGATTTAAGGAAAATCTAGGCAAAAGTTAGATATTTATGGCAAGTAGCTGTGTAACGCCCCGTTTTATCTTATTTATTTAATCGAGTCGATTTAATTATTTTCTTTTTATATTATTTTATTTTTGACTTTTATTTGACAATATATTATTTTTCATCGTTGTTTATGTTTTATCGCATTTTGAGAGCGTTTGGGAGATATTTGAGCTGAGGGGTATAATGGTCATTTTGGGTAGTTAGATATTTATATAAATAGAGAATAGAGAGAGAGAAATAGAAAGAAAAGAGAAAGAAGAGAAAGAAAAGGAAAAGAAGAGAAAAGAGAGGAAAGAAAGGGAGAAGAGGAAAAAAGAAGGAAAATCAGGAATTCATCCGTTTAAAGCGCGAATAATCGGGTAAGGGTGTGAAACTCGATTATCTTATGCTTGTGTATGATTATGTATGTATGTGGTTGAATGTTTATTTGGTTTACCATAGTTTTCATTTCTAGGTTGAAAATGAGTAAAAATGAATAGAAATCGATGTTTTCGCGGACGAAAGTCGGATTAAGTCGCGTAGTGGAGTCGAGTGATGTTAGGTCGTGATTTAGTATGATTGTTTGATTGAATTTGGCTGAATTTTGTAACTTTTGCATTTTTGATATATATTGAGGAATTTGGGGTGAATGGAGGAGTGATTGATTGAATGGTGTTTGGATAGGTCTGGTATAATTGTCATTGGCTGGTATTTAATCGGGTGGAATTGTTGGAATGAGTATACGGGATTTAATCGGGTTTTGGTTGGTTTTTCTGTCATTAAAACAGAGTTTTTGGTGGTTCTGCAGCAGTGTTAATCGATTAACCAAATGTGTTAATCGATTAACACGTGAAAAATTTGAGTGTGTTTACGTGAGTTTCATACTGTTAACCGGCTAACCAAATGGGTTAACCGATTAACCAAGGCAAAAATTTGAAAAATCCAAAACTTTGAAAATTCATATCCTTCGAATCGTAAGTCCGTTTTGGTCGCCGTTCGAAGCGATAGGAAGCTAATGAGATGTCCTTCCTTATAAAAATGGTTTTTTTTGGATTAGTAGCCGGTTTAATTATGTCAGAAAATCAGGAATAGTGTCGGTTGTCGACTTTTGTCGTTATAATGGTGCGTAATTGGTGTGTATTGTACAAGGTGTTGTTGTATGATGTAAATGTGTGTGTTTAGAGAGTGTTGTGATGAATTGTGGCCGTATGGAAATTAAATGCATTGTTTTGGGCATAAGTGCAAAGTGTGATTTTGTTGATGGAGGTGAGTGCATTTATGTGTGCATATTAAATGTCATGAGTCATTGTATGCCAAGCATCATGATATGCATTGTTGTGACGTCCTGAGTGACGGATTGATTCTGAGGGAATCTGCTATAACATCGTGAGCCTTAAAAATAAGAGGACTGAAAGCGATCTGATTGGATCGTGAGCCTTAAAAATAAGAGGACCGAAAGCGATGGTTATAGACGATCGTGTGCCCATGTGGGGTGTGAGCGATCGGATCGTGAGCCTTATACAAAGAGGACCGAAAGCGATCCATAAACGTCGTGAGCCTTATACAAAGAGGACCGAAAGCAACGGGGGAACATCGTATGCCCGACGGGGAGTTACAGTGATGTAACGAGCGATGGTTCCAATAGTTCCTAAGTGAACTAGTGATGAAAAATATTGGGAGTCAGTACCGCATGGCATGTGCATAGAGTCGTTGTGCCGGTCTCTGTGCATTTGCATGAATCATGAATATGTTTGACTATGTGTGAGAATTTTGAATAGATTAACCGTGTGTGGACTTGATGAATTGATATTTTTGGTGATAATTGCATTGTGTACGATTAATATGCATTGGTGTTAGATAAATGAAATACGTGTGATGTGTGTGGTATATGGATTCTGAGGTATGTTGTGGTGAGAAATTTATATGTGCATTGTTGTGTAATATATAACTATATGCAATTGTATTAGGATTGTTTTTCTCACCCTTATGTTGTTTTATAATGCTCTATGAGGCATTGCAGATTAGAGTCGCTGGAGGTATTTTTGTGAAGCTTTGCATCTTCATTCTTTTGTCGGTCGGCTCTGATATGTGACACCGGGTAGTTAGGGAGGCCGTTAGTGATTATTGTGTATCATGTATATATATATATATATATATATATATATATATATATATATATATATATATATATATATATATATATATATATATATATATATATATATCTTTTGGCTTGTGCATGTATAACTTGATGTATGACAACTCTTCACGTGATATATATATATATATATATATATATATATATATATATATATATATATATATATATATATATGCTATTCAGTTTTAGATTTTCCGCTTTTATTCTAAAATCTGAAATGTGGGTGTACGGAACTGAGTTCCTCTGTTGATTGCTACCCCACCGTTGCATATCTTTATGAGCAGGTGTTGTATGTATTGTTTCAAATTGATGTGACCCTTCGGTCTATGCTGTGAATTTTAATTATACTCTGACGGAATTTTGAATTTTCTTTTACCGCTTTACTTATTTGGGGGTATAGATTGGGGGTGTTACATTAAGTGGTATCAGAGCAGGTCGGTCCGTCCGGCCAAGTTGTTGAGTCAGTTGGTGTGACAGTTGAATATTGTCATTGTTGTTTGTCCCTTAGTACGTGATATGTGTGTGAAACACTGTCAGTACTTTCTGGTTTCCTAATCTTTTGTCTTCAGGTGTTAGAATGAGATAAGTGGGGGAGAAGTTGGTACTTCTCCAAGTTGCTTCAGGTGGAGCGTTGGCTTAGTGTGTTGTGAATTGCAAGATTGTAAGTGCTCTTTGGACAGTGTGGTTCCCGGTTCTGGAGGGAATGCGGAGGTAAGGTTTATGTCAACTAAGGATTTGTGCCTTAGGTAGTTTTGTGCGCAGGATGCAAGAAATGCTATTATAGTTTGGTAAAGATGGTTTATACCCCATCATGATTGTTGGATGTCTATTGACAAATTGAGGGACTGATCACCCATAATCTCTTGTTGATAGTAGACGGGAATTATGTTGGATGGAATAGACGGGCCTTTTCGGCTTTGATAGTATGTGCAATGAATTGTTTGGAATTAAGGAAATGGTTACGGATTGTTTTGTTGAGTCGATGAAGACTCTTATACTGGAAGATGAGACGGATTAGAGGTTTTTGGTATGTTGGTCAAGTTGGGAAGTCATTGGGAGAGAATGATTGGGCATCGTTAATGGTTGCTCTCAGAGAGAAGAGTGTGAACTCAAATTGGATGAAGGTGAGGATTTGAGGTTTGGATCTACTAAGTAAGTAAAAGAACTTTTAGGACTTGAAACTAAGATGTTGTTATATTTGTGACGATAGTTTTCTAGAAATTGGCAGGAAGGACACAGTGATGAGCTACCGGTTGTGCGTGATTTTCAGATGTATTCCCGGATGGAATATTGGATGTTAGTATTAGAAGTACCCGGACTGATAGAGCAGTTGGAAGATTTACTGGAAAGGAGAATTGTGAGGCCAAGTGTGTTGTCTTAGAGAGCTCCAGTATTGATAGTAATACAAGGAACTGATGATTGAATGGAATAACAAGCATGATGTGTATGAAGGTATTGAGACTATGGAAAGCGAAACTTAAAGTTCTGGAGAGGTTTGGAGTCCTTGGAATTATAGAGCATTAATGGAAATTTTGAGAAAACCTTAAGGGTGGATGTACTATTTGAGAGTTCTTTTGGGATGGTTGTTGCTACACGTGGGGATTTATGGGATTTGGATTGTTAAGAGAAGAAATTGTGTATAGGTTACTGTCAGTGGAATAAGGTAACGATTGAGAACAAGTGTCCACTTTCATGAACGGATGACTGGAATGGTTTGGTTGAGTTTGAGTGAAATTGCAATTGTTTGGAATGTTTGATAAGAGTGGTATTACTTTTGTTTTGGGTTGAGATCTCATGTCAACAGAAACCTTGAGTGAGTTCGAACCCCGTAAGAAGAATTGATATGGAATGTGGTAACCAGAGATTGTTAAGCTATTTTGGATAAATTGTTTCGAGCTCAGAATGAATTTTGAAGGTTGTGTATGGAATGTTTGTGGAGTAGACGAATCGTATCTTCCATATTTATTTGGATAAGGTTGTAGTGGCTTTGATTGAGGATATTCGGATCTGTTGTAAACTCGGAGGAAGAACAGGTAGAGCGTTTGAGTTTTGAATTACAAGTGTTGAACAGAGGCGAAGTTTTTTGCTAAATTATTCAAGTGAGAATTTGGGTTGGAAAAAGGTTAGTCTTCTTGGATATGTTATTTCAGATGAGAGTATGGTTATGGATCCATCGGAAGAAGATGTAGTTCTACGTGAGAGGTTCCAAAGTTGGTTAACGAGATTAGAAACTTTTGGGCTCAGTTGGTTGTTACAAAAGGTGATGGAAGACTTTGCTAAGTTCGTACTTCTGTTATCTCAGTTGGCTTGCAAAGGGTGAGTCATTTGTTTGGATGTTCGTTGTGAGTAAGTTTTGGGGGAGCTGAAGTAGAAATGGTCTACGACTCCAGTTTTGATTCTGGGTGATCCTAATAAACCGTTTGTGAGGTATTGGGATGCGTCTCTGAAGAGTGTAGTCAGGTGTTAATGCAAGAGAGTAAAGTCGTGGCTTATGCTTTACGACAATTGAGGATTTATAAAAGGATCTATACTATTCTGGATTTGGAATTGGTTGCGGTCGTATTGTGTGGGAAAATTTGGAGGTATTATTGTTATGGTTCTCGGCTCGAAGTGTTTGGTAATCGCAAGAGTTTAAAGTACTTGGTTGGTTTGAAGGAATAGAGTATGAGACGATGAGGATGGTTAGAATTTGTGATGAGATATGACTTTAATTGGAATTCGTGGTGAGTTATGAATTTGGCTTGGATTATCCTTTGGGGAAAAGCTGAGGTTGTTCCTGATGAGTTAAGTCGAAAGTTTCTATGTATGTCTGTTTTGATGGTCTGAGAATTAGAATTATTTGAGTAGTTCCGAGACTTGTGTCTGGTGTATGAGGTAACATAGTAGAGTGCGAGGTTGGGTATATTAAGAGTGAACAGTGAGTTCTGGAAAATATGAGAAAGAGTTAGACTTTGGTAGTGAAATTGGTAGTTTTGATGGTTACGAGTAATTAGAGTGTGCAGTGGAAGCATGATGTGGCACATTTCGTATATGCGTGTGTGACTGGTAAGTGTTCTTAGGTTGAACATTGTGAACATGTAGGAATGATGAGACCATTGGACGTTTCAGAATGGAAGTGTTAGGTGAAAGGTTTAGATATTATCCATGGGCTACTATGTAGATGGATGTTTTGGTTATATGTTCGATTGGTGAATCGTAGCATTGTTGTAATAAGGTTGTGTGACAAGGATGTTGGTATCGTGGTTATGTAGAGGTTGTTGAATCGATGTGTGTCGTGGAACTTGTGTTCTTGTTGTGTTTCGGTTTAAGAGTGAACCTGTGTGTGTTCGTAACTTGGGTATTCCTTGAGTCGTGAGTTGGTCGTCAAGTGCATTGTATGGGCTTTGCATCTTGTCGTTGTAGTGGTCGTCGTTTCGTTGTTGTGGTTGTTGTTAGCAAAGTGGTTTGTCAGTTTGTGTTATTCGTGGTGTGCTTTTGTTGGCATGTTAGTTTGTTGGTCGGATGCGAGAGTCGTATCCGTAGTTGTTCGTATCGGTTATATTTTCGAGGATGAAAATGTCTAAGTGGGGGAGAATTGTAACGCCCCGTTTTGTCTTATTTATTTAATCGAGTCGATTTAACTATTTTCTTTTTATATTATTTTATTTTTTACTTTTATTTGAAAATATATTATTTTTCATCGTTGTTTATGTTTTATCGCATTTTGAGAGCGTTTGAGAGATATTTGAGCTGAGGGGTATAATGGTCATTTTGGGTAGTTAGATATTTATATAAATAGAGAATAGAGAGAGAGAAATAGAAAGAAAAGAGAAAGAAGAGAAAGAAAAGGAAAAGAAGAGAAAAGAGAGGAAAGAAAGGGAGAAGAGGAAAAAAGAAGGAAAATCAGGAATTCATCCGTTTAAAGCGCGAATAATCGGGTAAGGGTGTGAAACTCGATTATCTTATGCTTGTGTATGATTATGTATGTATGTGGTTGAATGTTTATTTGGTTTACCATAGTTTTCATTTCTAGGTTGAAAATGAGTAAAAATGAATAGAAATCGATGTTTTCGCGGACGAAAATCGGATTAAGTCGCGTAGTGGAGTCGAGTGATGTTAGGCCGTGATTTAGTATGATTGTTTGATTGAATTTGGTTGATTTTGTAACTTTTGCATTTTTGATATATATTGAGGAATTTGGGGTGAATGGAGGAGTGATTGATTGAATGGTGTTTGGATAGGTCTGGTATAAATGTCATTGGCTGGTATTTAATCGGGTGGAATTGTTGGAATGAGTCTGCGGGATTTAATCGGGTTTTGGTTGGTTTTTCTGTCATTAAAACAAAGTTTTTGGTGGTTCTGCAGCAGTGTTAATCGATTAACCAAATGTGTTAATCGATTAACACGTGAAAAATTTGAGTGTGTTTACGTGAGTTTCATACTGTTAACCGGTTAACCAAATGGGTTAACCGATTAACCAAGGCAAAAATTTGAAAAATCCAAAACTTTGAAAATTCATATCCTTCGAACCGTAAGTCCGTTTTGGCCGCCTTTCGAAGCGATAGGAAGCTAATGAGATGTCCTTCCTTATAAAAATGGTTTTTTTAGGATTAGTAGCCGGTTTAATTATGTCAGAAAATCGAGAATAGTGTCGGTTGTCGACTTTTGTCGTTATAATGGTGCGTAATTGGTGTGTATTGTACAAGGTGTTGTTGTATGATGTAAATGTATGTGTTTAGAGAGTGTTGTGATGAATTGTGGCCGTATGGAAATTAAATGCATTGTTTTGGGCATAAGTGCAAAGTGTGATTTTGTTGATGGAGGTGAGTGCATTTATGTGTGCATATTAAATGTCATGAGTTATTGTATGCCAAGCATCATGATATGCATTGTTGTGACGTCCTGAGTGACGGATTGATTCCTGAGGGAATTTGCTATAACATCGTGAGCCTTAAAAATAAGAGGACTGAAAGCGATCTGATTGGATCGTAAGCCTTAAAAATAAGAGGACCGAAAGCGATGGTTATAGACGATCGTGTGCCCATGTGGGGTGTGAGCGATCAGATCGTGAGCCTTATACAAAGAGGACCGAAAGCGACGGGGGAACATCGTATGCCCGACGGGGAGTTACAGTGATGTAACGAGCGATGGTTCCAATAGTTCCTGAGTGAACTAGTGATGAAAAATATTGGGAGTCGGTACCGCCGGGCATGTGCATAGAGTCGTTGTGTCGGTCTCTGTGCATTTTCATGAATCATGAATATGTTTGACTATGTGTGAGAATTTTGAATAGATTAACCGTGTGTGGACTTGATAAATTGATATTTTTGGTGATAATTGCATTGTGTACGATTAATATGCATTGGTGTTAGATAAATGAAATATGTGTGATGTGTGTGGTATATGGATTCTGAGGTATGTTGTGGTGAGAAATTTATATGTGCATTGTTGTGTAATATATAACTATATGCAATTGTATTATGATTGTTTTTCTCACCCTTCTGCTGTTTTATAATGCTCTATGAGGCATTGCAGATTAGAGTCGCTGGATATATTTTTGTGAAGCTTTGCGTCTTCATTCTTTTGTCGGTCAGCTCTGATATGTGACACCGGGTAGATAGGGAGGCCGTTAGTGATTATTGTGTATCATGTATATATATATATATATATATATATATATATATATATCTTTTGGCTTGTGCATGTATAACTTGATGTATGACAACTCTTCACGTGATATATATATATATATATATATATATATATATATATATATATATATATATATATATATATATATATATGTTATTCAGTTTTAGATTTTCCGCTTTTATTCTAAAATCTGAAATGTGGGTGTAAGGAACTGAGTTCCTCTGTTGATTGCTACCCCACCGTTGCATATCTTTATGAGCAGGTGTTGTATGTATTGTTTCAAATTGATGTGACCCTTCGGTCTATGCTGTGAATTTCAATTATACTCTGACGAAATTTTGAATTTTCTTTTACCGCTTTACTTATTTGGGGGTATAGATTGGGGGTGTTACAAGCTGCATCTGAAAAGACTGGATCCTCAGAAGCAACGTCAACTGTCAAGAAACCCTCAAACAAAGTCACCTTCAACGGAAGCTCGATAATACTCAAAATTCAAAGTTGGTAGAAAGATAGTGGTTATTAGGTTTCAATGTAGCCCATTTCCCTTTAAATTTCCATTTTCTAAAACTTTGTAATGCTCCATGGAATCATGCATTAGGATGATTGCCATTCTATCAATAAAAATTTAAGCCCTTGTGTCCTTTACTTGAAATTCTCATTTATTATGCTTTGCAAGATGACATTTTGATATGATTAACACTATTGAAACCCAAAAATGAATTTACTTTTGTTTTCAAAACGGAAATTTTGAATTTACTTCTGCTTTTAAAATAAAGATGGCAACTTCCTTTTGAATGATGAACACAAGAAGGAACATTGATAGCTTCTCCGAAAGCAATCAAACTTCAAAATGCAGAATCAAAATATTCCTTGTGATCAGTATATCCCGAGTGGTGGATCAATTACTTCAGATTGATAAGTTGGAGCATCCCATCTATCACCCCCAATAAGGGTCGAGTTTTCATATCCCCTCAACAAACGTTGGAATCAAGATTAGATTTCTATCCCCGGTAGAGTATTATTTCCAGGAATAAAGATAGAAACAGGAATCCCTTCCTCCAATAGGATGCTACCTTCAGAAAACACCGATAAAAAGTTGTCACTCCTCAGGAGTCGCATTTTGTTACTACCAAGAATATGAAAAGTTCAGAAGCAGGAATTTATTCCCTCAACAGACCAGTGATACATTTTATCCCTCAAAGTGGTCGGGTATCCCTTTGTGCTCATCACCAGTCCGTATGTCATGTTTGTTTTGTCAGCATAAGCATTTCATACATACATTATGCATAATTGATTCATATTCATATTCATTTTGCATCTCATATTTCAATCACTTTGGTCACGTTTATCCCCAAGTGATAAATGTCCTCTCTCCATTAGAGTTATCAGTCTTAGGAAGAAAGGATATATTCTTTCTAAATACCCACTGAGTTTGATCCTCATGTAAGATTTTCCTTCAGTTTTCCTTTCCACACTTGGATAGGATAAAATCCCAGTTTAAGTTCTTTTCTCATCGGGAAATGTCTCATCTAAACAACCTATCTCCAGTTTATTCCTGGATTGAAATCGGTCCTCGACGACCTTGATAACTTGAACCTCTGAAAGGCAAGAAGACATTTGGTTATACACCTTTGGAACTTCACTCTTCGCCATTGAAGATGATATTTTGCTTTCCCAGATTAAGGAAAATCCCCCGCGGAAGCTTCTCAACAGAAGACTCTTGGAAATATGGACATCACATCCCCAAGAAAGATCTACCGATGGGCAAACAAAGAAGTCTGTTTTTGCCCCATAAATTCCCAATAAGTCGACAAATGGAAGTCTCTCCCCGAGAAGTTTATCCTACTTTCAAGGAAGTCATCGGCACCTCAAAATTGAATTACATCATATGGCATCTCTCCGAAGAAGTCTCGAAGGGAAGTATGATGTAATTTCTCCAGCAAACGGCATCTCCAACACAAAGGTTTGCACACCTCTGCAGTTCAGACAAATGGTCCTCCCAGCAAGCCTGACATCAAATCTTTACTCATCCTATAGCATATCTCCAAAGAAGTCTCGAAGAGAAATATGATGAAGCATGTTTTTCCATCAAAGAAGTCTCGAGAAAATCTCAGCGAGAAGTTTGATGAAAACCCTCACAGATAGCATTCCTTGTCAAGACAAGAAATTGATGAGAAGAAACTGAGACCAGTTCCATTGATGAAGACTAGGATCGAGGGGAGGTTTATTTCAAGAAAACTGAGACCAGTTCTGTGACTGAAGATCAGGATCGAGGGGAGGTTTATTTCAAGAAAACTGAGACCAGTTCCGTGGCTGAAGACCAGGATCGAGGGGAGGTTTATTTCAAGAAAACTAAGACCAGTTTCATGGCTGAAGACCATGATCGAGGGGAAGTTTCACCCTTTTCTAAGTGGTATTACTTAGTAAAATAAGATGGATGAGAAAATTGGCTACCATTCACATCCACAATCAAAATTTCGGGTATTCTGATATTTAATCCGCTTTTACCTTGAACGTCTGAATATCTTCGTCATTCACACCTTCAAGTCCAAAAAGATTAAACAGGGGCATCTGTCATACCCTAAATTTTGACCCTAAGACTTCACATCATTGTGCAAATCATCACCACAATATGGATGTACCTTCATACCTCACTAATCCTTTCAAAGATTGTTGAGTGTTCACCTTGACCAAGAATTAGGGTTTTTTTTAGCCCTACAGAGGATTCAGGCAAAGGATCAATCAAAAATTGACATGATATTTAACTTATCAAGCCTCTCAATCATTCATGGAGGACAAGAGGTCCTCAACATAAAGAATCAAGCACAAGATTGAATCATTCCAAGTTGATCAAGCCTCAAGATCATCAGTGTCACCAAATTAGGGTTTTGGTCGACCAAGGCTCCCAGAGGGAAATTTTCATCTGGGCATGAGCCAAGACCTCAACATATGTTTCAAGGACCTCAAATAAATCATATTATTCCATTCATATGATTGGATTGATTCAAAGAACTTGATTCATAAACAATGCAAGAATTTTAATCCATCTGAGCCACAAACTAGGGTTTTGATGAAAAGTCAACCATACCTTTGACTTTTGGCCAAGACATGATCTCAAACCTTGGGATATGATTCAAGACACTCAAATGTACCCTTGAAGTCCATTCATAAGTTTAAAATCACCTTGGGACATCCAAACATTGAAAATCAGGAATTAGGGTTTCTCTACACAAAATTCATCTGAGACCCAAAGTCAAAGTTTGACTTTTTGGCCAAAAATGTTCATCATGAACCATTGTACAAGAAAACATGATCCATTGTTGCATTTGAGCAAGATTTGATCAAGAAACCAAGGTTACTTGTAAAAAGGGCAATGTTGAGAAAGTGAAAATTTCACTAAGTTATGAAAAAAAAAGTGTTTAAGTACCCAACTTCCAAAGGCCATAACTTGTGATCCAAGCTACCATTTTTTTGCACTCCAAAGCTCAAATGATAGATCTCATCACATACTACAAAAGTGCTCAATTAAGCCATGATAAAAAAATGCTTGGATTTTAAGTTATGAAGTGATCAAAATCAAGAAAAGTATGAAATGAACTTCAACACTTAGTGAAAATCTGCCTAAGGTAAAATCAGTCAAAACATCAAAATGTGGAGAGATTTTTCACCATGATCCAAGATGAATCAAGTCAAATTATGAACATCAAAGTTGAAGTAGATTATCCCAGCTTTCCAAAGAGCCCAAAAGCATGAGAAAGCTCCACTTGAGCAAAGAATTATGGAGGTTGCAAGACACCTTGCTGCAACTGTTTTGCCAATATCAGATTGGCCATTTCTTATGGTAAACGACGGTTTTGTCAAGTGCAATGATCATGTTGCTAAGCTAATTCAATGTGATCAGGTTGAGTCATAACAAACCTGCAGAATTAGGCCAAAGGGTCAAGAGATATCTCAATTGTATTAATGGATTTTGTCACATTATGCCTTGAATTCAAAGGCATTTTATGTGCAATAGTGCACATTCAACAAAGGTACTCTTTTCAGTCAAGATGATCACATAAACAACAATAAAATGACAGAGGAATATGGAATTGATCAATTGGTAGTTGTGCTATTTGGAGGAGCTATTGTACCTTGCATGAGAAGTAATGACACAAGTCCAAAACCATTGAACCAGGCTCTTATCATTCAAACTGTAACTATTCATCCAAGAAAAATCCATTTACCTATTAATAGAGGTCACATTGCCTCATTTCAAACACACCAAAACAACTTCAATCCTTGTTTTATGAAAATTCATGTTTGTTCCAAGTTTCAAAATTCCAAGTGAGGGAGAAATCGAATTTCTCAAACCGGAGCAATTCCATCCAAACCAATGATCTAAACACCTCACATACATCATATATGAGTGATCCAAACACTTAAACATCATCAGTAACATCAAATTCATCAAGGTCATAGTTCATCCCAAGCCAGCTGCAGTTGGATTCGAGCCCACCAATCCATAAGGTTTCCAACCATTCTAAACACATCAGCACATTCCTTGAGGTCTAAGGAAGTTGTCCAGGTCATCATTTCACATCTGTAACACCTACAACTGAGGATTCGATTTCCTCTTGCACAGGTAAGCCTGAACTTCCCAAACTCCATGAATCATGCATCATTTTTTATATTTCAAGTTACCAACATGTTTCTGCACATATGTAGAATGTTTTCCCTCAATCAATTGCTATGTATCAATCGTGTATAGGATTTCACATTGTTCTTGCAAAAATTTGGGTTCATCTGTTCATCACTTGATAACTCACTCCACACTTAAAATAAATGAAATTAATTACCACCATTGAATTCCTTGTTCAAAAACGAGCAACTTTCATGTTTACATCTTTTAAAATCATTGCATATTAAGGGAGATAAGAGAGGTTTTGCAAATCGGTGATGGTGGTGGTACAAGAGGAAAAAGAAGTTGGCCTTGGCGCCATAATTCAAATTTTTGAATTTTTATATTTTTCTTATTTTTCATAATTATTTTCAAAAATTAATTTCTATATTCAATCTTAATTATTTTCAAATGATTTTTTAAACAATTATCATTCACATATTTAAATATTTTATTCACCAAAAAAAATCAAAAAAATATTTTGTATTTGGTATATTTTTAATATATTTAATATATTATTTTTAATTGTTTTAAAATAAATTCAAATATTGATTTTTCCTATCAAATTAATTATTTTTAATCCCAACTTTTTCACACATATCATTTAAATACTCTATTATTTTAAACCACAAAAATAATTTTTTTTTATAAGTTTTTATTAGGTTGAAAAAATATTGCTTTTTAAGTATTTTTAATACTTTTAAAATATTTTCTTTTTGATTTTTTCCTAAACCTAATAAATTTCAAATATTCATGTGAATAAATTATCTTTTTCATAAACCTTAATCATTGTTTATGACATGGTTAATGGATTCATTTGATGAATTATACATTTTTAATGTTTTTTTCCTTTGAAAAATATCTTAAAAAATGAAATTAGGCTTTTTACTTTGATTCAATCTTTCAAACTTCATTTCAATATCACTTGGGCCTCTATTAGAGTGTAAGACCCAACCCTCTTTGTAAATAAACCACTTCATGGGCTTCTGCTATAGTATAAGTCCCATCGCACTTTTCAAAATCACGGCGCGATCACTATTTTCACAACATTCTTTGGGCCTCTGATAGGAGTGTAAGTCACATCCATCTGTACATAAACTTTATTTTAAACAATCATTGGGCCTCTAATAGAGTGTAAGACCCAACACTCCCTCTTGTAAATAGAAAATCTTTTTGGCCTTATTCATCTTGGGCTTTGTATAGGATACAAACAATCATCTAGGCCTCTATTTAGAGTGTAAGACCCAACACCTTTGTTTCTCTCCTACTTAAGATCAAGTCATCTTCAAATTCAAAACCATTTCAAAACTTTCTTCAAAACACTAATTCAATCTTGAAAAAGGAATCTAATCAATCACAATACACTTGGGCCTCTATCCAGAGAATAAGACCCCACCACCTTTCTTAATTCAATTCATACTTGTTTATATACTTGTTCATACATCTGTATATATACTTGTACATATCTTGTTAAGTTTTTCTTAGAATTTAAAACATCCCCAGTTTAGACTAGTTCAAACAATAGGATCCTTTCAATCATTATAACTTAGTTCAAACAACTAGTTCCCTCTTGTACAAAGGAATTCTTCTCCCCAATACATTCAACCTCCTCTTAGGCTTTGTTCAATTTACTCAAACTTGAAACACTTCAATAAAGAGAGCATTATTTCCCGGTGAAACCTCTTCTTTAACCCCTTTAACCCTGGGACAGTTCAACAAAGAAAGGATTATTTCCCGGTGAAAACTTTCTTGAACTCTTCCTAAACATGGAAAGTCTCAATCCCTAGCCTCCTCTTGGGCTTCATACAAGGATCCACAAGGCTTCTAAGAAGCATCCCCAGCCTCCTCCCGGGCTTCATACAAGGATCCACAGGCTTCTAAGAAGCATCCCCAGCCTCCTCTTGGGCTTCATACAAGGACCCTCAGGCTTCCTAAAAGCATTGGATAGATCCTAGTCATCTTTATCAATACACCAATCCCCAAGAGAGTAAAAAAAACCCTTTAGGGCATTCAATCTCATCCTTTAAGTCTTTTCTAATCCTCAACAAGGGTTGGTTTTCACTTTAAAATCCCCAGCTAGGGTCAAGTTACAATCAACAAATCCCCAAAAGAATCAAAGCCTTTGTGGCATTTAATAATTTAACTCTCTTCTAATTTAAGAAAGAGTTAGTTTCCCTTTTGAATTCTCAGAGCATTTTGAACCTTCTCTTGGATTTAAATTTCCTCAGCAAGAGTCAATCTCCACTTAAATTCCCCCAGCCTCCTCTTAGGCTTCATATAATGATTTCCCCAGTGTAACGCCTCAAAATTTCCCCTAGTGTTTCTAATTCCAACTGGCTTATGCTTCATTTCATTTGCATTGTCATTTTTGCATTTACATATTTCTTTTGGGCATGGGATCAAGGTATTCTCTAGCAGCTCACGGCGTCATCAGTTCCAGTATGACTTTTAATAGTGTTCAAGGCCAAGAAGATAGCTTTCCAAGTCTTTTTGAGCATTTATTTTGCTCATTAAATGACTTGATGATCAGAAACTCTGGCAGTCAATTTTTGATCAGTTATTCAGCACCAGACGATTATTTTCAGCAGTATCCTAAGCACAAAACGGAATTCACAGCATATTTTAAGTGTGTTTCGGTGTTACTCAGTAGCAATGCCAAGTTTTGGGGTTCAGAGGCTTAATGGTTTCAAAACAGCTATCAGAAGTCACTTTTCCAAGTTTCCCTCCAAAAGGCGCCAAAATTCAAAATTTGCACTGTGTAACCGGTTACAGCGTATCTGATAACCTGTTACCCTTTGGTTTTTCTGCACATTTCTTCAGTTTTTGAACTGAGTAACCGGTTAGCAGATATGCTGTAACCGGTTACTCAGGGCAAAATTTGGGAAATTCTGTTTGCATCATTTGTGATCATGTGCTTGGCAGATTGAGGATACGTAGGCACAAGACGGCAATGTCTTGGTGAGCAACCTTCCCCCTTAGTTCGTGTCCGAACTACGTTGACTCTGACTTTCCCATTGCACGAGGGAGTACGTAGGCGTAGGACAAGCGATGTCCTATCGAGTCACTTCTTTTTCTTTTCTTCTTCGTTTCTTCGTTCCTTTCCGTTCCTGTTTCTTCTCCTTTCCGGTAGCAGTGGAGCTCCAGATGACGACACCCTTTGATCGAGACAACAAGCGTGGATCCCATCGAGTGCGATGGACGTGTGGGGTGCTAACACCTTCCCCTCGCATAACCGACTCCCTTACCCTTTTCTCTTGGTCGCGAGACCATGTCTTTTCCCTTCCCTCAGGTTTACGCAGTGTTTCCTTTCCCTCTCTTGGGATAAATACACATTACTGGCGAATCTATTTTCCACGCCACTTTCGCGTCTATACCATGGATGAAAATCCTCGGGAGCGACAGCTAGCGACTCTGCTGGGGATTGGTTGACCTCTTTCCGGTCCATCCCCTTTTGCGAGTCAATCCTAGCGCTTGTCTGTTTATTTCATTGGGTGTTTATTTTGGTGCTTTATTTTGTTGTGTATTACTGTATTACTGTATTACTGTTTTACTATTTTACTATATTTAACACATTTATTGCATTGCATTTCATTATTATGCTGGACTGTGCTGTGCTGTGTTGGTTTTCTGTTTGGCAGGTTGGGAGGTTCTGAGAGATAAGCCCACTACCCAGGCTTAAGCATACACATAGGTATTAGCGTGGGCAGGCGTGACGCTCCCGTGGTGTTGACCACGTACGGGTGATCACGATCTGCACAATCAGACGAGGTTCTATCGGGAGATATCTACTACTGTATGTTGATGCAGGCTAGTAGTTATTCTCTTGAGGAATTGTCGACTCTGGTGACCATTCCCAAGGACTCAGTAACGGCACTCCTCCCAAGAACGATAATGGCAGACCAGAAATGGCAAATCCATTACGACTCTCGACCCAAGGACCCAATGCTGGGAACTTGCTATAGGATGACCTTTTTTGGGGGAATCAGTGGACGACCTCTTTGTTTGGCGATAGTATTGTACCCTGAGGGATGAATATACTATTGCTTCTCAAATCGAGAATCCGAGACTGAGGATCCCATTTTCTAGTACCCACATGTGAGATGGGCGGGTGTTTGCAGGTTTGCAGGTAACCTTAACTTTCATCCTACCTGGTGTTCTGGTGCTTTTATCAGTGTGAACTTATCAGCCTGGTATTATGGTATTATGGTCATTCGGATATTCGGGTATTTTGGTATTCTCTTCAAAGTAGACCTTTGAACTTATCCATTCAGCGGCACAGCAGTATAGAGCTTTATGGAAGCCTTGATCCCATGCCTGTTACACCTGCATCATCATTTTTGCATACATGTTCTTGTATTTCCAAGGGATAATAGCTTTAAGGCTCGCTGTTGAGCGTTTTCGTGTATTTCTTGTAATTCTTTTGTCAAAAAATTGAATCAAAGCAGATTGATTCCTTGGAAATATTTGAACATGGCATTTGCATTGCATACTCATTTGCATAACAGGTGTTTGAAGCTGGTTATTCTCATCCTGATCTGGTCTTCTTCAGAATTTCAGACTTAACTCTTCAAAGAAGCAAGAAGCGGATCTTGGATCAAATTCAAGCAGAGTTGAGGGATGTACGAAGCCAAATGGGCCAGTTTATGGGGAAGATGCAAGCTCTGATTCAAGACCAAAAAGTGATGAAGGAGGAGGTCAACCAACTGAAGACTCAGATGAGCCTGGTTATGGAGGTCGTGAGAGGTGTGCTAAATAAGGATAATACTCCCATGCCTGAAGCTGCGGCTGGAATTGTCTCTCCTTTGTTGTTTAAGGGATCCCTCCCAGAGAGTGAGCAAATTTCCACTGTGACCGTCCCGGCTGTATCTCAACGGCAAAATCAGGCTCCTCGCCAGTATCATCCAAGGCCTAAGTAGAATAGGCATTTTGAGACTCCACCAGTGCCATATTCTCAGCTATTACAGAAACTCCTTCAGTTGCAGCTGGTACAGAAAAGGACTCTGGCTCCTCTTTCTGGTACTCCCCCACCGGGTTATGATGCAAGAGCTCACTGTGACTTCCACTCTGGTGCGCCGGGGCATAATGTGGAAATTTGTAAGGCCCTTCAGCATGCTGTCCAGGATCTGATCGATTCGAAGGTAATTGAATTCACGCCGAGCGGCGTAAGCATACAGGGTGGTCCTACTCTAGCTGTTGAAAAAGAAGTGGATATCCCCGTTGCCTCTCCCAAAGATACATCAAGTCAGGGGCATTTCTTGCAGTCCTTGGTCTTAGAATCCCCACGTCCGCAACTGCTACCTACTTCTCGATTAAGTCTGAGGGGGAGAGCGCCTGAGCCAGAGGAGTACGCAAATCAGAATCAACAACAGGATAGTTCCCAAGGGGGTCGACGGAAGCCAAGAAACAGACAGTTTGATGTACTACCAAAGCTGTATGGTCAGATATTGCCAGAGTTGGTTAAAAGAGGGTTGATTATGCCAAGGAAACCAGATCAGATCATTCCTTCATATCCACCAGGGTTTAATGCCAATGCTCGATGTGGATACCATGCTGGGGCACGGGGGCATTCAACTGAGGATTGTAAGGCGCTCCCGCACAAGGTGCAAGATCTGATTGATGCAGGGGGCATTGCTTTCACTGCAGATGGTATGCATTTCAACTGAAGCTTCCTCAAGTAGGCACTTGGGACTGGAAGTACATCATCAGAAGCAATAAGTCTAGGCGGATTCAAGTCTCCTAACAATGGAAATCATCAGTTTCTTTACTGCATTTTCATATGTAGCTTTCATTTCTTTGTTTAAACACTGTCTGCATGTAAAGACTTGTTTGTGTTTTGAATGATGATTTTAATGCAATGAATTTGTTGTTCTTGAAGTAATTTACTTTACTGCACTCATATCATGTTTATATGCACTGCAATACCAACTTTTTTTCCTAAACTCTTTGAGGGAGGATGATGAAGTGAAAAACGCAAAATCTTCGGTTAGGTGCCTTTGGATAAAACCCTGTTGAGGATGTACAGGCATTGTTTCAATCCCTAAACACTGGAGATATAAGGGAGATAGACCCTCGTTAACCCCTTTGAGCCTTGAAGTAGGAGTTTCTTTCTAGAAACGAAAAAACCCTCAATCTTAACCTGGGGCAGGGTAGGCGTCAGTTAGTTTGACCGAGCGTTCAAATTGCAAAAGGAGTGCGCATCTGAGGATCCATTACCTTTCTTTCCTCACATATCAGGAGGTCAAAAGATGTGAAACCACAATGGTTATCCATCAATAATCAAGGAGTGAGGCAGTCACAACCCTTTCCAGCAAGTCAGACAAAACGGTGTCACACGATTTGTTCAAAAAAGAAGAAAGAAAGCCCGCTAAGTCGAAACTTGAGAACAAGCGACTTAGGCAAAAGTTAGGGCATCCCGCTGGACTTCAAAAATCGAAAAACTCAAAAGAATCAGTCCAGGCAAAATCAGGGAAATAAAAAAATAAAAAATAAAAAGCGAAAAGCGGAAAAGGATGATCAAGAGAAAAATCCTCCGATAAGAACAAAGTCGTGTGGCTACAGACACAAAAGACAAAAGGGGTGACTGTTGCTCTAAAACCTCATTAGGTCTCAAACCATCGATTGCATGGGTTCCTTAAGGATCATAAAACCTGTCGAGAGATGATCGCTTATGTCAGATTAGCTGAACGTAGGACTGGAGAACATCACGAAGAGTGGGTGGACACCGATAAATTTTGAGCCATAAATCCTTTTTTCTGAAACCGCGAACCAGGCCATGTTACAACCCTTAAAAGTCCTAATTGAAGCAGGGTTTATTCCGAAAGCGTACTTCAGTGAGATAGCATTCCTGACTCCCATGGGTTATGCTAATAAGATTTTTGATGGTATTGCATGTGCGTATTGTTTGCCATTCAAAAAACAATGTCGCATCCCAGCTAGTGATTCGTTCATAAGGCTTGGCGACGCATTTTCAATAAAACTTCAAGGTTAACATGAGTGTTGCATTAGAATTGTCATAATAAACATTTTCTGCTTGCATGTGTTTGACATCAAAGAAGCTTACATGATGAACGTCAGTTGAGAAGCTCGATCACGCGAAGTTGAGATGGTGAAAACTCCGAAGGACAGTAATGTCAAGGGGTATGTGGCCAAGAGACTGTGCGCAGCCTAGAGGTTCCTGATAAATGGTGATAAGATGCAGCCAATCTGGAGCAGTCACATTGAAAACTCTCCCTAAAGCAGCCAAACAGGGGCAATCAGGTCAATTTGACAAATCTCTGTAAGATCAGTCAGGGGCAAGGTTTCTTCAAGACTTGAGGCAGGCCACCTCCAGAGTGTGAGAAGTTGTCCACTCCTGAAGACGGTTAATTGAAAGTACCTCTTCAAGGTTCAGAATACTGGGGCAGATTATTTTCAAGTCATTACAATTCCTTTCCAGGTAATCTACTTCATGGATTATGAAGTCTGAGGCAGTTGCGTCGAGATTTGATAAATCTCTCCAAGAGTTTGAAGACCCTGGGGCAGTGTGAAGGCCCGGTCTTCTATAAAATCCTCTTGAGATGATTTCTTCCTTTGGACCTGGTGGTCTGGGGCAAGTGGGGAGTTCAAAGAGCCGTTTATGACCATAAAGGCAGGTCAGGTGGGGTGGCAAGATTGTTTCTCCCCAGTAGAGTTAATCTCCCTAGCACTAAAAGTTCACCATCCTCGGCAGAGCTTATTCTCCCCAGCAAGAGTACAGAGGATTGTGTTCCCCAGCCGAAGTCATGGTTGGCTTATTATTCCCTAGCAAGCAGTTAAAGTGGATTGGTTTGAGGTAAATGTGATTGTATCTCCAGCAGGAGGTGTGTTGGATGTCTTTGAAAAGACTTTATTTTCCCCACAGAACCTGGTACTCACTTTCCTCAGTAGGTCAGGAAGGGTATTTCCGTCAGCAACGGCATGCTCTAATCTCCAGCAGGGTAAATTCTTTCCTCCAACAGCAGGTTAAGCTCAATGATATCCCTCGGTAGGTTTCGTGACTTTTCTCCCCAGCAGGGTATTCTCCCTAGCATTGAGGTTTCGTCATCCTCATCAGACTATCACTCTCCCCAGTCAGGGTACAAAAGATTGTTCCTCAGCCAACAGTTATGGTGGATTGCTTTAAGGTGGATGTTGTTTTGTTACCACAGGAGATTTGTGGAATGTATTCTCGAGACAAAGATGTTGTCTTCCCCGCAGAGTATTGGTGTCTACTCCCCTCGGCTAGTCAGGAAATGTGTTTTCACCGGCAACAGCAGGATAAGGGCGAAGTCATTTCCCCAGCATCGGGTTAAGTTCAATGGTGTCCCCAGCAGGTCTAGTACTTGTGATGTGTCTCCCCAAGCAGAGTTTGGTGGTAGTCTTTGCAGCAGGTTTGATCAGCGATGGTTGATATCCCCAGCAGATTTTAAGTCCAAGTGATATTTGGCACTCTTCTGATTCAGGTCTTAGTTTCCTTTTCAAAGAGTTATGTATAATCCCCAGTAGAGTGGATGTTCTTTTGGGATTTCATCTCCAGCAGAAGTTGTTGATCAAAGGAGTTATTCAACGTGATCCTTCTCAGCAGTGTTCTTGGATTCAGAGGACAATTTATTTTGTCATCCCCATGGAGTTTCCTTTGTTTTTCAGCATTTATTTTGCTGGAGCATCCCTTTTGTATTGCATAAGCATTTTTGCATGGCATCCTCCCAAACGCGTAGCATTTCCATTTTGTATGGAGCATTACGCCATAGAAAAATTCAATCATGTGCATCTGAAGCATAGCCAGGTTTGATATTTTGTTTACCAGTTCTCTTTCTCAGCAGAGATGGCATAATTCTGGATATTTTGTTTGCCAGTTCTCTTTCTCAGCAGAGATGGCATAATTCTGGATATTTTGTTTTCCAGTTCTCTTTCTCAGCAGAGATGGCATAACTCAGGAGATTTTGGTTTATCCTCGGTGAGATTGCCGAGGGATGTGTTCATCCTACTTATGCTCCCCGACAGAGTCTTTTATTTAGACTTCTCCCTCCCCCAGCAGAGTCATCTTATCTGTGTGTTGTAAGTCCGTTGATTTTATCTCTCACCCTTTCGGTTCACGACCGTATCTTTGCTAGGAGTTTGCCTTTGATTGGCCAATCTCTTTTGTAAACCCAGTTCTCGCCTGGTAGTCAGTTCTCGTCTGACCTATTTTTGTGAAATCCGGTTCTCGCCTGGTAGTCAGTTCTCGTCTGACCTATTTTTGTGAAATCCAGTTCTCGCCTGGTAGTCAGTTCTCGTCTGACTTGTTTTGTAAACCCAATTCTCGCCTGGTAGTCAGTTCTCGTCTGACTTATTTCGTAAACCCAGTTCTCGCCTGGTAGTCAGTTATCGTCTGACTTGTTTTGTAAACCCAGTTCTCTCCTGGTAGTCAGTTCTCGTCTGACTAGTTTTCGTGAAACCCAGTTCTCGCGTGGTAGTCAGTTCTCGTCTGACTTATTTCGTGAAACCTAGTTCTCTCCTGGTAGTCAGTTCTCGTCTGACTTATTTCGTGAAATCCAGTTCTTGCCTGGTAGTCAGTTCTCGTCTGACTTATTTCGTGAAATCCAGTTCTTGCCTGGTAGTCAGTTCTCGTCTGACTTATTTCGTGAAACCCAGTTCTCGCCTGGTAGTCAGTTCTCGCCTGACATCTCTTTGGTAAATCCAGTTCTCGCCTGGTAGTCAGTTCTCATCTGACTTATTTCGTGAAACCCAGTTCTCACCTGGTAGTCAGTTCTCATCTGACTTATTTCATGAAATCCAGTTCTCGCCTGGTAGTCAGTTCTCGTCTGACTTATTTCGTGAAATCCAGTTCTCGCCTGGTAGTCAGTTCTCGTCTGACTTATTTCGTGAAACCCAGTTTTCTCCTGGTAGTCAGTTCTCGACTGACATCTCTTTGGTAAATCCAGTTCTCACCTGGTAGTCAGTTCTCGTCTGACCTATTTTTGTGAAATCCAGTTCTCTTTCTCAGCAGAGATGGCATAACTCAGAAGAGTTTGTTTCACTTTATCCCCAGCGAAGTCCACATTCGGCTTGATCTTCCTTTTCGAGTTCGTCTTTGGCCGTCCTCGTATTATTTTGTTGGGCAGCCCGCCTTCGGCTGGCAATCACTCCATTTCATTATCCCCACAGTTTGCAAATTTTAGGGTTCTTTTGGTATTCAATCTCCGTGTATCCTTGAATGTCTGAAAGCTGTTGCTATCATACCTTCAGATCCAAGTTGATTGAATAGGGGCAGCTGTAACACATCAAAATGTGCCCTAGTGTTTCTAATTCTAACTGGCTTATGCTTCATTTCATTTGCATTGTCATTTTTGCATTTGCATATTTCTTTTGGGCATGGGATCAAGGTATTCTCTAGCAGCTCACGGCGTCATCAGTTCTAGTATGATTTTTAACAGTGTTCAAGGCCAAGAAGATAGCTTTCCAAGTTTTGAGCATTTATTTTGCTCATTAAATGACTTGATGATCAGAAACTCTGGCAGTCAATTTTTGATCAGTTATTCAGCACTAGACAATTATTTTCAGCAGTATTCCGAGCACAAAACGGAATTCACAGCATATTTCAAGTGTGTTTCAGTGTTACTCAGTAGCAATGCCAAGTTTTGGGGTTCAGAGGCTTAATGGTTTCAAAACAGCTATCAGAAGTCACTTTTCCAAGTTTCCCTCCAAAAGGCGCCAAAATTCAAAATTTGCACTGTGTTACCGGTTACAGCGTATCTGATAACCGGTTACCCTTTGGTTTTTCTGCGCATTTTCTCTGTTTTTGAACTGAGTAACCGGTTAGCAGATATGCTGTAACCAGTTACTCTGGGCAAAATTTGGGAAATTCTGTTTGCATCATTTATGATCATGTGCTTGGCATGTGCACGTGGGGGAAGGATCTAGAATTGATATTTTCATCATTTTCCACCCAAAATTCAAATTCTTTCCAACATTTTCCACTCTAATTCCTTATTTCATTTCCTAATCCATTTTCACCCCAATTTCCACCCACTAAACCTCACTCCAAACCACATTTGAATTCCTAACTAGCTTCTATTTAAATCAATTCATTCCAAACCTCACATAACTTTGATCCATGTTCTGAATTTTCTACACATTTCACTCCAATTTTCTCTCAACTTCTCTCTCATTCCAAAACCCTCACTCAAAGTTCCACCATCAAAGTTCAACAAATTTTGCTTTGAAATTTGTTGATCTTGGAATTAAACCTTCATCCATCCATTATTCCTTGAAGGAATTCTGATTTTGCTACTGTTTTGCTTTTGGATCTAAGTTCTTGGAAGTGATTTTGGAGAAGCTTGAAGCAAGTTCATCACATTGCATTTATTTTGCATTTTCTCATTGAAGATTGCATTGGACCTCTGAGTTTCTTGCTTAGATTCATCAATTGCAGCCTATCAACACTCACCAAAGCAATTCTCAGCTTTGTAGGTTGGTAAATTTCAGATCTATACTTGTTTTAGCTTATTTACAACTTATTCAATGTAGATCTTGAATTTGTTGTGTTTGATCCATTGGATTGTGGATTTGATTGTTGTCGTTTGTTAATTGATGTGTGTTTGCTGGTCTTGAGATGTAATTTTCGTGCATATTGAGATGCCCTAACATGCAGGTGATTGGAGAAGTAATAAGCTGCTGAGAAGTGCTTTTGGAGCTATATTTTTGAATTCTGCTGCTGTGTAATCGGTTATCAGTTATGCTGTAACCGGTTAACATGTTGTTTTTTGCGTATTTTCAGGCTGTTTTGAACTGTGTAACCGGTTACAGCGTAACTGCTAACCGGTTACCACTGCTGCAGAATGTGATTTTCTTGCATTTTCTTGCTTGTTTGAGATCCTTTTCATGTCTAAACCTTATGGATTGATATGATGATGATTTGTGGATCATTCTTGAGCTGTTGCACCTCACACTATTGCATGAACACGATTCTTCGATACGCGAGTCTTTGTTTTCATCGATGAATGTTTATGTTTGCGTTTTTTATTAATTGATGCGATAAACATGATGCACGCACATTTGACTTGTGTTAATTCTTGATTGATGCTCAACTTGCTGGACATATGATGCATGATTATTGTTTGCTTCCATGGTTACTTTTGCATGATGTTTTGATCGATGCATGATCATGTTATCCATTCTTGATGCTTGCAACCTTTATGATTGGTTTGCCATGCTTTGTGTGTCTATTTGCAATCGTTGCTTGCATGAGTATTTGTTTTCAAATGCATGGTGCGCTGTCCCGTTTTCCACTGCTGTCTTAGTGCATATTGTAACACCCCAAAATTTGCCTTGTTGTTTTTAGCTAACTGGCTTATGTTTCTTTACATTTCTTGCATTAGCATTAGTGCATAGCATTGATTATTAGCATGGGATCAAGGTACTTGGTTCATTTCAAAGGAGTCTCAAGCCTCAAGGTGGTTTGAGGGGTTTGTAACACCCCCTTTCTATACCCCCAAATAATCACATAATCATTTAGGCACATATTTAAAATTTCGTCAGAGTATAATTATAAACACAGTATAAAAGAGGTATGTCACATTATACATGAAACTAAAACATTCAACACCTGCTCAACATTGATATGCAACAGTGGGGTAACTTTGCAACAGAGGAACTTAGTCCTTACACCCACATCTCAATATTTAGAATAAAAGTGGAAAATCTAAACATTGAATAACATATAACATATATACATATATATATCATCAAGTATTATCCACCAACATAATTCATGTTTACATAAACATTCATCAGCAAGATACATGCACAATGTATCACAAAAGAATCATATACATCCTAGCTACCCGGTGCTACATATCAGAGCCGGCCGACCAAAAGAATGAAGTCACGCTTCACAAAAAGACCACCAGCATACCTACTCTGCAATGCCTCATAGAGCATCATAAAACAGCAGAAGGGTGAGAAATATTATCATAATAACAATGCATAAAATTATATATCTTAGCATAATAATACACATATTCCACATTCTCACCACAATTCATCACAATTCATTCATATACATTACAATGTATATATATACAAAGCCAAGCATATTCATCATGCATACTTTCACAATCCTTATCAATCCACATAAACATACATATTTATGTTTATTCATCAATGCACCATTATAAAGATGATAAATGCAAATCATAGAGACCGACTCACGACTCTATGCAAATGCAATGCGGTACCGACTCAATCATCTCAAGTTCACTCAGGAACTTATTGGAACCATTGCTCGTTACCAATGTAACTCCCCGTCGGGCCTACGATGTTCACCCATTGCTCACACCCCACATGGGCACACAATGTTTATGGATTGCTCACACCTCACATAGGCACATAATCCGATTCCTCACACCCCACACGGGCACACAATCGTTTGTAATCATCGCTCACACCTCACATAGGCACACGGCGTTACAACGGATTCTCATTAGAATCCCTCAACACAAGAATGCACATCATTATGCTCCACATGCAAAATGACTCAAGACACTCTTAAAATGCATACATATTCACAATATATTCCTGCATTCATCTCATACTATCACATACAATCTATATACATTCTCATCAATGCACTATTGTATGATTCACATCCAAAACACACATTCAAACGGTAAAAGTCGCTAAATAACACTATTCCCGACTTTTCGACATAATTAAATCGGCTAACAATTTCCAAATCATCATAATAAGAAAGTACAGCTCAATAGCTTCACAACGATACCAAGAATGTAAAAATCGGATAAACGGAACACAAGTTACGAAAGAAAAACGAAAACGATATTTGAAAAATCACATTTTTACACTTCTCCTGCCCATCCGCGTATGGACCAATGTCATACGCGTATGGCCAAAAATTCGTACGCGTATCATATGCAAATCACCATATGGCCGGGAAAACATGCATCCCATACGCGTATTGGCCCTGAAATGCGCCATCCATACGCGTATTGCCCAAGTCAATACGCGTATGGCCTGCCCCAATACGCGTATGGCCAGGCGAAATGCAGAATTTTCCTGCAGAATTCTGTTCTGCGTTTTTCCCCAAACCACACCCAAATTCATCATCTAAACTCATAAAAATACTAATTAGATGTCCAACAACATGTATCATTCGTGTATCAACAACAAGGGACCCGAAAACATCATTTTCAACACGATTAAATCGATTTCTACCATTTTCTACACAAATGAGTTTATACCAAAACTCATAAAAATCAACAACAATAATAACACAATCATACATAATGATATACATTGATAAGATAATAATATTTCACACCCTTACCCGGAATAATCGTTTCCTAGAAGTTGTTTTGAAGATTTCCTAGCTTTTCCCTCTTTTCCTTCTCTTTTCTCCTCTTCCTCTTTCTTTCTCTCCTTTTTCTCTCTTCTTATCTCTTTTTCTTTTCTATTTCTTATTTTCTACACAAATTAAATTAATTCATTTTCTCACACAATTCTATTTCCACTAAATTTCTAACTTATCATTAATTGGGAAATGTCTAAAATACCCTCCATTCTAATTTTCCCGAAAACTCTCAAAAACGGTAAAATATCATAACATGTCAACACAGCATATTAACACACCAATTTCACAGATAAAATAATTTATCACTCAATTTAAATAAAATACTCAACAAAATGGGAAAAATCGGAATCGGGGCGTTACAGGGTTCATCATATCTTCACAAGATCAAGTATGGTAAAGGATTTCAAGTGAATTTTTCTCTCCTAATCAGATGGTCCAAATTAGGGTTTTTGACCCAAAGGACTTCTTGAAGGGCTTTGTGGATTCAAGCATGTTCTTATGGTATTCCATATGCTCATAAGTGTTCATGGATAGAGACTTGGCTAGTGATTCATTGTGGAGGATTTTCAGTGGATCAGTTACTTGTGAAGTAAGCAAAAGTCAACAGTTCAAAAGGAAAGTCAACCATGGGTTTTCAAGGGTTCAAATCATGTTCCCCAAGTCCATGTACCTTTATTTGGTCAAGGAATAACATGGATGACATCTTCTTCAAGAATCAAGAGTTTGTGCAAAAGTTACTAAATTTGGAAAATGACCTATAATGAGAACTTTCCATTTTTGACAATTTTTTCACCACATTCAACTTGACTTTTCATCATCAAGGAAACTCCAAATGAATTTTCCTCAAACATGAAAGTTGAAGATCATTCTCTCCCATTTCCAACAAGTACTAGAACTTGTTCATACCTTTTGTAGAACTCAAGTTATGGCTAAGGCAAGGCAAGGTGCATTTTGAGGTTTTTCATGTGTACCAATCTTTCCACCCTTGGCATTTTCACTCAAAAGGACTTGTAATCACTTCAATTGGTTCATGTCACATTGTACCATCAAAGTACAAGTCAAGTGGAGCATTTTTTACCTTTGTTTCATGCCAAACCGTGCCATATTCTTGGTGTATTTAACAAATGAATAATTTGCAAGTTGATTCATATTTCACAAATTGAACCATTTCAAAGCCCAGATCCAATTCAGGTGTGATTAGCAAGTCAAGTGTGAATGATTCATCATGAAAAGCATGAAGGTGCATGTGGGAATCAAGTGGTTGAACACAAATTGCAAATTTGCAAAACCACTCAAAACTCATTAACCAAGGGATTAATCAACTTTTAATCATGATCAGAGGTCTAATGAGGTGTATATAAGCTAACTCATACGCACCAAATTAGGTGATGCATCCTCATTTGTTCAGATTTCACATTTTTGCTCAAATCTTCTCCTCTTCGATTCTCTCTCATCTTAAGAGCTTTTTGAGAAATTCTTTCATATTCTTGATCCTTGAAGTTCATAGAACAAGAAGCAACTATTGGTTTGAGCTCATAGCAAGGAAATCATAGGGTTCGAATTTGGAAACCACTTCTGCAAATCTCAAGATCTATACCAGATTCAAGCTCTAATTGCATTTATTTTGCAATTAGAGGTTCAAAGGACTTGATCTGCAGCTTCCAGAGGGTTTTCTTGGTGTATTTCAAGTTCTACAAGCTTCAGGTAAGGTCCAGATTCATGCTCTTATAATGTGATAATTTTGTGTGCATCTTGTTCCTTGATTGTTGTTGAGCATGCTGATGTGTTTAGAATTGATTTTGGACGTGTAACATGTGCATAATGTGGATCTGAATTTTTGAATCTCAAACTTTCTTTCTTCGATTTGCCTCGTATGATGATTGTATGCTAATTTGAGTTGCATATTCTTGTTCCTGGTGAAAATCTGAGTTGAAATGTGGTAGAGTTTTTGATTTCTGGAGAAATGTAAGTTGATGTCCACCGGGGAAGACGACCGGAGTCCTAGCTCCGGCGTCTGGTTTTGTTTTTCAGTCCGGCCAGTGTTTTGTGAGGAAGACATAATCTGGACCGTTGGTGGTCCAGATCTGATGGTCCAGGATGAGCCAGATCATTTTATTTTCTTGTTTTAATTTTAACATGTATGTGTGTCCCTCCATGCTTACTATCCTGCACGCGCAGATCTGAACCATTCATTGTGTATACCTTATGATCTGTTGACTCTTTCTCATACGTTGATTTAATCCAATGAACCTGATTATGCCAACACATTAAGATGCAACATGCCTATCACGTGTTTTATTTTTGATTTCTGCATGGTTTGGTGTGTGTGCGCGCATCATTCTTAACATGTGTGTGTGGATCTGAGCCCTTCATCTTAATTACCTTGGTTTTGTTGACTGCTTGTGAGCCTTTGGATGAATCTGATGGTGGGTGTGGGGTGTGTTGACTTCGCTAATGGGTCTTTTGACCTGGGCTTGATATCCACACCTCCCCCTTGAGCCTATTTGCCATTCTGAACGTGGAATTGTTGCTTGTTGCACCCCCTGGCTTATTTTATTATTTTTATTTTCATTAATTGTTGCATTTCATTTTCATTTTTTAAAATTAGTTAAATGCATCCAAAAATTATGAAAAAAATCATGAGTCATCCTTAGGTTTTTATAAAAAATTTCCAAATTTTATTTTCCTTTTTTATTTTAGTTTTAGCATCTGAATTAATTGTTGCTTTAATTTCTTTTTGATTTGTTTCATATATGCACACCTTAACTTGTTGATTTTATTTCTCATCATCTATAAAACATTCTGAACCCATTCTTTTTGCATTGTTTCATCAACATCTTGAAGTGCATAAAAACATTTTTGTCATATTTTTAAAATCTTTGCATATTTCATTTTGGTCCCTCTCTTTTACATATTAGTTCATAATTCCTATGTGACTTTGCATGATTGATTGAAGGACTTATCTTGTGAATTTTTGCATGAGTTTTTAACATGATGTTTTCCCCTGGTTGAGGTGTTTTGAGATTTAATTTGATAAATTCTGAAGATGTTTTGCTAATTGTTTGATTGCTCTTAATTTGAGGTCTCTTTTATGCACATCTTTTATCATGTTTGATTGCTTGTTTGAGAAGGCACTTGTGCCATTATTTGGGATTGTTTTTTTGACTTCATAAACCATGTTTGAATCATTATAGGTCATTTTATTGCAACCATAGGTCATTGGTGTGAGGTTGTTGCATATTTTGTGCACATGTTCAATGTTTGATTTACATGCCTCTTTTTGACTTATTTTCTCACTTCTTCTCATCTATGTCTCTTCTTGATTTGTGTTTGGTTTGTGTATGCCATGCCATATCATTCCTTTGCATTTCATTTGATGTATGTTTCTGACCTTGGAGCTTTGCATTCATGTCATATGCTATTCATGTTCCATTTTGCATCCTTTAACATGTTTCACTTACATGCTTCCTTCTTCTTCTTCTAATGATTCTTAATGCTTGGATACTTGCTTGTATGCCTTATGTGACACTTGTATAGCATGTTTAGGCACATTTTTAGGTCATCCACATTCTGACTTGGATCTTATTTGAAGCATTCTTGCATGATCACCTTGCATATCCACTCATTCTTCTTCTACTCCTTCTTTGATGACTTTCTTGGATGTTTTGCCACTTGTTTGCATTCTCTTTGCTTGAGTTTGTTTGGTAAACATTATGGGTCACCCTTAAGGTGTACATTCTGACTTGGATGAGTTTCATTTGGTTTGTAACCATTTCTCTTTGGATTGTGACTTGTTTGGGTTTCACTTGTCTTATTGTTGCTTATGTTTGTTTTTGCTAACCATGTAGGGGCTAATGGTAAGTGAATGGGATATGGATAGTTATCCACATTCTAACTTTTCCTTCCTCTTTTAAGCTTTCATACTTGTGTTTGCTTTAGCATTTAAGATGTTTCTTTCTTCTCTCTCACTCTTTCTCATCCCATGAATCTCAAGACTTGCTTAAGTCTTGGATTCTTTTCCCCTTAGAGCTACCTAGTCCAACTTAATTTTTGATTAAGCTTGGAGTAGGATTAGCATTAGGCATTAGGTAGTCGTCCCTCCTAAGCCTCACTAACCATAGGTCATCCATGCATGATAACATTAGGACTCTTAGTTCCCTTTAGAGTTTCCTTTGTGTCTTCTCTCTTCTCATCTCAAAACTTCTTGAAAACACTTAATAAAATATAACGTATATTGCGCTCGAGCCTTAAGTGTAGGAAATGAAGAACGAGGGGTCTCCCTTCCTCTTCTAGAGTGTTTAGCATACGTCCCATTTGGGGGCGACCATGCGATTCACTCGTTCCCGCAAGGTAGACTTTGGTGCAATGTAAGTTGCGAACTAACTTAAAACACTTCTGTCTAAAAAACACCAAACAAATTCAAATCTTTTATCCTTCGGGATTGTTGGGTTTCAAACTTCTTTTTTTCAGAAAAGAGCTCGTCTCTCACGTAAAAACCACTTACCCATCCGTGGTCGTACCCACGAACTACATTAGCTCTGATTCCTCTCTCTCGTCCGATTGAGGATATGTAGGCACAAGATAGCGATTGTCTTGGCGAGCAACCTTCCCCCACAGTTCCTGTCCGAACTACGTTGACTCTGACTTTCCCATTGCACTGAGGGAGTGCGTAGGCCTAGGACAACGATATCGTCCTATCGAGTCACTTCTTTTTTTCTTTTCTTCTTCGTTTCTCTGTTCTTTCCATTCTCGTTTCTTCTCTGGTCCAGTAGCAGTGGAGCTCCAGACGACGACACCCTTTGATGTAGACAATAAGCGTGGATCCCGTCGAGTACGATGGACGTGTTGGGTGTTAACACCTTCCCTTCGCGTAACCGACTCCCTTACCCGTTTCTCTTGGTCGTGAGACCATGTTCTTTCCCTTTCTCTTCAGGTTTACGCAGTGTTTCCTTTCCCTCTCTCGGGATAAATACACATTGCTGTCGACTCTGTGTTTTTCCTCGCCACTCTCGCGTTTGTACCGTTGGATGCGAATCTTCCGGGAGCGACAGCTGGCGACTCTGCTGGGGATCGAACCCAGAATCTCTGGTTGACCTCTTGTTGGTCCATCCCCTTTAGCGAGTCTATCCTAGCGCTTGCCTGTTTTATTTCATTGGGTGTTTATTATGGTGCTTTATTTTGTTGTATATTACTGTATTACTGTATTGCTGTTTTATTTGTTTTACTGTATTTACCGCATTTTTTGCATTGTATTTCATTTTATTACTGTCATATTGGATATTGCTGTACTGTTCTGCTGCTGGATTTTCTGTTTGTAGGGTGGGTTGGATTCATGAGAGAAAAGCCCAATACCCAGGCTTGAGCATACACCTATGATTAGCGTGGAAAGTAGTGTGACTTGTTTGGCATTTGGCCAGACTTAGTATACATGAAAACTCCACATCCAGACGAGGTTTCCTTGGTAATGTTCTATCCTGCTCATTTCGGGCAGATGATGGAATATAACCTGGAAAACTGTCGACTCTGGCGACCGTCTCCCGAGGACTCAGCAACGCCTCTCCTCCCGAGATGTGACAGTGGCAGACCACGTTCTGTGGCAAATCCATTGCACATTCTCGATCCGAGGACCCAATGCTGGGAACTTACTATAGGTTGACCTTATTTTTTAGGGGAATTAGTTGAGGCCTCCTCGATTGGTGATGATGCCAAACCAAAAATGGTGAACGTATCATCATTTCTCGACCTGAGAACCCGTGATATTGAGGATCCTTGGCTTTCTAGAACCCACATGTAAGAAGGGATGGGTGTTTGCAGGTTTGCAGGTAACCGAAACCTTCAACCTACCCTGTTTTTTGGATTTCTCATCAGTGTACTGTTATTATTCTGATATTCTGACAGTTTGATTGGGCCGTTATTCTGGATTTCTGGGTTTCTGGTATTTAGGGTCTTATTCAGTCAGCAGAACAGCAGCAGTTTGAGCATCATGGATACCTTGATCCCATGTTTGCATTTTGCATCATCATTTTGCATTCTAACATGTTTGTTCATTTGTAGGGTTGCATCCTAACTTTGATTCCGGTTGTCCGAAGACTGTCCATGATGAGTATTAGCACTGGAGAGAGAAAGAATATCATCATGTACAAGTTCCCGGAGCTTCATTTAGATGCTGTGCACAAGATCTCGGCTATGGCAAAACCTGGGGTATTGGCAGATTTTAGAGGAGAATATGGAAGGATTCTGAGTTTCGCCCGAAATGTTACCAACTATGAGTTCAGGGCCCTGCATACTCTGGCACAGTTCTATGACCCTCAACTTCGGTGTTTTCTGTTTGCGGATTATCTTTTGGCTCCGACGTTGGAAGAGTATGCTCTCATTCTGGATGTTTCAGTCAAAGAAGGAGCTCTCTTCTATCCTTCTAAAGAGTTTCCTGATCTGGAAAAGGTTGATGCTGCTTTACGTTTGGATCAGTCTTTGTTGAAGAAAAATATTGCTAGTAAAGGGGGTTATCAAGGTTTTCACACGAAGTTTTTGATCGAATAGGCTGCTACTTGTGCTAAGGCTAAGTGTTGGCCGGTGTTCAATGCCATCCTGGCTATGTGTGTTTATGGAATGGCGTTGTTCCCTAATGTGAAGGATTTTGTAGACGTGCACGCCGTCCGGATATTCACCACGAAGAATCCGGTGCCTACCTTGCTTGGGGATCTGTATTATTCAATGCACTATAAGAATGAGAAAAGGAGAGGCGGACCTCTTTACTGTTGTGCTCCAATTTTCTATAAGTGGTTTGCTGATCGCCTTCCCAAATCTGGGGCATTCGAGGACACTAAAGAAACTTTGGATTGGTCAAAGAGATTAATTGGATTAAGGGCTGACAACTTGATTTGGATCAATCGTGATTTGCTGGGCCAAGAGATCCTAATTAGTTACGGAGGTTACCCAAACGTACCTTTAATAGGAAGGAAGGGGGGAATTAATTACAACCCCATTCTTGCTATTAGGCAATTTGGGTATGCTTTGAAAGAGCCGCCAAAGGGTCAGGAAGTTCAAGAGTCTCTATTTGTGAGTGAGGAAGCCAATCTGGAGGTGTTGAAAGAAGTTGTAAATGCTTGGAAAGATCGCCACAAGAGAGGAAAGACTTTTTTTGGAAAGTGTAACAACAAAGCCTTCCCTGCGTATGAAGACTGGATTTAGAGGAGAGTAGAAAGTGTACTTTTACCGTTCTGCAGAGAACCTCCATCTTACCCCTTGCTGATTGAATCTCCGACCACGATTGAGATAGAGAAGTATAACAAATTGTGGGCTGAAAAGGAGAAACTTCGAGAGGAGAACGGTGAGTTGCAAAAGGAAATCTACCAGTTGAAACATGAGCGAGGTGAAGCTGTTCATATTGCCAAGTTGAAGACAGAGCTTCTCGCTAAGAAAGAAAAGGAGCTGGCTGAAGAGGTCGCAGCTAAGCAAAGGGTAGGGCAAGCTCTAAAAGGTGTTAGTAAGACTCTCAAATCCAAGAAGGAAGACCTAGCCAAGGCTTGGTCGAAGATTTACAAGTTCAATGCTTTCCGAAATACTGAAATCACAGCCAACAAGCAGAAAGAGGATAAGTATTTATAGCAGATTGAGAGTCTGAAGTTGAAGATCAGGAAGAAAGACGAAGAGATCTTGTCAGGGACGTTCCAAAGACACGCAGTCGAGGAACGACTCAATGAAGCCATAGCAACCATGGAAGAGCTGAAGATACAAGCAGAGGTGAAGAGGTCTAAGTGGGAAAGCTCTAGCTCAGGCAGTGGTCCTCAAAGGGTGCAAGATCATGATGATTAAAGATAACTCTACTCTGTAGTTTGTAGTTTGTTCGTTCTTTGTATTTTGGGTCACCACCAGAATTGTTGGCTGGGACCTTTGCTTATTTTGTTTCAGACTCTTTATGGTATCTTGGGTTGTAATTTCTGACAGTGGTTTTCTCTGATTTATATATGAGCAGCAGTTTCATCCTATCTTATCTTTAAACTGTAATCAAGGGGTGGATTGCCCTGTGAATATACAAACATGTTTGCATTTGCATTTGCATAATCATCATCATTTTTGCATTTCAGGTTATCTTGGATTCTCTGGTTTTCTTATGCTCTCTCTTTTTGTCAGTCAGGATTGATCAACCAACTCATCGGTATTCTACCAGGCTTAATCAAAGCAGAGTGATGGACAAAGTTCAGGCAGACATGGCAGCTATGCAAGCTCGCATCGATCAATTCATGGAGATGATGCAGGGTGTGGTGCAGAGTCAGAATGAATTCAGAACTCTAGTTCAGCCTTTGGTGTCGCAGGTTGATGAAAATGGTATCTTACATGGTGGTTTTCTTAATCGTGTTATTCCTCCGGGCGGAGGTGGTGCTGGTATCAACATTCTTATTCCTGGTGCTGGTGGACAGGGTGGTATTCCTTCAGTGGTTGGAGAGGGAAGTATTGTTTGAGCTATCCATGGCCCTCGTATTGATGATCAACAGGATGATGTTTTTTCAGTCAGAAGCTTGGACGCTGGTCTACCTGTGGTCAGTGATGAGAGGATCCGTTTAATTGAGGCTCAACTGAAAGGGGTTGTGAAACAGGATGATTTGGGAATAGATTTGGACGACCTAGGGTTGGTCCCTGATATTGTCATTCCACACAAGATTCAGATTCCTACACTGGAGAAGTATAATAGTTCTACTTGCCCGAGAACTCATGTAAAGGCTTATACTAGGAAGATGGCTGCCCATGCCAAGGATGAAAAGTTAATTATGCACTTTTTCCAAGACAGCCTGTCTGGCGCGTCTTTGGAATGGCACATGGCGCTGGAAAGTAGAGATGTTCGTACTTGGAGAGAGCTAGCTGCAACTTTTATCAAACATTACCAGTACAACACAGACATGGCCCCTAACAGAACTCAGCTGTTGAGCATGTCCTAGAAAAATGATGAGAGTTTCAAAAAATACGCGCAAAGGTGGCATGAATTGGTGGCTAGGGTACAGCCACCAATGCTGGAAAAAGAGATGTTGGATATGTTTATGGACACACTGCCTAAGCACTATTATGAGAAGCTTTTGCCTTGTTCTCTAGGCAAGTTTGCAGATGTGATTGCTATCGGACAGAAGGTAGAGGTTGGAATTAAGGCTGGAAAAGTTTCTAGTGGTGACGGATCGTCCTCCGGGCATGGAAAGAAGTCGTTTGATGGTTATAAGAAGAAAGGAGAGGCCAACGCTGTATCATCTCATAGGGGAAAAGGGAAACAACGTCAAGGCAATAATCAACAAGTAGAATCGGTAACTATCCCAGCAACGTTACCTCCACCACAGCAACAAAGGAATAATGCTAATCAGAACAGGCAGCAGGGCTAGTATCAGAACAGACAAAGGAATGCAGAGAGGCATTTTGATCAACCCCCAATGTCATATGCACAGTTGTTGCAACATTTGTTGCAGTTGCATCTAGTTGAGCTCCGTACCCTGGCTTCACCAACAGGGGAACTCCCACGAGGCTACGATGCTAACGCACACTGCGATTTTCATTCTGGTGCTCCGGGGCACACTGTGGAGAAGTGTAGGGCATTTCATCACAAGGTGCAAGACCTTGTAGGCTCCAAGGCTATCAATTTCTCGAATGTTTGGCCCAATGTTATTCAAAACCCGATGCCTGATCACAATGGGCCGAGGGTGAATGCGATAATTGAGGAATGTGAAGCTTTGAATTTGATCATGGATGTTGAGGAGTTGAAGACTCCGTTGGCTGTGGTCAAAAATAGGTTATTGAAGGGTGGCGTCTATCCGAGTTGTGATGAGAACTGCTCAGATTGTTTTACGAAGGATAATGGTTATGATTCGTTGAAGATGGGTATCCAGAGTATGACTAATGAGGGCTATTTACAGTTTGATAGAGGTAATCAGCAAGAAGAGGTTGTTAGTGAGAAGGTTGCTACTATCACCATTCTGTTCAAAACGATTATTATTTCTGGTCCGGCAAGGCCACCTCCAGTCATTATCACGAGGGCTGGACCCATTCTGTATGAAAGCACTAAGGCTATTCCTTGGAATTACGGTGCAGAGGTGTTTGTCAATGGAAAAAAGCAAGAATTAATGAATACTTCACCAGTGGTTTCTAGTTCAGAGGTTAAGGTTGAAGCTGATGCTATAACGAGAAGTGGTAGAGTGCTTACTCCTGTTAATGATCAACCCAGTACTTCTAGGCAAGATAGGGGAAACAGGCAATGGATGGTTCTGTTCAGCCTCCAGTGGTTATTGATTCTACGGTAAAGCCGGTTGATGATGCTTTTTCTGAAAATGTAGAGGAGTTTATGAGACTCGTCCGGAAAAGTGATTACAAGATCGTGGACCAGTTACATCAGACCCCGTCCAAGATCTCTATTCTGTCTTTTCTATTGTGTTCTAATGCTCACAGGAATGCTCTTCTGAAGGTTTTGAATGCAGCCTACGTTCCTCAAGAGATTTCTGTTAACCAGCTGGAAGGGGTTGTAGCGCACGTGAATGCGGGTAATGGCTTGGGTTTCACAGATCTTGATTTGACTCCTGCTGGGAGGAATCATAACCATGCCCTGCATATTTCGATTGAGTGTCGTGGTTCACTGATGTCGCATGTATTGGTTGATACTGGATCATCGTTGAATGTATTGCCCAAGAAAGCATTAATGAAGTTAGATACCAGGGGACTTATTTGTACACCAAGTGACTTGGTGGTGCGAGCTTTTGATGGCTCGAAGAGATCTGTCTTTGGTGAGATTGTGCTTCCGATCAAGGTTGGACCAGAAATCTTTGATGCAACATTTTATATTATGGATATTCAGCCAGCGTACAGTTGTTTGTTGGGTCGTCCTTGGATCCATGGTGCGGGCGCTGTAACCTCCACTTTGCATCAAAAGCTGAAATACATGGTTGATGTTCATGTAGTGACGGTGTGCAGAGAAGAAGATATAATGATTAGTCAGTTGTCGACCTTCAAATACATGGAAGTGGATGGTGAAATCCATGAGACGTTGTGTCAGGGGTTTGAAAAGGTGAAGGTTTCCGAAGAGGTTGTCCAGTCTGAAACTATAGAGCAGCCTACAGTGGCAAATCAGCCTGAAGTTTCTATGTCTTCGTTTAAAGACGCCAAAGCTGTGGTTGAAGCTGGTAGCTCACAGAGGTGGGGCCAGGTGATTGAAGTTCAGGAGAAGAGGGATACTTATGGATTGGGATACAAGTCATCCAGGAGAGGCGGGGATCCTCCCAAATTCTATGGCCCAGTCCGTTTCACTAGTGTCGGTGTTTTCTTCGACAGGGTTAATGCCATTGAGGAAGAAGGGGACAGTGATTGTGACATGGATAGCTGGATCCGTCCTTGCGTCCTAGGAGAAAGTCTGTGCAACTGGTCTTCCGAGAAAGTCATTCAAGTGACTGGCTTCGAGTAATTGCTTTTTTTTCCTATTATGTTAATCCTGCGTTCTGCCCAAGACGTAGTGATTTTATTTGTAGGGCTTTTAACTGTTGCATGTTTTGCTTTATCATCAATAAAGGACTTTTCACACTCAAATATTTTGATCTCTGTCTTTCTATTTTATTTTTTATGCATTAAAAACCCACATCAAAATGGCAATGTGTTTCTTTTGTTGCATACATAATAAAACATACCTCATCAATCATGCAGGTCTTTTTGTTCAGATGACACCGATCACGACTCAGCTATAGCTCGGTATGACTTTAACAATCCAATCTATCAGGCTGAAGAAGAGACTGACGAAGATTGTGAACTGCCCGAAGAGTTGGCTAGATTGTTGAAGCAAGAGGAGAGATTCATCCTACCTCATCAGGAGGAAATTTAGATTGTGAATTTGGGAACCGAGGACGCCAGAAAGGAAGTAAGGATAGGGGCTGCATTGGAAGACAGTGTCAAGGGAAGATTGATTGAAATGCTCCGTGAGTATGTGGATATCTTCGCCTGGTCTTACCAAGACATGCCTGGGCTCGATACTGATATTGTTGTACACCGGCTACCACTTAAAGAAGGTTGTGCTCCAGTCAAGCAAAAGTTGAGAAGAACTAAACCAGAGATGTCTGTCAAAATCAAGGAAGAGGTTCAGAAACAGCTAGATGCCGGTTTTCTTGCCGTGACAAATTATCCTCCATGGGTTGCTAACATCGTGCCTGTACGTAAGAAGGATGGGAAGGTCAAGATGTGTGTTGATTACAGGGATTTGAACAGAGCAAGCCCAAAGGACGATTTCCCGCTCCCTCACATTGACGTGTTAGTTGACAATACTGCTCAGTATTCTGTGTTTTCCTTCATGGATGGCTTCTCTGGGTATAACCAAATCAAGATGGCCCCAGAGGACATGGAGAAGACAACATTCATAACACCGTGGGGAACTTTTTTCTACAAAGTGATGCCCTTTGGATTGAAAAATGCAGGGACAACCTACCAGCGGGCGATGGTGACTCTCTTTCATGATATGATTCACAAAGAGATTGAGGTCTATGTTGATGACATAATTGCGAAGTCACAGACGGAAGAGGAACATCTGGTGAAGCTTCAGAAGTTATTTGAAAGGTTAAGAAAATTCAGACTGAGGTTGAATCCTAACAAATGCACCTTCGGGGTGAGGTCAGGAAGATTGCTGGGGTTTATTGTTAGTGAAAAAGGTATTGAGGTTGATCCTGCAAAGGTAAAAGCCATACAAGAAATGCCTGTGCCGAAAACAGAAAAAGAGGTTCGTGGTTTCTTGGGGAGATTAAACTACATTGCTAGGTTCATCTCGCATCTCACAGCCACGTGTGAACCAATCTTCAAGTTGTTAAGAAAAGATCAAGCGGTCAGGTGGAATGAAAATTGTCAAAAGGCGTTTGAAAAGATTAAAGAATACTTGCAGGAACCTCCGGTCCTTATGCCACCAGTGCCAGGACGACCTTTGATTATGTATCTCATGGTTCTTGAGAATTCAATGGGTTGTGTGCTCGGTCAACAAGACGAGTCAGGTAGAAAAGAGCACGCCATCTACTACTTGAGTAAAAAGTTTACTGATTGTGAGTCAAGGTACTCGATGCTGGAGAAAATATGTTGTGCACTCGCTTGGGCCGCTAAGCGTTTAAGGCAGTATATGTTAAACCACACAACCCTATTGATTTCGAAGATGGATCTGATCAAGTATGTGTTTGAGAAGCAAGCACTTTCTGGTAGAATAGCCCGTTGACAGATGGTTCTGACAAAATACGATATTCAATATGTTTCCCAAAAGGCCATTAAGGGAAGTGTTTTGTCAGAATATCTTGCCGAACAGCCAATTGAGGATTATCAACCGATGAAGTTTGAATTTCCGGATGAGCATATCATGTATCTGAAGATGAAGGATTATGAAGAACCTTTGCCTGATGAAGGACCTGAGATTGGATCTCAGTGGAAAATGGTTTTTGATGGAGCTGTTAATTCATATGGTAACGGAATCGGGGCAATCATTACGACTCCACAGGGTTCTCATATACCCTTCACTGCCCGACTAGCATTCATATGCACCAACAATGAGGCAGAGTATGAAGCATGCATCATGGGGTTAGAAGAAGCAATTGATTTGAGAATCAAGAACCTCGATGTTTATGGTGATTCTGCGTTGGTGGTTAATCAGATTACAGGTGAATGGGAGACTCGTCAAGCGAATCTTGTTCCATATAACAACTATGCCAGAAGGTTGTTACCTTTCTTTGACAGAGTGGACTTCCATCACATTCCCAGGATTGAGAATCAGATGGCTGATGCGTTGGCAACGTTGTCATCAATGTATCAAGTGAATCGTTGGAATGAAACTCCTTCAATCAGAATCATGCGCTTGGACAGGCCTGCTTTTGTATTTGCAGTTGAAGGGGTATCAGATGGAAAGCCTTGGTATCATGACATCAAAGTCTTCTTGAAGAGTCAGGAATACCCAGCTGGGGCATCTTCCAAGGATAAAAAGACATTGAGGAGGTTATCGGGAAACTTCTTTTTGAACAAGGACGATGTGTTATACAAGAGAAACTTTGACATGGTCTTGCTATGTTGTGTTGATGAACACGAGGCAGGCCTGTTAATGGAAGAGGTTCACGAAGGTTCCTTCGGTACTCATGCCAATGGGCATGCTATGGCAAGAAAATTGTTGAGAGCGGGGTATTACTGGATGACTATGGAGTCTGATTGTTTTAAATACGCCCGAAAATGTCATAAATGCCAGATTTATGTTGACAAGGTGCATGTACCGCCTACTCCTCTGAATGTTTTGTCGTCACCTTGGCCTTTTGCCATGTGGGGCATTGACATGATTGGAAAGATCGAGCCGACCGCTTCGAATGGACATCGTTTTATCCTAGTGGCTATTGATTATTTCACGAAGTGGGTGGAAGCAGCATCGTATGTCAACGTCACCAGACAAGTGGCAGCCCGGTTCATCAAGAAGGACATCATCTGCTGGTATGGAGTCCCGGAGAGAATCATTACTGACAATGGTTCAAATTTGAACAATAAGATGATGAAGGAGCTATGCCAGAGCTTTAAGATCGAACATCACAATTCTTCTCCTTACCGCCCGAAGATGAATGGGGCTGTTGAAGCGGCTAATAAGAACATAAAGAAGATTGTGCAGAAGATGGTAGTGACATACAAAGACTGGCATGAGATGTTGCCTTACGCTTTGCACGGATATCGTACTTTGGTACGCACATCAACCGGGGCAACTCCTTTCTCACTGGTATATGGTATGGAAGCAGTCCTGCCATTAGAAGTTGAGATTCCTTCTTTGAGAATTCTGACAGACGTGAAACTTGATGAAGCTGAGTGGGTGCATTCTCGGCTGAATGAACTGAACCTCATTGAAGAGAAGAGATTGAAAGCCGTTGCGCATGGCCGGTTGTATCAGAGCAGGATGAAAAAAGCATTTGATCAGAAAGTGCGTCCTCGGTGTTTTCAAACTGGTGAATTAGTTCTAAAAAGGATCACTCCTCCTCAAACGGATCACAGGGGCAAGTGGACTCCAAATTACGAAGGGCCATATGTAGTAAGACAGGTTTTCTCTGGTGGAGCCTTATTACTTTCAACTATGGATGGCGAAGATTTTACGTCCCCTGTGAACGCGGATGTAGTCAAAAAATACTTTGCATAAAAGAGACCCGCTGAACATAAAAAGAAGATTCAGGCAAAAATGGGGCATCCTGGCGAACCGTAAAAAGAAAAGGTTCGGGCAAAAATTAGGGATAAAAAGAAAAAAAAAAGAATAAACCCGCAAGGTTGAAAACCTGAAAAGGCAACTTTGGCAAAAATGGGTATCCCGGTGGATTGAAAACCCGAAAAGGGCGATCCAGGCAAAAGTTAGGGATTTAAAAGCAAAGACTATGATCCGCATTCGATCTGTGATCACTATTCACACTTGGAAAATTCGAAGGAAAGGAATCAGTCCAGTCAGTCATCTTCAAAGGCCAAAGTATCTGCGGATGAACAAGTCATATGGGTTATAGCTGAGTCGAGTCATGGTGGATGTTTGTTCCCCACATTGCTGACATTTGTATTTTCTTTTGTTTTTTTGCGCAATTACCTCTTTTCAGGAATTGCTTCCAAATGTAAATGCCTATTTACAGGCTGATCATTCAATAAAGTTTTCATTTCAGTCAAAGAGCTTTTGTTTTTTGTTTTACCTGTTTTGTTTGTGAAAATGTCCGATATTTTTGATAAACGTTACATGCTAAATGTTGAGCTTTGTGAAACAAGTTGGAAAACAGTGGCAATTGCTCAGGCGACAGTCACTATGATGATAATCAAAGTAATCATTCTTGCATGTAGACCTTTCTGTTGGTTTTGTAGGATGACAGGTGTACCTCCCCAGTAGAGCTCTCCCCAACTTTGAAGTCTGATCGTCCTCAGCAGTTTTATTACTCTTCCCCATCAGAGTATCAAGGATCGTCTTCCTCATCGGAGTATAAAGAAGTGATTCCTCAAGCGGAGTCGTTGAGGATCGTCCCCCTCAGCAGGATATAAGAGGCTTACCCCCAGCCAGAGTTGTGATTTGGCTCACTTTTCTTCAGCAGGTGGTGTTTCCCCATAGAGTATGGGGCAGTCGTTTTTCCCAGCTAGTCAGGAAACAGTGGGTTTATCCCCTAGCAGGGTGGATGTTGACAACTACTTTCTCTCCCAAGCCGAGTTGTTGAGGATCGTCCTCTTCAACAGAGTACAGAGGATTGTATACCCAGCTGAAGTTGTGTTTGAATTACTATTCCCCAGCAAGCGTTCAGAAGTTGAATGCTCTAAAGTGGATGTTGTGGTATCTCCAGCAGGAGATTCGTGGGCAAAGATGTTATTATCCCCACAGAGTCCTGGTGTCTACTTTCCTCAGTTGGTCATAAAGTATAGTCTCAACGACAACGGCTTGATCTAATCCCCAGCAGGGTGAGGGTAAAGTTATTTCCCTAATAGCAGATTAAGCTCACTGACATCCCCAAGCAGAGTCTGGTGGTGATTGGTATCCCCATCAGGTCTTAGGTCCAATCGTTTTTGGTAGGCGTCAAATCCAAGTTCTGAAACAGTTGGTCATCCCCAGCGGAGGAGTTTCCATCTTCAGTATTCATCTCCCTCCCCAGCTGAATGGGTATTCTCTCGGAGTATCGTCCATCTCCAGCAGAATTGTTGATTTTGATATTCCCTAGCAGAGTGGGTATTCTCTTGGAGTTTCGTCCATCTCCAACAGAATTGGTGATTGTGATCTTCCCTAGCAGGGTGAAGTTTTCCTCAGCATTATTCTTTAGTTTGATGATGATGTAGTTTGTTGTCCTCGGTGGAGCTGCTTCTGTTCTCAGCGTTTATTTCGCTGGGACGGTCTTTTTGCATTGCATAAGCATTTTTTTTTGCATGGCATCCTCCTAAATGTGTAGCATTTCCACTTCGTGTGGAGCATTACGGCAAAATTCAAACATATGCATCCGAAGCATAAGCCAGGTTTGAGTTTTCCTTCGTCAGGAAAGCCGGATTTCAGGAAGATATCTTTTGACTTTACTCCACAAGTGTTGGGTTTAGTCGTTTAGAGCAATAGTTGACATTCCCTTGCAGATTGTTTTGCTAGGATCGTGAACCTGTGATCTCTTTTTACCCCTTCGTCCAGGTGGTCCTTTGGTTTATCCCCTCAAGGTTTTAACCGTCTGACACTCGTCTGTGTTTCCTTCAGCACCCGTCCATGTTTGTACCTCTTCAGTACCCGTCCGTATTGACCTTTTGATGACACTCGTCTGTGTTACCTTCCATTCCCCAGCGAGATTAATCCCCGATAAAAATTGCTTTACAACCTTTTCGATACCCGTCTGTATTGAATCCTTTTACACCCGTCCGTGTACCTTTTCGATACCCGTCCGTATTGAATCCTTTTACACCCGTCAGTGTACCTTTTCGATACCCATCCGTATTGAATCCTTTTACACCCATCCGTGTACCTCTTTAGTACCGGTCCGTATTGAATCTTTTTACACCCGTCCGTGTACCTTTTCGATACCCGTCCATATTGAATCCTTTTACACCCGTCCGTGTACCTCTTCAGTACCCGTCCGTATTGAATCTTTTTACACCCGTCCGTGTATCTTTTTGATATCCGTCCGTATTGAACCTCTTTACACCCGTCCGTGTATCTTTTCGATACCCGTCCGTATTGAACCCTTTTACACCCGTCCGTGTATCTTTTTGATACCCGTCCGTATTGATCCCTTTTACACCCGTCCGTGTAACTTTTCGATACCCGTCCGTATTGAATCCTTTTACACCCATCCATGTATCTTTTCGATACCCGTCCATATTGAATCTTTTTACACCCGTCCGTGTACCTTTTCGATACCCGTCCGTATTGAATCCTTTTACACCCGTCCGTGTACCTCTTCAGTACCCGTTCGTATTAATCTTTTTACACCCGTTCGTGTATCTTTTTGATACCCGTCCGTATTGAAACTCTTTACACCCGTCCGTGTATCTTTTCGATACCCGTCCGTATTGAACCGTTTTACACCCGTCCGTGTATCTTTTCGATACCCGTCCGTATTGAAACTCTTTACACTCGTTCGTGTATCTTTTTGATACCCGTCCGTATTGAACCCTTTTACACCCGTCCATGTATCTTTTCGATACCCGTCCGTATTGAACCCTTTTACACCCGTCCGTGTATCTTTTCAATACCCGCCCGTATCTGATATCTTTGATTCCTTGACACCCGTCCGTGTTTATCCCCAGCATAGCTAACACTCGTTCGTGTTGTGACAGTGCAGCATTTATTGCTTGTCTGCCAGCGGAGTCGTCCCTCCTTTGAGGATTGCAAATTTCAGGTTTCTTTTGGTATTCAATCTCCGTGAATCCTTTGAATGCATGATAGCCGTCACTATCATACCTTCAGGACCAAGTTGATTGAATAGGGGCAGCTGTAACACCCCAAAATTTGCCTTGTTGTTTTTAGCTAACTGGCTTATGTTTCTTTGCATTTCTTGCATTAGCATTTGTGCATAGCATTGGTTCTTAGCATGGGATCAAGGTACTTGGTTCATTTCAAAGGAGTCTCAAGCCTCAAGGTGGTTTGAGGGGTTCATCATATCTTCACAAGATCAAGGATGGCAAAGGATTTCAAGTGAATCTTTCTCTCCTAATCAGATGGTCCAAATTAGGGTTTTTGACCCAAGGGACTTCTTGAAGGGCTTTGTGGATTCAAGCATGTTCTTATGGTATTCCATATGCTCATAAGTGTTCATGGATAGAGACTTGGCTAGTGGTTCATTGTGGAGGATTTTCAGTGGATCAGTTACTTGTGAAGTAAGCAAAAGTCAACAGTTCAAAAGGAAAGTCAACCATGGGTTTTCAAGGGTTCAAATCACGTTTCCCAAGTCCATGTACCTTTATTTGGTCAAGGAATAGCATGGATGACATCATTCTTCAAGAATCAAGAGTTTGTGCAAAAGTTACTAAATTTGGAAAATGACCTATAATGAGAACTTTCCATTTTTGACAATTTTTTCACCACATTCAACTTGACTTTTCATCATCAAGGAAACTCCAAATGAATTTTCCTCAAACATGAAAGTTGAAGATCATTCTCTCCCCTTTCCAACAAGTACTAGAACTTGTTCATACCTTTTGTAGAACTCAAGTTATGGCTAAGGCAAGGCAAGGTGCATTTTGAGGTTTTTCAGGTGTACCAATCTTTCCACCCTTGGCATTTTCACTCAAAAGGACTTGTAATCACTTCAATTGGTTCATGTCACATTGTACCATCAAAGTACAAGTCAAGTGGAGCATTTTTTTACCTTTGTTTCATGCCAAACCGTGCCATATTCTTGGTGTATTTAACAAATGAATAATTTGCAAGTTGATTCATATTTCACAAATTGAACCATTTCAAAGCCCAAATCCAATTCAGGTGTGATTAGCAAGTCAAGTGTGAATGATTCATCATGAAAAGCATGAAGGTGCACGTGGGAATCAAGTGGTTGAACACAAATTGCAAATTTGCAAAACCACTCAAAACTCATTAACCAAGGGATTAATCAACTTTTAATCATGATCAGAGGTCTAATGAGGTGTATATAAGCTAACTCATACGCACCAAATTAGGTGATGCATCCTCATTTGCTCAGATTTTACATTTTTGCTCAAATCTTCTCCTCTTCGATTCTCTCTCATCTTAAGAGCTTTTTGAGAAATTCTTTCATATTCTTGATCCTTGAAGTTCATAGAACAAGAAGCAACTATTGGTTTGAGCTCATAGCAAGGAAATCATAGGGTTCGAATTTGGAAACCACTTATGCAAATCTCAAGATCTATACCAGATTCAAGCTCTAATTGCATTTATTTTGCAATTAGAGGTTCAAAGGACTTGATCTGCAGCTTCCAGAGGGTTTTCTTGGTGTATTTCAAGTTCTACAAGCTTCAGGTAAGGTCCATATTCATGCTCTTATAATGTGATAATTTTGTGTGCATCTTGTTCCTTGATTGTTGCTGAGCATGCTGATGTGTTTAGAATTGATTTTGGACGTGTAACATGTGCATAATGTGGATCTGAATTTTTGAATCTCAAACTTTCTTTCTTCGATTTGCCTCGTATGGTGATTGTATGCTAATTTGAGTTGCATATTCTTGTTCCTGGTGAAAATCTGAGTTGAAATGTGGTAGAGTTTTTTATTTTTGGAGAAATGTAAGTTGATGTCCACCGGAGAAGACGACCGGAGCCCTAGCTCCGACGTCTGGTTTTGTTTTTCAGTCCGACCAGTGTTTTGTGAGGAAGACATAATCTGGATCGTTGCTGGTCTAGATCTGATGGTCCAGGATGAGCCAGATCATTTTATTTTCTTGTTTTAATTTTAACATGTATGTGTGTCCCTCCATGCTTACTATCCTGCACGCGCAGATCTGAACCATTCATTGGGTATACCTTATGATCTGTTGACTCTTTCTCATACGTTGATATAATCCAATGAACCTGATTATGCCAACATATTAAGATGCCACATGCCTATCACGTGTTTTATTTTTTATTTCTGCATGGTTTGGTGTGTGGCGCGCATCATTCTTAACATGTGTGTGTGGATCTGAGCCCTTCATCTTAATTACCTTGGTTTTGTTGACTGCTTGTGAGCCTTTGGATGAATCTGATGGTGGGTGTGGGGTGTGTTGACTTCGCTAATGGGTCTTTTGACCTGGGCTTGATATCCACACCTCCCCCTTGAGCCCATTTGCCATTCTGAACGTGGAATTGTTGCTTGTTGCACCCCCTGGCTTATTTTATTATTTTTATTTTCATTAATTGTTGCATTTCATTTTCATTTTTTAAAATTAGTTAAATGCATCCAAAAATTATGAAAAAAATCATGAGTTATCCTTTGGTTTTTATAAAAATTTTCCAAATTTTATTTTCCTTTTTTATTTTATTTTTAGCATCTGAATTAATTGTTGCTTTAATTTCTTTTTGATTTGTTTCAAATATGCACACCTTAACTTGTTGATTTTATTTCTCATCATCTATAAAACATTCTGAACCCATTATTTTTGCATTGTTTCATCAACATCTTGAAGTGCATAAAAAAAATTTTCTCATATTTTTAAAATCTTTTCATATTGCATTTTGGTCCCTCTCTTTTTCATATTAGTTCATAATTCCTATGTGACTTTGCATGATTGATTGAAGGACTTATCTTGTGAATTTTTGCATGAGTTTTTAGCATGATGTTTGCCCCTGGTTGAGGTGTTTTGAGATTTAATTTGGTAATTTATAAAGATGTTTTGCTAATTGTTTGATTAATCTTAATTTGAGTTCTCTTTTATGCACATCTTTGATCATGTTTGATTGCTTGTTTGAGAAGGCACTTGTGCCAGTATTTGGGATTGTTTCTTTGACTTAATAAACCATGTTTGAATCATTATAGGTCATTTGATTGCAACCATAGGTCATTGGTGTGAGTTTGTTGCATATTTTGTGCACATGTTCAATGTTTGATTTACATGCCTCTTTTTGACTTATTTTCTCACTTCTCCTCATCTATGTCTCTTCTTGATTTGTGTTTGGTTTGTGTATGCCATGCCATATCATTCCTTTTCATTTCATTTGATGTATGTTTCTGACCTTGGAGCTTTGCATTCATGTCATATGCTATTCATGTTCCATTTTGCATCCTTTAACATGTTTCACTTACATGCTTCCTTCTTCTTCTTTTAATGATTCTTAATGCTTGGATACTTGCTTGTATGCCTTATGTGACACTTGTATAGCATGTTTAGGCACATTTTTAGGCCATCCAAATTCTGACTTGGATCTTATTTGAAGCATTTTTGCATGATCACCTTGCATATCCACTCATTCTTCTTCTACTCCTTCTTTGATGACTTTCTTGGATGTTTTGCCACTTGTTTGCATTCTCTTTGCTTGAGTTTGTTTGGTAAACATTATGGGTCACCCTTAAGGTGTACATTCTGACTTGGATGAGTTTAATTTAGTTTGTAACCATTTCTCTTTGGATTGTGAATTGTTTGGGTTTCACTTGTCTTATTGTTGCTTATGTTTGTTTTTGCTAACCATGTAGGGGCTAATGGTAAGTGAATGGGATGTGGATAGTTATTCACATTCTAACTTTTCCTTCCTCTTTTAAGCTTTCATACTTGTGTTTGCTTTAGCATTTAAGATGTTTCTTTCTTCTCTCTCACTCTTTCTCATCCCATGAATCTCAAGACTTGCTTAAGTCTTGGATTCTTTTCCCCTTAGAGCTACCTAGTCCAATTTAATTTTTGATTAAGCTTAGAGTAGGATTAGCATTAGGCATTAGGTAGTTGTCCCACCTAATCCTCACTAACCATAGGTCATCCATGCATGATAACATTAGGACTCTTAGTTCCCTTTAGAGTTTCCTTTGTGTCTTCTCTCTTCTCATCTCAAAACTTCTTGAAAACACTTAATAAAATATAACGTATATTGCGCTCGAGCCTTAAGTGTAGGAAATGAAGAACGAGGGGCCTCCCCTCCTCTTCTAGAGTGTTTAGCATATGTCCCATTTGGGGGCGACCATGCGATTCACTCGTTCCCGCATGGTAGACTTTGGTGCAATGTAAGTTGCGAACTAACTTAAAACACTTCTGTCTAAAAAACACCAAACAAATTCAAATCTTTTTATCCTTCGGGATTGTTGGGTTTCAAACTTCTTTTTTTCAGAAAAGAGCTCGTTGCTCACGTAAAAAACAATTACCCATCCGTGGTCGTACCCACGAACTACATTAGATCTGATTCCTCTCTCTCGTCCGATTGAGGATATGTAGGCACAAGACAGCGACTGTCTTGGCGAGCAACCTTCCCCCACAGTTCTCGTCCGAACTACGTTGACTCTGACTTTCCCATTGCACTGAGGGAGTACGTAGGCCTAGGACAACGATATCGTCCTATCGAGTCACTTCTTTTTTCTTTTCTTCTTCGTTTCTCTGTTCTTTCCGTTCTCGTTTCTTCTCCGGTCCAGTAGCAGTGGAGCTCCAGACGACGACACCCTTTGATGCAGACAACAAGCGTGGATCCCGTCGAGTACGACGACACCTTTGCATGACAACATTAGGATAAAATTCCCCTAGTGTTTTCTTTTTCCTTGAGTCTTCTCTTCTCATCTCATAACAATCCTAAAACACTTAATAAAAGATTAACATGTCTTGCGCATGAGCCTTACATATGGAAAGTGAAGTATGGGGGGTCTCCCTTCATTCTTTTAGGGTACTTAGTGTACGTCCTGTTGGGACGATTCGCGAAGTATTCGTTCCTATGTTACAGACTTCGGTGCAATGCAAGTTATGAACTAACTTCAAACCACTTCTGTCTTAAAAAATACAAAACAAACTCAAACCTTTTTTCATCCTTCGGGATCGTTAAGTTCAACTCATTTTCAGAAAAGGGCATGTCATTTTCTGTCTCGTCGCAAACAGGCATCGACCCTAACTGTCGGACGCGAATCTAACGTCGCTCATAAAAAACACTAACCAACCTCGTTAGGTCAAACTACGACTGCTCTGATTTCCTCTCTCTAGTCCGATTGAGGATACGTACACTACTACAAAACGCGTAAACAACGACGCCATGCTCACAACGCTTCATCCCTACACCGTTGTGACATATCTAAACTAAGGCGCGGTTGTATTTTATTTGTTTATTGAATAAAACTTATCTGTATATAACAACGGTTGATAAACCAACCATGGTGATTATGTGTATATAACAACGGTTGATAAATCAACCGTAGTGATACCTTCAAGCTTTCATGTGTTCGAACCTCAGCACATTCATATATATTATTCCTTTTATGTTAAAGCGCGCCTTTACTTTTTTATTTACTTCTAATTAAAAAAATTAAAAGTTATGACTACGGTTGTTTATATACACCGTTGTGATATATTTTGTATGTTTTTTTAATTTTTAATTCTAAAAATAACTCTGGCGCTTTAATATGAAATTTCATTATGTAAATAATATATCATAACAGTGTAAATTCTTGACCGTTGCAGTAGTGTTTCAATAGTCTCCAAACTAAGTAGTCTCATTGTCTCTTCAGTATCCTTATTTCGATTCCATTGAAAATAGAAACCAGACGAAACGTTACACGATTTCAACCCTAAACCCTAACCTTCAATACTGTGAAACAATACACGATTCCACCAAAGCTTGCATCATCAGTATTCGTTTGTTGTCATTTTCGTCATCATCGTCACGATAGTGAAGAAAATAGAAGATTACGCACATACCAATACCGTCGTCATCATCGTCACCGTTGTTGTCGTAAGGAAGGAAGACAATAACAACACCAACACCAACATCATTTACTTCGTCGTCACGTTTAGGGTACGTAAAATATTTTCCCCATGCATCTACAGTAAACTCTTTTGCCATTGTTGTTCATGTTGTCGTTGTTGTTTTTGAACTTAGATGTCGACCTTGTCGAGTTCTTCATCAGAAACCAGCGAAGAAACTCAAACAAATGAAAGGTTAGCCAATGAAACTCAAACAACTGAAAGTCAAACGAAAAGATCACAAAGAGGTGTCACAATGATGCCCCAATTCACATCAGTCCACAACTCATCTGGTGCAAAAATTCCGATCGAGTTTGATTCGCACTACAAATTAGTGGATTGTCCACATTACGCTACTTTTAGGAGTTATGTCGCGTTCCTTGCACGTAGCAAAGTCAGTATACTGATTGATTATTGGAGAGAAGTGGATGGTAATGTCAAAGACAGCATATGGACAGACGTTAAGGTATTTCATACTATAATTTTCATATATTTGATATCACTACCTATAGTTTCTAATTCATACTTATATATTGATTTAATGTAGATGAATTTTGAGTTTACTGATGACTCAAAATTGAAAAGAAAGTGGATAACTTATGCCGGTGTTCGTTGGAGGGGATTTATGTCACGGCTCACGGCTGACTACATTACGAAGCCTAAGAGCGGTCTTCAACCTCCATGGATTCGGTATAGTTTTTTATCGAAGAAGGTATGGCACAAGTTTGCGAAGAAACGTCGTTCTGAGGAATTCAAGGTTAGTACTAGTCTTATGTAACCTATAATGTTATGCTAATGAGTTATAGATACTAATCATACACATTTTTCACTATGTTAATAACAGGCTAAAAGCGAAGTGGAAATTCAGAACAAGGCGAAAAACATCCATAGATTGTCTCGTGGGGGTTACAGGAAACTTGAGAAGAGGATCCTGCAGGAAAAACTACAAGAAGGAGGAGATTGTGACATTCCATCTCCACCTTCAAGACATGAGAAATGGAAGAGGGCTCGATTAAGACCTAATGGAGAGTATACCTCTAAGGCTTCAAGAGTAGTTGCTGAGAAAATTGTAAGTATATGTTTTGTTTAAATGCGCTTGCTTATGTAAATTACTCATGATGAGTTGTTATTTAAATGCGTTTGCTTATGTAAGTTGCTCATGTAGTGTAGGATAACTTGGTTGTGGCGGCCCGTGAAGGCACATTTGTTCCGGAAGCATGACATGACATATTAGTCGAAGCTATCAGAACAGCTGAGCATGGAGGCCGTGTCCGTGGTGTTGGAGATGGTGTCGGCTTGAGGTCATACTTTGGATCTCAAAGAAGAAGCACTGAAACCGCTGAATTTCTTGCTCAACAACAAAAGATTGATAATGTTGAGAAGCAATTGGCAGAGCAAAGGAGGTTGTTTGAGGAGGAGAGGGAAAAAAGGGAGAAAGAAGTGGAAAGGTTACAAGAGATGTATTCGGTATGTGTCGTAAATCACGCTTATTTTTGTATGATATATATTATATGTTCTAATTGCATATATTGTGCTTATTTTTGTTTTATGTTCTAATTGAATGTTATGATGTAAAGATTAAGTGAAAGTCTCGAACAACAAACTAATGAAGATCGTCGTTGCGTTGGTGATGATCAAACTCCAAGTAGAAGTGTCGTAAATCACGCTTCTACAAAAGGGAGTAATTGTACAGCCCCTCCCCCACCTGTAGATAACCGCAATGGGATATTGGACCCTAGTCCAAATGAAATAATAATTTTATACTACTACATTTCAATAACAGACCTTGCACAGCCCCTCACGCTAGAACATTGCCCAAAATTAGATTTAGTGTATTACACTCCTGAAGATGTGAGGGATTTTCTCGCAGGATATAAGTGGCTTGACTTATCTATTTTGCAAGTTTGATGCACGTAAGTATATAGTCGAATATACATGTCATTATAGAACATTATAATTTTTTGTATTTTCTCCCTTAATTTATTCATTTTCTTTGACCATTTAGGTACATTCACCGTGTTTGTATAGAATTGAATAAATCAAGTACATATGGAATCTTGGACCCAAGTTTTATTGCTTGGGCGTATAATGATAAAACTATCAGAGAAAAGTACTTGAAAAGCCGGCTAAATGACGGAGGAAAAGAATGTTACATTGCACCATTCCTATGTAGGTTAGTATTGTTGTAATTTATTTCTATATTCTATATTTAGTTTTGTTTTAGTAACAACTTATATATATATATATATATACTCTCGTGTTCATTCAGTGGTCATTGGCAATTGATCATAATATCGTTTAGGACAAATACGGTGACATTACTGTGTTCCTTGCATGATCCACTCCACAAACCAATAAAAGATCTTGTATTAACGTAAGTGTCTTTGTTTAATATCATTTTCTTTGGCATTAATTGTAATTAGTTTATCATGTAATATGTTTAATTCAATTTTCAATGTGCAGTATTGTGGAGCAAGTTAATATATTGAGGAATGTTAGAAAAAAGCCCACATACCTTGCTCCTAAAGTAAGTGGCCCGATTACCTGTTTATTTCATTTACATTCATGCATGTGTGGTTGTATTCATGTTTTTATATTCATGTAATTCGTAGACGAGGAAACAACGCGGGAGTTACGAGTGTGGGTATTTTATCATGAAACATATATTAAACATCGTCCTTGTCGGCACTGTTGATTCATGGGATACGGTAATATATGCCATAAAATGTTTACATATATTAATATATAAGTTGACTATTGAATTATTATCATGCATGATGTATCTTCAATTTTTTGCTCTTATGTAGATGTTTAACGAAGAAACCCCATTCCCCCTTGAGGACTTTGTGGATCTTCGTAAATGTTGGGTGTATATCCACAATCAGCTTAAGGGTTCTGCTCTTGCTGTATGATATATCAGCAACATTTTTTGATGCACATATTTTTTGCTTTTGATGCACATAATGTGAACAATAGTTTTGGCTTTTGATGCACATAATGAAATCAATAATATTGGCTTTTGATTTAAACAATGTTAGCAGTTTAATTCTCTGATTCATTTAGCTTTTGATGTAAATTTCTTTTGATGTAAATTCTCTGATTCATTTATAAGGATACAATATAGGAAGAATTGTGTTTGATGCACATATTGTGTTTGCATGTAAACAGAAGCTGTTTTGACAGGATAAATTATGGGAATAATTTGATACGCAGATAAATTTTATATTTAAAACAGTCTGTTTTTGACAGCGGTTATAAACCTATCCGTAGTTGTATGTCAAACGCTAATATAAATAAAAAATGTTGTTGTTGAGAATCGAACCAGATCACAGTTTAGCATATCACAACGGTTGACTAAACTAACCGTCGTGAAATGGTGCGCGCAAACTGGAATACAACAACGGTTCCCGGACCTTCATTGTACGTACCTCATATACAACAACACTCTACATAACAACGTCTTCGCCCCCGTCATTATATGTCATTTCCAACCGTTGTTAAATGGGTTTTTCATAGTAGTGGTAGGCACAAGACGGTGATGTCTTGGCGAGCAACCTTCCCCCTTAGTTCGCGTCCGAACTACGTTGACTCTGACTTTCCCATTGCACGAGGGAGTAGGTAGGCGTAGGACGAGCGATGTCCTATCGAGTCACTTCTTTTTCTTTTCTTCTTCGTTTCTTCGTTCCTTTCCGTTCCTGTTTCTTCTCCTTTCCAGTAGCAGTGGAGCTCTAGATGACGACACCATTTGATCGAGACAACAAGCGTGGATCCCATCGAGTACGATGGACGTGTAGGGTGCTAACACCTTCCCCTCGCATAACCGACTCCCTTACCCTTTTCTCTTGGTCGCAAGACCATGTCTTTTCCTTTCCCTCAGGTTTACGCAGTGTTTCCTTTCCCTCTCTTGGGATAAATACACATTGTTGGCGACTCTGTTTTCCGCGCCACTTTCGCGTCTGTACCATGGATGAAAATCCTCGGGAGCAACACCCAGTCAACCTCAATCTTCGGCTTTGTACAAGACAGATATAACACTCCTCCAGTTGAGTCAGTTTTCAACTTGTTTTTTAGCTTCAACCTTGGGCTTTGATCAAGGCATAAAATTTAACATCCTCACATATGAGACTATGAGTCCTCTCTGTAGGAGGATATCTCCTCTATACATCACATTTTAAAACAAACAATTAAAACTTTTTTTCAGATAATTGATGTGAGTGGCACACTTGTTGATTCAAAATCCAAGCTGGAGTCCCTCCCTTATCATGGCTAAAGTTCTCTTTCATCTAAGTGATGTAAGTGGCAAACCTCTGGAATCTACACATTCAAGTCGATATCCCTCTCTTAGCATGAAAAGATTCATAAAAGAAAAAGTGGCATTGCTCTACACTGAGTTAAAGCTTCTTCCTTCATGACATTTCACTTCTCCTATAAAGGAAGATGTGGCATTGTTGGATTCCACACATCCCAGTTAAAGTGATTCCCTTTATAAATTAATTCTTCAATGTTTGTGATGAATAGGTGAGATATCTACCTTTAGAGATGACAAATTCTCTCTCAGTCACACTTTTAGCTTCAATCTTGGATTTTAAACAAGACACAAATAGTCTTTTAGCTTCAATCTTTGGCTTTGAACAAGACACAATTACACTTTTAGCCTCAATCATGGGCTTTGAACAAGACACAACTACACTTTTAGCTTTAATCTTGGGCTTTAAACAAGATACAAATACACTTTTAGCTTCAATCTTGGGCTTTAAACAAGACACAAATACTCTTTTAGCTTCAATCTTGGGCTTTGAAAAAGACACCAAACATTTTTCCTCCCATAGAATAGGAGGAACTTCGAATGCTCTGATTTCCTAAAGTCTCGTTACAGGAATACGTAGGCATAAGATTGCAAAATCTTAGTGAGCACACTAATAAAAAAAATCATAGATCAAGTACCTTCCCAAAAACAATAGAAAACTCTAAACAACAAAAACATCTCCTCAACTTTCACAAATAAGAAACTTTCTCAATTCAACAGCAGATGAACTTAAGCAACCAAATGATTCAACAGTAGAAACATATGCAAATAAAGGTTTCTATAGATTACTATAAATACTTATGGGGTTAACAACTTCCCTTTGTATAACCAACTCCCGATTCCATATCTCTTCGCATTTGTAAAGGAAAATATTTGCACGCAGGGTTAGTTTAAGATATATTCCCCTTCCTTTTAAGCTTCATAGGATAAATATAAAAATATAAAAATAACACTAAAAACGGTAGTGGTCGCGTCCCAAAAAACAGGAGCTACAGCTATATGTAGAGAACAAAAAGTAAAATAAAAAAAGGGTTCAAACAATTGAAACTAGTATCTCAGCTTCTCACATTTCACATTTCACGCGTAGCCTTCCTTGTTCTCACGGTTCTTTCTCATTTTCTCTCGATTTCGCAATGCCCTCTCTTTCTCGCAGCCTCCCTCTCGATCTCGTCTATCTTTCTCATTCACGTTGTATTCTCTCTCTCTCTCGATCCCATTCTCCTTTACTCCTTCGTTAAGATCTTTATTTCTCTCTCGATCTCGTCACACTCTCCCAGTCTCAATCTCGCTTTCTTTTTTATTTTTCTCGTCTGTTTCATGAAAATGACAACAGTGGCAGTGGTTATAGTTTGGTGGTGATGGATGGTGGGGCAATGGTTTATTATTGTTAATGGTGGCTGTAGGCGGTTTGGTTATGTTTTCGCGGCGACGAATTTACATGGTGATGGATTTTTTTGTATGAAGGCATGAATGATGTTTAAGGCTTGTTTTCATAATAAGTTGTGTTGTTGTTGTGTTCACAGTGGCGGCAGTGGTTGTTGGCTTGTTATGGCCATGCGTTTGAGTTGAATGTTGTTGTTGTCGTCGTCGTAGTACAGTGGTTTCTTCATGGCTATGCGTTTGAGTGGTGTAAGGTGAGTTGTTGATTCGACTTACGGTGGTGTTGTTTTTACTGTGTGTGTAAGGCGAGTTGTTGTTTCAGATGATGGATCGTTCCAACATTGTGCTCTACTGTTTGTGTAAGGTGTTGTTGGTGTTGCTTATGGAGCAAGGGTGGCTATGGAGTTTATGTTGGTTTGAGTTATGTTATGAGGACAAGAGATGAATGAAGGGTGAAGAGATGAGTTGAAGATCTATTCAAAGGGTGAAGGTGTAGTAATGACAACGACAGAAAGTTTTATGGTTGGTTTCGATCAAGCTTGATGGCGGTGGTGTTTTTATGAACATGAAAGAATGAGATTTTAAGGTAGGGGTGAGTACTTATGTTTTGAAGGTTGAAGATTTAGTGTAACTTGTTGAGAGGATGGTGTCACGTTGTTGCAAGGTGTGGGGAAAAATGGCAATGTATTTTGTTCAGTGAAGGGCTGTGAAGCATGGGTACTCCATTTTAGATAAAGTACCGGTACCGGGTACTTACCGAATACCGGTACGCGTACGGTACTCGTATGGTACGTACTGACACCGTACCTATTTTTTATTTATTGTTTTTTAAGTTGGTACTCCAACGGGTACATATTGGATACATATTAGGTACGCGAACTCAATTTTTTTCTTCTAATGGTACAATTTTATACTTTTTTTAATGGGCTTTTTAAGTGCTGATGTAGAGTTTGATCAATGTGATTCGTTGCAAGATCGATGGATCTTGAAACCAAAGGAATGGTTGATAACTTATGGATCTTCAATCGCTAAACTTCAATCCATTGCATTGAAACTCCTCGCACAACCAAATTCTTCATCTTCTGTTGAGAAAAATCAGAATACATATGAATTTATACTCGCGTACCCGTACCTTGATTTTTTTAAAAATGACGTATTCTGTACCAGTACCCGTACCGGGTACTGGGTACGTGCCCGTACCTTTGTAACACAGGTGAAGGGTGATGTGTAGAGAAGAAGAGGAGTGGAATATATTGAAGAGGGATAGAGAGACTATGAGGTTTGAAGGAGTTAAGTATGAATGAGGAATGACGTTGAAGCTTTATCATAGAGAGAGGGAGAGTCTTGATACATCTCTTTCTTTCATTTTTTCTTATGCTATCCTTTTGTGAGAGTCTATGTTTCGAATAAAAAGAGTGGGTTTTCCTTGTAAGGTCCCATGTGATTCGTTTGATTTTATTCAGAGGGATTCACCTCAAATGAAAAAAAGGGGACAACTTCTCTGTCTATCACCAAAAGATGGGTAATGTACCTTCAATCAATCACATGATATCATCTTAGTTTAACATATTTAATTATTTATTAAATAATACAATTATTTGTTGTTTTCAAAACATTTTACATTAAAGGTAACTTTATCCAACTTTTTGAGTTGGGTAGATAAGAATTCACCATAAAAAATATAAATGTTGTCCTCCCCCCACCTCAGAGTAGAGCTGTCAAAATGGGTTACTCGGCCCTAAAGGGGCCGGCCCTGATGGCCTCGGGATTTTTAGGGCTGGGCCAAAAAAGCCAGTTTCTAATATGGGCTCAAAAATTACGACCCGAGCCCAGCCCTAGATGGGCTTCGGGCTACCCGGCCCTAAATGGGCCGTTTTAATAAAAAAATAAAAATAAAAATGCCATAATATTTATTATAAATAAAGTTAAAAATTGTATTATTTTAAACATAATACATTTTTATAATACATTTTTAAGTACTGTATTGTTTTTTATCAATACTATAATGTGTTTTTAAATACAATACATGTCTAAATTGTATAAAGTAATACTCGAATATTTAACATAAGGGAAACTAATAGAATACGAGAAAAGAGTATTAATTATATTAATGTATAATATTTAAAAGAGAAATATTGAATAGAATATATATAAAATTTAGTGAGGTGAGAAAAATCAATGTGTTATTTTGGAGTAAGATAATATAAGTATTAATATAATTTTTTAAAATTTATAGTGATATGAGCCTAATGGGCTCCCACGGCCCATATGGGCTAGCCCTAATTAGTAGCGGACATTTTAGAGTTGGGCTAAAAAGGCCCTGAAAAATATGAGCCCTAATTTTAAGACTCAAACCCTATGATTCTGCGGGCCTGGTGGGCCGGCCCATGTGGACTAGCCCATTTTAACGGCTCTACCTCAGAGCATGTCACGTGGTTGGATTCCTCTGAAGGAGCCAAAACCAAATTTGTTTTTCTTCTTCTCTTAGGTGGACACATGTCCTTCTATTATTGGTTGGCCTTTCTAATTATTTTGAAAACAAAGTGGATCCTTTTTCTTCAGACTACAATGCTCGGCCTTATTTGGCAAACATTATATTTTTTCTTTTTAAATGGTTCCCTTCTAAAAACCAAGGAAACTCTCTCTTTCAATTCTGCCACTGATGTGTATATGGGGATCAATTAGGGTTTAGAGTTTACATACAATGACAAAAAAGACGCTTTCTTTGTTATTTACTGATAAATGAAGCAAAAATTAATTGGAATCCACAAAATTAAATAGAATTAAACAAATAAGATAAAAACAAAATAATAGTAAGATAAATCCTATTTATTTATTCTTAATATTTTGACACAAAAAAAAGAAAACAAACGGACTCAAAATAAAAAACGTCGGACGCAAAAGTGTTCGAAAAAATAAAATGATTGTACCAAAATGATCAGCGCGAAATAAACCTATTGAAAAAATACACTGTTTGATCAATTTTTGAAAAAATATTTGACCGGTTAAAAGGCTTAGACTAATAAAATGCGACCAAAAAAATGATCTATCGAAAAATAAAAACGAACACGCCAGGTTAAACTACGCTAAACATAGATTAATATAATTGGCGTCTGCAAGCTCAATTTTGAAATTTTTTGTCCACTGATTTTACGCACAGTTAAGATTCAGTTTGACCGGTCTGTATGTAAAATCCAAAAACATTAATCTCATTGACAATTTGGGCATTATGCAAGATAAAATGTGTGCCATGCTATGTAGATGACGTAGATGCTATTATAAATGTATTGAATCGGTGATTCCGGGTCAAAATTGGGGTATGATAGTTGCCCATATTTAAGTGTCTTTAACCTGAGAATATGAAGAGGGTTAATCTTTGTATGATCATAGTGGGAGATAGTTAAATACTAAAAGACCTGAATTTTGTCCCTGAATGCAGATGAAATGATATGATATGCAATGTTGTGAATTTATGAGGGACTCTCTTTGTTTTTGGTTTACTGGGGATATGATGTAAAATGAAATGAACCTTAACATGATTTTTATTTATGATGGATAATGGACAAACATGTGGGGAATGATGGAAACATATGGTAGCAGTAATCCATAAGGGATGCCAAAGACAATCAGTGAAGACTCACGGCGGATGACAATTTGCTGGGGAAAAGGCACTGAGGAATATTCAAAGTATGATTTATCAATAGGTTCAGACATGACCTGACACTTTAGAATATATCTGATAGTTCTGGAGTCTTCTTATTAGAAGGTCATCCAGACAAACAATACATTGGAGTCTTCTTACTAGAAGATCATCCACATAAACAAGACATTGGAGACTTCTTACTAGAAGTTCACAAACAAGACATTGGAGTCTTCATACTAGAAGATCATCCACACAAACAAGACAATAGAGTATTCTTACTAGAAGATCACAAACAAGACATTGAAGTCTTCTTACTAGAAGATCATCTACACAAATAATACATTGGAGTCTTCTTACTTGAAGATCATCCACACAAAAAAAGACTATGACGACTCTTTACGAAGAAATCGATCAAAACAAACATTATTGGAGTTTTCCAACAAGAATAACAGCCAAGCTTATGGAAATTCCTTAAAATTAGTGTCACTCATGATCTTCTAGGAACCATCTGGAAAAACAGAGTAATCAAACTCTCTGTATGTGTCAACAATAATTGGGTTGTTGAACAAAATACCAGCAACAACTGGACTTTTAAAAATAGAATGCCATCAACAAATGGACTTTAAAAATAGAGTGTCGACAATAACTAGACTTTAAAATAGAATTCCAACCACAGCTGGACTTTAAAAATAGAGTGCCAGCAATAACTGGACTTTAAAAACAGAATGCCAGCAACAGCTGGACTTTAAAAATAGAGTGCCAGCAAAAATTGGACTTCAAAATAGAATGCCAGCAACAAGTGGACTTTAAAATAAAGTGCTAGCAACAACTGGACTTTAAAAATAGAATGCCAACAACAACTGGAATTTAAAACAGAATGCCAACAACAACTTGACTTTAAAACAGAATGTCAACAATAACTGGACTTTAAAACAGAATGTCAACAACAACTGGACTTAAAAAACATAATGCCAGTAACAACTGGACTTTTAAAAATAAAATGCCAGCAACAACTTGAATTTAAAACGAATGCCAGGAACAACTAGACTTTAAAACAGAATGCTAGCAACAGCTGGACTTTTAAAAATAGAATGCCAGCAACAACTGGACTTAAAAAACATAATGCCAGTAACAACTGGACTTTAGGGAAGAGAGTGTCAGCAACAACTAGACTTTAAAAACAAAGGGGATTCAAAAAGTCAATAATGACTACATTTTGAAATGACACAATGAAAACCGAACAATGGTTCCAGGGAATCAAATAACAAATGAACTTGAGAGTATGAACTGCCAGACGAGAAGTGGACTTGAGGGATAGATTACCAGACGGGAACTGGTGTTTTATCTTTTGTTTGTCAGATGAGAACTGACTTTTAGATAGTCTATGAGACGAGAACTAGTTTCTTCTGATTTATTGAGAACCGACTATAAAATGGGCTACCAGACAGGAACTGGTTTTGAAAAGAAAATTGACTATCAGACGGGAACTGGTGTCTGAAAACTGACTGTTAGACGGGAACTGACTTTCAAATGATTTACCAGACGAGAATTGGTTTTTAATGTTTGATTCTTTCATGCTATAGGAATATGCTCGATGAATGAGATGATATGCATGGCTTAACGCTAGAGCGAAACGACATGATTAATGCATGAGAATGATTTATGCATGAGGATAATTTATGCATGACTTTGTGTGGCTTAACGTTGGTAGCATGATTCCCCGACATTCATCTTGAACTCACGGTTACTGACGTATAGCTTGTTTGAACATCTTGAAGGCATGGAGAGAACTTGCCCCTCTGTGGCTCATCTTGCCCCATATGTTGGGCTTTTGAAGATAATCACCTTAAAAGGATTTACTTGCTCTGACCTTGAGGTAGCTTGCCATAAGTGTTGGAATATTTGCAGTTTTCTGCCCCTATTTAGCCAACTCTTGGAATGGGAGACTTCTGATTGAACTACCTTTGGAGAGTTGGACTCATTGAGCTCTTTGTGGTGGCTCGCCCTAGTCTGGGTCTTCAGATTTGCTCTTGACTAATTGACTCTTGTGGTGATTGGCTCCGATTAACTGTTTCTCAAGTGATTTTCCCCTGGCTGGACTCCTTTCACATAATCAAGCTCTTCAATTGATTGCACATTGTTAGGATTCCTTTGATGCTAAATGCTGACTTGCAATTAAAATAGCTCATTCAAAAATGGTAATTTTAATGCAGTGCTTATGCAAAATTTGAAATCAAAATTTATTGATATGATGGTGGATAAAGTGAATGGGACAATGGTTTGAACACAATGTTGATTTAGTCATTCACAGTGTGGAAGATGGTGTGACCAACACAAATGGTTAACAAATAATATTTGGAGTCAGGTTAATGCAACCTTGTTGAAGTATGCTTTCAAAATAAAACTCGCCTCAATTAGGTCTTTTAAGGGTTGTAACGTGACCTAGTTAATAGTTTTTTGAGACAAAAGGATATAAGGCTCAAAATTCAATTTTAACCCACCCCTTCTTCTTGACGAACTCCAGTCATACGTTCAGTTAATTTACACATGCATTCAATTCCTAAGAAGGTTTTTAAGGTGTGATGGTAAGGATGAGGATTCAAGATGAGATTTTCTTTAAATGATAGTCACTTTATTCTATTTTTTGTCGAGGATTTTGATGAGCTCTTTTTGTTTTTGATCCTTAATTTTTCCTGGACCGCATTTTTTTAAGCTTTTGGTCCACCGGGATGCTCTAACTTTTTCCTAAGTCGTTTTTTGTGGTATTCGACTTAGCAGGCTTTTTAATTTTTAATTTTTATTGATTTTGATAAAAGGTTATGCCTTCCATTTTATTGGGTATTTAGGAACAACCACTACAGACTTTTTGGCTCTTCTCAACTTCTTTCACAGTTTGAGGTGTGTGCGAAGGATACATATGGTTGATCTCCTCAGGTGGGTGTACAGATGAACGGATTCTCTTGAAGATTAAATGCATAGTCAAACTATCTGAACACAACTACCCTGCCCCTGGTTAAGATTAAGGATTTTTATTCAAAAGAAACACCAACTTCTAGGCTCAAAGTGGTTGACTAGGGACTAACTCCTAATATCTTCAGTGTTTAGGATTTTGAAACAATGCCTTACATCATCGGCAAGGTTTTAACTGGAAGCATAAACAACAATTATGGGTATCTGGTTTTCATCATCCTCCTTCCAATCTTTGCTAAAACAACAATTTTGATAAAGAAAAGTGAATGGGAGGAGAGTTAACATTTTTTTTGCATGAATGAAGGAAAAATAGCAAGAGTGAATACGAATGGATTGATTCAGAAAATGCATGATCATTTCCTTAATATTACCATTAAAGACAATAGTTTTTAACAGACAAGTAGCATTTAATGGACAAAGAAATACAAATGCAAATGATAAAAATCCCCATGACTGCCAACGTTGAAGATGACCTCCTATCTGACCCACTGACTTCAGGAGATGCCACTTAAGGTCTTCGCACTTATCAAGGTGAGAGGTTGACGTTCGCCAACAAGCTTTCTTCTGATTAAAAGGCTATATACTTTTTGTCGATCATTGTTGTACCTTGGCTTGGAAATATTTGCAGTCTTCAGTTGAGTGTCTTATCAATCCGCCATGATATCCACATTGTACATAGGGATTGTATCCAGGTGGGTATGGTTCTGGAACATGCTTTAGAGACTTGGGGACCACCAACGAGCTTTGAATCAGATATGGCAGGAGTTGACATATGACATGGGAATTGGATCAAGGGGGCATTCCTTCTTTCCAAGTTGTTGTGAGGCCTATGTTGGCTCTGATGTTGATTCTAATATCCTCGGCTTTGGGCTCGCTGATTTAAAGACGAGCTTTCCCAGGTTGTTAGTATGGTGCTCTAGGCATTGCTTGTTACCTTTAAGGAATGCATGGCACTGGAAATGATAACCACTTAGAAGATGTAGGACCATAATGTCTTGTTGGTGCACCATGAGAATACTCGACATCTGCCATAACCGCGTAGATTACATCCTCTTCGTCCTCTTGGGAATTGCTGAGGGATTCATTCTCGCTAGCCTGGATGCTTGAGACGTCTTGGATTTTTCGGTTCTTGAGGCCTCTCTCGATGCGTTCTCTAACTTTTGTAACACCCCAATTTTAGCAATTATTTATTTATATTAATTAATTGAGTGCTTTTATGAATTAATTAATTTATGTGATTTATTTGATTTATTGAATTTATATGAATTGTTTGATTTATATGAATTATTGGATTTATATAAATTAATTGGCTTATTTAATTTATATGAGTTAATTGATTTAATTGATTTAATTTAAATATGTGATTTATTGAATTAATTTAATTAATGGATTTATTGAACTTATTTGAAATAATTGATTTATATAATTACTTGATTTATTTGGATTATTTGAATTAAGTAATTTATTTGATTTATTCTATTTGGTAGAATAATGTAGAATTGCTAGATTAATTAGTTGGGCTTAATGTGGTGTGTGAATAGTAAGTGAGAGTGGATTAAGTTAAGCCCAATTGTTTAAAGACAATTGTTAGTATTTAATAAAGAGTAGAAAGAGAATAGAAAGAGAGAAAAAGTGGGAAAGGAGACAAGAGTAAAGGAGAGAAGAAGAAGAGGAGAAGTGAAGAGAAAAGCTCAAGAATCATCCAAAAATCAAGGTAAGAGTGGGTTTTCACTCATTTATTGGGATTATTTGATAATGATTATTAGGTAGAAACAAGTTTAGGTTGGAACCCCCAAATTTTCTATGAAATTGGAAATTGTTAGGTTTTGATATTAATCTTTGAAATGTATTAATTTTTGTGTATTTGGAATTGATATTTGGTATATTATAGAGACTCATTAATAATTATAATATAGAAATTGAAGTAAAGATTTTGTGAATTCCTTTTTTTGTTTCATAACTGTAGCCACATTATTGAATGGAATGAAGGAGATATATATATTAATGTTAGGAACAGGAGCCAAACGATTTTGAGTAATGAAAATTCCTTTTCAGTGTAACGAACCAAGGATATTAACAATTAAGAAGGATATTTGAAATGTCTTGTACCTGTAGTGCACTATATATATATATATATATATATATAGTAAGAGGCAATGAATCTTGTATCACTCTATTCCGGTAGCAGTATATATATGTTATGAATAAATGTAGTATAAGCTAGTAGCATTAAATATAAGGATATTTAATGTTAGGAAATAGAAGAAGTAGGTAGAATGAATTGTGCTTTCTTTCTTTTATATACTGTAGCGGCGTACCATTAATTGGCAATGGAAGTGATTCTTTAATTAATTGTAGTAATGATTTAGTTTCTTCTAGCGTGAGATAGCTATTGGAGTAGCTGATTTAGTTTCTTTATTTATGTTGGGTCGAGTCGTGTTCTGATTATGTAACACTGAGATCGTTTCGGTTTATGTTTGAGAGATACATTATGTACTCTGCTTCATATTGTTATGTTTATTTTGAATTATGTGAAGTTTTAGCTTTTATGCCTAAGTATTTATTATGAATGAGATGAGCATGAGACTTTCATTAAGTCAATTATGATTGAAGTATATCCGCTGCTACATGCTAATGTGAAAGTTTATGAAAAGCATGAATTTATTTTAAGTGTTGATGAGCATGATGGGGGTTTGTGTGATGTTTTGAAATTATATGTGACACCCTTTTGTGAGACGCATGATAATTACTCTAATTTAATTATATTTATTCCGCGGGGTTTAGAAGGGTGTTAAATTAGTGGTATCAGAGTCTGGTCTGTCAGTTGACCAAGTTGTTAGTGTATTTATTTCCTTTTGTACTTGATATGTGTGTGTAGCACTATCGGTATCATTTATTCTAACGAGGATTTGTTGTTGGAATTTAGAACGATGGTTGCAGGAAGTAATGATGAAGCGATTGCCGCGGCTTTGGAGATGTTGGTTGGAGCGATTGGGCAGAATCAGCAAGGCAACGTGAATGCTGGAAATAACACTGATGATGAGTTTTGTGCTTTGGGGAAGTTTCAGAGGAACAATCCACATATCTTCAAGGGAACGCGTGAACCTGACAAAGCACAAGTATGGATGAAAGCGATTGAGAAGATCTTTCGAGTCATGAACTGTTCAGATGCGCAGAGGGTGCAATTTGGCACTCATATGCTTCAAGAGGAAGCTGAGGACTGGTGGGATTACACTCGTCAGAGGTTTGAAGAAGATGAGATTGAGGTTACTTGGGATGTTTTCAGAGAGGCGTTTCTGGAGAAGTATTTTCCAGAAGATGTGCGTGGGAAGAAGGAAATTGGGTTTCTTGAGTTGAAGCAAGGTAACTCAATTATGGTCGAGTATACAGCAATATTTGAGGAGTTAATCAAGTTTTGTCCTCATTACAACACTGCTAATGCTGAGAGATCCAAGTGTCTTAGGTTTGTGAATGGTTTAAGGTCTGAAATCAAGCAAGCCATTGGTTATCAGGAGGTTAAGAGATTTTCTGAGTTGGTGAAGAAGAGCAGGATCTATGATGAAGATAGTAGAGCTTGATCCGCTCACTACAAGAGTTTGAATGATAATAAGGGAAAAGGTCAATTTAGAGGGAAACCGTATGTGACTCCTGCTAATAAGGGGAAACAGAAAGCTGGTAATGGCAAGAAGCCGAGTGGGGGAGGAGCTTTCACTCTGGTGAAGTGTTTTTCAGTGTGGTGTTGAAGGACATTGTGCTCCTGAGTGCGCAAGAGTTGAGCGAAAAGGTTTCAAGTGTGGCAAGCCAGGCTATAAATCTTTAGAGTGCAGAAGCGGTGCGAATGTGAATTGCTACAACTGTGGAGAGCAAGGGCACATTAGTACCAAGTGTGACAAACCGAAGAAGAATCAAAAGGGAAGGTGTTTTCTCTATCAGGATCTGAGACTACTAGTGAAGATCGATTGATCTGAGGTACGTGCTTCATTAATGGGATACCTTTGGTTGCTATAATTGATACTGGAGCTACACATTCTTTTATTTCCTTGGATTGTGTTAAGAGATTAAATCTTGAGTTGTCTGTTATGAGTGGAGGTATGGTTATTGATACTCCTGCTATGGGTTTAGTAACTACCCCATTTGTGTGTTTGAATTGTTTGTTGAGTATTTTTGGTAAAGACTTTGGAGTTGATTTAGTGTGTCTTCACTTAGATCAACTTGATGTTATTCTTGGGATGAATTGGTTGGAATTCAACCATGTTTATATTAACTGTTTTGATAAGACGGTTATTTTTCTTGAACCTAAGAAAGAAGGAGACTTGTTTATGTCTGCTAAGCAAGTGAAGGAGTCGGTGCAAGATGGTGCCAATGTGTTTATGTTGATGGGAACTTTGAGTATTGGTGAAAGTGGAGCAGTTGGTGCTTTGCCAATTGTTTGTGATTTTCTGGAAGTTTTTCCTGATGAGAAAAGTGATTTACCGCCGGAACGTGAGGTGGAGTTTTTGATCGACTTAGTTCCTGGAACTAGTCCAGTATCGATGGCTCCATATCGTATGTCCGCATCAGAATTGAAAGAGTTGAAGAGTCAACTTGAAGATCTGCTTGAGAAGAGGTTTATTTGTCCGAGTGTGTCACCGTGGGTTGCACCAGTTTTGTTGGTTAAGAAGAAAGAAGGTTCTATGAGGCTTTGTGTGGATTATAGACAATTGAACAAGGTGACTATCAAGAATAAGTATCCACTTACGAGGATTGATGATTTGATGGATCAGTTGGTTGGTGCAAGTTTTTTCAGTAAGATAGATTTGAGATCTGGGCATCATCAGATTCGTGTGAAGGCTGAAGATATTCAGAAGGCTGTTTTTAGAACAAGGTATAGACGTTATGAATATTCTGTGATGCCATTTGGTGTGACTAATGCACCAGGTGTATTTATGGAGTACATGAACAGGATTTTCTATCCTTATTTGGACAAGTTTGTGGTTGTGTTCATTGATGATATTTTGATCTATTCGAAGAGTGAAGAGGATCATGCTGAGCACCTGAGAATTGTGTTATATGTGTTGAAAGAGAAGCAGTTGTATGTTAAGCTTTCTAAGTACGAGTTTTTGGTTGAAGGAATTGAGTTTCCTTGGCCATGTGATTTCGAGTAGAAGCATTGCAGTTGATCCGTCGAAGGTTGAAGTTGTATCGCAATGGGAAGCTCCCGAATCAGTTTTTGAGATTAGAAGTTTTCTTGGTTTGGCAGGTTATTATTGGAAATTCATTGAAGGATTTTCCAAGTTATCTTTGTCGTTGAAGAAGTTGACTAGGAATGCTCAAGCTTTTGTTTGGGATGCAAAGTGTGAAGAAAGTTTTCAAGAGCTTAAGAGAAGATTGACGACAGCCCCTATTTTGATTTTTCCGAATCTGGAAGAACCATTTGTTGTGTATTGTGATGCTTCTTTGATGGGTTTGGGAGGTGTGTTGATGCAACATCAACAAGTTATAGCTTATGCTTCAAGGAAACTTAAAGTGCATGAGAGGAATTATCTGATGCGTGACTTAGAGTTGGCCGCCGTTGTGTTTGTGTTGAAGCTTTGGAGACATTATTTGTTTGGTTCAAGATTTGAGGTGTTTAGTGATCATAAGAGCTTGAAGTATCTCTTTGATCATAAAGAATTGAATGCGAGGCATAGGAGATGGTTGGAACTTCTGAAAGATTATGATTTTGGTTTGAATTACCATCCGGGTAAAGCAAACGTGGTAGCTGATGCATTAAGTAGGAAATATTTGCATATGTCGATGATGATGGTAAAAGAGTTGGAAATGATTGAGCAATTTCGAGATATGAGTTTGGTGTGTGAGGAGACTTCTTATGGAGTTAAGCTTGGTATATTGAAACTTACTAGTGGTATTCTTGATGAGATTCGAGAAGGTCAGAAATCTGATTTGAGTTTGGTAGATCGATTGACTTTGGTCAATCAAGGTCAAGGTGGTGATTTTCGGATTGATGGAATGGTATCATGAGATGTCGTGATAGAGTTTGTGTTCCAGATATTGTTGACCTGAAGAAGAGTATTCTTGAGGAAGGGCATCGTAGTGGATTGAGTATTCATCCCGGTGCTACTAAGATGTATCAAGATTTGAGGAAAATATTTTGGTGGCCTTTTATAAAGAAGGATATTGCAGAATTTGTGTACTCTTGTTTGACTTGTGAGAAGTCGAAGATTGAGCATCAGAAACTGTCGGGTTTGATGCAACCGTTATCTATTCCTGAGTGAAAATGGGATAACATATCTATGGATTTTGTGTCTGGTTTACCTAGAACACCAAGTAATTGTGAAGCTGTTTGGTTTATTGTGGATAGATTGACGAAATCTGCTCACTTTATTCCAATGAGAATGGATTAACCATTAGAGAAGTTAGAAAAGTTGTATATTGAGATGATTGTCAGTTTGCATGGTATTCCGTCTAGCATTGTGTTAGATAGAGATCCGAGGTTTACTTCGAGATTTTGGGAGAGTTTGCAAAGTGCTTTGGGTACGAAGTTGCGTTTGAGTTTTGTTTATCATCCGCAGACAGATGGTCAGACTGAGAGGACGATTCAGTCACTTGAGGATCTTTTGAGAGCTTGTGTATTGGAAAAATGAGGAGCTTGGGATAGCTACTTGCCTTTGATAGAGTTCACCTATAACAACAACTTTCATTCGAGTATTGGGATGGCACCGTTTGAGGCACTGCATGGTAGGCGGTGTAGGACGATATTGTATTGGTACGAGTCGGGGGAGAGTGTTGTGGTTGGACATGAGATAGTCCAACAGACTACTGATAAGATTAAGATGATTCAAGAGAAGATGAAGATTTCTCAGAGTCGTCAGAAGAGTTATCATGACAAGAGGAGGAAAGCACTTGAGTTTCAAGAAGGAGATCATGTGTTTCTTCAAGTTACTTTTGTGGCTGGTGTTGGTAGGGCGTTGAAGTCGCGTAAGTTGACGACGCGTTTTATTGGTCCTTATCAGATTTTGTAGAGGATATGAGAGGTAGCTTATCGGATTGCTTTGCCATCGACGCTTGCTAATCTCCATGATTTCCATGTATCTCAGTTGAGCAAATACATTGTGGATCCGTTTCATGTAGTCCAAGTAGATGATGTAC